>JALPQD010000217.1:1563462-2763462 GCA_023101885.1 Typhlomys cinereus
ATTTACCATAATGCTCACATTATGGTTATGCTGTATATCATATACCATAATGACATTCGAATATTTAAATATTTTGCCATAACATTAATTGACCAAGCGAGACTTATCCTGAAGAACAAACGTTCTCTGGCTTAAATATCTTGGTTAAGAGAAATCAGATAAGTTTCTCCTAGAAGGCTAGTGTCTGCATTTTCTTTCAGGGGAAAGGTACCCTATAAATAAATTAGAGATTAGAGACTAAAGATAGCTCTGGAAAAACAAAAAGACAACTGATTGAGATCAGAAGCTACTTTGGGGCTGGAGAGAAAGAGCCAAGCAAGGGCTGTGAGGGAGGTGGGGAGCCGCAGGGTCCACCGCGGGTCCACCTGCCAGGAAGATGGCGCTTGCTCGCACACAGACTTCCAGGATGCTTTGTCCGTGAAGAGTGCTTGGCACCGTGGCGGGGACTGCACTGCATCTGTAGATGACTTCCGGTCATGTGACTATTTGAACATATGATCAATGTACAATATAGGAGTGTATGAAAACGTCATAATGAAGTCCATTCCTTTGTACTTGGGAATAATTGGGTCGTCACAGCCTGGTTTACAACCCACAGTGTCTGAACAGAGAAAGGAATATTACTCATTTGGTTCATGAGAATGAAGAAAGTAGTTCTGACCCATGGTAAAAAGATCACATTATTATTCTTCACAAAACAGCTGTGTGTGTTAGGCATTCTATTTTCTTCACACTGCAAGTCATTTTACATTTTTAAAAAAATTTAGGAAATTCCATTCAATTTTTAATTCAGCAACTGTTAATTAAGCACCCAGCAGGTGTTGGCCATTACACCAAATACTAATGGCAAGTTATGTATGTAAAAAAAATCTGCCATCTGGTATTAATCCTTTAAAAATAAAGCTTGTGAGATGGCTCTTGCTGCACAGTCCTGATAACTTGGGTTTGATCCTCCGACCAAGAGAGACAGACACGAAGGCTTGACTTTGTAATCCTAGCACTCTAGGGAGAGGTGATAGGCAGAAACGAGAGTGTCTAGAAGCCTTGGGACAGCTTGTGTATAGTGTGCACGTGCCCATCACTTATGCATATGCACAGTAATAATAAATAAAATATATAAGGTCGAGCTGGATGTGATGATTCACATGCACAATCCTAGCACTCAGGAGACAGGCCGAAGGACTATGAAGATTTAGACAGCAGCCTTGACCAGGTAGTGAGTTGCAGCCCATCGCTGGCTAAATGTCACACCTTTTCTCAAAACCACCAATGAGATAATAAGGAAAAAAATGTAGGATCGAAACAAATTTAAAAATGTTGCGTTGCTATTGGTGCGATGAGGTGTGAGCAGATTTATTGAATGGAAGAATTCTCACAGAGGAGTTGCTATTGGAAGTGGTTCATTCATTCAGTGGTGTTTCTGAAGTACCTGCAAATAACAGGAACAGAAGGGCGGACTGTGAACGGCACCAGCGACGCATCTCCACTCTGTGGTTTGTATAATACTGGACAACTCACAACTTGAGATAAGCCAGTAATGTACAATATTCTCTCTATCTCTCTCTGCCTCTCTTTCTTTCTCGCTCTTTTTCTTATAATATCAAACCTCTTTTAATTTATGAAAAATATTTGAATCTCATAAAATTATTAACTAATGTTTTTATTAATATGTCTCTATTAACTTAAAATGAATTAATGTACACCTTTAACTTTTCTCAGTTTTAATTTGTTGTTGAAAATACTAACAGATGACCAACATAAATAAACTTGCCAGCTTAGCAAATAAAAACATAAGACATTGAGAATTTGAATTTCAAGTGAAATGAATATATGCTAGTATGAACATATCCCTTGTATATATGGGACATATTTACTGAATTTTTTATCATTGTGTATCTTAATCAATCTAACTAGGCATCCTAAATTTTACCTCACATGTCCATTGGCATTTTACTTAGCTTTCAGAGTAGTGCAAGGGGTTTTGAAACTACAGTTAAAAAGTTTAAGAGCTTAGCTTTGTTCCATCTTCAGTTGCTTTTTATCCCACTTATTCAGACTTAGTGAGCTTTTTAACTACAATTACTCTACATATTTTTTGGCAAGTGGCTGTAAATCTAATTGCTATGGTAAATCTTGCTCTTACAGTCGATAGAACACAGATGGATTACAGTAGCAGGCAGGTAAAAATATGGATTTTGTAGCACAACAAAGATTGCAGTGGTAGACTTATGCAACACCACAAGCATATTGCGGTATAGCTATTGCCTAGACCTACAACATATACACTTCTCAATAGCAATAAGGTGGGGAAATTATTTGCACTTGAAATCTTAAAATCTGAAGTTTCAGAAAAGTGTACCAAAAAAGGGGGCCTAGTGAAAGATTTACTATTGATCATTTTATTTAATACTAACTAATGCCTTGATTATCTGAGTTGGTTAAATGGCATGTTTGTGCTTATAATAATAGCACATTTTAGGATTTTTGTAAAATAGTAGATTTGGGGGCCAGGAAAATGGATCATCAGGTAAAAATTAGGCCTGATGATCTAAGTTAGATCTTCATAATGCACACAACAGCGAAGGGGAGGGCTGATTCCAAGAAGTTGTTCTCTCACTTCAACATCTGTCGCAGCACATGTACACACACACACATACACACACACACACACACACACAAAACACACACACACACACACACACAAACAGAAGTTGTTCTCTAACCTCGACATGTGTCACAGCATGTGTACACAGACAGACAGACAGACGACAGACTCATACACACACACAAATTTTTTTACTTTCTGATTGTATTTTTTTAGTTTTACAAGTTTATTGAGTAATAATCCCTGTTTCCCTCTATCCCCCCTCCCATTTTTCTCCTTTCCCCCCTCAGTCCATCCCACTCCTTCCCACTCTCCTCCTTGCCCTCTTCTGTGGGCCCCAGGGTTCTCTCTGGCTTGTCTACTCTTGTGGAGGTCTAGGCTTCTGTGGCATATGAAGTTGACCTCCCTCAGAATACTCCACCCACTCATCCAGTTCTAGTCCCAAGGTTTCCCCTGACACACACAATTTTTCATAACTAACAGATTTAAAAATGGATCATAAGTTAATACTTCTATAGTTGAACTCAAACGCTCAGTTATTTCTCTCTTATAGCTCAGAGAAACTATACCAACGGCATCCCATGCTTCGTTTGTTGAAAAATAGAGTGGGTCATGCTCCAGCAAGCAATAAGACACATACCAATACGGGTAACCCACATGAAACTCAATGGGCCACATGCAAAAAACAACACGAAAGCAGGACAGTCGTTGATTGAGAAGAGGGTTGTCAATGGGAGGAGGAGGAGCATGGGCTCAGGAAATATGGGGTAAGATGCAATATTCATAATATTCATTGCTGTCATACACAAAACTATGAAAAGTTTCTAAATGTATTATAAAATTAGGTAAACATTAGAAAAGAAAAACGGAATGACTTGTTCTTAAGTACTGTAGTCCTCACACTGACGTTTACTGCTAAGGAATCAAAAATGTGAGTCTTAAGAAATAAAAAATCGGCTCAGATGGTTATGTCTATATTACATGAGTGGAAAAAGTACATGTGCATAGAAAGGTAATGATAGTTACCTCCCAAACTGAGAGAATAGGTATTAGGATATAGTCATGAAATTTTTTTTTATCTTTAGGAGACTCCATTAAAATCAGAAAAAAAAATGTAGGTGTAATCCATTCTAAAATGTATTAGTCTTTTAGAAGAGCAGTGTTTCACATGTTTCGCCTTAGTATGTTTTATTGTCATGTGTGCTTGTGTGTCTTTCCCTATGGTCTTTATCCATGGCTTGCTCTCTGTGGAGCAAGGGGGTATCAAAGTCTTTCAGGCTTTCTCTACTGAAAAGCACTTTTTGTTACTATTTCAAACAATGCTTCCATGAACTTGATCACAAAGATCTCACCAATCTCGCATGTTTGCAATCAGTCGCATTGTTATACTGTTGTGTAGCAGTAAAAACAGAGCCTTTTATTGACTCGGGACTCCTAAGTTTAGAAATGTCATCTAAATAAAATCTGTCTCCTTGTTATGAGGCTGTGTCTGATAGGCCCGTTTGCTTTGTCTAACATCCATTCCATCCACAGCTCACAACAGCAGCTCCAACGTGAAGACAGTGTTTCCCAGACTCTTTGGAGGCCAGCTCATGATTTAGTTTCTCTCATCCTCCTGCAAGAATGCTTACAATTGAATATAGGAAGAGGCCAAGTTGGGGACATACATTTTGCTGGTGATGATCAAGGCCGAGGTAGCGGCATAGGATAGTGACTTCTTGGGGAAGTTCCTGAGTCAGCAGGAAGCAGACTTAGGCCTGGAGCAGAAGAGGCAGATTTCTGAATGTCGCAGAGCAGCCAGGAATGAAGTCAGCAGGATTAGAAACAGATTCACAATTTGTCAGCTTCTTGCTCCTGCCTCCGTGGCCTCCCTGCTTATGGCCAAAGCATGGTATTTCCAGAAGCTACAGGGTGTCCCTGGGTGTTAAGGTTCCAACTCATCCTGTGTGGGAAGTTTGAGGTTCTCTATATATTGTATTGTAATGCCTTTATTACCCAGAGCAAAGTCAGAATTTCAACCCATAGGCTAAATCCAGCCCAGCACTTGTTTTTATATATCCTACAAGCTAAAAATAGTTTGCAGACTTTAATAGATGAGAAAGGATCAAAACAACAATATTTTGTCACCCATGAAAATTTGAGTTTTAAATTTCTGTATTTATCAATCAATGTTTGGAGCGCACGACTCCCAAAGGTTGCAAAGGTTGTTTTCACTTTGCAACAGAGAAATTGAGACTTGTGGACCCACATTGCCTAAAATATTTATTATATGGTCCTTATCACAACCACACACACACACACACACACATGCACACACACCCACACACCACACATCACCCTATGCACCCACACACCCATACATGAACCCACATACCGGATTTAGATTGAATTTCTTGGTTCACACAACGAAAGTAATACAGGTGCTAGAGTATTAAGAAACAGTTGCAGGTCCAACACCTTATCTGCCATTTTTATTTCCTGTTTATGGCTGGATAGACAATGTTCCACACTGAACAATAATCTTGAAAGTTGCAATGGACTACTGGCATGGTAAAACTTAACACTATCATGATGTTCATTCTTTCTATTTCTCCCTAAAAGCGTGAGACAAATTATACTTCTGTGTCCCCTTATGATGCTATGACTGTGCAACTTGCTGTGGCTGATAAAACTGGAGTGGAAGTAATGCATCCCATTCATTGCAGAAGTCTAACTCTCACTACATAACAGTGTGTTCTTGTCTATTTTAGGGTGGCGGCTGCTCCTGGAATGATGCTGTTCTAAAGAACGACTAGAGCTATCCTGACCAAGAACTCCCCATATAATCAGTTGGAAATATTCAAGCCTAAATCAGATGTGTGTTTTTTTCTATTTGTAAACTAGGTCACATTTTGATCAAATGATCCCATTTCCACAGTCACCGAGGGAAAAATCCAAACTTGGAAAAGTGCACGACTTTTTTTTTGTTTATATAACCACTTCTTTCTTGCTTTTATTGCTGTTGCCTTGCCTACAAAATTAAAACACAACTCTTTACATTGACTAAGTGTCTGTCAGATTAAAAATGATTCCGTGCATCCAAAATGGCAAGCCGTATCCTCAGCACTGTAAGCTACTCTTGGGAGACGCGTCCTTCCCTTTCTTGCCAGCTGCCGCCTAAGGGACAGCGGCTCTGCAGGTATACGTGGGCTTTCCCAGAGCTGCTGGTTTCTATCTGCCTGTGCAGGCTGGTCTATTGCCTGGCCACCCCAATGACAAGACAAGGTTATCTCCGGACGTGATATGTCCCCCACCCATGAAAAGTTTAAGAATCCTGAAGTCCATGAATGCCCTGATCTCCTGGTCCTGAGGTCAGGTTCCCACGGTTTGTGGCTCATGCAGTCTTCCCACAGAACTCTCTCACTCCCATCTAAAGTACTACGAAATCAGCAAAAAGCTGCTTCCAGGTTGCCTTCCTTAGCTTTTTTCTAACCTTCTCCCTTGTGTCCTACTGATATGGACCCAGAGGCGTAAAAACTTGCCATTGCCCTAGAATATTTTTATGATTTCCCCCAGGCTTCAGGGCCTTTGATTCTGAATGCGTGGTGGGAGCTGGGGAGCTTACTTGCCTTTTTCCTGCTGCGTGCTTCCTCTGGCCTGTTCCTTCCTCTCTACCTTCTTCTGGAATCCAGTGGTCTTCTCATCGCCCCTCTAGTTCCCAGGCCTTTCCCTATGCTGTCTGGTCTTCAGTGCTAGGGATTCGGTCCACTGCTTTCCGTGGCAATCTGAGCTGCCAGCCACAGGGATGGACCTGGACACCAGGCAGAGGGTCTGCATTTTATTCACTTTGTCTACACTGCTGGAATCGAATCATGCAAGGAGCCACCCTGGATGTAGACGGCACCATTCTATAGGTTGGGGGTCCTGAACTGGATTAAAAGCAAGAAATAGCTGCTGCTACCATTCATCTCCTCTGCTTGCTGACTGCACGGCAGCACAGTCACCGCTGCCGCGCACGGCTGCTTCTCTTCCATGATGGACTATATCTCTTTCCAACTGTGAGACAAAGACCTTTGCTTCCTGCCAGTTCTTCGTCAGGTATTTAATCACAGCAACAGGAAATGTCGAATGCACTTAGTTGCTGAGTAAGAGAATACCATATAGTTGATGTTAACTATGGATCTTAAAACCTATTATTTGGACCATGAGATAGCTCTGTGATAAAGGAGCCTGTCACCAACCTAGCAACCTAAGTAATCCATCCATAGAGGGAAAAATTGAATTCTGAAAGTTGTCCTCTGACCTCCACCATGTGCCATGGTAGAATGTGCACTCTCTCTCTCTCTCTCTGTCTCTCTCTCTCTTTTTCCCCTCTCTCTTATAATCAATAATACATTTTAAATATTTACTTAGAAATAAGAATGTTATTCCATAGAATCTCATATTTAAAACCATATTTAATATTCCTATTTACTATTCAACAATGAGTTCTGTTAAAGAAAGTTTTGTACCAAAGCTCTTATGGGTTAAATGTTTAAATAATGCAATAAAATTGCACTCATTTGAATATGATTCAGGTATATACCTTAATAACTGCAATCTTTTGATATAAACACCCTTTATATCCCATAAAGAAATAAGTAATACGATTTAAGTTATCAAAGTGATATTTATCATACTAAACAGACACTGGTCTAAGGTAAAATTTCCAATGAACACTTATCAAAATGTTGTATCTCCCCCAACTTGAATGTGGGAAGAAGTTAAGTTCTTTTATTTAGGAGAGTCAGAAATATTGCAAGTTTAAAACAGAGATGTAAAGAATACTTTTTAGAAACTGCATGTTGTCAGTTAGTTGTAGATAGCAACTTGACAATGAAAAGGCTGACCTTTAAGCCCTGTACAAGATTACCTTTGTAATGTGAGAAACCCCGCCCACGTTGGGTGGGACCGTCCCCAGAGCAGGGAGGTAAGATGCAGAGTGAACTGGCTAGAAATGGCCTAGAAGTGTTTCTGGCAAGTCAGGTATACATAAAATGCCCTCTCCCTGAGATTCCTATGGATATGTTTGGCCAATTCCTCCAGATCTGATACTCATATGAGTTCTCCTCCCATGCCCATGAGTGCAACTGGGGAACACTAAACTGGCATAAAAACCCTTGTTCCCCCAATCTGTTTTGGTCCAGCCTTCATTCCGTAATGGGAGACAAAAGCTAACACATTTGGTACCAGAAGAGTCGGTGGTGTGCTGAGAAAGTAGCATGACAATTTGGGCCTTATGTAATTTTGATTCAAAAATGCATTTTTATAAATTTCCTATGGAAAATAGGAACTATCCTTCAGTACTGTCATTTAAAAACAATACATGATTTCACAATCTGTTCAATAGAATTAATTTTGTAAATAGAGCTTCTGACTGAAAGTATATGTATTCAAACTCAGCAAACAAAAGCAAGCCAACAAGACTCTCCCATTAGAATCTTTTATTTGGAAAAATAGAGGTCACCTTGCATTCAAGTTTGTTTGATCTTCAATAAAGCACACAATATTTAATCTCTCTCACTGATTTCTCCTACATGGGTCTGACACCTGATATTTAACATCTTAGTTGCATTTCTGTTGTAAGGATAAAATACTCTGACAAAAACAGTTTAAGGGGGAAAGGGTTTATTTTTCTTTCAGTTCCAGGGTGCAACACCAGTTCGCCCTGGTTTTGCAAGACATGGCAACAGGCAAGGGATGGTAAGACAGGAAGAAGGGCCAGAAAATGGCTGCCCATTCCATCATGCACAGGAAATTGAGAGATGAATGTTTTCTGTCTGCCCGTTCCTTCTCTCCATTCATACTGCCCAGAACCTGCAGTAAGCAGGTCTTCTACTTCCAATTAGCATAATCGAGATGTCAAAGGTCTGTCTTACAAGTGATTCTAGACTCTGTCAAGTTGGCAATTAACACCAAACCCATCACACTAAATTCCCATTGACACTGATGAGTTTTCTGGCGTGACTTTGGAATTTTGATGAGCATTATAATATTTACACCTGTTAGCAACAGGTTGTAACAATCATGGAGACACAGTCCATTCCAATCTAGTTTGCTGCAGGATTTATTCCTTTCTGGTTTGTTGTTAGCAAGCAGACTGAACCTCAGTCCACATGACACATCTCAGGACCTTGCCTTTCTACATCTGACCTGTTCTGTTCAAAATTTTTCAAGATATTCTTTTATCTGTGATGCTGAGTAAAAAAACAAAGGATAGTTGAGTTTGAAATAGAAAGTTTTCTATGAGAAAAGAAGAGAGAGAAAGAGAAAGAAAGAGAGAATGAAAAAACGAGTTAAGCAACACAACTAAAAATGCAGAACCTGAGAATGTCTCTTTAATAAGCTATGGAGTTTTGGTGAGAAACCAATTTATTATACTTATGGGGCCACTTTCCTTTTAGCAGAAATGACATATTTTTCCTTGAAGATGGTCTTACAGTTAATTTTTTAAATCTTTGACTAACAACTTGAAATTATACCTATAAGAAACATAAAGCAGGTATTTCCTGAATCCAACAAACCATTTGAATACTGCCTGCCTCCACTGCATTTTCTACTTAAAAAGAAACTTCCCTTGTTTCAGATTGAATTAGCATTACGGGATATTGTGTCCTCCTTTTCGAAGACCGCCAAAGGCAGCCTGGGTTGAGCGACTTCCCAGATCACACGGCTATAGCTCAAGGCGAGAGGAGACTGGAAGTGTCCAGGTTTCTCAAAGCACAGTGGCGGGTACCAGTTTCCGTTGCATAACAATCCTCTAAAGTTTTATACCTGATTCAGCAATGTTAGCAGAGATGCCCAGTAATGGTCCTGCTTCGGTTCTTTGTAAGTCATCGGGGCAAAGTGACACGAAATTTAAACCCTGAACATTTACCCTGCTTGCTTCAACCCAAAGCATGAATATATTCTCCAAAGAAACAGAATCCTTGGTAACGATTATGCATTACGCCCTAAGTCTGGTGGTTTATTGCACTGGTTACTATTCTGAGCCCAAGGAATGAGTTCAACCCTAGTAATCATATTGCGTGTCTACAGTACAGCCAAATCTCAGCTCTTTTCGCTAGTGTGCACGGTGCATCTGAGTGGTGCACCCCGAGCCTCTCTGTAGAGTGGATGGATTTCTGTCTATGTATCATGAGCAACAATGCATCTATCTGGCCATACCGTGCGAGGATATGGCCTCAGCGCATTTTCATGTTGGATTTAGGATTAACAAGATTTGCTCAGTTTGATTGTATTTCTCTGTGATGAAGAGCTGATTTCTAAAACTAGCAATATAGAAAAGAGTAGCAAATGGCAGGGGTATTTTCCATGCTTTTGTGGACAGGTGTTTGGATGTTTTGACAGACACGTATCCACGAGCATAATTAAACAAGTTTTTGAGGTCTTGTCCACATAATAAATCATCTGCAACAGTCCTTGGGTATGTTGATACTGTTGGCAGCAGAGGAGAATATTCAGTTACATAAAGCTCTCCTAGTGACATGTAAAACTATGGAGTGAAAAATCATGACTAAACAAATGTGCTGCCTTGGTGTCTCCTAAATGGTGGTAGGGTTCCTGACCAGGCTCTCTGTCCTCTGACGTCAACACCTTCCACACTTCTCAACATCTGCACGATTTTCTTGGTGCCTGCTCTCCCCAGAGGAGGATCGATTTAATTTGTGTTTGACTAATATCTGGCCCTTCTCCTCTCTGTTCCTCAGGCTTTACCTCTCCCCAGTCATCCATTGAGATGGCCAGGGCTTTTGCAGGCTTAATTTTAGCCCTCACAGGACATCTTCAACTTCATCAAACTTTCCTATTGCAATGAACTTCTTGTGTTTAAAGCCTATCTCCCAAAGCCATTGTCAAATGGATTTTCCATTGCAACCGATTACTTTGACATCCCCTTGAAATTTGACATTACGGAATGAATAGGATGGCCACTCCTCTCCTATCCAAACCTTTCTCTCTTGCAGACTTTCATAACTCCACTAACTCGCCCTTCCCCTGGCATGCTGCTGCCAAATGAATCTGTCTGAAGAGCATTGGGCGCCCTGCAGAAGAACTCACAAACTGATCCTCTGGTGTCTGGAACTAGGGACTTCCTCCTGAAATGAAGAACCACCTGCTCTGATCTTAGTTTTGACCTTCTGTCTCATGGGAGTCTGATGAACAGTTTCTATTCCTGAATTTCCCCCCTGCCCAAGGTCCCTTGAAGATTCGCACCCCTGCCCTGGCTCATCAGTTTTCATTTGCCCAGAACTCCGTTTCTTCCTTCTGCGTTGTCTCATCTGCCCTTCAGCTCACATCTGCCTCCTTTGTCAGGCTGTATCCTGTACAACTGACCTAAATGGTCGCTCTTGCCTCTGTCCTCCTCTTGGGTCTTTGCTTTACCACTTCTACAGCTAACCACAAAAGGCCCTATGTCGTCTCTTTCATTTTGTTATGTGTCACATTGACAATCGAATGTCCCCTAAGAACACAAACCACAAAAAAATTTACCTATACTTACAAGTTCTCTACAAGAAAGTCATTTGTGATTTGCTGGTATCTATTGCTATCCTACTAATAAAACAATATTTATGGAAGGTACAAAGACATGCATGCACTGATTATAGCAACAACCTTGCCCTTCATGAATTGGGCTAATGAAGTCCAATGTGAGGCAGACTGTACTGATGTGAATGGGAACTGGAGTTAGTTTTGGGGGAGGCTGTGGCATCTTTACAGACGGTAGAGTCTTACTGGAAGAAGGTTGCATCACATGGGGTGGGCTTTGGGTTTGGAAGCTGATGTGTTACCATCCTTTTTTGCTGTCTCTGCTTCTGTCTTTCTCCTGATGATGGTAGTGAATCTGAACCAGCTTTCCTGTTTCTGTCTCCAGCCACATCATCTACTATGTGATTTCTGTTATGATGGTCTATATTCCCTCTGGAGTCATAGGCTTAAATAAATACCCCCTTTCTACTTAAGTGCTTGTTCCTGAGTAGTGTCTCACAACGAAAAATAGAGTAATAGGACAGTCTTGGAAGACATAAATCATATTGTGTAGCAGATCAAGAAGGAAAAATAAACCATAATAAGCTGCAGCATTCCCTGGCAATTTGCCAAACAACTGATAAAATCTGAAGACATAGATGCACTTTATATTTATAAAACTAATAGATGACTGCATATTATGGTAATGTGAAGATTATACAACGAAAGAATACATGTAAGTAGTTATTAAATATTATGTCTCGCTGTAATATCATTTATGTTGTGACTTTAAATCTATAGCTTCTTGCCCATTTTCGACACCTTTTTGCATTTACAGCTCAAAACACAGCTATAAATCCCCTCATCTTAGGTCATCAGCATGTTTTACTCGGTCTCTCTCCTCTCGCAAAGTAATAAAATGTTGCTGTTAATTTTTTTTACCTGTTGCCATGGAGATTTCAGCTTCAATGTTACTAATGGCTTGTGCTTTTTAATTAACAGATCATTTGATTTTTTAAATATCTGTGCAGACCTTCTAATATCATTCTAATTGATTTTGTTTAATAGCTTTATTTCTATAAACTACAATCAATATGGTTCCTAGAGAAATGAAATAACAAATACTGGACGCGAAGCCATTTCACAGATGTCTTTCTGCTTAATCAAATATTTATTAAGAAGATGACTCTTTAATTATAGCATTCAATTATAGTTTCAGTACACTAAATTATTTTTGTCTTTGTGGTACAGTCTTGCCTGGATCTTCCCAGGCTTTTTCAAACATACTCCCAAGCAAGCTTGCAAAGCTTACTGGTTTAAACTTAATGAAAACAAAAATTTACTGTGTCATGCAGTGTAGACCACTGAAACACAATGAAAAAACAGATTATGTTTACACTTTGTACTTTTACTTCAAGTTAGGGTATGATTTACTCATTACTTGTCTGAAAATGTTCTATTAAGTACTCATAACTGAGTCCATTTAGTAAAGGAGATAAATAAGAAACATCAATCTGTGAAATATTCCATTTTTACTCCTTTTTTTGCTTACATTGAGCGTGTTTCTCTATGATGGAAATTATAGATGCAAAGGCCTCTAGAGACAAACTAATTATCAATTACAAGTAGGATGAGAAGCAGAGAAAAATGACTAGTCACATTTCCACAATTCCTTGTCTTGAATCCCCAAGTGTTTCCTCTTTAAATTACTGATCTAACTTATGCACAAGTAGCAAAGGGCAGAAGGAGAAGTTTGGGAGGACAGCAGACAGTCTCAAAACTTTTACAGTTAGATGGGACTTGATGATTGGACAACCCCTGTGGTTAATGGAGCAAGCTCTCCTGCTGCCACTTCGCGAGTGGCAGGACACACACACGGTGACGAAAGGAATTGACAAGTGTGCCAGCCATGCTGACGGATGGAGGTGGGCCAATGATGTCGTCCAACGATATTCCATAAATACAAGGCATAGATGCTTTACTCATTTAAAAATTCACAGAGGAAAACAAAAGAAATGTGATTAAGCCCCCACAGAGTGGTCATAGTCAACTGAGCCTATAGACATATATTCTATGAGAAAGAAGCCTGAAAAGCATGAATGTTGGAAGGTCTCAATTACATGTAACATTTGGAACGAAGGCGCAAGATGGAGTGGGCGAAAGGGGTATGTGGGTGGGAGTGGCTGGAGTGAAGTGAGAGAGGGATGAGCCAGTGAGGGCAGAGGATTGTTATGGAGCTGAAATTACTCAGTATGTAGGAATGAAAGCCGTCATAGTGCACAGGTGAATGTGTATTTGTTAAATTCCGAACGCATAACCCAAGATGAATTTAATAAAAAATTATGGAATCTGCATTAATAAAATAATCAATTAATGCAAAATTTAAGAATACTGGAAAATTTGGAATGGATAGGAAGAGTGTATGGAATTTATATATTCTCTGCAAAATTATGCTCTAAATCTAAGCCATGCTAAAAGTATCACTAGTTCTTGAAGAGGTAGTTTGATGTGCTTTACCTCATAATAGTTTTCCAAAAAAGAAGAAAAGGAAAAAGAAAACCTCAAGCATTTTCCATGGGGGAAAAGAAAAACATTCTTTCTAGAAGAAAGAAATGTTCTCTTTTTGTCTTAACTATTAGAATCCAGGAGTATGTTTTTGGTTTTTGCTATTCACTTAGAAGTTTCAAAGGACTACTTGTAAAATGGAAATCCACTAAATTTTTCTTTATTGTTAAATCGTGGAGTCACCACTAGGCATGTGTAATTTGATAAACACAAACTGTCCCTTGGCATTGAAATCAGGAAGCCAAAGCCTCTCATAGACAGAAAATACTCCAAGTCACCATGCCATCCTTGAGTAATGGGATTTCCTTCATAAGACTGCTTTCTCCAAGCTTGAGTTTTCTGGAACCTGAGTTCAGGAGAGAGGACACTGCAAACAGGAGATTGGGTGGTACTTCAGTGTGATGAGTGTGGACTAACAGAGTGGTTCCTTCTGCTTTATGTCAAGGCTTCTGAGTGTTCTTCACACCCCCAGCTATGCCTTGCTTTAGACCCCGCCCCTTCCTGGCCCCTTTTCCTCTATAGTTCTGGAAAGCATCTGTGCAGTTGTCTCTCACGCATGGTGACTGGATTACATTCTCTATGGTGCGTTTCTATCTCATCACATCCCGCTCCTACAGTGAGAAGCATTTTCCATCTTTTCTGATGGACTCTTGAAAAAATGGCCTATAATGGCTTAACATCTTGCTTCTGAAAAAAAAACGTCCCTAGAAAACAATCGTTATAAAGTTAATCTCCGGATGATAATAAAATTTTCTACCTAACCTTCCCGTCGGGTTCAATGGGCAGTCGTCCCCACAGGCTCCTGTGGCATCTGTGCTGATGAATTATGTTTTGGAAGGTTGGATTCCTGTAGAGGTGGAGTTTGTTGGTGGAAGGCAGACAGGGGGTGGGACTCTAAGATTCACTGTGTGGTGCTTAATCCCTGCCGCCCTGTTGCCGCTGTACTCTGACCACATGCATGCTTCTGCCTAGCGGCCATGTCTCGCTCTGCCTGTGAACTAGTAGTTCCTCTCTGGAGGTCTAAGCTAAACTTTATCCCAATAGGTTGTGCTCTGCTGCCTTCCACAGCACGCGGAGATGAAAAATACTAACACACCTCCCATTGAACAAAGGTGTTGTATGTGTATGTGTGTTTAAGTTAAGTGTGTGTGGTGTTTACAAGTTTAATGCGTTGTTGTATGTTTAAAGTTTAGTATTGACCTCACTCTTAGACCTATTATCCTTGTTAGAAGCTCCCAGATTTGATATTAGTGTTCTTTTTTCAACACTGTTTGATAAAATACAGTATTTCTTTATTGCCTAGACGCACACCACACATGCCACCGCAAGTGTGGGTCCCACAGTAGATCTTGGGAGTTGTTTCTCTTCTTTCTGTGTGCTTTCATGAATAACACCGGTTTGCACATGGACACCTTTATCTCTATAGTCATATACGGTTCCCAAATATGCAACTGATGCCTGAAGAACTGGAAATTGCAACTATTTTGCGTAAATGTGTTAAGCTACCACCACACTCGCAAAATTATTAAGTACAAATTGTTGAAATAATAAGAATCCCAGCCTCCAAATCATCAACGGATGATTCTGGATATTACCTTTCCAGCCTATGTCCCATATGTCACTTAGATAAAGGTGAGTCCCCTCACTTTGCCCACCTGCCCACATACCTTACACAGGAAAATCGGAAAAAGTACGTTTAAGAATTCCAGTTAAAACAAAGGTAAGCAACAACACACTCAATTCAACATTGAATAAAAACACACAAGTTCATCTAACCAGATGTCATTTCATACAGTTTACTTTTCACTAGAATCCCATATTGAAAATTACTTAGCACAAAGAAAAGCTGTCTAAAACCGACAGGACAGATGATTATTTTAAAGGAAGAAAATTTCGCAAAGTGAATGACTCTCTTTTCTTAAGAATAAATATGTATTTTCTACATAGTTCTCCCATACTTTAGCAATTCAGCCTGGCTTCCTGTAAGAACATCAGGATGTCAGTTTACACATTCTTTACATTAAAATTGTGGCCATTTGCTCTCTACTGAGTACATTTTAGGACCTACAATACGAAAGCATGCGACAAGAAAAACGAATGTTCTTAGAAAAGGATAATCCTTTGAATGCAGGATTATAACAGTATCATTCTATGTCTCATCCTCTGCAAAAGAACAGCTGCAGATTCAAGATCACCTTTAATCTCTTTTTTTCATTGTCTGCAAATGACTTTACATTAGCAAATCAAAAGCAGCCGCAGCAATGAAAAGCTGCCGTTCCAAAAAGAACAAGATATTTTTCTAGAGGTATTAGGACAAAAAACCACTCATTCTGACAATGGTTTGTCTATTAGAAATCGACTAGACAAAATCCCGGCACTTTATCGGATTAAACCTGTACACTGCTGGAGCACCTATCAGGTGTGAGCAGCGTGACAGCGACATTGAACTCAGTAGAGATGGTGGAAGATGGAGACAGAGAGCAGTACAGCTGTGAGGCTTATTGAGGACTGTGACACAGCAATAACCAAACTCTCGGCTAGGAGTTAAAGGCAGGACTGACGACCCCCATCGCATCTCAGGCAAAGCAGGCAGAGGAAGCGCTAAGCGTGCAAACCCACACTGCCTGGAAATGGATAAGATGCTAACACAGAAAGAAAACTTTTATTTGTTGGTTTGTTTGTGTTTAAATAAGGTTATCCTGAATCTGCAGTGAGGACGCGGTTTAAATACTGCCCCGACTGGTACATTGAAAACACATTATAAATGCGTGGTCTTCCAGTGATACCAGATCATTCTTACATGCTATAAAAGTTTAGTAGGGGATAGATTACATATCGATACCTATTGCCTATGCATGACTATGAATGAATTCACAGTGAATTTGACAGAGACTATGCTTGTTAAAGGAGCAAAGAAAAACTTTCTAATGACGGGTAGAAACAACTCACATATCAGCTCCAACCTCCAATTCGTGTGCATGCTATAACTTTTCTTAAGAGGATATGCTCCACAGATACTGCTCTTCACTGACGCCCAGTTATTCAAGGCAGTTTCTGAACTGGAGCAAACAGGCAGAGAAACCAAAGGGAACCACCAACAAGGAACTAGGATGGTATTCGTGTGCTGAATGTCAAATTAATAAATGAAATAAAAAATATGGAATGACCCCTATTTCTTCCAGAATAAGTACTAGGTGCACTGACTGTCTGTGGACTATAAGGTAGAAAGGATTGTGGTGGTGACAGTAGACACACATCCTGGCATTCTGGGGATAGGCCTTGATGTAAAACCAATAAAAACAGGGGGGGATTTTTTTTGCGGGTCTGAAAGTAACCTGTGGCCTGCCACTGAGAATGCTCGAACTGGATGGATTCTCCAGAGCTAAGTATGCTGAAGGAACTCAAGGTCCAAAAAGATTGGAATTTAGATAATCTCAATCAATTAGCTCTGCCTTACTTAAGTCCCTGCCTCCCGATTAGAGTTATGTGACCAAGGTGAACGTGTTGTGGCTGGGAATGTGCAGCATTTGCCCGCAGTTGATGTGTGTGAGAGATCACATCCTACGAACACGTGAACCCCCCAGCGCGATCACATCCTACACTACACAGTGAACCTGAGAGAGCTCACATGTTTTATAGGTTTATTAGTTTTATTAGATTTTTCACTGCAAGCTTATATTATTTTGGCTTCCTGTGCTCCGTCATGTATATTTCAACTAACAACGTAATACTGACCTGGGAATATGTATGGAGGAAAAAATGAGTGGAGCCTGCTGAATGGCTCCGTGGTTGACTTGAAGAATGAGTTCTATCCCTGGGGCCTACATGATAAAAGAAAAAAAGAGAACCACCCGGCATACAGCATAACCATAATGTGAGCATTATGGTAAATAGAATTGAAATGCCAGGGATATGGTTAAAGGGTTAAAAGCTTGTCATGAAGGCAAAAGGGCCAGAGTTCAGATCCTTAGACTCTACATAAAATGTTGGGTAGGTGTGGCAACTTGTCTGTAATTCCAGCCTGGAAGGAAGAGACTTGGAACGCCCAGAGTTCAAAGATGAGGCGAGGCAGATTAACCCCATGTTGAGCTCTGGGTTTGATTAGCTGCCCATTTTTAAGAAATGGTGCAAGAGCAATTGCGGATGATGTCAACATCAAGTTTTCAAATACAGTCACACGCATACCTACAGAGACGTGAAGATGTATACACACAATCATGTAGCATATATAAAAATAAAAAGAGGAAAAAGGGAAAAATATAATAGAGATTTTTACCGGAAGATGTAAAAAAATAACACTCTATGGCTGAGGTATTTGGTTATCATAGCCCCTCCAGATGTAGGTAATTCGTTGCAGCCTTGAGAGTGATTGAAGAACATGTGCTTCTCAATGAGCTATTTGGGGACACAGAGAGCTCCTGAAATCAGAGGGAGGAAGGGCAGATAAAAGGGATTGGGATGGGTCAGGGAGCATCAGCCCATATGGGGCCAGGAATGGCAGAACCCTGACCTTTCATTTTCACTTATATCTGTGGGAAAGATGTTTAAATGAAAATTGAACGAGTTGGCTTGTTCTCCACCTTGATCCTGATTATGAATTGGAGCATAGGTAGAGACGGTGTGGAAACAATAGTTATTGTTGCTGTTTACTTCTTGCAGTGCACTACAGTGTCTTCTTGGTTGACAATAACAATGCCTATGCATATGATTAAATACTGTTTCTTAACCATCATGGGCTACAATGTGATTAGAACTATTTGGGCTTTCAGAATGTATTGTTAATAAGTAACATTGTGATCTGCAAGAAGGTGTATTGTCCCAAAGTATCCATACTTAGTCACTAACAGTGGATACAGCAGATATTTCATGGAAATGTTTCATTGACTGAGAGCATGTGTAATCCACATGAAATTTTAGTGTTGCTCACATCCATGATGCTTGGTAAAGGTTTTCTGGATAATTGTTTCAATTCTTGATATCTATAGACCTAATTCCTTAAAAATGCATACCTTAGAAATAGAATGATTTCCAAAATGTCTTTTGCAAAATTGAACTTCGCTTAGCAGGGCCTCAATGTGAACTTGAAGGTGCAGGGTGCCAGCCACCAAATACTTCTCATGCATCTTCCCTCCTCTAACTTGTACCGTTCAAAAGTCATGGCATTCAGTGCCCATTCTGTGATCACTATGTGGTGTGGACAACTCTATTTAAATTCTTTACCAAGGGATTAATACAGACACTCACATAAGAAATGTTTAACAAAGAAAGGGTTTCCATTTCCAAAACCAGTTTTCAACAGCAAACATACTCCTGGGGCTTAAAGATAGTCTAGTTTGTTGCTCTATCAAGCTTTCGACCTTCTGTTTGAAGCAGCTTTTCATTTGCATATTGACTAAAAAAAAAAAAAAAAGGTCTCTTCTGACCTTTTAACCCCATGGAGCTAGTCCTGCTTTTATTCCAAAATGGGGAACAAGGTGAATGTCCTAGTGGTTCGATTGATTTTCCGATTTAATAGTAGGGTCCGAGTTGCTTGAACAAAAATAAAGATCATTAACTCAATGTTTACCAACTTGGGAAACTAGAAATCTCAGTTTGGGGATGCAATGTGGCATTCTGTGCTATAAAATATTCTATTAAAATTAATTGTCATGAGAGGAAAAGAGAGACACCATTGCCCATCAAATCAATAAGCAATGACATGAGATGCTGAGAAGGCACTGTTTTTGACTAAGTCAAACAAACTCGATTTTCTCTAAGACTATCGAACCCACACATAAGCTGACTGGAAACCGTTAGCTGCAGTTTCAGTTAAAAAAAAAAAAAGGTAAAATCCCTTCCTTTCCTTCCTGCCAACTTAACCTTTGAGACTGACGATCTGAAATGGAACATGGTGCCCCAGAAGAGTTTTATCTCGAGGTCATCGCCTGTGGAGGCCGAAAGTCACTTCCAACAAAACAATCAAATATCTAATAAAACCTTAAGATCACATCTCTGGCATATAAGCCATCAGAATAAACCTGATAAGAGTGAAAAGGTTTAGAATCTCGTTATCTGTAGAAGAGAAACATAGTCCACAACTTGTTATTCTTCTAAGCATCAGTGCAGAGTCTGGCAGACATTCATGTGGGGTGCACTTTGCTTAATGTAATGAATAGCAAATTAATGCATTGAAACACATCAATGGATAACCTACCATTGAAAAAGCAATTTTTTTTTGCAAAAATGCTATGAAGTTCTCTCATTATTTTAATTAATTTGACTTTCTGTTGCTTTTACAAAGATAATAATCTTTGCTATAATTATAGAATAAGCTGGCAGTCTGCTCTTAAATACATCAACAAATATTTCTCAGAGAAATAGGCAAATTAATGTTAGTCTATCCAACTCAATATTTTTACAGTAGAAACAAAATATATTTGCTTAAATTATATTTTTCTAGTTTTGGTTATATTTGATAATATGAATCAATCATGTGCATGTGTTTGCAAATAAGTCTTCGATCCAAAATACTGAGAATAAAAAATCCTAAAGAAAATCTCTGAGAAGAAGATAGCATATTTGTTTCATAAATATTCATATAAATGAATTCAGTTTTCTTTTCCCCATCAATCACTAAATTTTCAAAAAGCATAACCTGGCTTTAATGCTGCATCATCACCATGTATCATGATAAAACAAAACAAAGCAAACAACAAACAAGAAAATCTTCAAGCTAAATCCTATATTGACTTTCTTGTAATATCACCTTTTCTTCTGTTAAAGATTCATGTAAAGTTAACTTTTCTTGAAAATGTATAGCAGCAAATGTCAATTGATCCACACCTTAGTTTAATCAATGCTAATATATATATTGAAACATTAGTAGTAGTCACTCCTTGAGAGATTATTTCTCCCTTTCATCTGTATTCCACTGAAACATCTGCTTAAGGAAGCCTAGTAGATGTTATCAGTAATAGTTTTATGAACTACCTGAACAAATTAAAACTAGTGAAATGGCACTTATTAAACATTTCCTAAAGCCCCACGCCATATAATTTCCTCTGAATGTTGAATAACAATCATAAATTATATGATTGCTTATTATCACTTTAAAGTTAATGATTAACTTATTCATCTTTATTCTGGAATTTTCTAAAAGTTATATGATGTCATGCAAAGAAGATTTTTCATATTAATAATTAAGCCTACATATCATTAAATCTAATCTTTAGGAATTAAAATGCAATCACTTTCTTTTGTGAGTACTACATTTATTAAAGCTTCAGGAATTTGAGAAGGATGCACTTCTGTGAAATATAGTAATTTATACTTAAAATACATTCATTATTCTACTGTTAATGGAAAAATAAGAGTGGTAGCTCTTGTAGGTAACTTTTTGAGAATTCCATTTTTATTCTCCACTTGTAAGATACCTTTGCTATTAAAAACTGTGATTACTGGAGAACTTTAGTATGAACCTGAGGACTTATGAACTGTTTTATGCTCGGACTGTGATTTTCATAACTCAATTCTAATAACTTTAAACATAGTCCTGTGTTACATTAAACTAGTTTCAGAATTCCACATTGTGATGATGTAGGAAATAAATCATATTCTTGTTATAATGGATGTATTTCAAGAATTAAATAACCAACCATGTTGCTCTTTGGCGATGGTATTCAGAGATCTCTGAAGAATAGGATGGGTACATCTCTCTATAGGTCTCTTGTTATGAACTGAAACATTACTAATTAAAGAGTACTAATGGCACCTGATCTTATAAAAAAAAACTAAAGTAATTTCTTCAGAGAATGTGGCCTCTCCATATTTTATTATCCAAAGCATTTTTATTGACATACATCATTATACATACTGTTTGTTGGACTTAAAGAAGAAAATTTCTTTCAAATATAACGTATTCACATCAATCCAGTTCTCTCAATTTAGTCTCCCTCCCTTCTCATTTTTTATTATTTTTTATCATAAGCACAATGAGTTTATTTAGTTTATAAGCACTGCTTCCTCCTTTCCTCCTCCACCCTTCCTTGTCCCCTTCTCTTCCTCCCTCTCCTCCCTTCATCAAACCCAGCCCATTGCTTACAAACTTCTTGTCTTTCTGCTTCTGTGATTCCTGAGTTTCCCTCTGGATCAACTACTGCTCAAGTGGAAGTCCAGGCCTCTGTGGCAGATCAAGTGGCCATTCCTTGGGCACACCCACTGACAGGGGCACTCTTCAGGCTCTTACAATCTTTAAGCTCTTACAATCTTATCACCCCTTCTTCCTCCAGGTTCCCTAAGCCTTAGGGTGGGGAGAGTTTTGGCTGGCCTGATTTAAGGTGAACACTGCAAGGTCACTGGTACTCTACAGTCTTGTTGGCTGTTGTCTATTTCACTGTTCTTCAGCTTCACTTAATTGTGTCCTGTCTGGGTTTTGAGATCCTCTCCTATCTAAAGACAAAAAGGGGAAGGAAGAGAAGGAAGGGGAAGGGAGGGAGGGGAGAGGAGGGGAGGGGATGGTGCCTCAGGGGCGAGACCGGGGGAGAGGAGATGAAGGCGAAAGAAGGGAGGAGAGGGATGGGACGGGGAAGGGCGAGGGGAAACGGAAGCGGAAGAAAAAGATCCAAGGGGAGGGGAGGGGAGGGAGGGTAGAGGGGCAGGAGAAGGAGCGCGAGGGAGGAGAAGAGGGCGAGAAAGAAGGGAAGGAAGGCAGGGAGAATTTGGGTTGTGGGGAAGGGGAGGAGAGAAGGAAGGGGAAAGCGAAGGGGGGGGAGAGGGAGGCGAAAGGAAGGGGAGGGAAGGGAAATGCGGGACAGAGAAGGGGAAAATGAGAACGGAGGAAGGGAAAAGGGAAAAGGGGGAAAGAGAGGGTCAGAAGAAGGGAACGAAGGGGAAAGGGAAAAAGGAAGGAAAGAGGAGATAGAAGGGAAATGGGACGGCAAAGGAAAGGAAATACTATTACGAGGCCAGATGTGAACGCGCTAAGAGGAGAGGAATGAGGAAGAGCTCGAGAGTGACGTGCAGTGCCACCCTTCGGATGGGACTGACAGATTCGGACCGTGCGGTGTTCGGGGAGCGAGGAGAGGAGTGATGAGGATGCGGACGCGAGCAGGGAGGGAGACTGGGGAGCGGATCTAACGGGCGCAGTGGAGCGAGGATCTGCTAACCCGGAACTCCGCAGGAGGAGACGATCGAGGGTGAGAAGGAGAGAGCGATATGGAGACTCCTGGTGAAGAGAGCAACGTCGGATCGAGAGGAGCTGCAGGTATGACGACCAGAGAGAGGAGAGGATGGACAGATTGAGTGAGCCGCGCGACGACGCGATTGATCCCTGTCTGGCCGCGGAGCACGGGACCCGAGAGTGACGATAGGATCAGTAGGGAAGAGACCGCGGAGGAGGATCACAGAAGGAGGAAAGAGCGAGGGAAGACGGAGAGGAGACTAGCAGAATCCGGATGGAATCCCCGGGTACTAAGCGAGGAGCAGGACGGAACAACATGCAGGAGAGGGAGAGCAGATGATCCGTGAGGACGCAGGATGAGAGAGGAGAGGAGAGGAAAAGAGAGGAGAGGACAGAGTCGAGAAAACGAGGAGATGGAGTCCAGAGGAGAGGAGAGGAGAGAGAGGAAGGGGAGGATGAGGAGAGGAGGACGGAGAGCGAGAGGACGAGGAGACCCGGGAGGGACGCGAGAAGAGGAAGAGATGAAAGGACGAGGAGAGGAGAGGATGAGGAAGGAAAAGGAAAGGAAAGGAGGGAAAGAAAGGAAAGGAAAGGAAAAAGGAAAAGGAAAGGAAAGGAACAGGAAAGGCAAAGGAAAAGGAAAGGAAAAAGGAAAGGAAAAAAGGAAAAGGAAAAAGGAAAGGAAGGAAAGGAAGGAAAGGAAAGGGGAAAGGAAAGGGGGAGGAAGGGTAAGAAAAGGGGAAAGGAAAGGGAAAGGAAAAGGGAAGAGGAAAGGAAAGGAGGGAAGGAAAGGGGAAAGGAAAGGGGGAAAGGAAAGAGAAAGGAAAGAGAAAAGAAAAGGGGGGGATAGAGGATGTGTGGAGTGACGCCAGGTTCGGTCGGCGACAGAGAGAAAGACGAGAAGATCGACAAAGGAAAAGAAAAAAAAAATATAATACTTCAAGCGAACAATTAAAAACATCCTGAATATTACAAGCTAACAAAACCCAAATAAAAACAAAAAGAAAAACAAACAATATAACATTAAAATACAAAAGAAGAGAAGAATATCAGGGAAGAAAAAAAAACAAAAAAAAGAACAAAAAACTAAACAAAAAATAAAACAAAAAAAATATAACTGAAAAATAAAAAAAAAAAAAATAAATAAATAATACCAAAACACAAAAAAAAAAAAGAAAAAAAAAAAAAAAAAAAAAAAAAAAAAAAAAAAAAAGAAAGTAAAAAAAAAAAACAAAAAAAAAAAAAAAGATAAAAAAACATAAAACAACATAAAAAAAAAAAAAAAAAAAGCAAAAAAAAACAAAAATAGTAAAAAAAAAAAAATAAAAAAAAAAGAAACAACAAAAAAAAAAAAAAAAAAAAAACAAAACAAAAAAAAAAAAAAAAAAAAAAATATAAACAAAAAAAAAAAAAAAAAAAATAAAACAAAAAAAAAAGAAAAACCAAAAAAAAAAAACCAAAAAAAAAAAAAAGCAAAAAAAAAATAAAAAAAAAAAAAACAAAAAAAAAAACGATAAAAAAAAAAAAAAAAAAAAAAAAAAAAAAAATAAAAAAAAAAAAAACAAAACAAAGAAAATAAAAAAAAAACACAAAATAAAAAAAAAACAAAGAAAAAAATAAAAACAAAAAAAAAAAGAAAAAATCTAATAAAACAGCCTTGACAAAAAAAAACAAAAGACATTAAAGGTAAAAAAAATAAACAGAAAATCCCAAACACACAAAAAAGAATCATACAAAAAATTCCAAAACTCAAAAAAGAATACAAAAAAAAACGAAAAAAAAAACAAAAGAAAAAGCAGGTAAATACACAAAATATATCCTCTCAAAAAAAAAAACAAAAAATAAAAAAAAAAAAAAAAAAAAAAAAAAACAAACCCACATAAACAAAACAAAAAAAAAAAAAATTAAACGAGAGAAGAAAAAAAAAAAAAAAACATAAACCAAGACAAAAAGAAAAAAAAAAAAAAAAAAAAAAAAAAAAAAATAAAAGAAACACAAAGAGGAAAAGAAAAGAGAAAAAGAAACGAAAAGACAAAGAAAAAGAAAAGAAAAGAAAGAAAAGGAAGAGAAAAGAAAGAAAAGAGCGGAAAAAAGAAGAAAAGAAAAGGAAGAAAAAGAGAAGAAGAAGGAAAAGAAAAGAAAAGAAAAGAAAAGAAAAGAAAAGAAAAGAAAAGAAAAAAGAAAAGGCTTAAAGGAGAGGAAAGAACAGGAATAGGACACAGGAGAGAATGGGGTCAGCCTCCAGGTAACCAACCACCTGTTTACTAATTTCTATCCCCCTCCATGTGGGGTTGTGGTTTGGGGGACTGGTAGTGGAAGAGATCCAATATCTTAATACTTACGGGATTTTGTTAACAGTGGCCTTATTTATCTATATAACTCTTTCCTTCATCTCCACTCTCTTAGGGTCTTCTTTCCCCTAACTCCCAAGTTATGTTTCTTTGCAGTTTTAATGACTATTTTAGAGATTTCTTCTTGAGTATGTCATTTGAGGGCTTAGTATTAGGTTTCACTTATAAGGGAGAATATGTGACATCTCTCTTTCTGTATCTGGGATACTTTGCTCAGTATAACTTCTTCCAACTCCATTATTTACCAAAAATTTCATTAATTCATTTTTGATGGCTGCATGATATTCCATTGTATACATGTACCATATTTTCATTATCCATTCATCAACTGTTGGACATTTAGAATGATTCTATGTCTTTACTATTGCGAATAGGGCCGCAACAAACATGGATATACTCGTATCTCTATAGTAAGATGAAACAGTTTTTAGGTATATTCCCAGTAGTGGCATAGTTGGGTCATGTGGCATTTTCATTTTTAATTTTTTATAAAAAGTGTTATACTTGTCTCCTGAGTGGTTATAAAGTCTGCATTGCCACCAGAAATATATAAAAGTTTCCTTCTCCCCACATCCTCTCCAGCATTTATTGTATGTGTTTTAAATTTTAGCCATTTTAAGTGGAGCAAGATGATGTCTCAGGGTGATTTTGATTTGCATTTTCCTAATGTTTAGGGAGGTGGAAGATTTTTTGAAGTATTTGTTAGACATTAATTTCATCCTGAGAAAAGTTTCTTTTAAGTTCTGAGACCCATTTTCTAATTGGACTGTTTACCACCTTGGTTTTTAATTTTTTGAATTCTTTGTGCACTCTGAATACTAGTCCTCTCTCAGATGTGTGGTTAGTGAAGATTTCTTCCCATTCTATGGGTTGTCTTCTTGCTTGGTTAAAAATCTATTTTGCTAAACAGATGCTCTTTAATTACATGAGATACCACTTATTGAGTTTTGGTTCTATCCCCTGTGCAATTGGAGTCCTGTTTAGAAACTGTTGGCCAAAGCCATTCAATTTGAGGGAATTCCCTATGCTTTCTTCTAGGGTTTTTACAGTCTTTGGTTTAAAATTAAGGTGTTTGATCTATTTGGAGTTAATTTTTTTTTCATGATGACAAGTGAAGGTCCAGTTTCAATCTTCTGCATGTAGACATCCAATTTTGCCAACACAATTTGTTGAAGATGGTGCCCTTTTTCCAATGGTTTTTCTGGGTACCTATGTCAAAAATCGGATGATCGTAAGTGTATTAGCTTATGTCTGCCTGGGTCTTCAACACTTATCTATTGATATATGTTTCTGTTTTGGAGCTAGTACAATGTCTTTATTACTATGGATTTGTAGTATAAATTAAAGTCTCATATGGTTAGACCACCACCAGAATTTTTATTACTTGGGATGTTTTTGCTATCTGGGGCTTTTTGTACTTCCATATGAACTTTGATATTGCTTTATCAATTCCCTTGGAATTTTGATTGGCATGCATTGACTCCATATATTGTTTTTGATAAGATGGTCATTTTTATGATGCTAATTCTACCCATCTAGGAGCATGGAAGATCTTTCCATCTTCTGATGTCTTCTGAAATTTTTCTCTTTAGGATCTTAGATTTTTCTTTGTATGGATCTCCTTCATCCTTGATTAAGTTATATCAAGAATTTCAATTTTTAGGGGTTAGAGTAAATGGAATTGTTTCTCTTAGGACTTTCTCACCTTTTTTCATCCTTGGTGAATAAGAAAGCCACTGATTTTTGAACATTAATTTTGTAACCTGCCACCCTGCTGAACTTATGTATTAGTTCCAGGAGTTTCTTGGTGGAGTTTTTGAAGTCTCTCAGGTATAGGATCATGTCATCCACAAATAGGGATAACTTGACTTCTTCTTTTCCTATTTGTATCCCTTTTATCATTCTTGTCTTATGGCTCTAGCTAAGACATCAAATACAATATTGAATAGAAATTGAGAGAGTGGACATCTTTCCCTAGTTCCTGATCAAAGTGGGAATGCTTCAAGGTTTTTGCCATGTAAGATGATCCTTGCTATAGGCCTTTATTAGATTGATATAAGTTACTTCCATTTCTATTGTCTCTAAGGCTTTTATTATAAAGGATGTTGAATCTTGTCAAAAGGTTTTTCCTCATTTATGGAGAGTATCATGTGGTTTTTGGTCCTTAAATTTGTTTATATGATTTCATTCTTAATTTGCATATATTAAACTAACCTTGTGTTCCTGAATAAATCCTACTAGATCATGATGAATGATCTTTTTGATATGTTTCTGAACCCGGTTTGTTAAAATTTTATTGAGGATCTTTGCATCTGTGTTCATCAATGGGATTGGACTACAGTTTTCTGTTTTTGTAGCATCTTTATTTGGTTTGGGGATAAATGTATTATTAGCTTTATAAAAAGAGTTTGGAGGTGTTCCTTCCTTTGCTAGTTTATTGATTAGTTTAAGGAGTTTAAGGAGTATTAGTTGTTCTTCAAATGTCTGGTAGAATTCTGCACTGAATCCATCCAGTTTTGGGTTTTTCTTTTTTGTGGGAAGATTTGTAATTACTTCTTTAACTTTATCACTTGATAAAGGATTATTTAAATAATTCAACTTATCCTGATTCAATTTTGGTAAGTTGAGTGTACTTAAAAATTCATCCATTACTTTCTGATTATCAAATTTTTTGAGATATGACTTTATGATTCTCTGAATTTCCTTAGTATCAGTTGTAATAACTCCATTTCATCTCTAATTTTATTAATTTGGGTTTTCTGTCTTTTGATTTTGGTTAATTTAGCTAAGGGTTTATCAATCTTGTTGATTTTTTTCAAAGAACCAGCTCTTTGTTTGGTTGGTTCTTTACATCATTTTCCTTATCTCAATTTCAGACATTTTTCCCCCTGATTTTACTAATCTCTGCTTGTCTACTGCTTTTGTAATTGGGTTGTTCTTGTTTCTCTAATGCTCTTTAAGTTGTATTGTTAAGTTATTCACTTAAGGATGTTTCCATTGTTTTGTATAAGCGCTGAGTGCTACAAACTTTCCTTTTAGGGAAGTTTTCATCATGTCCCAGAAATTTTGATAATTGTTTATTTCCTTATTGTTCACTTCTACAAATTTTTGAATTTCTATTTTGAACCCAATCCTGCCTGAACCCATTTTTCATTCAGTATCATGGTACTTAATTTCCAGGAATTTGTATGCATTCTATCATTTACCTTGTTGTGGATGTCTGGCTTTATTTCATGATGGTCTGATAAAGCACAGGATATAATTTCTGTTTTCCTGTATATGTGGAGGTTCGCTTTGTGGCCCAATATGTGGCCTATTTTGGAGAAAGTTCCATGGGCTGCAGAAAAGAATGTGAACTCCTTGGTGTTAAGATAGAAGGTTGAGGAAAGGTCAGTCAGATCCCATTTGGGATATGGTTCAGCTCCATTGTGTCTCTATTCAGTTTTGGAGCTGTTGATCTATACAATGGTGAGATTGGGGTGTTGAGGTCCCTTACTATTATCGTTTTTGGGTTGATTTGTTGTTTTAGGCATTGTAGTGTTTATTTCATGAATGTGGGTAAGCCTATAGTAAGCATGTGTATGTTTAGCATTGTTCAGTCTTTCTGATGAATTGTTCCTTTAACTAATATGTAGTATACCCTTCTCTGTCTCTTATGATTTCTTCTGGTTTGAAGCATATTTTATCAGATACTAGAATTACTACTCCCACTTGTTTTCTTATTCCATTAGCTTGGAGTACTTTTGATCAACCTTTTTCTCTGAGAATGTGCCTAGTCTTTGATAGTGAGGTATGTTTCTGGAAGGCAGCCGATTGATGGGTTGTGATCTTTAATCCATGTTTTTGTAGCCTATGTTTCTTGATTGGAGAATTAATTCCATTGACCGTGAGGGTTATAACTGAGAAATATTTGCTGTTTCCTGTCATTTTCTGAGTTTTGTAGTTTTATATGTTTATTTCTTCAGTTACTAGTTGTGTTTTCCCTCTGTCCTTGTGGGTATGTTTGTCTTTTTCTTCAAATTGAATGTCTTTTTTTTAATCATCTTCTGTAGGCTTGGTTTGGTGATCATGTAGGCCTTCAATTTGTCCTTTTTCTTTCACCTATTAGTCTTGGTTGGCATTTGTGCTCATTCGTGACTTGATGTTCAGCTTTCTAAGCATTTCTGGCTTTTACTGTTTCCACTGAAAGATTATCTTTGAATGTGACTTAGTTTTTCTCTCTTAAAACTCCCAACATGTTCTCTTTATCTTGCATTTGTAGTGTTTGACTATTATTTGCCATGGAAAGTTTCTATTTTGGTCATACGTGATTGGTATGCGATATGCCTCTTATATTTGGATGGAGATCTCTTTTCTTATATGTAGAAAATTTTCATTGATGATAGTGTGAAAAATCTCCTCCAATGTGGGCTTTTTTTGGGTTTCTTGTTCTGGGACTCCATGAATGTTTAGGTTTAGCGTCTTCAAGGTTTCCCATAACAATTGAATATTCCTTTCAAGTTTCTTTTTTCTTTTTTTTTTTAGTTTTTTGAATCTCTTTAATTCAGCAAATTTGTTCTGCCATCTTGTCTTCTAATTCTCATATTCTATTTGATGCTTTGTTAGTTCTGTTGAGTTTTGGATTGTAATTAGCGTGTTTTTAATTTCAAGTTTGATCTCAGCATGATACTTTTTCCACTATGCTTAGTTTTGTTTCTTCAACTGCCTTTTTCATTTCATCCAGGTGCCTACTATTTTCATGTTCATATTTCCTTTTATTTAACTCTTCTCTGATTTCCTTTTTCATTGTTTTAGCTGTTGATTTCTTCACTTAATATCCAAGAAGTTGTTTGAAATCCATCATTATGTGGGTCAATGTTTTTTGAAGGACATTTTTTTTTGTCTTGGTTTTTGTTGTATCTCATGGATTTATGGTGTGATTTGAGCATTTTGCATTTGGTCTCTAGTATCTTTCCTAGGTTTTGGGTTTTTTTCTTTACTTTTTTGAGTCAGACAGAATTACCACACTTGTACAGTTGTTGTGACTGTTTGCCTAGGTATTAAGAGTGTCAGTCTAGGTTTATTTGATGCTATTTTGTGGATGAAGTTATTATAGTGCTGAAGGAGTGTGTAAACTCTGCTCTGGTTAAGAGGTCATAGAGTTTTAGTCTAGTTTACTGATAGGTTTAGATTGGATATGAAGGTTTGTTAAGTGTGGTTTGGTTAAGTATCAGAAGATCTTTAAGATTATAAAAAAAGGATGGGTTTAGCAACCTGGGGTTAGTGATAAGTGTGATATGGCAGCTTTTAGATCCTTAGAGGTATGTGAGAGTGAATGGTTAAGACCCAAAGGGGTTCATGTATGGGGCTTTGGTTATTCTTTATAGAAATCTTAAACTGTGATAACAGTCACTTGAGATTAAAGGGAAAAAAATGGGTTGCTTATCTTAGCATTTGATGTGAGGATTCTGTTCTGTTGAATGGTAAGATTTCTGGAGTCCTCAGTGGTATGGTGTGGTCTCCTTGTCCCTGGCTTGTGGTTTCTGTGGACTCTATTAGTTTCTTGGAGAGAGATGGCAGATGCCAACAGGGAGAAAATCCCAATGTGCAATAGGGTACCTAAGCTGCAAAGCCCTTCTTATGAGGACTGTGGCTTAGGGGTTTGAGCCACCAAGACCACTGACCCAGCCATGAGATGGGACTCCAAGCTCAAGTCCAGATGGCACAGTCTAGGGGCAAACACTGATGTATGAGCCCTTCCCACATTTATGAATATTTTTCCATGTGTGTCTGTATGCATGTATCTCTGTTTGTGCCACAGGACACTGTGTATGCCTGTGGAGGCCCAACTTCAGGAATCCCCTGGATTTTGCTACCTCCTCTTTGCTTTTGCTCTGGAGTTTCCCAGACTCCACTTTCTAGGATTGGAAGTACGGCCTGCCTCCATTTCTACTTGGTGTTTTTACATGGGATCTGGAATCCAAACTCAAGACCTTCTTCTTGGGAGACAGAGACTTAACCACTGAGCCATGTTTTCAGACCATGAATTTATTTTTAAGATGAATGCCACAGGATCAGAGAGAGAGAGAGAGAGAGACAATCCCTGGAGCTGGAGAGGTGGCTCAGGGGTTAAGCCTCTGCCTTGCAGGTGGAAGGTCCTGAATTCGGATCCTAGACCCCACCTACAGATGCCGGGCGGAAGCGGGGGCAGCCTGCGTTTCTGGTCCTGGTAGGGCAGAGCCTGTGAATCCTGGGGCAGAGTAAACAAGGAGGAGGTAGAGGTGTCCATGGTGGTTCCCGAATTCGTCCGTGGTTCTACACACACACACATACATACATACACATACATACACACGTGTACACACGCATACACCCACAATTGAATAAATTTTTAAAAAAAGAGACAATCCTTAGGCAAAATAAGAAACAATTCTTTCTCAAAACGACATATGCAAATGCCAAAAAAATATCCAGGGAAACAGTATCACTAATCATCAGTAACACAGACATTAAGGCCACAGTGAGATTCTACCACACATCTATAAGAATAGCTATAATCGGAAAGATGGATATTAGTGTGATATGGATGTGGAAGAAAGGAATATTTACACATTATTGATGGGAAAATACATTTTTAGAGCCATTACAGAAAATACTGTACAGTTCCCTAAAAAATGTAATGGACTTATCACTAAAAATGTTCTACTATTAGGTATATAAGCAAAGAAAATGAAATTAATATATCAAAGGGGCTTGTAGTCCTCGCTTATTCATTGTAACATTCACAATAAAGAAAGCAGGAATCAACTTAAATGTTCATCACTGTTTGCTGGTCAAAGAAAATATAGCATTTTGTTCAACATGAATACCATGGAGCCTTGAGGAAAAGAACATCCTGTTACTGTCAGTGTGGATGAACTTGATGGACACCATGTCAAGTGCAATATGCCAGACACAAAAAGACAAATATAATACGAACTTGCTTTCACAGAAGATCTAAACTATGGAACTTTTTAAGTGTAGAACGTTGAATGGTAGACAGCAGGAGTTGGGAGAAGGAAGGGTGGGAAGATTTTAGTAGTTATAGTTGAGAGAAATGTGTTCTGTTTATGAACATCTTGGCAACAGTAAGTTTCAAGTGCTTTTTTTAAAAAAATTCAGTCACAAAACATAAATATGTGATTTTTATGCATATGATAATTAACTCAAAGTAGCTGTTTTACATTATTCATAATAGCTAAAGAGGAGAATTAGCTCAGTGTCCCATCGACTAAAGAACAAATAGGTAAAATACTCTCTAAAACGTGGTTGTGAAAGAATGAACATAATTTACTTGTCAATGATAATCATGTTTATTAATTAAATAATTAATTTTATATTATATGAATTCTAGACCTTTTAAAGGTCCTTAAAAATCTCAAGGGAAAGGGGGCAGGAGAGATGGCTCAGGGTTTAAGACTCTGCTTCGCAAGCAGAAAGTCCTGAGTTGGGATTCGCAGGTCTTACATGTGAAAACTCCAGGCAGAAACAGCTGAGATCTGCACTTTTGCCCCTGGTGGGTGGAGCCTGGAAAATTCCAGAGTGAAGCAAAAAGGAAGGTAGAAACAATCCAGGATAATTCCCAAAATCACCCTTGGTCCTCACAGGAACACATAGTGACCTTTGATACACACACACACACACACACACACACACACACGCACGCACGCATGCACCACACTCTCTCTCTCTCTTTCTCTCTTTCTCTAAATAAAGTTATAAAAAATCTCAGAGAAAATTAGAGTTGTGTCTATAATAGGCTGCAGTGCCAACTTTACCAGTCATGCGTGTTACCCAAGACCCTGGAGGAGTTACTGACAGAGTAAGGGGATCCATTTCATTTTTTGTCTGGTTGAAGTAGTTCAGACAGGATAAAAATATTCATCTAAGTAAAAGAGTCTGAAATTAGTAAGATGAAAGAATAAACGATCCACTTAAGGTTGAATTTTGCTTAGTTTAGCTCACAGCAGACAGTGTCTCCTACTTAGAAATAGCTACTACCAGGGGCAAAATGTACAAGACAAAATGTAGATCAAAGTTTAACCCAAATGTAATTTTCTCTTCTAAAGAAAATCTTTTAAAATTTAAATATATGTAATTAAATATATAATTAAAATGTATCACATCAACATAAAGGTTCAATGAAAACTCATTCATTTTTAATGAATTTTCTACCTGTTAGACAGGTACTCCTCACATGATCAATAATGTTTGAATTTTTTTGTAGTGATTATGGTTATGCTAATGAATCTCCTTTCTTGAACCCTCCTTAAAGACTACATGTTTTATTATTCAAGGTGACAGGCATAAAAATTTAATAAGAAGAAAGACATAGAGAATGGAAAAAACTCTAAATACCCATAATCCTGTATTGTGCCAGTTAGATATAGTTTCCAACTTCACAATTGAGAGTTGAGATTTTAGGTGCGCCTAAAAAGGAATAATGAATTAAGGTGACCTCTGTGAAAGACTATGGGATGTTGTCTAATTGATGTGAGCAGATACAATCCATGGTGACCAGGACTGTTCTCTCGGCATGTGGATAAGATGCAGAGAGATGATTCCGTGTTTTGATGTACACAGCACACAAGGCTTGCTGGCTAGGGAGAATGTCCCTGTTTCAGCAAATTGCTGTGAATTCAATTATGTTTCTTCAGTTTCTTCAGCTCCCAATGCTGGTATGAACTTTTCTACCATGCTGAAGAAGTGTAAACAAGAATTGTAAGCAAGAATAAACCCCTTGTTCGCTTAAGTTGGTAAAGTCCTGTATTCACGTAGCAATGGGCAGATGAGATGAACACACAGGAGATACTCAGTATATTGCTGCATAGGAAGTTCCAGTGCCCCTCAGTTTTCAATATCAGCAAAGTCTCCTCAGCTTCTCATCAGAATTTTTTTGCTTTTCCCCCTAAGAGGAAATCTACATCCTCTTGCATTACCATTGAGGAGTTCAGATGGCTGAGGCAGAGGATATGGGTGCTAATGAAGGAACATGTAACCAGGAGTGTTGAGAGCCTCAGAGGGTGAAGCCACGCCCAGGTCTCAGGTGACTGCGCACAGCAAAATCCACAGTGCACGGAGAACTGTCAGAGAGAGCACTCTGGAATAATCTGCATTGAGGGGATTCCCATTGCATGGTCACTGTGGGAGACAGAGCAGTTTGCCTGAGGAGAGAAACTGAAGGGAAATGTTCCATCTGCTTGTCCATAGTCATTAAAGTTAGGCTCAGGGAAGTGGGATTTCCCAGATTCGTTTTTGTCTCTTAAGGTTTTTTTAAAATTTATTTATCTATTTATTTATTTTGTGCATTAAGGGCGTGTGTGTGTGTGTGTGTGTGTGTGTGTGTGTGTGTGTGTGTGTATCAAAGGGTACTACTGTATGTCCCCATGAAAGGCCAAGGGTGATTTTGATCATCATCCTGTATTGTTTCTATCTCCTTTTTGCTTTGTTCCAGGATTTTACAGATTCTTCCCACTCACTAGGGATTTTACAGACTCTGCACTAGGAAGTGCAGGCTGCTGCTCTTTTCTGCCTGGCCTTTTTTTTTTAAATGTGGACCTGGAATTCAAACTCAGGGCTTTCTGCTTAGGAGGCAGAGTCTTTAACCCCTGAACCATCTCTCCAGTCCCATTTTTGTCTCTTGAGATACAAGGATGCAAAGATGCAAGAACTGCTTATGACTGTTTGCAGTGCCCACTGTGAAAACCAGAGTCTATCAGTGTGCGTCTCTGGGATGACTTCCTCTGTCTCCCATTTTCATGTGATTATATGTGTGTGTGTGTGTGTGTATGTGTGTGTGTAGTTTATGTTTGCATGAATGTGGGTACACATGTGGGCAGCTGTATGTGTATGTGTGTGTTCGTATATATGGAGTAGCAAGACTGATATCAAGAACTATCCTTCTATTACTCTTCTACCTTATTCTTTTTGAGACAGTATCACTAATCAAATCCAGAGCTAATGGTTAGGACTAGTCTGGCTAGTCTGGCTAATCATCTTATTCTGGGGAACTCCAATATCTGTCTTCCCAGACTGAAATTACAGGTGAACCATTACACTAATCACATTCCATTTTACCTGGGATCTGGGGAATCTGAACTTTAATCCCTTTGCTTGCATAGTAAGTTTTGCTTTTTTAAGAAACAAACAACAAAAAAAAAACCCTCCTGATCCTTTTCTCTAGCCCTTGCCTCTTTTCCTATCAATCTGCCCCTTTTTCTTGTTCTCACCAATTTCAACAATAATTTGCCAATATCCTGTCATTTCTCTTAATTTCATATGCTGTCAAACATTCCTGCTTTTCTATTGTTTCTGTTGTTCTCAACCAAGAAATGTAATCAACACAAATGCTATTTTTAATTTTCTCTTTTAAATTTCTTATGAAGATACATTTTTACTTGACAAAATAATAAAATGTTCTTTTCCAGTGCTTTTGAAACTATTTACTGTCTCATTTTCATCAGTAATATATTTTTATATTAAGAATTTTTAATATACAACAAGTTTCTGTCCATGCCCCCTCTCCTTCTCCTGTTACCATTTCCTCTCCTACCTCACCTATCCATCCCTGTCCCTCCTGCCCTTATGTCTCTTTGCATGTTTGGACCACAGGGCTCTCTTCGGGGTACCTGTACTAATAAGCTACCAAGCCTCTGTGGTGGTATAAGTGGTCTGTAGTGAGTAAACCCACAGGTAGGGAAGCTCCCCTTAAGTTATCCAGTACCTACCCCCAGAATTCCCACTGAGTGTAGTTAATTCTCCTGAGACATCCTTGACGATCGATGGGGAAATGTTGTCCGTTATGTAGATGTCTTTGTAGTGTACCCCTGCATGCAGCAACCCCGTCATGACTAGAGCGTTCTGGTCAGCAGTACAGCCCCCACACATTTAGGCTTTTACAGTCTTACTGTCCCATCTTCTACAAGAATCCCTGCACCTTGGGACGGGGAAGGATTTGGATTGCCTGATGAGGACTGATCATTCCAGAGACACAGATATGCTGCACTTTGTTCAATTGTAGTTTTCTGCCTCACTGATCTTCCATTGCAATAGGATGCATCGTAGTTGAAAGCTTAGGTCGTTACTTATCTAAGGATAGGATAAAAGGCATTTAGATGGTGGTTTACTGTCAAGTAATTATATTTAATTCTAAGACATGTGCCCTTGTCTAGCGTCTATTTTCTCCCCTTCCACTGTTCTATTTGACTGAGTTCATTTGTTTCCCCTCTTTTGAGATCTTCCTCCACTCCCTGACTTATGTTTCTGTGTAGTTCATGGATGTTATAAAAGTTTCTGTTTGATTATATCATTCTGAAAATTAAATGGTATGATCCACTTAGAAGGGAGAAGATGTATTGTCTGTCTTTCTGCATTTTGGATGTGAACATGAATGCAAAATACCCAACAGAATACTAGCAATCTGAATTCAGGAACATGATAAAAAAGATCATTCACCATAACCAGGTCGAGTTTATTCCAGAAACACAAAGTTGATTCAATTATGTGCAAAACAGCAAATCTTATTCATCATATGAGCAAATGTGAAGACAAAAACCACACAATCTTCTGAATACATACAGAAAAAGTTTTCAACAAAATTCAAAACCCTTCTATGATAAAAGCCCTAAGGACAACAGGGATGGAAGGGACAATGTGTCTCAACATAGCAAAAACCATATGCAAGAAGCTTATAGCAAAAATCATCTTAAATGGCAAAATACTTGAAGCATTCCCACTTAGATCAGGAACTAGACAAGGCTTTTCACTCTCACCTTTTGAAAAAAAAATTTTTTCATGACAAGTCAACAGTTTCCTATCTTTTCTACCTACGTCAGTGCTGGTTCTATAACCAGAGGGACCTCTTAAGAGCATAAACTAGGGCTGGAGAAATGGTGCTAGGGGTAAAGTACTTCTATACAAGCATGTGAGCTGATAAGGTGTAAACATTTGTAAACCTGTGGGACATGGGAGGCAGAAACCCCAGAAGCTACAGAAGCTGGTAGACCTGACTTAGGCAGCAACGAAGAAGAGACCTGGTCTCAAACAAAGTAGTCTCCAACACAATGAAAAACAGCACTGGGAGGTTGTCTTCTAATTCGATTCAAACTCTAGGGCATGCAAGTACTCATGTTCACACATTCACATGTGTACACTGACCCATTGCATTGGGCTTTAAAACACACATGCACACACATATACATGCATACACACATTTGATCATTGTATTAAAGACCTATTCCTCAGATCACTCATTCTCTTAGACACCAGTTTAATTTCTTGGTCTCTGTGCTCCAACCTCATTGACCACATTCAATTTTTTCAGCTGAATTATGCTTGTAATCACAGATGATTTTTCTTCCATTTATTCACATTCATTAAACAACTATTATCTGATAGTGACTTTCACCTCGCTAATTTCAATCCTAAGTAAAGACTGAGGTGTATAGAGTATCTGGATCTTTGGTGTAAACCAGCGTCTATCATCATAAGACCCTGTTCTTTTTCTTGAAGTTCTTTAGTGTCTTTTGTAATTACATACACATGGATGTTTTTAAGATCATTTATTTCCCTCTCTGTCCTGTATGCTCCAAGTGGCCAGGGCTCACATATATCTTCTTCTTCTTGTTTCCCAGCATGGTGCCTGGAAATTAATAAGTATTCTATTAATATTTCTTGAATAAAATATGCATGAGATAATTCATGGAATGTAAGTTAGATTTAGAGGGCCATTATTACTCATATATCCCTAAAGTTAAATATTTATAGTGTAATTCCACCTTGTTCAACTTTGTGGCTTATCCATAGGTTTCCAGAAGTAAATTTGCCCCTGTCATTTGTGTCTTCATTCATGCTTCCTTTGGAACACTATTTCTTGCCCATTCTTAGGAAAGCAAGGCTTTTAGATAATGCATCTCTCGATTTTACCGAATTGCTCAATTTAAAGCCAATCATCTTATATCCTTCTAAATTTTTCCAGACTGACCTCTGCTATAAAAGAAGAAATTGCTTATCTGAAGCAAAAAGTGCCAAGCTTCCTACTGAAGATCTTTATTCCATTCTGAGTTATAGATGTATTCTATCTCCTCCCAAATTCTACTTAGTAAGATTTCAGCTCAAGTTTCAATTATAAAAGCAGACAAACATTGAGTGCAGAACAAAAGATGAATGGCTGCCCCCAGCAACGCACTGCTCTTTGAGAAAGATGGCTTCAAATATCAGCTCGGTTCAATTATCAGTTGTTCTAAAAGTCTCCTTTGAGTCACTTGTCTCTGGCCTCATTATTTTGATTCATTCACTGGCATTTAGACAGGTGGGACCAGTGGACGACATGTTAAAAAGCACTGTATGAAAATGCACCCATTATACCCCTACTGAAATATTTATGATAAGAGAACCAAACTCAATGTGTTCATTTTTTAAATAACTTTAAAGAATTCATGTTTAATTAAAAGTGATATATAAATCATACTGTTTGCTAGCACTATTGACTATGCCATTCCCATCCTGCCAAACTTAATACAAAATTAATTGTTAATTTTCAGGCCAGTCGTCTGCTCTTCACCAAGCTGATTGTTTAGACATGAGTCAGTGAAATATTAAACTTTATAACCGAAGACTTCCTTTGCGATATCTTAAAATAATTCTTGGTTTTTAACAGTTCTCCAATGTAGAAACTTGCTCCTTGTATATACTGTAAAAGACATTTTATGAAACTTTCAAGGCATGTCTTGTTTCAAAACTATTTCACATTCCATTGAAGGGTTACTATTTCAGTAAAGTGCACTTAGCATTAAGAGTAATGTGACCTTGTAGGGTGGCAAGGAATGACTTATCTTTTTCACAATCATACATACAACGATGGGCTAATCTAAACTTTCTCACTTTGTAATACTTAAAGACCTCTGGGTTACTCTGACCTTACATAAACAAATACAGATTTCAGCAGCCTTTCGCATGCCTGTTCTGAACAAGACTTCAAGCAATAGGCACCAAGACCAAAGTAAGTGATGATTAACTTATGGGGAATACTTGAGTGCATAGTCAAGAAGGTTAGCATGACCTCGAATGGCAAAATGATATACCTTACACCGTATGCATTTGGCATGCTGCTGGGATAACAGCTCTTTTGCTCTTTGGAGGCTGGTCTGAAAACCTTGACCAGCAAATGTTTCTGTGGCTTAGTCCTCTTTGAACAAGATTCCCAACCTTGTTAAATAGCCTTTCAGTTCTGTCCCTCTTTTTCTTCCTGACATGGAAGTGAGGCACACTGACTCTTTCACGAAACAGAGATTGATATCTTCTTCCCAGGTGAAGGAAGCCATATTTCTCAACAGATCCATTCCTTAAGTGACGGCAATGAGACCTTATCTGTCTGTATCTCAGGAGGATCTCATGGCACATTCCATTCTGCTCAACTTGACCTGCATGTGTCGTCATTTAGATCAGCTTGACCTATATATGTCGTCATTTAGATCAAGTTCATTCCAACCTCTGCTCCTCTCAGCCCCATGACCTGGGATAACTTCCTTTCACCTGGCGATTTCCCCTGCCTTATCTCTGGATACTCAATACTTTCCATGTTTTCTTAATGTCTGTCCTCATGATGGACAAATCCCACACCAGGAAGTATCGCCAGCCTGCCTGCTCTCAGGCTCTCTTATGCTGCTTGGAAATTCTATCCTCAACCTCCCACTTATCTTTCATTCAGGAACTCAGTTTGGAGCATCGGAGAGAATGTTATGATTCAGTCCATATTTTTAAATGGAACAAAATCATTTGAGTGGGAAATTGCTTGTAGTCCATGCAACAAGCAGTGTGTCTTGTGACATTGATCTGGGGTAAGTTGAAGCCTATAAATTCACTGCAATCCGGACTCCATTCATCTGTTTAACCATTCACTCAACAGTTATTCACCTTCGAGAAAAGACATTGCATAAGGTGTTTGGAATACAAAGACAGAGGCAGTAATCCCTGTTCACAAAATGAGCATGAATCCTTCTCTGGTCATATGGCTGCTGTTTTTGTCTTACTATCAAGGCATTCCAATATGTTAGAAGCAGCACAGGGATAGATATTTCTATCCTAACTAGTCACAAATGAAAATTAACCATCGATCAGCAAAGCTAAGGTATAGAGTCTAAAACATCATTGGATTATGTATGGGAGTCAAAGATATAAAGACTTTAGAAGAGGAGATTAAAGGTAAGACCAAGTTAAAAGAACATAAAACCAAGGGCCTTACTGAGTTTCAGTGAGTTGCTTCCATTGATCCTAAGGCACTTAAAAGAAAATCTCCTTCACTCTGACCTTTGACCTATGGCCCTATTGTAGGTCTGACAATCACCAATATTAATTTCCTAATTTACAAGCTTAAAGAAAATCCCCTTAAGCTGTGTCCTTAATGGCCATTTTATGAAATTTAATATTGATGATAATAACTCCATATGCAAATACTATAGTTCTGATTTTCCTCTCACCTCTCTGAAAATTCTCACTCATAGTTTAAGTTGGGGGCTGGACATCAAAGAGGGGAATCCCCATGCCTGCCAAGCACATACTTTCCCTCTGAACCTACTTCTTGAGAATCTGTGCACGTTTCCATTCTTTTCCTTCTATTGCTCCTGACAGTCATTGTTCCTCGTGGTCCTACAGTCTCTTCTCTGTTCATTTGTTTCCTGACTTATTTTTTCCAATCATAGGGTAGCTGCAGTAACCATTCCAGCAGGCATCAGCTATTTTGCAGTCTTAGTGAATGGTGTCCTAGGCTTGCAGGGCCACACACATGAATGATGACTATCAAATCTTTTTTTCTGCTTTATTTCAATAGTTTATATCATAAAGCATGAATTTGAATGATGAATACCAAATCTTTTTCCCTCCTTTATTTCCATAGCTTATGTCATAAAACATGAATTAACTTTATGTATGAATCTACCTTTGTATTCCTACTTAAGTCATCATTTCAGTTCTGGATATTCCAAAGCACCAGATTCATGTTTCTGATCTCATGTGCTTCTCTCTTCAGATATCGTGGATGCCCCTCTCCCTGTTATATCCCATACTTTACGCATTATCCAACTTGCCAAACAGATTCTACTCAATATTTTAATTATGAGCACTGTTATATAGTAAGCTTACCAGCATGGTATTTAGGAACTTTCAATTTTGATGCTTCTTCTTTACTTATACATAGTTTTATACCTGTTAGCCAGCTTCGTGTTGCTTTGAAAAAAGATCTGAGGAAGGCTTTGCTTCCCAGTTCCAGAAGCTTCTTCATGATCCACATACCTCTTGAAGCTCTATCAGCTCACAGATACATGTTTACGGTAGGGTTTTGGGAACAGTGTACACGAAATCCAGAGGACACAATTCTCTCCGTTTCTGACTCAAGCTAAACTTAATGTGCACCCGTATCTCTCTTCTCCACCACATCACTTTTTGATTACTGCTCATTATTTTCTGAAAACATGGCTTCGTTAATGATGATTGATTATTAGTGATGATTGCTGGTTTTATTATCTAAATGTTTTTTAACCAAAATCTTATTAATTTTACATTTGAATTCCAATGTTGTTCCTTGCATTGACATTTTCCTATTTGATTCTCTTCAATAAACTATTCATCTTTTCCTTCTTTAGATTCCTGCAGTAGACTATTTACACTACTAGTAAAATACCTTTGACTATATTCATTATTAGCAAAATGCTATTTCTTTACAAGATCATAAATTCTTTAGTTCAGGGAATAGAAGAGCTTCATATATATATGTATTTATTTATAATATATGTATTTACAGTATATAGATGTATATACATATATATGTATAAACACATTATATGTGTATATACAAATGTTTGCTGTTGGCTGGTTCTATTTTGTTCTTTTAGTCAACAATAGGAGTCATGTAGCCCAGGCATTGGAATTACAGATGTACACCACCGGTCCCAGTTTATTTACATATAGTTAGAATATAAATTAGTGATTAACATATAGAAGATATCCATTTAATTAAAAATGGAAGAAATTAACTTTTTACTACTGGCATTCAGCACTCGTGAGTTGAGCATCTAAGCGAGTTCTTTGCTCATACAGGAGGAGTCGATCTCATCCAAGGCATATCTCTTATAATGCAACATGCTTAGTAATTTCCTTCACAAAATGAGTAGGAAATTGACAAGAAATTAAAATTTGTTTTCTAACACCTGAATCTTACAGTTGTCATTATGCTAGGAAGTGACTTAAGATGGTGTTCTTTACTATGTCATTTTCATTCTTTATTCCCCCAAGATTCTTCAGGTTGAATCCACGACCTTACACAAGCTAAGCTAGTGCTATATCTCTGAGCTTTACCCTCAACATGATTTGCATGTTTGATGAATATGAGAATGAATATTTTTCCTAATTTTATGTTTGTACATTTCATGTGTTTGTTTATCTGAGGCTGGGATTTGACTCCAGGACCTTACATATGCTGGATCAACATTGTCTCTACCACTAAGTTATACCCTCAATCCTGAAAGTTGGACCTGAGTCTTGAAACCTGCATCCATGTATTCCCTTCTGTTATGCCTTCGCAATCTTAAAAGTAAGCTAATGGCTAAATAAACGTAATTTATGCCTTAAGGATTTCTCATAGTAAGTAGGCAACTTTTATCAATGACATTTATTTCAGTAGTTAACTTACCCTTCTTCTTTTTATCAATGACATTTATTTCAGTAGTTAACTTACCCTTCTTCTTTGATCCTAAAAATGGAGTAGGAAATATAGATGTCATATCAACACCAACTATCTCTAGAAAAATCAACCTTTCTCTTGTTGAATTAAACTCAAACTCATTCCCCTCATTTATTTTCTACTTGATTTTTGCAGGTTTGGCTCTACTGTTTGTGTGTTTCTCTCCTTTGAGATTTGCTTCCTGCTATTTCCTATCCTCTTGCTCTAGTTTATTAAAACTGTGATTACATTGGAGACAGTCAATGAGAAACGTACAAAGCCTACATGCCTAAGATGCATGCAGTGCTGCTGCAATCTTGAGGGATGCTGAAACATGCAATAAATAGTTTCATTTCAGATTGAATGTTCATTGCAGCCACTGGGGGAGAAGACAGACAATGATCAAATGTATATAACACTTGATTGGACAGCACATGCTGCCCAGTGAGAAAATAAGCGACAAAGTAATAGACTACAGAGGAAGAGAGGAGTCATTTTTATGTGGGCTAGCCAAGTAATGCTTCCCTATTGAAGGAGCACGAACAAAGATAGACATGAAGAGGGAAATGAGCCATGAGACTATCAAGGCGATGGGTGAATTTAGCTTTAGAATGAATGCCTATGAAGAGCCGAGGTCTCCAGGCAGGAGCATGCCTGGCATTTATATTAGTCGCCTCCCAGCAGAATCATGAGTAGAGTTCAATCGAGACTCTCTATGTGGGCTGGGGATACTGCTCAGTGTTATAGTGCTTACCTGGTACATGCAACCTTGGGTTAGATTCCTAGAACTGAAGGAAGAAGTTGCTAAAGAGCAAAGGCAAGGTATTAGGGAAAAAATCCAGTACCTGGGACCAGTAACGATGGGTCTTCACTGAAGACATTATGCCCAAAGGAGTAAAAAGTGTAATTAGTTTCAGGACCAGAAAGAAGAGATGTGTGGGTTAAATCCCTTAATGAAAGTTCCAGAAGAGCTCCTATAGGAGTGAGTCAATGGATATCTTTCTCCTCCTTCTTCTGGTCTTTTGCGGCATTTCATTTTTCCCACCTACAAGACAGAAGTACTCACTGCTGAAGTCCCCATTATGTCCCACCCCTCAAAGAACAGAATAGAGAAAGCAGCAGGGAGGGTCACTCCTAAAGTGTGAATTGAAGGTCTCTAGCTTAGCAACCTGACAGGAATTAGGTGAGAAAATTGGAAGATAGCAGGAAATGAAGACTATGAAATAGAAGTCAAAAAGTGCAGGGTTTTCTATGCATAGCATGAACACCAGTTTATTTTATACAACCAAATGCTACAGAGCACAAGACAAAGGCAGAAGGGAAAAAGATCATCTGGGAACTGCAGCAATTCACCTGTGTGGCTGCTAATAAAATCATGACAAAATAGCTTAACAGAACACAGGGGTTTATTTTCTTATGATAGTCTGATTATAGTTCTTAGTCCAGCTTGACAGGAGCGCTCACACCAACCAGGGCCAAGAGAACTGGCCACACCATCTTCATATAATGGCTGAGAGAAGGATGATTCTTACTTGACAGACCAGCATGTCTGGCCAAGTATGCACAAGGATGCCAGCTTCCTCAAACAACTATGTATTTTATTCACCTGTCCAGGACCTAGTCCCACCCACCATAAGCTGGACCTCCCCTCATCAACTAGACAATCTCCTACAGGTTCACTCTGTGTTTAACTTACTGCTAACTTTCTACAAATGTCCCCAGAACTTGAACCCTCAACCATCAAGTTGACTCCTGTATCCATCTATGACAGGAACTATATGAATAATCCTGGTGAGAAGATGGCAGCTTGAACCAAGAAAATAGTCACATGGTAGCGTGAGAAGGAGTCAATATGTAGATGCTTATGAAAAGTACATCTAGAAACTTCAAGTTGAATGTGAGACTGAGGGTTGCCATGGTAACTGGTAACAGGCAGGTAACAGATGAAAAAGGTTTCCAAAGGAGCAGGTTTGAAATGTCCATCAAACATCAGTATAGAGGGGCTGGAGAGGTGGCTCAGGGGTTAAGCCTCTGCCTTGCAGGCAGAAGGTCCTGAGTTCGGATCCTGGACCCCACATATGGACGCCGGGCCGAAGTGGGGGCAGCCTGCGTTTCTGGTCCTGGTATGGCGGAGCCTGTGAATCCCGGGGCAGAGTTTGGGCCTATGCCTACAAGTTTGGCTTTATTAAAATAAAGAAGTTATGTAAAGCTATGGGACTATTAATGCACAGAGCCTGTCATGAATTAAGTGAAGTATAAATAACCATACCTTAGCACCAACTTCTGGGAAAGTACAGTAGTCAAGCTTTAGTCATGCCAAAAGTAGTCAGGAAAGAAAGAATCCTGGTGTGTTGTACTCAGTGGGATAAACTGAAGACAATTTGGCCCAAACGGCCCATAGCTATAATGAGGCAAATTATTACAAAATATAAAGTCAATGATATATTTGAAGATTAGGGATTGTTTTAAAGGAAAAACATAATTCCGAGTATATTTTTGTGTTTTTAATAGATAATTTTAATTTTATTAATGATGTGTAAGACTTCTTCAAGTCAACTGTTAGACTATTCAGCACATCTGACCAAATTTATTCTATAATGGATTGACACACATTTTGAATAGCTTGGTCAAAAAGATATCTTGGAAAAAGTATGATTCAAAGCTCAGCCACATTTAAAATTTTTATTATCTAACTGATTTACTTTAGTATTATCAAATTTGACATTAAGGAACTATTTTAAGACCAACCTAAATTCTAGATTTGTCCACGTGTATGTTGAAGATAGATGTTTTATAAGCAATGAACAGCATTTGTAAGATTTTGCCTCTCTGGAGAGCTAAGCACACAGAACAGTGCCCCTTAATGATGTCTACCACTGGCTCTCAGGAATCTACATATAGTGAGTATATCTGACAATGAAAGTAATCAAGTCATAAACTTTGAGACTGAGGTGGTTATGGGCTAGCTGACAAACTTACATAACCACATGGCTCCTAAGAGTCAGAGAACTTTCCTGGCTGTGGACAAAGTGACACATACTTAGCAGCTTGACTTTGAAGATGAAGAAACAGAATGATAGGCAAGGTGGTTTGCAGAAGCTGAGAGAGGGAGGAGCAGATTCTCCGGCTCCTCCATTGAAACAAAGTAACCTTGGACCCCTTGACTTAAGGCTGGATGCAGAGTGAGCAAACTTCTAATCAGAGAAACTAGATGTCTAAGTTTATTTATGATGTTCTAAACCATGAATCTGTGGCCACTTTCTACAGCAGCAGCAGGAATGCAGTGCCCACTGCCCCAATTGGTTTTTCTTAACCTTACTTTAAGGAAAATCTTTTTTTCTGCTGAGTGTGTGTGTGTGTGTGTGTGTGTGTGTCCAGGCACGCGCATGCAAGAGAACACAAGTGTGTTTGCCTGTGAAGGTCCAAGGATGACTTTAAGAATCGTTCTACCTCCTTGTTGCCTTTGTTCTGGGGTTTCTCAGGCTTTGCCTTCCAGGGTCAAATTGCAGGCTGCTACCATTTCTGCCTGGCATTTCTACAAGGGATCAGAACTCAGATCCTCTCACTTGTGAGGCAAGAGACTTAACCCCTGAGGCATCTTCCCAGCCCCTTAACTGTCACGATTTTTTAAAAATGATCACTTAATGCAATCAAAGAAAGCTAAAATGATGATTTTTGTATATTTTAAAGGAGCAACAGCTCCCTTCTTTCTTATGGCCACCACCATAATGTTCTGAGAAGCTACTAATTCCATCACAGATGAAGCGAACTTAGAGACACTGAACACATCCCTAACATTATTTAAGTAATCAGAGCAGCCGTGGCACTAAAATCTACTTTTATTTGTCCTCGGCACATGGCCTTAAGGGCTTTCCAACTTTCTCCTGCCCATTTATGCTTATGAATTCCAAGTAAAATTGGAAGCAAGGATGATTACTCACAATTTCCTTTTGGCGGCCTGAGTTCCTTCTGGCCTTGTGCAGTTAGGGAGTGGGTGCATTTGACATTCTAACACAGGAAAGGAGCAAACTAATATAGTCTAATCAGAGTAGCTTAGTCAAGCCACAACAACACTGTCTGTCTCTGAGGCTCTGAAATTTTTAACCTAGTAAGTATATATATGTCAGTCACATTGAAAGATGGTGGCAGTTGGGGGGTCTTTGACTGGGTTGGTGCACCAGGGAATATAGGGGAATCAGGTAAAAGTTGCTGATTTAGTTAACAAGAGTCTTTGGGGACCTTGCAAAGCTTCCTGTCCGTCAGGCACTGCTTGTAATGAGTGACAAACACTTTTGTAGTACTGCGACTTTGCCAAGGGTTGTTGGAAGGTGGTGAAGGACTTTGCATCACTTTTCATCCAGATGCCTAGGCCTAGTGCACTCAGCTTCTCGGCCTGGGCTTATTCCTCTTGGAGCTTCACGGAGCTACCTGCCATCACGGAGGAGCTGCTAAAAGTTACCATGTTAGATGCCTGCTACCTCTTCAGTTCTCAAGCTTGGGGAAGTCCCTCAAGTTGGGGAAGACTTTAGCCAAATCCGTCTGTCTTGCTTTTAATAAAATGAAACCCAGCTTTTAAAATTATTACTCTTATTAAAATGCAAATGCTATATGCAGGAGATATTTGAAACATTGTGAAGAACCAGCCCACGGTGGGTGCTAACCGCCCTGGGTGGAAGCGGTGTGTATTTCATCACAAGCAGAGCCCCACAGAGGTGCTTATTTCCTGTATTTACAGAGTATGAAAAAGATTCAATGGAGCGAGTAGCTGGGAACGAAGTAGTGGATGGAAAGGAAAGGGGAATATTTGTTTGTTTGGGCTAGGAGGCGAGTTCAAAGATGAAGACTTTTGTTCTCTGAACCCGTCGTGAGCAGCTCCGGTTTCATGTCAAACATCAGGGTTTCTTGCAGGATGTAAACATTTCCTGCTGCCAAGTCTGTTTCTATAATGGTAACCCCATAGAGTCTGTGCTACTTGTACTGTAATTGTGCCAAGAATGCCTGTATGCAACGGGGGAGGTTAAAAGTCAGTCTGGTTTCACAGCTGTTTTCGTGAAAAAAAAAAAAAAGGCTTTTCAAGCAGTTCTAGAAACTCACAGTTACACTCCTCAGGCAAACATTAATCAGTGGCTTTGGTCTCCTTTGTGTGTGTGTGTGTGTGTGTGTCTGTGTGTGTTTGTGGGCATATGCATACATTTGTGTGTGCATATGCATACATTTGTGTATGCGTGCATATGTATATATTTGTGTATATGTACTTTTATGTGTGTGTATGTCTATATGCATGTCTATGTGTGTATATGTATTCTTGTGCATTTTGTATGTAAGTGTATTCGTTTATATGTGTGTGTTTGTACAAATGCATGCTAGTATAAGTGAGTGTATGTGTGTATGTGCATTTCTGTGTATTTGTCTGTGTGTATGTATTTGTGTCTGTTTCTGTGTGCATGTATGCAGCTATTTGTGTGTATTTATGTATGTGACTATGTGTGATCATGTCATACATGATGATATGGAGACAGTGCTCATGGGCATTCATTTTCAGGGGACTACTGAAGAAGTACTGTTTCCCTTCATGATTTCTTATGCCCATGCTAGGGTAAAAATGAGCAGAGTTAAAAGTTTAAGCTGTGAGTCTTAATTCCCCTTTGGTTTACAGTAAATGTAAAGATGGCTTATCTTCATTTTTGATTAATCTCAATTTAGCAGTGTTTCCCAACACTTTGGCTTTCTTCTTTTCTTCTCTCTGGTCTCCATGTCAAGTGGTTATTGATTTATAAACAAATACTTAAATGCCAGAGATGAAGAGACTTCCTTAGAGCAATCTTGCGGTGAAAGGAAAATCATTTTAAGATGTGGAGAAGCCCCTCTAATAATTCTACTTATACACTGATCTTCCTAAATTGGGAGCTCCCTGTCTTTCCTTACCATGTTCTCAATGTGCATCTAAGAGTTTAGTATCAACTATCTTTAACAAACCCAGCTTTGAGCAAGCTTTGTGATGGAGATCACAAAGCTGACATTGGGAATCATGTTCTTTCCTTTGATAAAAGGAGTCAGAAAATACAGAACAAAAATAAGAAATTTTCAATGTAGTTGAAACAGAAGACTTCCCACAGGGTTTGAGATTAATATGCTGTGCTGTGCTTATCTCCACATGGAGCAGACATTTCAAAAAAGATTGGGTATGGGCATCACAAATATTTTAGAGAAACTGCAGAATTCTAAGGACAGCCAAAACTGTCATGTTTTAAACCATAATGGAAAATACCAATGAAAATGAGGAAAGTTTCTTTTTCTCTTTATTTTTTTTTTCTCAGCACAAATCATTCACATCCTTCATTTTTTCCTGGAAGACTTTCTGAAAAGTAAGTCTATGTCCTCTCTCGTACAACTTTTCTTCTCCCCAAAATAAATATATCCACACAGACAAAGGTGTTCAGGTTCTTAGCAAGAGATGATAAGATTACAAGCTTCCATCTAAGTGCTGTTTTTCAAATGGACACTCCACAGTGTGACATGCATCACTGTCACTGGTGTGCACGGTGCTTCCTTTGGGTCACAGCAGATACCTTTATGGTTTACCAACAGCATTTGAAGGACAAGCATTAATACCTGTTGTGCAGATGAAAATTTACCATCTTATGATATGGTAGTTCTGGGTCACATGTGACTGTTGAAGCATTTGGGTTGTGGTTAGTTGAAATGGAAAGTACAAGAAAGTGTGAAGAACATGAGATTTAAAATACTAGACAAATAGTACAGTTAACTTGTCGTACACATTAACGTATGTAGTTGGTAATTTCTATTGTATTTTAGTTTACAATGCACAGCATTGTACAATGTGCAGCAGTGCACATTATGTTTCTTTTGGACAGCATCAGGATAGACACCAGCTTTGAATGGAATGGTAAATAAAGAGATTTTGCTTTGGATATGTGGAGGAGGAAGTCAAAGAAAGACTCAAGTCAAGTCAGACTCAAGTGTACATACATATCCATGTCTACATACTTACATATATGTGCCCACATTTATATACCAATTCACATATTTGTACATGATCAAACACATACATACACACATACACACTTATACTCACACACTCATAAATCATGTGCATACACATATGTACATTCAAACACATATACACACTCATGCATTTGCATCCATACACACTCACAGAAATCCAGAAATACGCACATTCATGTACACACATGTGTATATACATTCACAGTGATGTGCACACAAATACATACATGGTTATACATAATTGTACACATACAAACACATAGATAGAGATGTTCACATACTTATATACACTTGCATATACATGAACTTGTATGCATTCACATATGCATTTGTACACACATTCTCACGTACATAAATGTAAATGCACACTCACATATATAAATACTTTCATGCATACATACTCATACACATAAGCACATGTACACAAATATACACAGGTACACACACTCACACATTCATTCATAAACATATACACACATGCATGTCTGTACATGTTTACACACCACACATGCACATACACATATAAGCCCATAAACTTGCACATGTGTCACATATGTTCGTACACATATACATCCATATACACTTAAGTCACATAAATGCATACAGATGGACAAATACAGGTATATATGTGTGTGTGTATGTGTGTATACACATGCAGTACAAACATACACATAGGTACAAATGCTCACACATGTATGTGTATACCAACTGAATCACATGTAAACATACATGCACACAAGCACAAGCATATTAATTCATACAAACAAATGTGAACATGCATATATGTATATACATACACACATATTCATGCTCATACTCATATGTGTACACATTTAAACATACATATGTATAATCAAAAATACATGCACATACATTCATATAAACACATATATGTACACACAAATACACATGTGTGTACACACATACATACTACACACTCATATTCATGTACACACATGTAAAAGTTTATATATGGATAGTCCTAAACTTACACATACATGCAAAAAACACAAATACACACATATATACATATATGTACAAATACACATTTACAAACTTGCACATATGTATACATGCTAACATACATTTACATACTCGCACATATGTATATGTGCATGCACATGTATATATATACTCACACATGCATAGTGAACACACATATATGTTCATGCACACACATGTATATATATACCTGCGGTGCTTGTGCCTTTTCACCGGCATTTTGGAGTCTGTTTAACTTGCTCTGTAAACAAATACAATGCAATGAGTGGTTTTGTGATCTCGCTCATGAAATTTCTCTTAGAATTTTAGGTGGACTCATTTTAAAGGTCCAAGTTATAGTTATTAAATATCCCTTAAGCATTTTACATTTACTGTAGGGCTCATTGATCATAGTTTTGCTAGTATTCTGTTAGTTAGCAAAGCACATCCAAAAGTCTAGGTCCAAAATGCCGCTCAGTTTGATAGATACATAGGGTCATATCTTGTCCCAGAACCTTCAAATTATATGGAAAATATATTATGAAAACTGACTGCATAAACATTCTTCCTTAGATGATCAGGAGAATGAAAAGATATATGCCATCTGAAAATTAATCTGCTCAGCTTCCTTGGCCTTGGGTGAATGAAAAACCATAGTTTTTAGTTTTATGACTGTCTTAGCCTTCACTAGTACCAATGATGAAAAAATAAATGGTTAATCTTTCCCCTAATTACATAGGAATGCCAGTCAGTGAAGTAAACACAACACATTCTACTCTGGCTCAATGAAAGTTATCTCCAGTGAAGGATTAGCTGCCATGTTCAACAATATCGAAGCTCTTGTTTTCCAATAAAGAGGTTAATTGGCTTCAGAGAAAATACATGCATAGAGCACATAGGCCTAATATTGGTTTTGCAAAGGCCCCGTGTGAGGGAAGCTAATGTTTCCTGTTTATTGGCTGTTTTACAACAATCTGCCCTTGACCAATAATTATACTTGCAGAACTGATGCTAATATGCGTCAGTTAGACAGCTAGTTAACATGTCCTCTGCACCTGTGTGCAATTGACTTTGTCATCGTTCTTTGGGTGTCGTTTCCTCTCTTCAAATGGACTAGACTGTGCTTGGTAGAAACTTCAGGATTGAAAATAGGCTCTTACAGGCTGCCTTTCTAGGACCTGGTCTGTTTCTTTGTTTTGTTCTCTTTTTAAATTCTAAATATAGTCATCTGTTATGCAGATTTAGTTATGGGATTTAAAAGTTAGAATAAGAACCTTAGGTTTAAAATATTTAAAAGTTGGAATCTAATCTTAGGGCACATTTTCAGGAAGTCCCCCATACATGTCCAATGAAAAAGAATCTCTGGAAGTCGAATGGCATGTCAATTTGATTGTGAATTTGATTCCATTGAGTCCCGGGCAGAACCAATCTTCAGTGTGCTTAGTTCTAAGGCAATCCTGGTGATATAGATTCATGGAGCAAGCATTTACTATTAATATTACTCACTGATATTTGCAAAGTGTGGAAAGTTATTATTGCTTGATAGTAACTGTGTTTTTTAGTCCCTTTGAAAAGACTCATAAAGCTTTGCTGAGTGGCTCCAGATATAGAACATGCTTAATAATTTTATGATCATTACAAGATAATTCAGATCCATTTTGTTACAAAGATACATTAAATCATACATATGGTTATGTACTGAATTAAAATTGGGAGAAAACAAAGAAATATGTCAGTGAGAGTTTCCATCCAAGTTGACCAAAATCATGATCTTTCATTTCCTTTCAATTGCTTCTTCTAATTTCCCCTCCTCCTTCTTTAGATTATCCCAGTACAGTCTGCCTCATTCTGCAAGCATGAATGTTTGATTTTGAGGGACTCTTTAAAAATTATCCTATGGGGGAGCACATATGATTTGGTGGAATGATGTATTGCCCAGTTTTAGAATAAAAAAATAAAGATAATACAAACAACTGCAAGTCTGTTTCCCATGTAACATATTGAGTTCATTGGTGACAAGAATCAAGAGGCCAGTAGTGATCTCTGGAACACAACTTCTAAATGTAGCAGAGACTCTTCTCCCCGTTGGGAATGTCTGATTGACCAGGGGAAATATTTGATTAAAAAATGATGATGACAAGGGCTTAGAAGCGAGGTAAAGATAGACAGAAGGACAGTCTCCACACTGGCTTTATTTCCCCACACCAAGCTTTCAGCAACATCTCAAAACTAGCAACTTTTCAATTAAATCCAATCTGTCATGGTGGGAAAAACAGCGTGGGCAACAGGCCTTCAGAAAAGATTTGGCAGGGAGTGGTCACGTTAGCATTTTTAACTGGAGATGTGCTTTCTGTGCTCAAAGCGTTGCTTGAACAGCTCTGCCTGTTCGTCTTCCATTCCTCGTAGGCATCTATGTCATTACTGTATGTGTCCCACAATTTGACACATGAAGCTCATTTCCTGTGTCGCAGAGTTTGCCCTGGTGGCTGTCAAATAGAACGATACAGTAATCTTGTCTTCTCATCTTGCTCTTTCTGCTGCGTTGGGAGAATTTCTTGTCCTTGAAATGTGGTGTCCGAATCATCTCAGAGCCCAGCTCTTGATGGGAACAGCTCGAGACAGCAGGAGCCTCTTAAACCATCCCACCACAAATCTATTACGATATAAAAAGACAGGAAATAATGCATCCATCCCTGCTTCAAACTGTAGTGACATGATGCCATTATGCTAGTATAAAGTACTTTCTCTTCAAGGTTGTTCTGAAGAGCTGGGGAATTGTACATTTCAAGAGACTCTGCATTATTAACAAGGTTTATATTATAAAAGACATTGGGGTTAGAAATGAATGGCATCAATATTCCCTGGAACTATGTTTAGTTAGAAACATTTTTATTTAGATTTGGTCTAATAACTAGGACCTTTCTCAGTTCAGCACACTTCAGCAATTCAGATGAATTCAGATGGGCTGTGTCATTAGTTCCCGTAATACAAAGTACCAGGATACACCTTAAGAGATGAGTCAGTCATGTCATGTCCCTCCTATCAACTTCTTCTTTGCCACCTCTCCTTTCCCTCTTTCACTTTGTCTTGGTTTGATTTGATCAAGAGAGCTGAATGTTTCTGTATGTGACTCGAAGCTGGCAGGCCGAATCTCTCTCCCTTTCCCTCTCCTCTATTCAGCATGACTTGATCAAACTTAGGAGGCAAGGAGGGCTTACAAACATGAATATTCTACCAAGGACAGCTGTCCCACGTTCTTTGAACTGGAGGATGTCCCAGATTTAATTCAGAAGTGAATCTGTGACATATTTCATTTCCATGGATAGTTTTTCAGTGACTGGAAAAAATTCTCAAGAAGTCAGCAAGCTTTTCTTATTGTTCATGTGCCAAATACAGATAAGATAATGCCTGCTTGTTTCTGGTGTAAACTTCCTTTCTGAGATCCCCAAAGTGGCCCCCTCAAATAATTTGAATTTTTGTAAATAAAATGTAATGAATGGTCTCTGTGATTGTAACTCCGTGTGGTGGACACATCGCGTGACATGTAAGTTGTACGGATGAGTAGTGCAGAGAGGAAAATAGTCACACCTGTCTTGGTGGTGTTGAGTTTTGATGGAGAACCAAACCAGTCACCTTCACAATGCTTCACAATGACATGCCATCCCACATTTCCAAACACACCATCAGGTCTCTTCCAAGAAACTAATCTAATTCTGGGTGATGCTAAATGTTACTGAGTAGCTAGTAATATTTTGCACATATGGACTGACTATGTGATAGCACACATAAATATTTCATTTGCTTAGCACAACTAGTTTTCAGATGCAGGCGAGCAGACAGAAGTTGGGCAAAGACGAAGGAGAACACTGTGTAACAGGACATACAGCTGAGGCACAGTTTTCTTATACTTGGCGAGCATTGTGCTCAGCAAACGCCAGTTTCTTTCTTCATTAATTAAGATTAAAATATTTTAAAAACTACTAAATTGAACACATGATATTGTCATGTTCAAGGATAGATGCCAAAAGAAAAGCTAGAAACTGGAGCTAAAAAGATACAAACTTCACAAGTTACTTCATGCAATTTAGAATCTGTTGACAGCTCACCATCTTATTTCTCCCCTTCCCCAATTAAATACCTACTTTGTCTCTTTTGTAATTTGAGGTCCCACTGATGAGATAGTTAGAAAGGTGAGACAGCAGAATCTAAACAATAATAAAAAAATTATAACATCTCTTAAAATGGAATTCTCAAGTGGGCTGAAAAGATTAGAAATTCTTAGATGTATAAAGAAGAACTTTGGTTATGATTTGATGCATCTATTTAATAGGCAATTCACAAGTAAATCATAACAGGTAGAGTGCCATCCAAAGATTCCAAGTCCACACTATCCAGGCAGGACTTATCCCACCTTCCTTCCATACATAAACTGTTTCTAGAATGTAGGCTTTCTCTTCAGTAAACCCTCTCTTTGTCTCTAAATAAGCTGAGCTTTGCAATCCATAGTTGAGTTCACATCTTCACTCAGCCACATTTCCTTCCTTTTGAAAATAAAAAGTAACTTGATATGTTCAGAAATCATTTAAAGACTAGCAATCAACTACCTACAATGCCCCAAACTTAAGAAGCTCAGAAAATTATATCTGTACTTCCTTTGTTTCCTTAAGGTCTGTGAACCTAGAAGGCATTCAAGAAATTAATGAGTGAAGAAATAAATCACAAAATGGATAATCACAAAAGTCTGAACAAGTTTGTAAATGACAATATTAAGCATGGTCAATAATAGGTAAGCAATGGAGGAGGCCATGAATGTTTTCTTGAGGCTTTTTCAATTTTAGGAATATTTTATTTCCCCTTGGAATTCTACCCATTCATCCAGCTTGTTCTTTTGGCCCCTGTAGTATTTAAAAACATGACCCAGAAAATTAGAAAATCAAAATGCACAGAATTGCTTAAAAACATATATCATCTCAGTGCAGTCTAAATTGGAAAATCTAATTGAACACCTATCCAAACAGAGTTTTGTAAACTTTACCTGCAATATTCCTTCAAACAGAAGCAGAAAACCTCTCCTAGGAATAGGTCAATTTAATTAAATTTACTAAGAAGTGAGGCCACATGGCTTTATGTCTGCGTATTCCTCTTAATTTTTTTTCAAATTAATGTACACAAAATTACCTGCCTCCCTGTACAATTACAACAAGCTGATTAATCAGACTATAGAAGTCACAACTCTCCAATATTAATTTGCTAAAATTTCTTCAAGACTAGAGAACAGGGATAGTTCAGGCATGATCCATGGAATGACCAAGAGAAACACTGTCCCTGTGTTCCAAAGAAGCTAGAGTCCACAGAGGAAAGTGGACATAGCATATCATCAGGTATTGCTGAAGAAGGTCAAAACTCACCTGCCAGACTGCAAGTCTGTCAAAGAATCCCAAACCACTGAACCAGCTCCGTCCAGCTTACTCACTGTCCATATGATGGTCCCACCTTCCAGTGACTGGGTCTTTCCAATCAGCTATATAATCTCCTGCAGCCTTGTTTAGTGCTGCCTTGGCTATTAATTCTTCGCAGATGTGTTCAGATGTGTTCAGTTACCTATATTGAACAGCACAATACCCCATATATATGTATTTTGTTACCTCATTAGCATAAAATTTCTGTTTTTATGTATCAGTTAAAAATATCTAAGTATTTAAAAGTCACATTTTTAGTTTTGATGAAACAGCACTATGGCTTATACATTCTAGTACACCTAGTCAGGTAAATATTTTATTTTTTTTTTTAATTTTTTTTTATTATTATTATTATTATTTATTCAACTGTGTGTATGTGCGCCCGCGTGTGTCTGTGTGTGTGTGTGTGTGTGTATGTGTGTGTCTGTAGAACCACGGACGAATTCGCGAACCACCATGGACGCCTCCACCTCCTTCTGCCCCGGGATTCACAGGCTCCGCCCTACCAGGACCAGAAGCGCAGGCCGCCCCCGCTTCCGCCTGGCGTCTATACGTGGGATCTGGGATCCGAACTCAGGACCTTCCGCCTGGAAGGCGGAGGCTTAACCCCTGAGCCACCTCTCCAGCCCAAATATTTTATATTTATTCAAGTGTCAAAAGTTGTAAGAAATTTGTAGTTTTATTTCTTATGTTTTGATAGAGTTTATTTTTATTTATATTCAGTTCCTTCCTTGTCTTCCACTTTGTTTTCTTCTTTAACTCATGACTTATTTAATGAGTTGCTTTAGACCTCCAAATGTCTGAGCAGTGTCCAGATGAGTTATTCATCTAGAGTTCCTCTTTCATTTTGTTACAGTCAAAAATCATCTGGCTTTAACTATTTGAAAAAAGTAAGACTTTTTGGATTCCTCAATAAGAACTACCTAGGTGAATATAATTTTGGAAGAAAAAGACAAAAAATAGAGACATTTATTTTTGCTTAACTTTCCTGCTGGTGAACTTATTTTAATCTAAAACATCAATTATAAAATAACAGGGCATGAAATTGACATTTTTCAAGAACATAAATAATAATTCTGAGAATAAGAAATTGATCTGTGAATTGCACAGTATATAATGAATATTTGGGGATTTAGCTCATCATACTCTCAAGAAATCAACAAAACGAACTTTGCCAAATCTAATTTCATATTCAAATTTATGACTGCTTTTGTGGCATAGTTTCATTCTTTCATTTTAGTGATAATGTTATTTTTCCAAGTAACCTCTATTCTACTTAATTTTTCAATTTATTTTTAATATTTTAGAACTGCATACATGAATACAACGAATTTTTGTAACTTTTACCTTTATTACCCAATCCAATTCTCCTGTAATTCTTTTTTTTCCAGTGTTGTAAACATTCAACAGAAAATCTAAATACAAGTGTCCAAGAAAATCTTATCTAACCATAGTAATTGATAGTTGGTGAAACATGGTATTTCATAAATTCCACATTAAGACTCTTCCATGACAAGAAAAAAATTTAGAGAAGCCACTTAGCATGCAATTGAAAAGTCTAATTACCATAATAAACTTTGCCTGCCTCTGTAGGTGCATGTGTGTTTGTAAGCTGGTGTGCGTATGTGCGCGTAGGGATCCAAGATCAACCACAGGGGTAATTTCATGGTTTGAATGTGAGTTGCCCCCACAGGCTCATGCACTTGAATCCTCAGTTTATGTTTGGGAGGTTGAGATAACTTTAGAAGGCAGAGTCTTGCTGGAGGAAGGCACATTGCAGGGGTGGATTAGTCATCCTGCTTCTGGGAGAGGTTGGCTCATGCAGTTTGCAGTTTGCTCGCTCAGCCTCTGTCATGGATGTGACTAAGCCTCCTCCTAGCTTCTGCTAGCCAGCCAGGCCTTCCGCCATAAAGCACTGTATCTCTGCTCTGCAACTGTGAGCTGAATAAATTGTCTTTTCTCACTTAAGTTGCTTACCTTTGAGTGATGTCTCACAGCAACAGAGAACAATAACTGGTAGTCTCTTATTAGAACACAGGGCTCTCTGATAAGTTGAGCTGGCTGTCCTATCACCATCTTCCCATCATCCAGTGCTGAGAGAGAGAGAGAGTAGAGACAGGGAGAGATAGAGACATAGACATAGAGAGTAACAGAGACAGAGAAAGAAGGAATGTGTGTGTGTGTGTGTGTGTGTGTGTGTGTGTGTGTGTGTGTGTGTTACTAGGGGTTGAACCAAGGTGTTATACATGCATGCAAATGTTCTATTGAGCTACATAGCTACCTTTATTTTGTTTTATTTTGTTTTCTTTTCTTTTAAAATAAACAGTCTTACTGTGTTTCTAGGCAATCCTTGAAGTGTACATGTGGCCCAAATTGGCCTTGAACTCATGGTAGTCCCTCTGTCTCAACCTCTCAAGTGTTGTGATCTGAGATGTCAGTCACCACACACCAGTTATAAAGGAATCCCAGTCCCAACAAGCCAGCAATCAAATAGCCAAGAGTTGAAATTATGTGTGGTTATGTGGAAGTAGAAGACAAGGCCACGCTGGGACACAGGTGAGAACTTATTTCTACAACACATACATGAACTTGAGAGGATATAAAAAGTACAAGGTTGATGTGCAAATTCATTATTTCATATTTTAAGTCAGATTCAGAAAGACAAACACATATTCTTTCACTGATATATATATATATATATACATCTTATATATAGACTGTTTATTTTAAAAGAAAACAAAACAAAATAAAGGTAGCTATGTAGCTCAACAGAACATTTTCATGCATGTATAACACCTTGGTTCAACCCCTAGTAACATACACACACACACACACACACATTCCTTCTCTTTCTGTTTCTCTGATACTCTCTATGTCTGTCTCTATCTCTCCCTGTCTCTACTGTCTCTCTCTTTTATATATATATATGCTTCTATTCAAGTTGATTTCATTTGAGTAGAGAGCAACAGGGTGGTCTCTAGAAGTTATGAAGGGCATTGGGGTGGTAGAAAAGAGAGATTTCATAATAGCTAACAGACACAGTTACAGAAAAGAAGTGAGATTACAGTTCAGCCACCATGTTTGACCAGAATTGATGGTGGCCTTGGGGGATCTAAATCCTTATTCTCAGGCTTCTGATTCAACTGCTTTACCCACTGAGACATCTCTCTCCAGTCACATATTTATAAAGTACTAGAATAGAGAAAACAGAAGCTTCCAAACACAAAGAAACCAGAAATGTTTAAGAAGATAGTGTTAATTACTCTTGCTTGATCACACATATTGTATATATTATGAAACAGTGATATCATATCCCATAAATATGTGCAGTTTTAATGTCAGTTAAACCTCCATATGAAAAGACAGGAACAAAATGTATTCAAAGTCTCTATATCAGTAAAATGTTGACATCTCAGAATTAAAGCATTTCTTGTGGACTTACATTCTCCAGCATGAATAACCGCATACATAACCGTCGTCACAGTAACTTTAGTTTATTTATACAGTTCATCACTGGTGTGCATTTGAGTGCACCTTGGAGATATTATGAACATCTGTGTAAATATTGTTATATGTGCATATACATTCACTTTTGTTGGATACATAACTATGAAGTAGAATTGCTAGGTCATATGGCAATTCTATGTTTGACCTTTGAAGACTGAAACTTGGGCTGGAGAGATGACTCAGGGGTTAAGACCCTGACTCACAAGCAGAAACTTCTGAGTTCGGATCTCAGGTCTCATGTAAAAATGCCAGGTGGAAACAGCTGCAGTCTGAACTTCCAATCCTGGTAGACAGAGCCTGGGAAATCTCAGAGTGAAGCAAAAAGGATGTAGAAACAATCCAGGATAATTCTAGAAGTCATCCTTGGCCCTCCACAGGGACACAGTGTCTCTGATAGACACACACAGACACATACACACACACACACACACACACACACACACACACACACACACTTACTTGGAAAAATAAATAAAGTTTAAAAAAAAAGAGTGAGGACTGAAGCTTCTAGACTCTTTCCCAAAGTGGCTAAGACAGTGTACCATTTAACAAATGCCTTACGGCATTCTAATGAGCATTGTACTTAATGAAGCTTGCAAATTTTTGTTTATGTTTAAATATTTTTTTCATGTTTTATTTAATCTGTTTTATTTATGATGAATATATATTTACGTATCATTCACAGTAAATATATGTATTTATGATATATATACAGTTACAGAAAAGAAGTGTGTGAATATCTATATAGAGAGAGAGAGAAAGAGAGAGAAGAAGTCAGAAGACCATTTTCAGAAGTCGGTTATCTTCTTCCGCCACGTGGGGTCCAGGAATTCAGATTACCAGATTCGTACACAGGTACCTTTACCAGTTGAACTGTCTATCGACACACTGATTTTTAAATTTCTTTGCATTTACTCACTGTTGATTGTTTCTCCTGTCATATACCAAAGAACTCCATGTATGAACACACAATGATGAAAGAATATTTAGAGACAAAAGCCCCCATTTAGTCATCTGCCCTGGACTTACTGTCCTTTGAAAGACTCTCTGTGTCTTGGGGGTGGGGGAGGGAGGCAGACTTTGGGCAATGCTCATCTTCAGTTTCATGCCCCTTGGTTTGAACAGTGTCAATCACTGTTCAAAATATCCTCCTAGTTAATTTACTGTCATCATTTTGATCTCCTGAATAAAATCTTTTATAATTAAAATCTGGAGCAGGTTGCTTTTTATATTTTCCTCTTTTTTTAAAGTTTAGACTCTAAGTGAGTTGAGTCGCTCAATAATCACAGTCTGCTTTCAGGCCTGTTTCTGGACCTGCTCTGATTCACCTTCCTTGGCCACAGCAGAGCTGCTTGAAAGGGGCTGACACAGTGAGTCCATGGATGTGACACGGCCCAGGTCTGATGGACAGAAGTCATCGCACCTGCTGAAAGCTCAGTTGCTCTCTGACCTTCTTTGGAGGAGCCAGGCTGGGGGAGAATGTGGAGGCAGAAACCTTGGGCTTTGAAAACTCATCTGTCTGTCGTGGGTGTCAGACAAGGGAGGATTGATTCTGAGACGCTCTTATTTCTGTAATTAACAAACAGCAGCAGCGAAAGAGAAGAGATATTGTTCAGTCTAGGTTTCAAATGCAGCCTCATCTTTAATTATCAACCTTTCTTTCTAGCTATTGCAATATTTTATTAATGGTGCTATTCAACAAAACATCTTTTCTCATTTACAACCTCTAGAAGAAAAATATGTGACAATTTGTTTTCTTTTGTGCTTAGTAGATGGTGTTCCCTTAATACCATCGGTCAGCATGACCCTAGCTTTAGTTTTATATGATCCACAATGGTGTTTTAGCAGTTCCTCTTACACTCTTGTGTTTATGTAATTTTTAATAATTACTGTGGTTTAGTGGACCTTAACCCTTAGTTGCAGAAAATCAAATTATAAACCCTTAGTAATTATTTGCTTATATTTTGTACGAAGAGGAATTACAAAAAAAAATTTTCAGCAAAGTAAAAGATTAATTAACACCAAGGAGCATTAATGTGGACTACCAGTAATCTCAACTACAAATTACAGACATTTGAAAATTACAACATTGCTAAGGAAGTAAGGTAAGGCTAAAGTACAGGGAGATATTTTCAAAGGACATTAACCAGGTTTTCTTCCTTTCTGGGTCTATGTGTGAGTATGTGTGGGGTGAGCACGGTTGTGTGGTTGCACACACCCATACACGTTCAATGTAGATACCAGGGCTCATCATTTGGTTTGCTTTCTCCAATGCCATCTTCTTTGTTCTTGGAATTAGGGTCTCTTATTGGCCTTGAAGTCCCTGGCATCTGACTAGGCTAGACTGGTTGGCCGTTAAGCCCCAAGATTCTGCCTTTCTCCACCTCAACAGCTCTGATTCTAAGTGCGAAGCTGTACGCCCAACTTTTCTTTACCTGAGCTCTCGGAGTCAAACTCAAATCCTCATTCTTACAAGGTGTGGTAGTCAATCCTCTGGGTGTCAAGTTGACACATTTGGCTGAGACCACCTGAAGAGACTACCTGGATAAATACCAAGATCCAGCCCCAGATCTGATCGGAACCTCCCTAGATATGATTGGAACCTCCCAGTAGTGCACCAAATAAAAGGAACCACAGAATAGAAGACAGAGAGGAGGAGAGACTCTCTGAAGTTGTGCTAGAAAATGCTCTTCTCTCCTGCCACCCAGTTTCTTCGTTTATTCGACTCTCCAGCTCTCCAAATCTCTCCAAGTCTTCAACATGACTAAAGACTCTCTCGGAATCCTCCAGCCTTCAGCTGCCACCCATTGGCCTACTGGACTGGGCAGCTACTGGCAGCCATTGTTGGACATCCTCAGCCATATCTCTCAAGCCAACTCAATAAAGTCCCTTTATATATATTCATTCTGTTGATTCTGTGACTCTAGAGAACCCTGATTAATACACAAGCCAAGCCCTTTACTAACTGACCTATGTCCCCTGGATCATGAGGCTATTTTCAATATGAATTTGACTGCAGTGATGCTCATTCATAATCCTCAACTGGACTAGCTAAATCCTAACTTCAAAACTTGCTAGACATGTAAATGCACTAGTCAACCCCCACCTCCTGAATCCATCTCTGTGGAAGGAGTCCAGCTTTCTCTGTGTGGATAGTCTTTGAGATTGGAAGTTTGAGAATCAGTGATTCTCATGTGGTTGTAAGAATCATCTGAAAAGTGAAAGAAAACAAAAACTAGCACACACGTTCACAGGTTGTTTTTAATAATGTCAGGTAACCCAATCAATCGGTCAGGCCAGGTTACAGATGACTTCTCAATACAGCTTTCACATTCTAATATGGAGGCCAGTTGTGAAACACGACCCTCCACAATTTACTCACAGAATCAGAACTTCTGGAGATGCTACGGGAATTACTGTGTTTGGGATCTCACCTGTAATTCTTCTGTGTAGTTGAACTGAAAACTATTTCCACTTCGTTGTCAGCTGAGACCATTTGTATTGGCTACCTGCTCTTTTGTGCCTGTTAGATCCAGGTGTCAACTTGACAATTGACGGCTCAGCTCTGGCACATCTGTGAAGAGTTGGTAGTTAAGGCCCTGAGCAAGCCCGTGGGAAGTATTAGCCCTGGCACATAATGGGTGAGACGACTCCCTGGGCAGGTACAGGGAGGGAGCTAATTAGTAGCTGGCATGCTTGGACGACTGCAGCCCAAGTCTGGCAAATGAGGTTTGCCCTTCTCTCAACAATTTCTATATATATGGTGTGGCCAGTCCTCTTGGTTCCTAGTATGGGGTCTTTTGCCAATCTGTACTATAAACTGCAACACAGAATCATAAGTAAGAAGAAAGACTCTTGCGTCCTTAAGTTGTTTAGGCATGAATTTATTGGCGACATGCAGACAAAGGGCAACCCTTGGGATTTGTTAGAGTAATGCTACAAAATACACACAATTTTGTACTTGGTACATTTTTAATTCAATTTCATCTCCACCTCACCTTTGATCTTCACAGTTTCTTATTTAGGTGGGTTATGTGAGCCTGCTGTTACAAAGCAGAGTAAATAGATATTGTCAGATGAAAAGGCAAAGAGTGGAGCCAGAGAAGCACAACCAACCTCAGGATGAATTTCCAGAGTTTAGGAAAGTTAGCCTGGTAGACGGAGGCCTTTGCTGCTGCAGAAACCGTGAGTACTTTCCTGAGTACTGGACCTTGTCCACGATCTCTTCTGAAGCTCTAAACCCAGAATGCAAAGATGTATAAAAAGTCCAGATAGAACAGAGAATGTGCATGTGCTTTCATTCTGAGCCCCTAAGTCTGTTAGACACAACAGACCAATGACAAGGTTCACTTTCTGTCTCCGTCGTCACTCAGATTTCCGTGAGCATTTCAGGGAAGGAAGTTTTCAGATGTCCTGCGAGACCTCCTGAATGGGACGAGGAAATGCAGTCACCTGGGTCACCCATGAACCTGCTGCATCTTCTTGATGGTCTTTCCGGAGTCTAATCCCCTATCTGCTTTTGGGAGAATGATTACAGGGTTTGCAACTTATATACTTTCTTCACATTTGCTATTATTTCAGGTCCCCATCTCCCATTCACTTTGCGTGTGTGTGTGTGTGTGTGTGTGTGTGTGTGTGTGTGCGTGTGTGCGTGTGTGCGTGTGTGTATGTGTGTGTGTGTGAGAGAGAGAGAGATTGTTTGCATATGTGTGTGTGTGCACACCTTTACATTTTGATGTGGAGGTCAGAAATCAACACTGGGTGTCTTCTTCTATTGTTTTTTTTTTTGTTTTGAGATGAGTCTCTTACTAATCCTGGAGCTCAGTGATTGGCTAGCATGGATGACCAGCAAGCCCTGTCTCCATCTGTTTCTGACCCCATCACTCATGGTTACAGCCATGCAAGCACGCTGGGCGTTCATGTGAGTGCTAAAAATCCAAATTCAGATCATCACATTTATGCAGCCAGAACTTTACCCAGGGAGCCATCTCTCCCCAAACCCTCCTCAACTCCTAACAAGCTGCATGTCTCCATAATTTTCTACATCTGATGCCAGCATGTGCAACAGGCATGGGGAATCACACTGAAGACTGCTCCGTGATGTCACTCTCTTGAAAGGGCTTCATATTTCCTACAGGTAAGGTGCAAGTATCTTTGTGTGTTTCAGATCTTTCACTAATGGATGCAACCCTTTTCCCTCACACACACCTATTTTTTTATAATACATATTTTATTATTTCAGCTCATACAAACTTAATAGGTACACCAGTTCCCTCCCTCCCTCTTCCTCCCCCCGAGCCCCCTGCTCCCCCTCCCCTCACCCCTCCCTCCCCATCGCCCCGTGCCTCCCGCCCCAATTCCTAGAGTCCTTTCTCGTACATGCCTGACTCTCCTCTGGGCCCTCCTCTCGATGACGTACAAGGACCCAGTGGCCTTTCCCTGAACCCTTTCCTGTGTTCCCCTTAAGCATAGGAACACTACTGTGGCTGTCAATCCCTTGCCTCCAAGGATCTTGGTGCCTTTAGCAGATGCTAGACTTTGTGAGGTCAATAGTGTGTTGGACATTGCGCTGGGCATGCAATGTCCAATTATGATTGCTTCAGCCCTAACTTGACACACACCTATTTTTGACATTGGTTGCCAAGACAACCTCTTAGCTCCAGTCATCTGGTCATCTCATTCTTTCTCATACATGAAAATTTCTATTGTCCTAGCATAGCAACTCATGATGTCACTTCCAGCATACATCCAAGGTTTCCGTCTAGCTAATGTGGATTCCTACTCAGAGTTCAGATGTAATATCAAATCCTGTCTTGCAATGTTGATTTCTTTTTTAGGTTCCTTGAGAGCTAAAATTCCCACCATTGCACTGATTTGCCTTTATTATTATTATGCAAATGCAACGGATAATAGAAGTGGGATGAGAGCTTAATGTAACAAGACTTAACCCAAAATAAACATCTTTCAAGTGTAAGCCCTGAAATTCACGTTGGTGTTAACTGAAGTGACCATAATTTTCCCATGACGCTCTTTAAATCTCTAAGTTTAATTTACAAAAAATTTAAAGAAAAACACCATTTTCATGATGGTCTTTTAAGTCTCAAGTCTTTCTTAGGCAAACAGCAACAGCAGTCAAAAGAGAAAAACACATGAATTTCCTTAATAGAATAATTAAGTTCCTACAAAATAGCCATAGCTAATGTTGATGATCCTGGAATATTGCCAGTGTATAATGAGTCTAAGAAATCCCATCCTTAGAGGCTGAATCAAGCCAACACCCTGGACTGGCTAAATGATGTATTTGAAATGATACAAGAAGAGCAGAAACGGAAGGGTTAGAGCTTTCTGAGGTTAATGACAGAACAAATGCAGGAACGAGGCAATGTGAATAGAGTCCTGGTCAGCGGCATATGTTGAATCGCTGGGCCCAACACACTGGAGATACTGCTCAAGTAGAATTCATTAGCCAAGAACGCATTCCCCTTTGGAGTCCCTAAATGCCAGGGCCAAATAGACACCCAGACTTTGTTTACATTCTTTTTAATTTATCAGTAATCTCTTGACTGTCTCTCTAAGCTTTTCAATGTATAGTCCATAAGTATTTTTCTGCAAATATTAAAGTAATAAGCCAGGATAGTGATATAGCTCAGAGATTAAGATGCCTATTTACAAACCTGGTAGCCTGAGTTCAATTCCAGGTATCCCACATCCTTGAAGGAGAGAAATGACTTCTTAAAGTTGTCCTCTGATCTTCACTCATGTTCTGTGGCGTGCATGAACATTACTTCTATTTTTCTCTACTCTCTCCCTCTCTTTCTCTCCAATAAAGAAATGATATAAAAATTGATCATTGTGCTAAATGACAAAGTACTTACCAATATCATTAAATAAAAGATAGATAGATGATTGCTAGATACAGTTATTGAATATCTACTATTTCATACTACTTGAGTGTTTTCTATAACCATATGGTAATTCTTGTAAGACAAATAGTAGCATTCACTACACTGAAGAAAATAAGATGGAAGAATTTTCTGAATTTCTCTATGAAGTAACAAATTTAGGATCTATGTTCAACTCTTTCTGTTTTCAGGGTACAGCAACTTACGTGTGGTAACAGACAGCCCTCAAATGTCAGTAGCAAAGAGAACTATTTTCTCCCCCACCCAAAGTGTTCATTGTGTTTGGGCAATTTGATCAGGAACTGTTCTCAGTGTGAGGACTAAGCACTGTGGGCCACCTGGTGTGAATACTCAGTACTGTGTGTGGACTGCTTGCCGTGAAGACTAAACAGCGCAGGCCTTGCTCCGGAAGCACTTCTGGGTCAATACCGGCTTCCTCAGCAAAGAGAGAGCATGGAAGTACACATTAGCCCCGAGGAGCGTCAGGTCAGAAGTGACATACAAACTTATTTCCTGCTCACATTTTGTTGTGCACCTCATTAACTTCAAGGGGATATTTCCTAAAAAGAGAAGAAAACCACAAATCACGGGACTGCCAAGTTCTGTTTCATAATACACATGGCATTTCAAGCTGATAGCAGTTACTTAGTCTTTATTTAAACCATTGTTCTAAGAGCAAAGATGCAGGACTTTGGCTTCTTTTTTTTAAATTTTTTTAATTTATTATTTATTCAATTGTGCGTGTATGCGTGTGTGTCTGTGTGTGTGTCTCTGTGTGTGTGTGTGTGTGTGTGTGTGTGTGTGTGTGTGTAGAACCACGGACGAATTCGGGAACGACCATGGACTTGTTTACTCTGCCCTGAGATTCACAGGCTCCGCCCTACCAGGACCGGAAACGTAGGCCGCCCCCGCTTCCGCCTGGCGTCTATACGTGGGGTCTAGGACCCGAACTCAGGACCTTCTGTCTGCAAGGCAGAGGCTTAACCCCTGAGCCACCTCTCCAGCCCAGGACTTTGGCTTCTAATGTAAAATAGATAGTTTGATAAGGAAGGCACATTATATGCAAATTATATTGACGGGGCAAAGAATTTTTGAACACAGAAAAGAGAAAAGCTACATTTATTTGGGAAAATTAGGAAAGCTTAAGGCATTATTATCACTATCCGGAGGATGGCTAGAATTTTTGCTGAAAAGTATAAAGAGTGGGAATCTTCTAAACAAAGAAAGAAAAGGCACAAAAGTGCAATAGGACATTGTGTCCACAGCATGACACCTAAGACTTTGCCCTTGTCTCCATAGACAAAGCAAGGATTGCCTCAATAGTGTTGGAAAGAGACAGATGTTCTTCTAGCTGGCAAAGCAGCAAGCTTCATGAGGTTGTACCCTGTGACTGCCTGCACTACACTGTTCTTGCTTTCACACTGTGTTTATTAACTTTTTTTTATCATAGTCACTACCAAGTGCATTTCAATGAAAGAGCCTGTTTTCTTTAGAAGAGCTCCTTGTATACTAGGATTAAGACAATTCCCTTAGCTTCACAAACAATGGACCCTTTCCACAAGTTAGTCATGAATTCACTCTGGGTTTGGACACTGCTGAAAATTGAGTCATCTTGAAGATACTCAAGAGTCTGAAGATTCACACACACATAAAGGGATTGGATGCCTGACCAGCTCTGAAAGTCACCGAGATCGTGTCAGCAGAATAGATAGCTTTAACCCTGAGGCTAGAAAGAGTAATGAAGGCTCTCGTAACAACAAAATTACTACGTTGGAGTGAAGATTTTGGACTAAAAGGACACACTCATCATCAAGACGTAGGTGATCTCCCTTCTGGGAAGTTATCCAAGTGCTACAAAATGCCTTCCAATCCAGACCCAGAGGTGGGCTATTATGCCTCGGAAAAATGGCCAATCATATGGTTGGAAAGTGCCAAGGCCAGTGTTCACAAACAACACTGAAAATCCTGTGAAATGTGTGCTGTCATTTTTGGGAATGAGGATCTTCAGAAAAAACCCTGGGATTTGGCCATCACCTCCCTCCAACCAGTTCAAATGATGAGTATTTCTCCCATCTTCCTGGCTCCTCCTGCAACCTTGGAACCAGGGTAAATCCCCGTGTGCCTCATTCTGCCTCCTTCTCTCCCAGGCATATATTCTCAGGCTCTTTCTATGTGGACCCCCTACCAGTGTCTTCTGATAGAACTCAAATCCTTCATGCCTCTCCTGCAGTTCACACCCTGCTCTTCACTACAGGAGAAAAAAGTTTTCCATTTATCATTCTTATTCAGAATTTTTATTTATTAAATCATAGGCCTCATCTCAAAGTTCATCTAAATGTTATAATATAGTATGTGTCATTAGATAGATTTCTTTCTTCTGACTATTTTTGCTTTGTCTTAACAGAAAGCATTTTCAAGTGCATTGCACTTCTGATTCATGGGGTTATTTTCAGTGCTTAAGGTTACTATTTTTGTTTTGTTTTGTTTTTTTCTTCTTTCTTCTCTCCACTGATCCCAGTCTCATTTATGCACATGTACAAATCGTTGATTCAGAATCAAGCAGCAGTTTGCAAACTCCTAGGCATGGGTACTGGAGTGGTGAATGACTAGAAAAAAATACTGTGCGATAGTGGCACAGTGGCACTGTTAGGCTGAAGAGATGGCTCAGGGGTTAAGACTCTGCCTCACAAACAGAAGGTCCTGAGTTTGGATCTCAGGTCCCATGTAAAATAGCCTGGCAGAAATAGGCAGCTTGCACTTCTGGCTCTGGTGGGTAAAGTCTAAGGAATCCCAGAGCAAGCAAAAAGGAGGTAGAAGCAATCCAGGATGATTCCATAAGTCACCCTTGGTCCTCTACAGAGACACACAGTGTATACACACACACACACACACACACACACACACACACACACACACACAAATAAATTAATGAATAAATAAATAATGTTAAAAATAGCTCTGTTGTTGTAGGGTTGGCCAATCATTCTCCATTTGTGCTTGAAGTCTTCTCCATGGAAAGAAATCTGTGCCTGGCACTGTAAACCTGGTCACACAGTCTTGGCAGCAGAGGTCATGGGCTTTAGGGGGAAACTTTGGCCCAGTGAAACTGGTATGGTATGGAACTGTGTTACAGTTAGCCTACATAGTTGCTGATAAAATCATGACAAAACTGCATGAGAGAAGTTTATTCTCTTATGATAGTCCAATCATAGTTCTCACTCCAGCTTGGCAGGAGAACTCACATTAACACCAGGGAAGGAGGAACTGGCTGTACTATATCCAACTAACAGCTGAGAGAAGGACCATCTTTACTTACCAGACTAGCCTGTCTGGCTAAGTATATGCAAGGATGTCTCCTTTCTCAGTATTCACTTGCCCAGGGACTAAGGAACTAGTCCCACCCACTACGGGCTGGGCCTTCCCCATCAACTAGACAATCTCCTATAGGTTCTCTCTGGTCTTAACTCAACTACTAATTCTCTACAAATGTGCCTAGAGCCCAAACCCTCAATCATCAAGTCGACACCTGTACCTAACTCTGACAAACTGTCTTCTAAATATTCATGTTTATACCCACAGACAAATGTATTCTGAGCCTTAACCAGAGAAGCTGTTCTCTCTAGTGGATGGCAGTGATTTCAGGGACTCGTGACTGGTCAAGGTGCTGAAATAAGTGATGGATGAAAAAAATCAACCTTCGGCAAGACATTTATACTACCCACTTTAGGACTCAGGAACCATTGCGGAAGAGGGGGTAGAGAGAATGTAAGAGTTAGAAAATAGGGAGGGAAGCTAAAAATGGGTCCATCAGTAGCCAGGCATAGATCAAGGGGGTCTCAGGGAACCCTATTCCTCATTATGAACTACTTGCCACTGATAGATTCGGGAAAATAGGGAGATGTAATATTCTGATGCATATTCTACAGGACAGATTTTTTTTTTATCAATCCCATAGTACAATACTCATTTAGGGCTACATCGCATGATTTTATCTATGTACCATCCTAGGTTAAAGACTTGAGATAAGTTAGAGCCACAAGCAATGACTGATAGTAATATATTTCAAGCTTCTCCCTGCTTTTTATAAATTATATTTAATACGGACAGAATGAGTTTATGTCTTTGCCCGTCATTCTCTCTTTTTCCTCCTCACCACTTCTTCAATTCAGACATGTCCCTCCCACTCTCATGTTCCTTTGCATATGAGATCACAGTTCTTTTTGGAGGGTATCTGTATTAGCATGAGTCCTAACATATATCTATCACATGTAGCCCTAAGTGGTCAGACCTGCAGATAAAGAAGCTCCCCTTCTTTTTTCTGTCTGACACTTGTCCCAAAGATTCTCTCTGGTTGTAGTTGTTTCTTCTGAGATCGTCTCTTGTCCATGGGGGAATGTTGACATGTCAGCCTTTATTTAGATCTGTTCTTTCTACTCTTGATGTGATCTTGATCTGCCTTCTAACACTCAATACCCCTTTAGGTAAGTGTTCTTAGACTTCTAAAACAATTTCCAATCACATGGCTTTACTCGCACCCATCACTTTGTATCATGTTGCACTTATATAAATGCAAGTATTTATTTGTCTTGATTGGGAACCTGATGGCTGTGCAGATTTTATTTTATGGAATAACTTGTGTGTGCTCAAATCTGAAAGGGTATGGTAGAGATTAACCCTGTGGGGGTGTCTTGACCCTTGACTTCCAGCTCTTTCTTTCATGAGTATCCAGCTCGGTTAGTTTCTGTCCACCTTGTCAACACTTCTGTGACACTGGCTTCTGTCCCTCCAATTGTCATAATTTTGTCCTACTTGTCTGGTTCTTTGGCATTTTGAATATTCATTCTTCTCTCCCCATACTCTGAGTATGGGGATTGTTTTAGAAATTATTGACCAAGCTCTTCTCTTTACAATGCATATATTTTCCTTGTCAACTTCCCTGACACTTGGTATTAAAAACTCTCAATAAAATAAAAATATATAAATAGGTAATCATTTGTACAATGATAACATTCATTATCTGTATCTTCTTGACTTTTATCATAAACTCTAGTAGTTAAATACTACATATATGTAGTTAAATACTACATATATGTAGTTAAATACTACATATATGTAGTTAAATACTACATATATGTAGTTAAATACTACATATATGCTTGATTCCATGAAACACCCAGCACTTAAATACCTCGGAAATATATTTTTGACCTTCCCTGTCAGTGGGGTTAGCCTCCAATATTTCTGTTTTTGGCATCTACCAATAGCTGAAGCCAGTCACAGACATTTCTCCTTTGACATTCCTTTTTCATTTCCTCATTTATATTACCTCCACATTTTACAATTCCACTTCCAAAATGCATGTTTATTCTATCCTTTAGAAATGACTAGACAAGAGAACACGTTGAGTTCTATGAAGCATGAGGCCAAAGAATCCCTTAAAAGATGCTGTCTAAGTAGGTGAAGTTTGTTTTTTGAGTAAGGAAAAATACAGCTTTTGTAATGAATTCTTTTCTTTTCTATATCTGTTATGTCTTGAAAAGAGAAGACAAGACAAAAGTAGTCTTGTAGAATGATTCATTCTGCTTTGCTATGTGTCTTTTAAGTTTTTGATTTCATGTAGCATGGTGTTATTTATGAAGCACTGCTCTTTAAGCAAATAAGGAAATTAGCAAGTAACCTGACTTCAAATATCTTGGGCCTGAATAATGTAATCACTTGTGGGTCACAGCATTTGTGTATTTTCACGTTTTGAGATTTCAGAAGACAGTTTATGAGAAACCAATGGCCTTCTGCCACTGATACCTCACCCTTCCTGGACTGCATTTTCATCCTGTATTTGGTAGAGAAAATTACTCTGTTGATATTTCTACAATCAAATAAGTAGACATGATCAACAAGTTTGATAAAAATTTTTGCTTTTGGTCTCTGAAAAACACGAGAGTAGAATTGACAAATTAAAGACAAGACTGAGGAAGTAGGTGGAAGAATCATCCTACCACTCAAAAAAAGAGTTTTATTTCCAATCAAAGCTCAACTCCACTGTCTCCAGCTGAATAGAATCTCATTATGATGTTGGTTTAAATAGATCCTTGAAATTAACTTGACATCAATAAAACTATCAGAATGAGATATTTTATTAAATGCAGAGAATGAAATTCCAGACAAATATTTATCAAAGAAATGAGACTAAACAAGCTTTGTAATAAAAACTGTGAGATGAAAGCTACTTTGTTTAATGTGAAATTGTCTAGGAATATTTATCCGATTAACATAATAGTTCAGAATTTGGAATAGGAAGTTCTCTAAAACTGATGATGTTTATATTGTTGAAAATCTATTTTTGGCCACATGTATCAATTATATATCATGCATAGCCTCAATTAAGAGCATATGTTTTAGGGTTAAGAATATCTGGGTTAAATCCTACCACAGTCAGTTCCTTATGTTTTTGAACAAATTATTAAAAGTCTCTGTCGAATCATCTCAAAGATAGAATAATTATTTCCATCAAGAAGGTTATCAAGCGCATTTAGGTAGACAATTAATTAAAATGCTTGAGCACAGTGCTTAGTACACAGAAAAGGATTAAGCCATGAAAAACTCATAAACGAATGAGTTTTTATGGTTGAACTAGGAATGACCCTGAAACATAGATGTGCATTTCATTTCTTGATGAATTCGAATTGTATGAATGAAAACAGTGAGTATGAACACCTACTAATCTTAATATTAGTTTTGTTTGACTTCTGTAACAAATTAACAGACTGGATGATTTTACTTGACAAAAAGGTCTCTCAAAGTAAGGTGCTTCCAGGACTATACAATAATATGTTTTCCTTTTCCCTTGATTTCCATTTACATGATTACAGTTTCTGTCTTTAATCACAGTGGTCCCTTCCCTTTCTTTTCTGTCAAAGATTCCCTCTGCCTTTGTCTTATAAAAATTCTTGAAGTTAAGAACCACAAGGTGATCTAGGATAAGCTCTTCATCTTGGTATTCTTTTTTTTAATTTATTTTTTCCACTCATACAAATTTGATAGGCACCCCATTCCCCTCCCTCCCTCCACCCCTCCCTGGCATATTGGTATTCTTAATTTACATCTGTGAGACCTTTTTCTTCTCTGCCTCAGAAGAGTGAGCCCATTGCTTCAAATACGCTCGACAAGTAATCCACCATTAAGTTATATCTCTAGCACTCTTTTTCACTTTAATGTTTATTTTGAGCAAGGTTTCACAAAGTTTCTGAGGCTGGCCTTGAAATCACTTTGTAGCCCAGGAAGGCTTTGAACTTCTGATTTTCTGGCCTTGGCCTCTTATGTAGCTAAGATTATAAGACTGTGCTGCCAGACCCAGCTATAAAAGGTTTTCTTTTCCCTCTAAGTAAATTGACATTCACATGGCCTGGAAATTAGCATATGTACATGTCCTTTGGGGAGTTACTATTTCATCAATGATGATCTTCAAATTCTAGACGGAGATGCTTAGCAACAAGAGTCACAAATTGAATATGTATTCGCCCTCATAGTCTATCCATGGATATTAAAGTGTAATTATAATATGACACATTTAGTAGAATTGTTTAGGACAAGCTAAAAGAAAGTAGAATTGTTTGGGACAAGTTAAAAGAAGAGGACTGACAAACTAATAAATTTCATTTGGACTGCCAAGAAAGGAGTCATCAACAAGGAGCATTTGAGCTGAATCATGTATGATTCAGGAGTTTGCCTAAAGCAAGGAGAATGTGCGTTCAAATCTGAAGTTGTAAAAGGTTGTAGTCTTATGCCTTCTTATAGTCTTTTATACTCTTTTTTTTTTTTTTGCCATTTTGTTGTCTTGCCCATGAACTCATTCAGGGCAGAGAAAATGATATTCATGTCTGTATTTCCAGTACCTCTTATTAAACATGGCATCTCAGAAAAAGGAAGGAAGGAAGGAAGGAAGGAAGGAAGGAAGGAAGGAAGGAAGGAAGGAAGGAAGGAAGGAAGGAAGGAAAAAGAAAGAGAAAGGAATAAAAGAAAGATTTTAAAAGAGAAATAAATAGAATGAAAGAAAGAAAATATAAGAAAGGAAGAAGAGGGGTGGAGGGAGGGAGGGGACTGGGGTACCTATTAAGTTTGTATGAGTGGAAATAAAAAATAAAAAATAAAAAAAGAATTTTATAACTTAAAAAAAAGAAAGGAAGAAGAAGAAAAAAAGAAAAACTGGCATCAGAAGCAGGGTGAAGTCAGGTACATTCACGAAGGAGCTGAAGGAGAAACCATCTTAACCTATTTAGCATGATAAACGTCTAGGGGATCACAATCTCCTACACAAAGCAGCTATAACAAAATAAAGCCGACTCTTGACAGGATTTTGAAGTTCCTTGTAGCTGCTCGCCTTCTGCCCCTTGATGGGCAAAGTCTACAGGATCTGTCCAGTTCTTCTCTGGGCGACCCGCTGGTCTCTCGTCCAGTCAGTCATTGAGTTTTCCAATCATGTCTGAGAGAAACAGAGAAGAAGAAAGGATGAAAAAAATCAAGACGCTTTAAATCTAGGATCCTTTGCTTCTATCAACATCATCCACTGGAAAGCATTTCCTCTCCCAGGGGAGCAGCTCTGAACAGCCACATACTTGACTCCAGCATCACCTGTAACCCCAGAGTCTTGTCATCATAGAAAGAATCAGAAGATGTATACCAGAAGTTTAAAGAAAGAGTCTGTGAAGAGAAAGCAGCTATTAGCCACCAACCATTTTGTCACAGGCGACAAAAAACTGATTATCGCTGCTCCTGGACTGCAGAAGCCATCATACCACGGGACATTACGTGCAAATAAGGAGCCGCTAGAGGAACTGCTGTCTCACTATGTGGTTCAAGATTTTCTTACACTTCAACCCTTGGGAAATTACTTTTCTGAAGTTGAATAAGATAAAGTAGATAGAAGGAAAATCACTGTTTCAAAATGTAAATGTATGACATTTAGTATCTGCATTTTTTAATGAGTAAGAATTATGTTTCAAAGTGTTCTGCTAATATGGTTATGCGGATTGGACCTGGAGACATAACATACAGAAATGAATTAGAAGCCAATTAAAACAAACTGTCAGGCTGAAGCTAGGATGCCCGCTGCCCCCAGACATGTTCTTACGAAAAACAAAAAAGACTCTGATGAATATGATTTCATGAACTATTTATTAACCTCAATATAAAACAATGATGAAGTGGTATTAATCTTAATTCTAGAATAAAATTAAAGGTAAAACTTAATTTTAGAACAAACCAAAGTAAAAATCAAATAATGTTGAAATCATAAAGTAACCCTGATCTTCAGGTTCTTTAATTGACTTCAGAGACTCAAAGCACTATGTCCATGTGTTCAGTCTCCTTTATGAATTTATCAGTCTGGGAATAATAGTATATATTTCAAGAGAGTCGTGTTTCTTCCCTCTCATCTTCCCCCATTTCTCAATAAGTGAAATCATTACCTGCTTGTCCTACAGCTCCATTTGAAGGCCTCATCAAGAGTAGTGTTTTCTGGTTCATAAAGCTATGAAAAGACTCTCTTGACACAATGCTAGGAGATTCTGAAGGATGCTAATTCCATAGACTATTTGCAATAGCTGAGTAAGCCTCTGATCAAAGTAAGCATTTGTGATTCAAGCTGCGAGTGTAGGAGGCTTCACAGGGAATTTTCTCTTGAGATTCCGGAAGTCTTGGAGCACTTAAGGTCAGGAAGGAAAACAAAGCTGTTGCCTTTCTCTCCAGTTCAATCTCTGGAAATAAATGGAAGGAAATGAGTCTGCTTGTGGAGAAGAGTTAGCTGTATAGAAATGTGGCCATGTGGCCAACTATTTGTAGAGTGTCCAGAGAGAAGGGAGAGTTGAGTCTCAGTGCACATGCGGGAGGAAAAGCAAGAGTGATACAGAGATTACAGAGCTAATATTTTGTTAATGATAAAGAAATCTTTCCTACTACATTCCTATTAGCCTGACATAAGTGCATGGGGAGACATTTGTTTGATCATTACTAGAGGTGGTTAATATATTCAGAATGTGCATTTATTATTATTTGTATATTAAGAAAAGGAAATATGAATCCTTTGATGATAAGGTAGACTGATCTATTGATGATTCATGAGATAAATTCTCTGAGCTAATCTATATTTCTTGGAAGGGAGATGGCTAAACTAAGTACTGCAGGATTTGAAGACATTTGGTTTTCATTCCTCCCAAGTATATTGGATATGCTGAGCAGAGAGGAGAGTTACCATAGAATTGATGTTTGTGATTCATAACTACAGTAGTCAGTTAGTAAAACTTGTCTAGATGTACAATAACAAAACACTTCAATAACTTACAAACATCATCCTGGCCTGCAAGCAAATGAATTGCTTCCTGTAACAAAACAAGATCTTCTATGTATGATCAAAAAATCTTAAAGGAAATCTAGAGAGAAATAGAATCACACATTTTAAAAGGTAGAATGTTAATTTCACATTTTTAAAAGTTGGAAGATGCAATGAAAAGTATTCTTAAATGAACTTAAAAATGGATCCACAAGAGAAACAATTTAGTAACTTTGTGATATAGCAATAGAAAGGATATAGCAAGAGCAAATGGAAAAAATAACTATAGGATGAAACAAATGCAGAGAGAGTCCAGCACTATAGAAAAGCACCAAGCTATCCATCAAACGAGAAAGTGGGTTCCACAGAATAGAAATGAGGAATTATATTTGAAGATGATATACTGAGCCAACATTTATTTTATAAAATTTATTGACATATAGTTGAAGAAGGTCTGTGAGCTCCAAGAAAAATAAACCCAAGAAAATTCACAGTTATATCATGATTAACTGTAATGCAGTTCAGAATCTTAAAAGCAAATCAGTGAAATCCAGAAAAATTATTAAGAAACTAGAAAAAAGAACTTCCATTGATTTCTCGTCTAAAATAATACAAGTTAGGAGACAAGAGAATGACATTTTTATGATGTCAAAGGGGGGAAATATATCATCAAACTTGAATCCAATGTCTAGTCCAGATATTTTTTTCCACACACAAAGTTTTTAAAGAGAAAATTTCAGAAAAAGAGAGCTCATTGAATTATGAGTAACTAATGGATCAAAGGAAAGAATAAGTAAAATTGAAAAATATCCTGAATGATAAAAAGATAACATAATCTAGATTTTTACCTTCTACAAAAAGTCAGAATTAAAGACATGAGGATAAGAAGCAAAATGTCTAAGAAATAAAAATTAGCATAATGAAGTAAATCATCAACAAGCAAAATTGGATTCTTTGCAGAAATCAGTTGACTCAATCCTCTAGTTGGACTTTCCAAGGAGATGACACAGCTGGGTAAAATGGTACATGTCTGTAATCTCAACAACTGGGAGGTGGAGGCAGCTCATGGGGAGTTCAAACCCCATCTGGACTATGTAACAGATCGGAGACGTGAGCAATGAGACCTTGTCTCAAGAACAACAACAAAAAAAATGTAGTCACAAACTTGAGTGGTACAAGAGTCACTACAAATCATATAGATGTGAAAATAGTAAGCATATTAGGAACAAGTTCTGGAGGCTGGAATGAAGTAATAATAAACATTCCAAATCTGCATATGAAGAATAGCACAAGAAATACAAAATCTGCTTGTATATATAAAAGACTGTTTTCTTTTAAACTTTATTTGAAAGGCATTTTGGCTATTTATAATGAGCATAATTAGTCTTGAAAAGCAAAAAAAAAATGTGTGAGACCTCATGAAAACTAAGTGATCTATGGTGATCAGTTACAGGTATAGAGAGTTTGACCTCAGAAGTAAGACATATAGAGAAAACATTACAAAAACAATCTCAACAGGTTTTTCTTTTTATGTTTCGGCAGCTTGATTTCAAATTTTCCATTAAGGATAAAGAATAGTCAGAAAACAAACATAAATTTCCTGCTAGTTATCTTTCTCTTTCTTGTGTTCGAATATCTTGTAAGAGTCATAATCCAATAGGGGACGTATCACATTCAAACCACACGGCCTGGGAATGTTATTTGGAATAATTATGTAGAGAAATACCCACAAGCCATTCATAGGAGACTGAATAAAGTATGGGCAACTGCAGCATTAAGCACTGTGAAACAAGAGAGAAAGGAAGAACAAGAAAGAGATGGGAGAAGAGAAGAAAGGAGAGAAGGGAAGGGGAAGGGATGGAACAGGATGAGAGGGGAGGGAGGAAAGAGAAAGAAATGGGAGGGAAGGGGAAAGAAGGAGGGAGGCAGGCTTTTTAAAATCACAAATATAGACTTTGAAGAAAATAAAGGATAATCTTTATTCTTATTCCTATTTCCTTCTGTCTTGTTTCCCTCTTCTCTTCTTCCTCTACTTCTTCTTCTCTACTTTTTAAATCCTTCTTTTTCTCTTTCTTCTCCTCCTCTTTCCCTCTGTGTCCTTCTCCTTCCTCTAGACAAGGACATTAGATCATGTAGAGGCTTACTTATTTTTCCCCCTCAACAAGACACAGAAAGGATCAAAGTAATTTAAAGAAATGAAAATATGAAGAAAGGAAGAATTCTGCTTGGTAGAGGCATAGGTTGTGCTAGAGATAGACATAAGATCAGTGTAGTGGGGAGGTGGCAGGGGTAGCAATTTCGGAGATAGAGATTATGCAGAAAGAAAACAGAGCCAGAGATGGAGGGGTAGAAGTACTGTGACAGGGATGGGATAGATAACAGGATGAGGAATGGCTGAGCCAGGCTTAATGTCACGGGACTGGAATCCCTGATGCTTGGGAATGTGGGGGGTGCTAAGGCAGGATGACTGCAGGATTAGGGTAAAGTTAATTCCAGGTCAGCCTGGGCAATTTATTGAGCTCTGCTTCAATTGAAAAATACATAGACAATTACAAAGAGGGGTAATGTTCAGCACTTACAGTAGTTCGCCATCATGACTCATTCTCCAGCGTTGCAAGCAAACAAGTTGTAGGGATCGTTCTTGTGGAAGTAGAGCTGGCAGACACAGGATGCAGATAATCAGATATTCACCTAGTGTATTGTGTGTTACATGCAATCTCTCCACCTCCTTGGCTGCTTCCAGTTTCACTAGCTATTTTGTGAGTGATTCTAAAATTGCTACTTTACTTGCTTCCTGACTTCTGATTTACCTCCTCAACAGCCAGGAAGTGTTTCTTTTTTATTTGTACTTTAAATACAAGGTTGTAACGTTTCCCCCATTCCCCAAGTTGAATTATACTGCAAGATCATCAAAGATCATGCCCAGTTTGCTTTCAGTCTTTCCATTTCCAAAGATCTGGGAGTGTTGAGAAATACAAAGACCTCATCCTGTTGTGAGGTAAAGAAACCAAAATAGACCTTATTCAGCTCTTGTTAGGCTGGGTGGGAAGAGGCAGACATGTCTATATGTTCTTCAGTAGTGACAGGAAACTAAAACCACATTGCTGGCCAGGAAAACACACACCTTATTTCCTCTCTGTTTTTTTAAGACTGTGGCGTGGGTGTGTCCACATGCACCCAGCAAAGGGTGTTTGGAAAATGCTTGGCAACTCCCGACATTTATATATAAATTCAAAGAGATGTTGCTTGTTTCTTAAATTACAAAGGCGTACGGCATGTGGCGATTTGCTGATATGGAAGAATGTATGCCATGGCAACACGGACCCGCTGCCAGGCCTGATTAGGGGTTTACTGGCACATTTGCTTCCAACAGGAGGAACGGGGAGCAAGCAGGGAGCAGATTACCTGGTGTGCCAACTCTTCGAGTTGGTGTGCTAGGGCTGGAATGTTTCCCACCAGACATTTCATTGGTATGAAGAATAGAATGGGCTTCCCACCATCTCTAACCCTGTTTTCTTCAGGCCCAGAGACCACCGAAGCGTCTCTGCTTCCAACCACGCTGCCTTTTATGTGACTCCCGTCTCATACGTGCCGCTCTAGTCTCAGTACACATGGCCCCTACAGTGGCTTTGCTTTTCAAAATATGGAGTATAGTGTGTGTGTTTTATGTGTGTGAGTGTGATAGCTAATCCTGGGTGTCAACTTAACACTCCTGTTATTTACTGAGATCGGCTCAGACCACACCTGGAAAGACCAACTGAGGCCACATGAAGGGATTACACCTGCCCTAGATCCCATTGGAACCTCCATAGATCTCATAGGAACCTCCCGGTAATGGACCATATGAAAAGCAACCACCAAAGAGAAGAGATGCTTTTGTAGCTGTGCTAGGAATGGCTTTTCCTTCTGATCATCACCCCGTTTCTTCACTTCTTTGACCCTCTAACCTTCCAATCCTTCAAGTCATCAACTAGACTAAAGAATCTCTAGGAATCCTCCAGTCTTCAGCCATCACCCACTTGACTGCTGGACTGAGCAGCTACTGGCAGCCATTGTTGGGCTACCTCGGCCATATCTGCAAGCCAGCTCAATGCATTCCCTATTTATATATTCATTGTGTTTATTCTACGTCTCTAAAGAACCTGACTAATGCAATGAGTGTGTGCATGTGTGTGTGCATGTCTGTATGTATATATATATATATATATATATATATATATATATATATATATATATATGCATGGTATAATATGCATATATGTGTGTGCATGTGTTTATGTATGTGTGCGTATATGTGTGCTCAATCATACTGTGCCTTAATATATGTGTGAAGATTAAAGGGAAGCTTCATACATAAATACAATGAATTTATATGTTTTCACACATTATGTACTACAGAGACCCAACTAGAACTGCACAATCGTTGGCGTATCAGCATTTCTCCATGGAAAAGGATACCTTTCGAATATCCGTTATCTCCTTTCACCTTGCTGAAGCAGTGTCTCCTGTTGCTTCTTCCCCGCTGCACAGCCAAGGCTAGTCGGCCATGAGCTTCTGGTCCATTCTCCTGTCTCCATCTCCCATCTTGCCGTGAGGATGCTCTGCTTACAGATGGTGAGTTCAGGAAGTCGGGCTTGTGTAGTAAGTCCCTGTGTCCATCCAGCCATCTCACTGGCCCTGCGTGTTCTATGTTAGGTATATTAGACACAAAGTGACTCAAGCTGCCTCCCCCTCCAAAGTACATGTTCGGACAAAGAACCCTTCACAGTGCCCAGTCTGCTTAGATAAGGCAGCTCCACTCTCCAAGGACAGCTCCATGGCCCCCAGTTTATCTGCAGCTCCCAAGGACTTTCACCCACCCCTGGGTGAGCCCCCCTTCTCATCCCGTGCTTTCCAACTACATACTCCTGGCCCATAGTCACGTACTCTTGATCGTATGACCATGCTCTATAAGAGACCTCAAAATGAGATTCTCTCTCTCTCTCTTTCGCTGTCTCTCTCCTTCTCTGTTTCTGACATCCATTATTCATGTTGCTTGCCTATTTTGTCCTGCTTGCGTGACAATAAAGTTCCTTTATATATTATGTGCTGATTTTAGAATGACTTTGTATCACTGATCATTTTGAGGTGGGGGGATCTTTCCAAAAGCCCCCACAATGGGCAGTAGCTGTTCCTCTTGTCAGAAGTGTTTCTTTCAAGATCTTGTAGAGAGATAGTTCAAGTCACAACTTAAAAGTCGTCTTAGTAGCTACTTCACCCCATTGCCAATAACAGTCCATCCCACTGCTCCAACTTGTTTCTTTTCACCTTTTTGTTGCTGTTTCAAATTGCCTCAATTATGCATTTAATTATTTTCTAAGGGCATTTAAGCTATTATGACCCACTGAAAAGCTGAAAATGCAGCTTTTCTTTCTCCTCTTCCTCCTCTTTTCCCTCCTCCTCCTTCTCTCTCTTTTTGAGACTAAGATCCAAAGCCAATCCTAAAACTCACAATCCTCCTTCTTTAACTCTGTGAAAGGATACACCATCACGTTCAGCTTAGAAAACTATTTCTCATAGTGTTAAACACCAGGAAGTCCACAATCAGATTGCCAGTGCATTTGATTTGGGAGAAAGCCCACTTTCATGGTAGACAGATAGCATCCCTCTGCTCTTCCTCTCCTACAGTGGAAGGAGCTAGTTGCTTCAGCCTCCTTTAGAAGGTTGCTCATTCCTTTCATCAGCACTCTGCCTCCAAAAAGCCTTGTCCTCTCATATAATTTCACTAGTTGTCAGGACATCAACATGAATTACAGAAGGACACAAATATATAGACAATAGCATTTTCTCATGCACTTTGTGTTCACACCTATTTGATGTCAACTCCATAATCATAAATGCCAAGCCTCCCTTGCTTAGTATGGCTGTAATGACAATCTCTACAAATGAATAAGTAGTCTCAGGTCATGGCGCATAACCTAGTACATAGTAGGCACAAATACTTGCTGAATAAGTGGCAAAATGGTTGACTGCTTCGTGAAATGCCAGTCTTCCAAAATACCTACAAGGCAGAATGGTATCCTCTCCCAGGAGCCCACGGCCCAATCTTTATCACCCATGAGTATGTTATTTTACAAGGCAAGGCAGCCTTCAAAGTTATGATTAAAGTTTTGGAGGAAGAGCACCTTGGGTTATACAGGTGTGTCCATTCTATCCCAAAGGTCCTTTTCAAACAGGAAAGTAAATCAGAGAGGGTTTGGAAGTTTCCATGTTGCATTTTGCTCTGACTTCCCAATGAGCTAAGGAATGTAGAATTCAAGAACTGAAAGGCAGGGGGATAGATTAAGGACCTTAAGGAGATAAATTTGTGGCATATTTCTTTTTTAAAACTTTATTTATTCTGTGTGTGTGTGTGTGTGTGTGTGTGAGAGAGGCCACTGTGTGTCCCTATGGAGAACCAAGGGTGACTTTGGGAATCATCCTGGATTGCTTCTACCTTCTTTTTGGTTTGCTCCAGGATTTCTCTGTTTTCTGCCTGGTGTTTTTACGTGGGACCTGGGATCTGAACTCAGGACCTTCTGCTTTTGAGACAGAGTCTTAACCTCTGAAACATTTTTCCAGCTTTGTGTCCTATGTCTTACTTCTTTACTCAACAAGGAATGTATTATTAGTAGGCCATTAAATTCATGTCAGCCTGTCGCAGAAGCAATAGGAAAGCAAACCAGGGGAAAAGATAGTTTTTCCCAGGGTACCATACTCGCATTAGTAAAGGTATTAAAATTCTCCAGAAAATGGAGCTGTGTGTGTGATATTTGCTACCAATAGAAAGAGAGGAGGAGATGCAGAAAGAGAAAAGCATAGAGATTTAAAGAATCAACTTGCATGTTTGCAAAGGCTGATTTGGAGATAAGTTGATGATGTTCAGTTCCATTTCAAAAACAATTTGAAGGCAGAATTTTTTTTTCATCTTTTTAACTACTTAGCCTTACAACTACTTGGATGAGCCACACCCAGGTCATGGATGATACATTATTTTCATGGAACTCTATTGCAACAAAACACGAGTTAAGCAAGTTAGGGGAGAAAGGATTTAATTGGCCAACAATTCCAGGTAAGAGAAATGACAGAAGCAAAAGCACAGACGAACTGGTCTCATCATCTCCACAATCAAATGTAGAAAGCAACAGAAGAATGCACACATGCTTGCATTGTCTCTTTCCACATGTTTATACAGTCTAGGACCACTTAGGGAAGAGTACTACCCACTTTTAGGCTGGGTCTCCTCAACTCATTGAATGCAATTAAGATAATCTCTTCTTGGAATTCCTTAATCTAGAGAATCCCTCTCAGGGGTGCCCAACGGCATACATCTCAGGTGTCCAATTGATCCGTAATACACAGATGGTAATTGCTTTTATTACAGTTCACTGATTAAAAGGTTAATCTCATCTTAAAAGAAAGCTACCTTCCGGCAGCATCCAGATGGGTATTTGACCAAATAAATATCTAAGTAATGTGATCTAGCCAAGCTGACACTTCAAATTAACCATCCCAACATGTCAGAAAGTTGCTACACAGCCAGTATCATCACAATCGCTGCCATTGTTATTATTCTAATGTCAAGTTTTGTTCTTTTTGATTCTTGCAGGCAAAAAAAGAATTCCCAGGCATGAGCCATATCTTCAGATTATTTAGGCAACATATTTTCTATGCTGCAGTCTCTTCTGGGCTATAAGATCTAGATTAACCTATAAATTTTCCATCTATGACTCTGAGTCACATACAAAGGATCTGAATTCCAGATTTACCTGTAAATACAGAAAGAGAAGAAATCCAGCAGTCTTCAGTGTCATCATTCACCTGATAAGTGTATCAGTATGGTGAGACTTGCAGTTTTGCTTTGTTTAGGTTTTATGCTAAGTGGATTGGTTCACTTTTCTTAAAGCAAAATTATCTTGATTTTATCAACAGGAGAAAAATCTGAAGGGCTTTTTTTCTGGTGCCATTTTGAAACTACCAGCTGTCCCTACATGGTGTCTGAGAGTGGAACAAACCTAACAGAGGTAGCTCAACAGACATACAACAATTGGATACCAGTTTTTTTCTCTGCACATCTCAGTTACCAGTTTGAAGGAATTTCTCTTTTTCATTAAGTCACATCAATGTAAGCCTTTGAGCATTTTCAAGGAAAACATATTAAATATAATATGTTAAATTTCTAGAAAACTATGTTGAAACAGTTTGGACCTGGGATGTGAGATCAACAGAAATTCACAGTGAACATCAAAAATAATCCTTAGGCTCCTCCCCAAATGATCTGAGCTCCCAAAGAGGCCCAGCTTCCCGGAAGAGATCTCCCTCATTCTCTGTATCATTATCCCAAACAGGACAATGTACAAGGGAGGTGATGTGCAGGTGACAGCAAGAAGCTGGGGAAGGGGCGGGAAGAGGATCACGGCAGTGATATCGGAAGCAGCGCCACAGTCAGCTGGATTGCCTGACCAAAGATGTGCGCAGGAGTCGCTGGCGGCATCCTGCCACGAGGAAGGATGCATGTGTCCTGAGAGTCAGTGCCCATTGTTTTCCAACTTACTCCTCCCCCTCCCTTTCTAAATTAAAAAAAAAAAAAAAAAGAAAAAGAAGTTTTGGGTTGAACTCCTGGGTTCTTTACCCCACCACTGAACAGTGGTTACATTGGTGTCGGAGTTAGCTGGCATTTTCCGATAAATTCACAATCAAATGGCTTAAGAAAATAATTTTGGTTTACAATCCTCTGGTTACAGTTCCTTGTCCAGCTTGGCAGAGGCGTCCACAGCAACACCCAGGGCCAAGAGAACTGGTCACACTATAGCTTCAGACTACTGACAGGGACAATCCTTACTTGCTAGACCGGTATGTCTGGCCAAGCATACTGAAGGATTCCAATTTCCTTACCCAGCCCCCTTCCCCCCATCTTATTCACCTGCCCAAGGACTAGCCACATGTACTATGTACTGGGCCTCCCCAGTCAGACAATGTCCTGCAGGCTTGTTACAGACTTAACTCAACCACTGATTCTTTACAAATCCAGAGCCAGAGCTCAAACCCTCAGTTATCAAGTTGACATCTGCATCTAACTTTGATAGTTGGGATGATCAAACTCAACCTTACATATCAGTTGATGGAGCCCAAGAAATACATCCTAATCTAACCAAGACCACATCTCTCGAAGAAGTTGGACGTTTAAGTGGGTACATTAATTAAACGAGAGACTATGTACCTCCCCCGGACGGGCCATACCTTGGAGAAAACACAGAGGAAGCGTCTGGAGTTCCTGCTGGTCCTTATCTCAGTTCATGAACACAGTGTCCTGATTTCCCCTCATTCACCCCGGTACTTGGCATAAAACTGACTCTGTCTCAATCCAGAGGTCACAGTATGTGACCAAGGTTAAATTAACCTGCTCATTCTGCTTCCTGGTCACAGTGTTCGAATTACTGCCAGAGATGTATGCCAAATCCATCCCATCAAGACAATGAGACTCAATTCTGGGACTGTTGGATGGAGAAGTCGCTTTTTTTCTTCTTCTTTTGTGCTACTGAAGGCCCGAATCTTACGGTTCATCTACAAAGCCCTCAAAACGGAGCCAACTCAGGAGAAGCAGAATCAAGAAAAAAAATCCGGTGACATCATTTGAACCAGGAACCAAGCTCTTATCCAAACAATCCTCAATCTTCAAACAAATATATCTCTAGATATATCAGTCATAGTTTACTCAAGCCATTATGGCTTAAGTTCTCAGTTACTTACAAACAAAAGCTTCGCAACTAATACAGCTCCCCTATTCTATGGGACTGACTATGTTGAATGGGCGAGAGAGTGAAGAATTATGAGACAAAGAACATTCCATTTTCTCAAAATGCTAACTGCTGCTATGCTCCATGGCAGAAAATCTCACTGGCTGCTTCTGCCAACTTTCCCTGATGAGGGACTTCCTTCTTCCACTTCTTGATAAGATTGATTCCCATTCATTCTAACTTAATCATCTTCCCCCATCATAGCTCAAGATATCCTGTGAAATGGGTGCTCCAGTACTCCAAGGATTTGTAGAGAAAACATCTCTTGTTTATTTCTTTTTAACCCTTGAGTCACTCATTAGAAACTCCTCGAAAAGAAAAGTAGCATTCTTCTTAGAATGTTATAGCTGGAAGCTAATTTAACATTTATCCAATCATTGAAATTCATTATTTGTAGAGAAGAAACTCATTGAGTAGGATCAATTTATTTTGTATAAATAAATTATAAAAAAATATTTTGTATAAATATGTATATTAGCATTAAGCAATAAATAACAAAGCTCCCAAATGTACTAGATCAAACAAAATGAAAGTATATATTCTTTATCATTTAGAAAAATATGAATATTAGCAGTTAATGTGGATATTGCTTCTATTATGATGAACCGAGAACAGCTGCCTAGCCTGCTATACCTATTAGTTTCCCCAGATAGCAAGTGAGGCCAAGAGAGCATTGTCTCATCGACATAAGCTGACCAAGTCCTTCTTGTGTTTTGCCTTCTGAGAAATTTAATGGTAAGGACCAATGACATCCAGAAACCATGCATTGAGCTGGGCATTGTTCTCTGACAATCTGGTCTCCTAGGCGATTGAGAGTAGAACTTCTCTGAAGGAGAAATTAAAGTCTTTCATAGGGAAAGAATATGATCTTCATTATACCTAACTCTCTAGCCCAAATCTTGTTCTGTAGCATCTGAAATCCTAAATCTTTCTATTGTCCTTGGTTTCCATTGAATACACATCACCTATCAACATGTACAAAGTATCCACTATTAGATACACATTTCTCAAAAGAGGAAAAGATAGAAGACGTGAAGATCCTCTTTTCTACAAAGACTTTCCAAAGTCTTTTGGAACATGCATCACACTGCACTTCTTTTTGAGAATCTAATCCCATCGTCTTATTTAACTATGAGGGAATTGTGTGTTTCTGGGTGGCAATGTGTCCAGCTATAAAAAAATAAAAATAAAAATAAAAGAACAGGGTTGTTTTTCTAACAGAAAGGGTGACTACAGAGAACATGGTAGCAATTTATTACATGAACAAGAAGCTATTCTTCAATATCTTCCCAAAGGACAAATAAAAACCATCAGGAAAACTCAGTAGAGACATGATGTCGGTAAAAAGCCCTCCTGGAGCCGTCCTCAAACAGCCATCGAAAGGCCAAGATTAGAAAGTTTCTAGACTCTTCCATGAATCTTTCACTGCTGGACGTCTCAAAGTGTCATTTCCATTTCCAGCATCCGCAACAGTAAGTGCTCCTGATTGGGCCAATGAGTAGTTCACTTGAGGCAAACCAAGTGTGCAGTTACTCTGCATGGTTGCTGATAAAAATCACCATCAAGTGATTTAAAGAAACAAGGGGTTTTTATTTTTGACTTATGTGATTCCTGATTGCAGTTGTTTGTCCAGCTTGGCAGAATAGCATGCACCAACCCCAAGGGCCAAGAGAACCGTCTGCACCGTATCCACATGATTGAGAGAGGGACAGTCCTTACTTGCCAGACCAGCCTGTCTGGCCAAGTATACAGAAGGATGCCAACTTTCTCAAAGAATTTCCTCCATTTTATTCACTTGCCTGGGGACTAGTCCTACTCACTATAGGTTGAGACTTCCCCATTAACTAGACAAACTCCTGCAGGTTTGCTCTGGTCTTAACTCAACTACTAATTCTCTACAAACATGCCCAGAACTCAAACCCTCAACTGTCAAGTTGACACCTATATCCTACTATGAAACCATGGTTCAGTAGTTCTCCACATGGACAGTGAAAATGAGATGCTTCTATGAAGAGATTTTTATTTTTTGTTTGATCTTAGGGAGTAATAGCTTGCCACCGGGGCCATCACACAAGCCGTCTATCTGTGGCTCTTCACAGCATTATGACATCTTCTAATGAAGGAACAGGTCTGAATTCTGGTTTCGGTTCCATTTTCTTGTCCTCACCATTTTTCTCAAAAATAGTGTCTGTGGTTTGTTTGGGCTTGATCAGAAAGGTCTAGCAAGACCTGTTGCTAAACAAGGTGTAGCTAAATACAGTGGCCTTCTCCACTTGGCAAGTGCAAGGATAAGAAGTGCTCCCAGAAGACAAAAGAGGAGAGAACCTGTGGCAGGTTACGAGGGCACTGAAGTTATTCCAAAAGCTGTGAAACAAAGGAGGTCTGGAAGCTTTAATCATGGGGCCCATTTTAGCTTCATTATACGTGATTGCAAGAAAATGTCCAACCCAAGCAAATTAGGGGAAGAAGGGGCTGATTAGCTTACAGATTGTTGCAGTCCATCATGGTGGGAGAGTCAGGGCAGCAAGAACCGACAGAACCGCTCACGTTACATCCTTAGTCAAGAGCAGAAAGCAATGGGTGGTTACATGACTGCTTACTTGCTTGCCGATGCTCAGCCAGCTCTCTCTATTTTTATACAGTCTCAGACCATCTGCTAAGGATCAGACCCACCCACAACAGAGTGGGTCTTCTCACATCACTCATGCAGCTATCACGATACCTCACAGACATTACCTCCCCTCCCCCAAACACACCTCAATCATCAAATACTTCTCAGGTAGGCCCAGAGATCTGCTCATAAGTGTCAGATTAAACATTTTCTAACCATCACAGAGTCCAAACACATTCACATAGGAAGGACTTTGGGGACAGACAAGATGTGCATCACTAAGCAAGCCAGTTGAAAGTCATGGTTCAAGGAGAAAAGATGGACATATTGCTGAGAAAACAGAATACCAGAAGAAGTAAACATCGGAATATTCCCAACGTGGATTCCTATGCTTGTTCAGGCAACAGAAGCACTGTGCCACTCTGAGAGATTCATTTGAGACCCCCCAGCTACCCAACTGCCCCTCTCGGAATGTGGCAATTTAGAGAATGTGAACTCAGGATCAATGTCCAGCTTTCAAGTTTAGGACATTGCACACTTGAAACTCAATGTTACTTTCCTTCACCTTACACAATCTCATTTGAGAAAGAGTAGGACAGATAAAATAAAATCTGGGCTGATGGCAGCCCTTCTCTGTCATCCAGGACAAATCTCATAGCATGAGAAGAGACACTCTTCCGCAAAGGTAACTGACAAGGGGACTACTCTCAGCACTGTCTCCTACCACGTGTTACTGCCATATTCCAGGGCTTTCCTAGTAGGAGGGAGAGCTTCCCGGAGAGCTTATTAAATAAGTAGAGATTAACATTTTCATTCCATAAATATCCTCCTTTTGGAAACGCTTTACGACTGGCTTGGGCATATCCCCTAGCAACCTTTTGTCTTTTTTTTTTAAAGGAAATAGACACAATATTTGACGTTTGCTGCACAGGCAAATTATGAATAATATTAAGGGGAATTCTGAGACATTTTTTCCCCAAGCAGCCAGAGGAAGCATAGACTAGGCCTATTTCCCAGGCGATGAGCTACTAATCAGGATCCATGCTTTGCAGCTGGCTAAGGTGTCTGAGCACGCTCTGTACTTCCCTGAGCAGAGACATCGGAAAGATGTCACTTGATAGGAAAGAACAAAAACTGCCAGCACATGGCAAGAACAGAAATTCCTGTTCCAATGGGACGCTTACCAATACTGATCTGGTTTGGCTACTATGGCTAGGATCTGGTAAGCTCTTACCCTGAATGACAGCTGTGATAGTTAATCATGAGTGTCAACTTGACATACCCGGTATTAACTAAGATCGGCTGAGACTACACCTGGTAAGATCAGCTGAGGCCACCTGAAGAGATTATCTGGACAATATAAGACCAGCCCTAGACCCCATGGGAACCTTCCTAAATCTCATAGGAACTTCCCAGTAGTGGACCATATAAAAGGAAACCACAGAGAGAAACTGTGCTAGGAATCACACTTCCTTCCGGCCTCCTGGTTTCTTCAACCCTCTAGCCCTCCAACCCTCCAAGTCTTCAACGAGACTAAAGATTCTATAGGAATCCTCCAGCCTTCAGCCATCTCCCAATGGACTACTGGACTGAATAGCTACTGGTAGTCATCGTTGGACTACCTCGGCCATACCTGTAAGCCAACTCAATACATTCCCTATTTATATATTCATTTTGTTAATTCTGTAACTCTAGAGAAACTGACTAATACAACATCTATTCTTTGAAATGATAACATCGATTTTCCTGACGAGAAAAGGGACATAGAAGCAGTTGGTGCATTTGAGCATATTTAATTAATAAACATGATGGAATTCTAGGATTTTGTGTTGTTCCAAGTTTAAAAAATGCTTATTTGTTTTAAATGGAAATTTAGAAAAATAAACGACTGCATTCTAGTAGGTATTGAGTAGGGGAGGTATCAGTCTAACTTTTGGAGTCTAATAATCATCAGATAGGTATAGCCAGCTTAACATCCCTTGACAATATCTGATAGGAATTACAAGCCTGATATAGCTACAATCTAACTCAAGCTCTATCCCCATTTATTCTTTGTGAGTTTTCTTCCAATCATCTGCTTGCATGCTCAGGTAAGTCAAAAGCTCTCTTGATATCATCTATATTATTCAAGGGACTCTCAAGTCTTTTGCTTTATGGCTACAATGTTGCTGAGGTTTATGTATCTCATTCATCTCCAAAGTCCCATCATAGGCCAAAGATACTACACTGGATTTCTTCTGTAGCCTTCTGACTATCTCACCCTATTTTAAATCTGTTTTCCACACTGCCATTGAAACAACCTATGAAAGTACAAATGCCATTGCAATTGGCTCTCCCTATTCAACCAACTGCAATTAGAAAACATTTGGAAAATTGCAATTATATTGCAAATGTACAGACCCTATTGTCATTATTCACTAATCAGTACCATATAGCAACAGACCACACAGCATTCACAATGCTTTGGATTTTATGTTAGGTCAGGGAGAATTTAGAGGTGAGAACATACATATATTGTATGAAAATACCATGTAATTTTACATGAAGGACTTCCGGGTTGTGAGATATGTATCAGAACCAACAGTCCTAGTATACTAAAGGAAAGCTCTATGTATTTTCTTCTTTAAAGTCCATCAGAGACTCCCAGTGCACTCAGAGCAAATGTTAAAGACCTTTTCACAGCTTATGGTCCAGAGAGTAAGGACCTCACTGATCTATAAAACCCTCTCTTAATCTAGCTTCCTAGTGTCTGTTAGAGTGCCACTTGTGTGTGTGTGTGTGTGTGTGTGTGTGTGTGTGCATGCATGCTTTGGAAAACTGTTGCAGCAGACAGAGAGAATTATCTTTTCTCACTCTGGGTCTGTGTTGTCGCCACACTGGTTTGCACTTCCATTCCAGAGAAGTCTTAATGTCACTGAGAATTAAACAGACATTCCCTGGTGCCCTGCCAGGATCCTGCAGGTCAATGATCCAGGAACACCAAGTTCCAGCCCAGTGGCACACAAGTCATTTTAGCTCCACTGTCCGCTGCACGCCCTCCTAAGGAGCAACCTTCTTGCCTGGAGTGCCAGCTTCGGCAAAGTCTTATTAATCATCACAGGTTGCAGGTCCCGGGCTGATTCTTGCAGCGGGGTGCTGAGAGCTGTTTCTCAAGTGTAATGGCCCTCAACCTGTTAAGGAATACCCCTCCCCCCTCTTTAATATCCTGTCATAAGATTAATAGTTCACACGTGATGCCCCATGCAAACACCCTGATAAGATCTTACTTAATGAAAAGCAAGCAGAGCCTCTTTCTTCTGAGAACATATGTCTTTTGAGAAATTCACGGCGAATGGGAGAGAACGTGTAAAATGTCTCAGGAAAAGAAAAAGTTCCAAATGAGAACATTTATCATCATCACAGATTCATGTGCGCTGTCAAGACACAATAAAGATTTTAACTCATTTTGTCTCGGGCAGCCTTTTCCATGAGGACCTTCATTAACAATACTCCTTGCTTGACCTGCTTCTGTTCAGCCACGTCTCCCACTGTGGAGGACAGGCTGTGAAATATATCTTTTCAAATGGATGTCATTGATTTTAATATACCTTTAATAATATTGCTGCTCAGTGTTTTAATTACTCATACTTTTCTGGTACTTCCGCCCTCAGGTGATTTTATCTAATAAATCTGATAAGTTCAGTAGATTCTGACACCCAGAGATTAGGTAGGAAGCATATGGTGTGGGAGTCCATGTTCTCTGTGGTCAACTTAGACATGGGTGAAAGTGTATGGTCGCCCATCAAGCCACCCAGTAAGTCTCTCTCTGTCTCTGTCTCTGTCTCTCGGTCTCTGTGTGTGTCTCTCTCTCCTTCCCTTAATTCTTTGACACTTTCATACAATAAATACAACAAATCTACGTGTTTCCATCCCTTACTACTCAGTTCCTTCCCTGCTCTTCTCCAGCCTGCCTCCCTCCTTCTTTCACATCTTTTTGCACCTGTGACTCACTGGGCTTAATCTGTGATGTCTTCCCTGGCCACCAACCGTCTGAGCACCGACTGGAGCATGGATGGCCCAACAGTGGGTAAATCATTGAGTAAAGAAACTCCCCTTCTCCTGCCAGGCATTAATCTTCTTTAGCTTCTCAGAGAGAGACTTGAGATCTTCTCCATCCATGGAGTGTTAGTAGACTAACCATTGGGCAGTCTGGGGGAAGCGGACATTAATGGAGAGAGTTCTTGAGTGCAGCAGCACTGGCAAGAGTAGAGGATATTGTCTGGCCACGCCTCTCCCCATCCATTGGCTCTCCATTCTCACCATCACCTCTTCGGCTTGGGTCATGGGATGGGAGTTGATGTTGATTCCCCATTTAGGGCTCAGCACTCCACACCTCTGCATTCCCTGCACTTTGGCCAGAAGGCCATTCTCAGAACTAAAGAGGAGAATTCTCCACAACGTTATCAAGTGGCAGCCTCAACCTGCCACTGCCTTCTCTGTCCACCTGACCTCAGATGCAAGGCAGCGCCCCTCTGTGCTCTGTCGCCACTTCCGCCTTTCATAGTTTATTCTAGAGTATTTCATTCCATTTGCTGTTTAGATTGGATTAAGCCACCTCAAATTCCATGTGTTAAAACGAGGGCTTTTTTGCTTAGAATGTGACCTATATTAGAAAAAGGGTGTGTACAGATACAAATACCCAAGATAACTGGCATAAAGTAGATCCTTTTTTGAAAAAAAATTAATTTCATTTTTATTTTTATTCTTTTACAGTATCATCCATGTAGACAATGTGTTCTGATCATAGCTACCCACATCTCCCTCCTACCTCCCCTGGACATTTCCCTAGCATATCTACTTCCTGCCTTTATGTCCTAATGTTTTAAATTGGACAATATGAAATAATATGTAAGCAATAAAAGAAAATGCCTTAAAGATGTAGATATTTATGATTGAGCTCCCAGTTCCACAAGGTTCAGAAAACATGATAAAGCTAAAGAATAGCAGTTTTGTCCATCTTCTATGAGACTAAGTTTATGATGTGAGCACGTGGAGCCGCGGCTCACAGGAGGCTGTTCCTATTGTGGGCACATGGAGACCCAGCCCATCAGAGACCATTCCACGTGGGAGCACACCAGAGGCCATGTACCTTGTAAGCATACAGAGTCCCACCTAGGGAGACCATCCACACTGTGAGCACATGGTGCCTACCTCATAAAAGGCCTTCGTGTTGTGGGTACGCAGATGATAGAATTCTGGGTTTTGGCAGGCAGTGTGCTATGTCAGGCTATTAATCTTTCAACTGTCCACAGGTCAGAACACTGAAGGTAGAAATAGTCTCATCTCCCCTCTGCCACCATCTGATGCACATGGGATATAGCAGCCACATGTGCCTCTAGAGGCAGTTAAGATAGATCCTTACTGGGGACATTGAACATTAGGAAGATGATGTGGAAATGTAGAAAACTCACCATCTACAAGTCAAGTGATGCTAGGGTTACCAGAAGCAGGGAAAAAATGGATAAACTCAATTTTCCTTCACCATTTTAGAGAAACCAACTCATCTATCTTGATTTTGATTTTCAACTTCTATCCACTAGAACTGTGAGACATAACTATATGTTGCCCTGTCAATTGTTTAGTCTATTTTTGTTACCACAGTCCTAGAAAATTGATACACTCACGAACACATAGATTTCTTAAAGTCAAAGAGCTCTTTTTATTCATCTGTCTCTACCTATGATTGTGCGAACTTAAAGTAGTCGCTGAATAAATATTTACTGAACTTAACTGTCCATCAGTAAGGAAGATAGTTTAAAAATTAACTCTTCTTCTTCTGCAACAGATGTAGAGAATCTGAACGCCCTGACAGGATAGAGCCTAGGCTAGTAGAAGAGCAGTGAAGTTGACAACAATAATGCACCCCACCCTAATGCAGAATACTGATGACCCATAATGCTCACCTAGGATAAGGCCCACCTAACCTCTTCACATGCTAATGATTAGGGACCCTCGAGGAAGAGAGGGTGGTAAGACTGTAAAAACCTAAAGATGTTGTTCAAGACATTCCATTCAAGGCAGGACTGCTGCATCCAGGAACTCACTGGAGTGTGACTTGCTCTTGCCAGAACTGCATGACTCACATGCCAACATGTCCCCATAGACTATCGAGGAAGAGAGATAAGAACACATAGTGGAAACCTTGGGGACTAGAGCTGGATGAGTGAAGGGAAGAGCCCCTATTAGTGAGGTGGCTCAAGGAGGGGCAACTTGGTATGCCACAGAGACCTGAAGTAGACAAGCCAGAAAGAACCCTGGAGTCCATAGAAGCAGCCAGGCAGGAAGATGGGAAGGAGTGGAATGGTTTGATGAAGGGAAGGAGAGGGGATGGGAGTGAAGGGATTGGAAGGAAGCAGGATTTCCATATACTTGAAAACTAAAGAATAATAAAATAATAATAAAAAGTGAACGGTGCTGTAACAAGGGAGGATGGATTGGGGGAGATGATAAGCAAGGAATGGACATTTTAGCCGGACAAGAAAAGCGAGATGAGTTAGCGAGCAGCAGTATGCAAGAACCCCTCTCTAGCAGGCAAGCAGGTGCCAAGAAATCATGCGAGGCTCAGTGTAGGTCCTAGTCCATGAGGTTATTTTCGAATAGCTGCAAACAAATGTCTACAAGCTACAGATGAGGCACTGATGATAGAAACGAAAAAACTATCCCACCCAAGTATAGCTTGGTGAGTCAATGAGCTTAATTGGAATTACCTACAGGACCACATGTGAGGGATTGCTTACAGGAGCATGGACAACTTACAGGTGACTCTACCACTGAAGATAGGAATCTGCAACCAATTAACTGCCTCACAGAGGCTAGGACCTTGTAAGCCCCTCCCTAAAGGCAGCCACTAACTGTCTATATATGCTTGGAGGGGGATGAACCTCAAGAGTCCTATCCTCACAGCAACCTGTGTGCACTCATTAGAAGGGGCAGAGCCTGAAGAGCCCCTCCCCTTCGTGGTAGACAGCCAATGGCTCAAGCACGTGCCAGTCTACTGAGAGTTCAAGTCAGCAGTCACGTCAAGCCTCAAGGATGGCATTCCACAAGTTTCAACAGCATTTGTTCAACTAATTTATAAAAAATAAACTTAGAAACAGTTCTTGCAAAATGAAAAACTAGAAGGCAAATTATAGATAAGCCTACGGGACAAAAGGTAGAGTGGCTTGCTATATATATATATTTTAAGTTTGGATTGGTTGCTAAAAAATTAAAACTAAAGCATGCTAGTCAAGATGTTTCGTTCATTCACAGCTCTGGCCTGGCTCCTGTCTAACATCTATCTCTCTGATCCCTGATGGAAAATGTGTCAGGCATGAACAAAGTAAGCCCCGACTCCCCTCAACACTTGAAACGTTCGTTCAAAGTAAGATATAGAATGATGTTGGCCTAAATTGTTTTAATTTACATATATCTAAATGCAAATTCTAGGATTAGATTCTAGAGAAAAGTCATAGCTGTCCTACTTGTAGCAAACACGTGCAGTATAAAAATGTCTAGATAGAAATAAAGCATGAGCTAAGCCAGATGGACAGTAAAGTGATACAGTTAATAAGAATTTAAATGAAGTAATGGGTTTTATGATTCTGTAAGTAGCCAGTAAGAATCACAGAAACATTGAAATGGAGAAAATTACAGAAAAAGGAACATGCAGTTTTCATATTTGAAAACAACTGTTGAGGTTCTCTGTCTTTTATGTTCTCTTTCTCTCTCTCACTCTTTCTCAAATAAATTAACAAGCAAGCAAAATATTTAAAAATATAATAAATCTGAATCCCTACATTAAATCAGTATTGCAAGAAAATTTTAGTCATTGTTAACATCTGTTAAAACTAAATGACCAAAACTAAAAGATGGAGGTTGGAAAAGAGAATGTTTTCCAGAAGTTTTATGTGCTCTTAAACAATCTAGAACATTCTAGACAGGGACTTTTTCTTCATCTTACACTGCTCACCACAATTGTCCAATTTTTCAATGTCAAGTATATGAACCTTTCGTGTTGCTCCCAGGCCACAGTTTTTAACAGTTCATATTTACAGGAATAATTATAAGTGAGCAAGAAGACTATCCAAACACCTCATCATGATGGATGTACAAACTGGACTCCATTAATTGAGAAACCTGAAAAACGGCCTCAGCAGCTTTATGATAACGGAAGAGATTGACTAACCTCTCATTAATTCCCCTGTCTCACCTCAACTTCTTCAAAAACATTTGCCTCAAGCACCTTACCTTAATTTAGTACAATCAGTGTCTAGCCATTTCTGTTTCCAACACTCTTTTTAAAATAAATCTTCATTTAGATGAGAGAACACAAGTTAAACTTTTCAAAATAGCAAAAAAGATTTTAAAAATCCCTCACAGTAAGAGGGATGAAATTAAATTATTTTCTTAAGAAAAACCTCTTTCATATATTCATATATGGTATACTCAGGATTATACTTTAATATTTAATTCACAACTTATTCTGCTTACATCATAATTGAAGATTTTTCTGTTCTTAAAGACTCTGCAGTAAGATGATTGGGATCTGAATAGTGTTTTAACACAAATATGCAACTAGCTGTATAATATTGGATACAGTAAGACCTAGAGTCAGAGAAGAAACTGTGGAGTTTGAATATCTAGATTCCAGCCTCAGTTCTATACTGGGTTTCTTCATCTACACAAAGAGACCAGCTTTCAAAGTACGTGAAAACTAAATGACCAACCTGTGTGACGTCCTGAGATCACCAACACACTAGAGGGAGCCGCCTAAGTCCTGCCAGGAAGCTGGTATGCTGTCTGCCCTGGGTCTCAATTTGTGCTCTGCCCTGCATCATCTGTGTGGCCTTGGATGAATTGCTCACCTTCCCTGGACTTCAGTTTCCCATATATAAAGTGAAAATGGTAGTACATCTTTTTAGGGTTGTCATTCTAATCAAGTACAACGCCAAAGGTGAACCTTTCAGAACCATCCTTGGCATAAATTAAGTGTTCACTGTGTTTGAATGTATGATAGTTTAATCTTTTCACACACTCTGTGTCCTTGAGTTAGGTGCCCAGAGTTTATTGACTAAAGTGCGGTTCACAATGTACTGATACAAATGTAAATGCTTATAAAATACCCCAGAACACACACTAACTTGGGAACAGAAAATGCACACAGGAAATAAAATTGTGGAATGTTAAGAGGATTACCCTTTTTCTCTATTCAACATTTATAGTGAAACTTGCTCATATACTATTTTTTCCTATTTACATAAATTTCAAAAATAGTTAAAGTAGGGCTGGAGAGGTGGCTCAGGGGTTAAGCCTCCGCTTTGCAGGCGGAAGGTCCTGAGTTCGGATCCCAGATCCCACGTATAGACGCCAGGCGGAAACAGAAGCAGGGGCGGCCTGCGCTTCTGGTCCTGGTAGGGCGGAGCCTGTGAATCCCGGGGCAGAAGGAGATGGAGGCGTCCATGGTGGTTCGCGAATTCGTCCGTGGTTCTACACACACACAGACATACACACATGTGCACACATACACACGCACATGCGCACAGTTGAATAAATAATAATAATAAAAAAATAGTTAAAGTAATGAAAAAAAAACCAGAGAAAGTTTTCATAGAGTCCTGAGCTTCTGAGCAGTCCCTTTGGTATAGGTTACAGGAAGGAGGAAGTAGGTAGATTGTGTATCCTAGATCTAGATTTCGCTTTCAGGTATATACAGGCTGGGCTCTAAACCAGTATTCACAGAACAACTTGCATATTGATGCTTATTGTAGTACTGTTTCTAATAGTAAAGTTATGGAATCAGCCCAGGAATTTCTTTCTGAACAGATGAAATAATAAAGAAAATGTGGTTCATATACATAACGGAGTTACAGAGGGTAACAACGTTTTGTATTTTACAGGAAAACACACACGACTAGAGATAATGTTTAGCAAAAGAAGTCATACTTGGAAAGACTAATAGTGCATGTATTTTCAAAATCATTTCTGGATCCTAGATTTTACAAAGCTACTTAAAATTATGTATGTATACAAAACAGGAAGTAGAAGTAAGAGCATCTAGAAAAAGAATGGATCCAATATGAGATAAATATGGTCAAAGCACATGGTACATATGCATGGAAATGTCTTTATGAAATCCACCATTATGCACAATGTATACACACTAATAAACATTCAGATTTTTAAAAGCATTTTGTGTTTCCGTGAGAAAAGATCTTACTACAATTGGCAAGATCACAGAGATCTTAGGAGGTGATATATCTTTGCATGTTGATGTTTCCCTGGATCTTGTAAAGAGCTGCATTCGCATATGGACTTGGTCAGGAAAGGACTGGTTGGCTCTGCAGCAGGCTCACCACAATGGGTAAAATCAGATTGACCCTTATGTCGACAACAGCTGTTGATAAGTGAGGACACTGTGCCTATATCAGGAATGATGCCCAGAGGAAAGTCTGACCATTCATTCATTTCATTTGTGTGACCAGAGGTCGGAAACCCTTGTATTTATCCTTGAGTTCCCCTACAGTCAACATTCAGATGGGACTGCTTGTATCTAGAGCCTCCCTCTTTCTATGTTGTAATTCATCCTTTTTTTGCTAGAGAACCTGCCTCTTGTCTGCAGATATAACTGTAAATGTGATCTGAGGTTTGGTACATACATAGGCTCCGAGAAAGGAGAGAATTCCAGGTGCCAAGCTGATATAAGAGCTTATGTTCTCTAGAATCAGATCTTGTGAACCTTAGAAGTCAGAGAAAATGGTATAAAAATTAGCTCAGATGCTACAATATCAAATCAAAAAGAAGACAAATTTAATGGCTGTGTTATGGAGGAAAAAGCACACTGACTTCAGTTCAAATCCTACAAGTGCCATTTACAGTTTGATGTTTACTGCATCCTTTATCTAGAAGATCTTCAGTTTCCTACTCTATAAAGTAGGGCTGGGACATGGAACTCAGGGATAAAGTGATTGTCCACCATGCATGAGGGTTTGAGTTGGATCCGTATCATGAATGAAAGAAACTAGAAGGAAGAATCATGGCACAAAGGTTAGTATTTTGTAGGCACGTAATGATAATAACAGAATTGTGGACAGTTTTCATGAACACTCAGTGGATAAGGTCTACCAAGTTTCTGTTACTCAGTCACTTGAAACTTGCTAAAAGTTGAACAACTTGTTGATTTAATAACTTTGCCAAAATCCTTATTTCCTTCACTATCTCTTTCAGCATCACTGTCTTCCAAGTGATCCGTCAAACCAAGGTTTTACAGCTCACAGTCTCAAAATCTTCACACATTTCTAGGTTTCTCCCACAAAAACTGTTCAAAGTCTGAAAACATCACATAATAGAATTTATCAGCAACACCCTCTTCCTCTCATATCAAATTCTGTTAATTTCAGAGTAACGCTTCACTTTTTGACTCTCTTAGTCTCACGGTAATTTGGCACCAATTTCTGTTGCAAGAATTCTGCATTGTTGCTGACAAATACACCACCAAATGGCTTAAGGGAATTTATTCTGTCTTATGATTGTCTGACCATATCTTAGTCCAACTTGGCAGGAGAGTTCATGCCAACATAGGGGCTGAGAACTGGACTACCATATCCGTGGCTGAGAGAAGGACAAATCCTCACTTGCCATAGCAGCTTGTCTGGCTAGGTATACTGAAGAATGCCAACTCCCTGAATCATATCCCTCCATCTTTTCCACTGCCCAGGAAAAAATTCCTGTCAATTAGACAATTTCCTGCAGGTTTGCTAGGGGCTTAACGCAACTATTAATTCTTCGCAAGCGTTTCCAGAACTCAGGCCCTCAATCGTAAAGTTGACACCTGTATCTATCACAGTCAGTTAAATTTGCAATTTTAGTGGAGAGGTAAGTCTCTTCCCTGCCTTATAAAAATGCTTATTTGCTCAGTTTCACCCAAAGAATGTGTTAAATGTTGTTTTGCCAATATCATTGAAAAAAATGTTATCTGAAGCCCTGATTCTAAGTATAGTTAAGGGGCTGGAGAGGTGGCTCAGGGTTAAGCCTCTGCCTTGTAGGCAGAAGGTCCTGAGTTTGGATCCTAGACCCCACGTATAGACACTGGGTAAAAGTGGGGGCGGCCTGCGCTTCTGGTCCTGGTAAGGCGGAGCCTGTGAATCCCGGGGCAGAGTGGATAAGGAGGAGGTGGAGGCGCCCATGGTGGTTCCCGAATTTGTCCGTGGTTCTGCACGCACACACATACATACACATACACACACATACATACACACACGCACACATGCACACACACACACAATTGAATAAATAATATAAAAACTAAGTATAGTTAAACATTTTATCATTTGCTTAGAAATTTTTCATGTGGATTTAAAAACCTTTCCTTATTATTCATGTATGTGTGTGAGTGTACAGCACATATGTGAAGGTCAGACTCATCTTTTCGGGTTTTGATCTGCCCTTGTGGGTTCTGAATATTGAACCCAAGGCTGCCAGGCTTATGTGGCAAGTGCTTTTTCCTGCAGAGCATCTCACTGTTTCTCTTCTTACTTTTTATTGAAACAAATAGTTCCACAACTCAAAGGAATGAGTAGCTAATGGCAATGTTAGACTGGACATGTGGAAGTTATTTGAGGAAACATACGTCTAGCTCGCTCATTCTCATTCCCAGGAACACTATATAGGCAGTTGCATCTTCCAAAGGGCAAAAGCTGTTTCTAAATATGAGGGGTAGCAAGATTTTGGTTGTAACATGGTGAGGGGTTTGGTAGGAAAGCAGTTTTTTCTTGATCATTGATTGTATGGACAGTGGACAGTGGATCAATTCCTTATTAAAGCAACTGTTTTTTTTTTTTTTTTAACAAGGACCTGAGCACCTTTCATGACATTTCCAAGGAGCCACTTGTGAAAATATCAAGGAAGATGACCACTTGAGCTTGCAGACTTGATACTACATAGCTCCATGTTTTCTTGGGGAAAAAACTCATAGATCAATCATTTCCTTTGAGATGAGGATAAATAATAAAAATTCTACATGAGCAGCATGAGTTGCCAGCTGTCGTTTCCAAGACAGAGAGAGAGAGATGTGGTTTTTCCTCTCCAAGGGCACAGCAAATGATATATTTAAAAAGTTCCAAAGATAGCAAAATTCAACTGGGTTAGTTTTGTCTTTAGCGGCTCGCAGGTGCTTTGCGGAGCCCAGTTGCTACATTTGCAAAGAGCAGAAGGCAAGGTGTGGAGCTTCCTTTAAGGCGTTGAATTCCAGGAGAAAATGAACAGACTTTTTTCCTCCCATGATAAACTGGAATTTACCTGGGACAAGCTTGACATATTGCCAGCCTGTGGTCTAACTCTGTCTGAGTATCCCTCCCTTCTGTTCCAAAATTGCCAGAATGAGAAGCCAAAAGGAAAAAGAATGGTGGCATTTCCAAGACTGCTGGAAAGATCTCCCCACATCCATTCCCATCCATCACACTCAAGTGTCCAGAGAAGAGGGGTCAGAGAGAAAAACAAAGGGGCATTCTTGAGCTTAGACATGACTTTTGGTAAGATGACAGCACAGACACATGACGGATGCGGCATACGGCTGAACACCCTTAGCCCGCTCAGCGTTTCTGAGTTTTTAACCAAGAAACATTGATTTATGTTTATTATGCTTTATGGTACTTCAGGGCAATTTATAACACTTACATTAAGGAATGGATGGGCTGGGAGAAAAGCCAATGTGGCCCAAGAGAAGACAAAGCGCTGTCAGGACAGTAGCTTCCATGGTTTGGGCACACTTTTTGCCTCCTGTATCTTATCTAATCTATTTTATATGAAACAAGAGAATGGTTATTGACTTGATTATGCAAATGAAAATTGGCTGAAGCTGAGCAAACCTAAAGGAACTTTTAAAGCACATATACAATTAACATTCTCAATTGTTATATTCAAAAAGCAAGAAGGATGCCAATTCTTTATATGTTTACTTAAAATATATATCAGAAACTATCAAATAATAAAAATAAAACAGAATTAACAAAAAAACTTGAAAGAGGTTAGGGCCGAAGTAGTCATAATAGGACTTTTCATGACCTGTGTAATGACCAACATATCATTGACCCTCCCAAAGTCTAACATGGATCACAGGCACTAGGATCCTTAGAGGCAAGGGATTAACAGCCACAATAGTGTTCCTATACTAAAGGGGAACACAAGAAAGAGGCAATGCTACTGAGTCCTCACATCTCATCAGAGAGGAGGACCCAGAGGGAAGTTTGACATGCACAGTAAAGGATGCTCCAGGAATGGGGGGGCCACTGGGAGAAAAGGAGGGGGAAGAAAGGGAAAAGGGGAGAGGGAGCAAGGAGATCCAGGGAGGGGTGGAGGGAAGGAGGGGAATGGGGTACCTATCAAGTGTGTGTGAGTGGAAAAAAATACACTATGAATAAAAAAAACTTGAAAGAGAATAAGAACCGCATAAGACTTGCGGCAGTGGCTTTGTGATTGGGGGCTTTCCTGGCATTTGAAAGGTCACTACTACACAAGCAAAGCACTTGCTACACAAGCAAAATAAAAGTTCCAATGCCCGTAATCCCACCTAAAGTGCCTGGTATTCAGGGTGGCATACCCTGAAGATAAATCTGGATATCCCCAAGGCAAGCTGGCTAGTGAGAAACTGGCTCTATCTGTGAGCTTTGGGTTTATTTAGAGACCCAGCTTCAAAAGAATAAAGTGGCAGAACACTTGAAAATGATTCCAATAACATACATGTGCACTAATACACACACATACACTCACACATACTCATTTGCAGCATATATGCACATATATACATGCACCCAATATATTCAGTCACATTAAAATACAAAAAGAATAAACACATGTAACATTATGTAAAGTAAAAGGAGTAAGTAGTACTGTTTATCAAGAAAATTTTTGTTTCAAATATGAATGCTTTAATAAGAAAGCAAAGAAGAGTAGAAAAATACTATGGATCTGTCTCAAGACAGTCATTTTCCTTCCATAATAAATTTTGATAAATGGGCAATTCTTGCCAGAACAGAGATACTTTCTCCACACATGGCACATATCCCACAAGAGCCATTCTGGAATCTTAGCATTAAGTAAGTAAACAAATAAATATATGGAAAGAAGTCCTGCGAGTCAATAGTTAACAGCATTGTGCACTGAAAATGCAGTTTTATAGATGCAGAAGTTGCTTATTCTTTCCATAATTTTTGATCCACATCACCAGCAGCCATTAAGAGAAAACATTTTGAGAGTTAGAAATATGCCAGAATCGTTCCTCTAATGACAGTCACCATTAGCATTTTAAAATTGTGAGATGCTTTCTATGGCGCGTGGCACATCCCCTTCAGTAGACATTCCTGGCTCAAGGAGCAGCGCTGGCTGCTGGGAACAGGTCGGGCAGCAAAGCCAGAGGGTGTGTAGACAAGTTTTGGACATGACTCTGCTCTTCACCGTTTTATTTCCTGACCTTTGCATCATGACACCTGAGTAGAGTAGGAACATTTAAAGGTCATGACCTGATCATTTGTGTTTCTGGATCAATTCATTTAGTTATAATTTAGAGAGATGTATGTATGGTCTTTGGGACCACATTGGTCCAGGTAGCCCCACCGTGATGGACAAGAAAATTTTTGTATTCTGCTACTGCACCTGACTGAGAAGTGGACCCTTGGACCTTCCACTGATGACTGGAAGTCGGCTACTTCCGCTGCTTTAAGAGGAGGCAATTGGGGTGATCAAAGCTGGTCTTGATAGTTGTAACTTCCTGTGCAGAATGAGGGAACTGAGTTTCCCTAGCACTGGTTCCTCACAACATCAAGGCTGGGATGCATGTCTTGCCCTCATCATGGGCAGAAAGATGATGTCTGTAAGATGTACTTTAAGAAAACCAGAATCATTGGAAATGCTAAACCAGCTTTTAAATGCCAGAACTGTGCATGTGTGGCCGGTACCTGGTAAACTCTTTCATTTCCTAAGGAAGTTGTTTCAACTGTTTCAATGTGGATGAGCAGGAGAACCCCATCTCCACCTCACCAATGACATCATGTTTTTAATCATGTCCAGGGACACTACAGCCAGTACCACTATCATGGTATCATGTTGGCCAGACCAAACACAACTCAAGAGCCGCATCCAATTTTTCAAAAACTTATGAATATGTTATGAGAGTCACAACTGAGTTGGATTGGTCCTGGGATCATGCTGTTGTTTAGACCTGAGACTCTGGGAAGGCAGATGCATGAACCACCTCAGGATGTTGCCTAGACAGATGATCTCTAGATTGAAGGCACTTTGGTGGACGAAGAATGGCAGCCTAATGGCATTCAAAGCTGCTAAGGGATGTCTGCATGTCTGCCTTTCATTCCATGCCCTTCCAATCCAGACAAGGTTGTAGGTGACCCGAATATCCAATAGTAAAGTCACATGAGGAGTAAGAAGTTGCTGCACCCAGCTAATGCGTCTTATTCAGCTTGATGTGAGTAAGGGAGAAAGAAGGCACAAAAAAAAAAAAAATCCCCTTTCTGTAAAGTTAGCTGTAACGGTTACTCTTAACTATTGCTGTGAGAGAACACTCAAAGTCAATCAACTTTAGGGAGAAAAGGAGGTTTATTCAGCTTACGGTTCCAGAGGGAAGGTACAGTCTCTCAAAGCAGAGGTGGCATGGCTGGCTAGCCAAAGCTGGAGGAGGCTAAGTCACCGCAGATATCTTGGAAGCTGAGAGCTGCAGACTGCTTGCACCAAAGGCAGACTTCTCCTGGAGGTAGGGTGGAACTAATCCACCTCAAGGCCCACCCCTTGTGACTGCCTTCCTCCAGCAAGGCTCTACCTCTCAAGGTGCCATGACCTTGCCAAACACATGAGACAGTGGGGGACACATTTCAAACCATGACATTAGCAATTTCAGACAATGTACCAGGTGTAGAGAATCATCACCACTGAGTTTAGTGAGCATGGCAGCCCAAGGTGAGGAAGCTGGGGAAGGAAGGCTGCCCGGACCCCCAGCGATATGTGTGTGTAGTGCTGCCACGCATGGCTGATGAAGGGTCGTGAAAGATGGCTTTGAACTGAGCCTAGGGAAACACCACTGGCTCATCCCAATAGACTCGCACAGCAGGACACGATGTGGCCGTCAACAAGGCTGAGCAGAGTCAGGGACTTGGGTGAGCCCTGGGAGCAGACAAGACCTGTGAGCCAGGTTCCACTAGACCTGCGACAGCTGGAAACAACTGCACTCTTCCACCACCAAGGTTTATATTAGTTCTTTCCTTTTCTCACATTCAGCCTGCTCATAATCTTATTGGGAGAACTGTGTCATTGTTTAAAAAAGATAAATCGTGCTTATAGATTAGCAAAGAGCTTACTTGGCAACATGCTTGCTGCAGAAACACGAGGACCCGAGTTTGGATCCCCAGCATAGGCGTACAAAGTGAGGATGGCATTTTGGTTCTGTAATGCCAACACTGGCAGACAGAAGCAGGAGGACCCTAGAGACTTACTTAAGCCCAGCCAATCTAGCCAACTGGTGAGCTCCCATCAGTCAATGGAGAGACCCTGCCCACGGGTCTGGACCTCTGACTTCTACAGGGATGTGCACCCTCACACATTCATGGATCTCCCTCCACACCCACATGACAACATAGACAGCTCTTAGGAACAACACCTACGGCTGACACGTGCAAGCGCTCCAGCACACACAAGCACACCTGTATGTGTACATGCACACATGTATATGTGTATGCATATATACACACACGCATCCAAAAACAATGCTTAACCTAAACTAGTTGATTAGCTGTCTTATCGAAGTATTCCGTTTACAGGCAGATTCTCTTCCCCCGTCAGTAGTACGAGGCACTGCTTCTTGTTCTCAGCTTTGTAGGCAGGATTCTTTTTCCATAAGACTTCGGTATGCATCAAAGAGTGCCAATCTCAATCTTCTTTGCCAAAGAAGAACTTGCCAAATTGAGATCAGTTTTGAAAAAATCACGGATAAATGCATGTGTCTTAGAGGTTTAATTGTATATATTTTTTTCCCTCTTTCTCCTTTGATTACAGTGACAGATGGGACTCTCACAACATATTCATTGTTAGGCTGGGAACCCTGCGAAGCCGTAACCTGAACCCCTTGTCCTGAGGCCACTTGATGGCCTTCTCTATCTAATGGTGTCTGTGGACCCCAGCGGAGAGGTAGGTAAAGAGTTATTAAGTCATTTGAAATTGCTTTCAACACACTGCAAAGCGGTTGGGCCATTTCAGGCCATAGCAGGGTGGCAGCATGCCCAACTGCCTACGTCAAGCAGTGTTTATAAATTAGAAATTACCAGCCATTTGGTTCCTTGCTGATCAGTCAGAGTCCCTGGAAGACTGTGCAGACATGCCTGGGGCAGAATTGTTATTGGACCAAACAAAGCATAGCTCTTGGTTAATCAGTCATGATCTGTCTACCTGTGGTATTATTGGAAGAAATCTGGAAGTATATGTCTCTTCAATTGCAGCACTATGTGGCTAATTATCCTAACGAAAAGCAGCCGTTAAAGCATTTCTTTGGTTATTCTCTGGTCAAACACAGAAAAATGAGCATAAAATTCAAAGAAGCTAACTCAGTAGGAGAATTCATAGATGTATGTCATTCATCTGGTTAAGAAGAGATTGCTGAGTCATTATTATGTATACACCAGTACCAGTATATTAATAATTATGTTTTATTCAGTTATCACTTGAACTACATTAAGCTCTTCAGGATATAAACAAATTTCATCTTTACTACAACCCTAGAAAGAAGTCATAACTATGATCTCATTTTACATTGGGGAATTGGGTGTTACTTTTCTTGTTTCTGTGATAAAATTCCTGAAGAAAACCAATGTAGGGGAAAATAATTTATTTGGGTTCATGGTTTAATGGGATCCGATCCGTCATGGTGGGGAAGACAAGGCAGCATGAGTAAGAGGTGACTGGTCACTTTGTATCAGTAATCAGCAAAGTCAGAGATGGACGCTGCACCGCAGCTTTTCCTTTTTATCTAATCCAGTGCACCAGCTCTGGAGAAGCTGAGTCCCACACTCAGGGTGGATCTTTCTTCCACCGCCAGTCCTTTCTGGAAATGCATTCAGATGTATGCAAAGGTGTATCTCCTAGGTGATTTGAAATCCCATCAAGTCAACAATCAAGACTAACCACACTGGAGCTTTGTGAAGTTAAACATACTTCTGGGGACCTCACAGGAAGAAAGGCTCAGAGCCGTGTCATGGATGCAGCAGAGTTTATCCCTGATTATTAGCTGGTGACCATAACTATCTCAGAATCTACTCTGAGCTTCTAAAAATCTTCCTTGGTCAGCCCCAGGCCATTCCCATAAGTTCCGCCTCTTTTTTTCAGGCTACCTCCAACAACCCCTATTCTGAAGTCCTTATTAGTCACCAACTGCTTTCCACCCACAGACCAGCCAGTGCCACACTTGAGTGTATTCACACCCACAGCCTAGGATAAAGTCAGTCCACCTCGACCAGTATTGCTTTCCTCCTGCTCTAGTCACTGTCTCCTATGGTCCTGCCCACAACTTTGCTTCACAGACTGGTGGCCACATTCACTATGTCAAAATGTGTAGAAGATGTAGAAGAATACAGTAAGGGGGAAATAGTTTGACTGAAGGAACAATAGTCAGAAGAAAACAATAATTTAATGTGCTAAACATCAAATTCAATTCATAACTTTTCCTGTACCTAGTAAGTGAAACGTGCTGATCTCCTCAAATGACAAGGAAAAGAATGAGGCAGACCAAAAATATTTATATATATTTGCATCACCACCAGTGTGGTAAGTCATACAGATCTGAACTTCCTGGAAATTCCCATATTTGATGGAGAGAAAGCAAAAGCACCCCTAAAACCCTGACCAGACTCAGAGAGTAGCAGACTGAGGCAGACAAAAAAGAGGAGGTGAAAGTGGGGAGCCCCCAGATGGTTTTACTCCCAGATGCTTTCTATCACTCCCACACCCGATCTGCTGTCTCTTCCCGACTCTGGAAGAACCAGAGAACTATCAGACTCCCATAAAGTGAGACAGGTGAGCGTGAGACACCCTGACCTTGGGTGCCAGCATACAAATTGAAGGTGTCGGCTGAACATCTGAATTTTGAACAATAACACACATGGGTCCCAACTTCTCCTCACTGTCCTGTAAGATACAGATACACACACACACACACACACGCACACACACACACACAGGAGAAGAAATAATGAGTTTTAACACTAATGTGCTTATTTATACCAGGGAAGAATTTGTCATTGCTACACCTGCCTTCCTTTAGCTTGCTACTTACTCGTCAGACCTGATCTCTGAAATGAAGTGACAGTGAGCTGTTTAAGAAAGATACTACTATTAAATATGGAATCCACCACATAAAGAAAAACAATAGAGGAAACAAGAATGTTAAACTCAATTACTATCTTTTCCTCTACCTATTCTGGTAGAAAAAAAGTTGCATTTAAAAATAAGAATAGAGGAAATTTAGGGGAATTCTTGGGTCAAAGAATAAATAAGAAAAAAATGAATTATGTATAAATGATTAAGAAAGTAAGAAAACTAAAGACTCCAAACTAGAGTATATTCAAGAGATGGAGTATGAGCTCACACATTGAGCAAATAGATAAAGGAGCCAGAAGTATTAGAAAATAATAAAACTTCATAGAACTCCAGATACAAGTTCTAAAATAGTTCCTGCATATCATGAGAACTTAGTAAATATTTGGAGCACAAATTCTAAATAATTCATCTGCACACATTGCAATGAATAAAAAGAACCATCAGGAAAATCTGAGACAAATAGTGCGCCTTGAAAGTTTGCCAAGAAGGAGCTGCCTGGAAATGATTTTAGACTTCCCAACAGCCTAATCCAATCCTATAAGACAACAGATAAGATCCTTCAGAGTTTCAAGGGCAAATGATTAGCAACATAGGTTTCTATACAGAACCAAATTATGAGTCAGCTAGGATCCAAAATAGACTTCTTTAGACTGCAACAAAAATCTCAAAATAATCATCTACTCTATTCCCCTTCCAGGTCAATCCCTGGAAAGATGCTGGCTTTGAGTTTCAAACCAGGATCACCAACTCAAGGAAGACAAGTGATTTGGGAATTGGGACCCAGTAAGGAATAAAAATCTAAGCTAATTCCCAAAGAGAAGGTGAAGCGTAGTCCCAGAAAAAATAATTGCTGAGAGATAGCAGAGTAAGACTAATATCCAGGTCAGAATGAGAAAACTGAAGACTTCAATATGGAACTCATAAATCCATTATGTTTGACTCTAATTATAGTAGCTAAGATTTTAGTCAAAAAGAGTACATATCAATGAGAGACTCAAGCAAATAAATGAGGTGATTATTAAATCCAGAAAGAAATGAAAATTATAGCCATGTGTCATAGTTAGATACTGGTGTCAACATGGCTACTGAAGGCTCTGTACTGTGGACATAGTTATGAGAAATTAGCCCCAAGTAAGTCTACAGAAGATTGTTAACTGATGGAGAAGACCCAGCCCATGGTGGGTAGAACTAGTCCTGGGGCGGGTGAATAAGTTGGAGAAAGCTGGTTAGGGAAGCTGCCATCCTCTTGTACGCTTGGCAAGACATACTGGTTTGGAAAGTGAGGTTTGTCCCTCTCAGCAGTCCCATGGATTTGGTGTGACCACCGACCCTTCTGGTTGGTATGGGCTCTCATGCCAAGTGGATAGTGAAACCACTTGTTCTCTTAAGCCCTTTGATTATCAGTTTATAGACAACCATGTAAAGTAACTGCTGCACCAAGTTTTCTGTAAAATCCACAAAAATGTAACAAACATTAAAAAATGCAAAACCTAATTTTTAAAAGTCTCATGGAATTTTCATGTAAGCATAAATACACATGTTGCATTCATGTAAGAGCACTAAATCTTAGCCTCTTCTAGAAGGAAGTAAAGAAAATGAACTTATAAAGTTGTAAATGTCTATTTAGAGCCGTACATGTGTGTTATTTAGAAATACAGAAGGACACGGCAGGAGAGACAAGAAAGAAAAAGAGTGATTTGAGGCTGAGGTCCAGCAGTGGGGAGTTGGCACAAAGCACTATGCTTTTAGTTTAAGAAAAATGGTAGCATGATGTGCTAAGCCAGGCAAATAAGAGTAAATTAAAATTAGATTAAGCAGAAGTGAAAAAGAAGAGAGGTGGCAGGTGCGCTCGTCAGAACTCGGGGTACATTTGTATAGAATTGATAGTTAAAGCAAGCACAGGCAAACCTGTGGAAGAATACCTAATTGACATGGGAGGACCCAGCCCATGACGAGTGGAGCCATTTCCTGGACAAGTGGATAAAATGGAGGGAACTGATTCGGTATGTTGGCATTCTTCAGCCTGCTTCGACATGTGGGCATGCAGACATTCTCGCAAGAGAGGAAGTTTGTCTCTCTCAGCAAACTCTGTAGATATAGTTTGGCCAGTCTTGGTCTTAGTCTGATTCTCCTGCTAAGTTGGACTAAGAACTGTAACTGAGAATTGTAAGAAAGAACAAAAGCTTCTTATATTCCTTGGTCGTGACATTATCGGCAAGTAGGCCAAGCTGAAGGGAAAAGAAAAGAAGAAGGAAGAGACATCGTATCAGAAAAATATTCAAGGAACTAAAACTCAATAGTCTGTGTTTTCAAAAGTTGAAAAGATGGGGCTGGAGAGGTGGCTCAGGGGTTACGCCTCTGCCTTGTAGGCGGAAGGTCCTGAGTTCGGATCCCAGATCCCACGTATAGACGCCAGGCGGAAGCGGGGGCGGCCTGCGCTTCTGGTCCTGGTAGGGCGGAGCCTGTGAATCCCGGGGCAGAAGGAGGTGGAGGCGTCCATAGTGGTTCGCGAATTCGTCCGTGGTTCTACACATACACACAGACACACACACACAGACACACGCACACACACACACATGCGCGCGCACAGTTGAATAAATAATAATAAAAAAAATTTAAAAAAAAAAGTTGAAAAGATGACTACATTAGGGTAGTGAGAAAGATGGCACAAAGGAGGAGCCTTCAAGGACAGTATGGTTTATCTATTTATTCATCTGCTTGTTGGTTTGTTTGTTAATAAACATACTCTGTGTGTATAGTGTGTATATTAGCATAGATGTATGCATGCAGGGAGAATGTGTGTGTGTGTGTGTGTGTGTGTGTGTGTGTGTGTGTGTGTGTGTGTGTGTAACCCAGAGGTGGATTTTAGGTGACTTCCTCTATCAGATTCTATCTTATTTTTTTGAGACAGGGTCTCTCATTGAACTCAGAGGTCACCAGCGGCCAGTAAGCTCCAGGGATCATCTTATCTTCACATGGCCTCCCACGTACTGCTAGGTGGACATCCTGACTTTTCATGTGGGTGGTAGGGATGCAACTCAGGTCATCATGCTTGCCTGACCGACACTACCATCTGAGCCATGTCCCCAGGCTACCTGGATGGTTTCACAAACAGGGAGAAGAGTGGCAGAGACGATTTTTGCAGACAAGAAGCAAGTGTTTGTACGCCATACCATACTATCAATGTACAAGACTAAAAGACATCCTCGCGATGCAATCATTGCTCAGACACAGCAGTGGAACAGGCTCAAATGTTCCTAACTGAAAATAAAAAGGAAAGGAGAAAAAAAAAGTAAACAGATGTTCTCTGGAAGCAAGTGCCATCGAATACTACAGTCAAAATTCTTGTGAAACTCAGTAAGAGTGGGTAGAAGGGAGCATTGCCGCTGCAGTCAACCAACGCAAGAATACCCCAGGGCACAGGACTGGTGACCTGGATAGGAGCAGAATTCAGCTCTCATTTTGTCCTCTTGACAAGGTGATTCTAAAGTTCCCACGCCTGATCCTTGATTTATACTTTCCTGAGCCCCGCTGTGCAAAGATCAAAGCCATGGCTGGTGAACAGAGGAGAGATCTCGCCCACCTCCTCCTGCTCCAGGCTTCCAGGCACGAGGGATTAATTTTCTGATGTTATTCTGGTTTATTTCCCATAGTAGGGCTAAATCGACTTGAGTTCTCAAAATTGGTAATGACCTTATACTAGATATTTTAGATGATAAGATGCTATTGCATTTGTAACTAAAACTGACTGCCTGTGTTTCTACTATGTGAATGCTTGAGATGACCGTTTAAGTAAGTGATAAGCAAGGGAAAAAAATGCGTAGGCTAAGTTTAAAGAGAAACTAAACAGTTTTCAGTGTCAAACTGGTAAGCTACGATCACTATGAAATGCAGCCAGGTACGGGGATCTGCAATCCCAGCGCTCAGGAGGCGACTGTAGCAGGAGCTCCATGGGTTTGAAGTCCATCTATGCTATTTAGTGAGATACAGGTCAGCCAGGGTTATATAGTGACACACTGCCTTAAAAAAGAAATCATACGTCATGATAAGATGATTAAGTAATAATACTGGAACTTAATCTTTTCTAGAAGGAAATAGATAGACAATTTATGAAATGTGAAAAAAAAGTCTAGATGTAGAATTGAATGAAGGTATATGTGCTGCTAACCGAAGAACAATGAGTTAATATTTTCTTTTATGTTTCTGGAGGTTACACATTAGTACTTAGTGTTGATCAGTCAAGATTACCATAGTCCTATACATGAAAAATGTAGTTTTACATAGATCATAAATAAGCAACACAATAAAGAGAAAGTTGACCAATTTTCAATGGTACTTTATCTCTCTGAATTAACTTCACTTGGTATTTATTCAATCTACCTTCACTTAAGCTGAGAAGCAGCTTGACTTAGACGTTAGAAAGTTTTAAGAATCACCGTAGTTTAAGAAAGGCCTTGACATTCAGCGAGCCCCCCCCTCCCCCCGCACCAGTATCTACACTTTCCGACTTTAGTGCCTACACTTTCTGGCACTAGTATCTCGGCTCTCAGATAATTTGATTTTCAAAACATTTTTCATTAAAATTCATGCAGCACAAAAAAAAAATCACCAAATTAAAGAGCTTTAATAAATTCTGAATGTTCTGTGGTCATTCCCACAGGTATCTCAGCTTAGGACATCTCTTCACTCCCTAAAGGAAGTCGCTGCCTGTTAAAAGTCACTTTTTTCCCTGCCCTGCCACCCTTCGTGCCCCACAATGTGCCGCCACCATGAAGGATCCCGTACTCCACCAAGCAAACGCACATCTTTGGTAATGTCTGCTTTCAGTTAACATAATGCGGGGCTGGAGAGGTGGCTCGGGGATTAAGCCTCTGCCTTGCAGGCAGAAGGTCCTGAGTTCGGGTCCTAACCCCACGTAGAGACGTCAGGCGGAAGCAGAGCGGCCTGCGTTTCTGTCCTGGTAGGGCGGAGCCTGTGAATCCCCGGGCAAAGTAAACAAGGAGGAGGTGGAGGTGTCCATGGTGGTTCCCGGACTTGTCCTTGGTTCTACACACATGCATACACGCATACACACACAATTGAATAAATAATAAAAAATTCAATTAACATAATGCTTCCAACATTCAACTCTATTGTTGCCTGGGACAACGTATTATTCCTTTTAATAGATTAATGTTATTACCCTACATAGACTTTTCTCAGTTAATCTGCTATTTAGGCTGTTCCTACTTTGGGGGTTCTGTGCATAATGTAGCACATGTTTTGGCTGGGCATATATTCTTATTTCTCTTGAAAACCTATTTAGATATGAAATCGTTGGATTCCTTAGAATTTGTTTTTTGAGGAACTTCTAAATTATTTTTTTTCTGAAGTGTTTGTACCATTTCCCATCCCTGCTTGCAAAATGTAAATCTTCAAAAATCTCCACAGCCTTACTACTATACCTTTATTTTCTTCCTTGTTTTCCTTATTATTTTCTCTCCCCTTGTTTGTTTGCTTGTTTGCTTGTTGCAGCCATCCCAGCACAGGTAGAGTTAGTTCTCACCTCGACATCAATTTCAATTTCCCTGACGATTAATAATATCATTTGTATTTTCTTCGCTTGCTTATTACCTATGCTACATTTTCTTTGGAATAAAAATGTCTCTTCAAAGTCTTTGCTCCTTTTTAAATTCTGTGCTCTTTTTAGTGAGTTGTAGGAGTTTGTCGTCTTAATCCAGTGTCTATTCAGCGTATAATTTCAAGATATTATCTCATATTATACGGGTATTTCAAATTGTGAAGTAATCCAATTTACCCGATCTTTCATTGCTTATTCCTATTAGAGTCAGCGAGTCTCCTGGGGGAGGTTCACTGCTACATAAACATCGTTTTTGCCCTGAAGGGGTGTATATTAAAAGAGAGGCAGCCACTGGTGTGAGAGGCCGATACTCTCACGGGCACATGTCCCCCAACCTTTCTTGCCTTGTCTGTCAGCATACCTTCTTCAAGCTTCAGACGAGACACCCGGGAAGCCTTCTTAAGGTGAACTCCCTCCTTCGTATTCTCTAGGCACAGCTCATAGCCTGCCATTCTCCTGTCACCAGGCGGTGCCGTGGCATGGTTGGCCAGTTGTAAGATGTGACTTGAGTGATTCCTAGTGTCGCGAGGGAACCACATGTCCATCTGCAGCAGCCTCCTGTCTGCTTATAACATCACATGGAAGTGGCAATAGCTCCCACCTTGTCATAGCAGGTACAGAAGCCCAAGTTCCAAAAGTCATGTCCTGTGTGATCGTTTCTATGTTTCCATTTTCATATCTCATGAGTTCTGTTGTCTCCCCCACTACCTTCCCTTAACACCCATGTTTTCCCATCTCATGGGCCACATGCCTAGACTTTACCCACCCAGACATACATGCTTAAAAATTAGACATTAAGATCTGCATTTAAGAGAGAACAAGTCTCGTTGAGCCCAGGTTACTGTGGTTGATATACTGTTTTCCAGTTTAGACCATTTTAAGCTAGTGATTTTCAAAAGAAGGTAAAATTCTTAACTGCATATGAGGTCTTTATACCATTTATAAAGGGCCTCTATTTTGCTTGCCCAAGTTAACAATTATATTTGTTATATAATATGGGTATATGTAGAGCTTTAGGGGAGACACACTGGGTAATGATATTGAGAATGTGACGAATGATGCCTTTGGGGTACATGTGACTTTTATTTTACTGTTTCTCTCAGATGCTGAGGCTAGACTGTGGTATGAGAAACCTGCAGTCACTCTACTATGATATCAATTCTGTCGGTGTGCAGTGCCAGCAGGTCTTTCAAATCAGACAGCTTCACCATGAAACTATTAACACTTTTCTCAGTGTTCACACCAGAGAATCGGCTACATAGAGACTGGTCTATATCTCTACAGGTTTTAAGAAAGGTAGTGACTAAATATCAGAAATTAGAAACATTTCTGGGATGGAGAGATGGCTCAAGGGTTAAGACTGCCTCAAAAACAGCAAAACCTCACAAAAACCTGAGTTCAGATCCTAGGTCCCATGTAAAAACACCAGAAGAAAACAATGGCAGTCCGCATTCCCAGCCCCTGGTGGGTAGTACTTGGGAGCCAAGCAAGAAGGAGGTAAAAGCAATCCAGGATGATTCCCAAAGTCACCCTTAATCCTCCACAGGGACATACAGTGACCTCTGCTACACACACACACACACACACACACACACACACACACACACACAATAAATAAATAAATAAATAAATAAATAAATAAATAAATAAAGTTGAAGAAACATTTCTGTAAACCTAAACTTCAAAGATAAAAGAATTTTAAGGTTAATGTTATTTATACGTGAAAATATGTTACATAAAAATATAAAACATAATCTATAGGTCTTACAGATTCTGAATATGATCAATCACATGAGTGTCAGAAGAAAAAAGACAAGTTCTCTTTAGTATTTATTCACTCAAATGGTAGAAACCATGTTATTTTCTTTAGCAGTTGCCTTGTATGGTTGCTGATAAGTCATCATCAAATGGCTTAAAGGAGCAAGGTGTTTATTTTCTCTTATGATTGTCCAGTTACAGTTCTCAGTCTAGCTTGACAGGAGAGTTCACACCATCAGGGCCAAGAGAACTGGCCACACCATCTCTACATAACAGCTGAGAGAGGGACAATCCTTACTTGCCAGATCAGCATGTCTGCCCAAATACACAGAAAGATGCCAACTTTCTCAAACATCTTATTCACCTGCCTAGAGACTAGTCCCACCCACCATGGACTGGGACTTCACCATTAACTAGACAATCTCTTGTAGGTTTGCCCTGGGCTTAACTCAATGACTAATTCTCTACAAATGTGCCCAGAGCTCAAACCCTCAACTGTCAAGTTGACACCTGTTCCTAACTATGACACTTTCTGAAGTATTTCTCTGTTATCTCAGAATGATGAACAATTTGTAATACTTAGTTATGAACTTCTTATGAAAGGGTGCGTGTAGGTGCAAAAATATTGTGTTAAGACACTGAAGCTTACCTTGAGATTTTAGTTCCCTTCAGGAAGAATCAATTTATCAAGAACAGAAGTGAACTCAAAAGCTCCACTTTGGATGATCCTAGTAGCATCACCCTCTTTGAAACAGCAAGAACTTGCACCAAGTGAGGCTTGTGCTCTGGGCTTGTGCGCTGGTTGCCACTTTTTGGGGGAAAATGTTCTACTCTGCACACATGAAAAATCCACATCACTCTTCTTGCAGCATGTGCTGCCAGGGTCACAAGAAAGTTCTGACCTTTCCTAGGATTATTCAGGGCACACTCGCTAACCTTTGATATCCTTTCAGGATGCCCTTCCAAGTTGTTAACAACTTAAACAAGAAAGGGTCCGTGGTGGCTCTTCTTGATTGTCAGCTTTGTAGGCTTTACAATCACAGGAGAGACAAAGCTCTGGGCACCTGTAAGAGGGAATGTCTAGACTGGGTTAATTCAGCACCATTGCATGGCGGCTGAGAACCACGACTGAATGAAAAGGAAGAAGTGAACCAGCATTCAGCTGTTGGCTCTTGACTGCAGATATAATGTGACTGGCTGTCTCGTGCTTCTGCAGTCATGCCTTCCTGCCACGATGGACTCGAGCGGTAAACCCAAATTGACCAATTTCTTAAGTCACTTCTTTGGTAACTATTTGGTCCTTGCCATGAGAAAAGTAAAGAAGACGGATGGCATGATGATACCTGTCAAAACTTAAGAAGTCAAATTCTTCGACTGATTATTATCCCGAAGTGTAAATAACATATTTTTTTGGTCAGATAGATGTTGCTAGAGTGGCCCAAAGCCAAGCCTGCTGGTTCATAAAGAATTTCTGTAGAAACATTGAGCAGAATGGTGGCGTACCCATGCCATCTTAGCTCTGGAGGCAGAGGTAGGTAGTTCAGGAGTTCAAGCACAACACCAATTGGAAGTAAATTGGACTATGTGGGACATAGGAGGCTGCCTCAGAAACAAAAACTAAATTTGTAAGTAATTTAGAGATCCAGTCTGCAAATTTGTGCCTGTTAACATACTATGTCACTCATGGAACTGAGTTTTCTTTCCTTGGGAGAATCCTAAGCAGAAACTTGGAATGACAGCAAGTAAGCCAGAGACTATTTTGAGCGTACGACTTCCTGAAGACCTCCTGGAAGGATCTCAGCCATTACAACATCGTTGTCTCTAGAGACTGCTTCATTTAGGTGCTTTTTTCCCAAACCATCAATGCTTTCTGGGTTTCCTGTCCCCTCAGTTTCTCGCTGTGGTCGCTTCCTGGAATGTTCATCCATTCATTCCTGTTAAGTGATGATTTTAATCAGCACGTCTGGTACCTTCTACGTCTCTGTATTTTTCTATGACTTTTCCACTCCTTGTTTCTCCCTTTGCCACAGCTTGTATCCAGCTTCCTTTATTGGTGGGTAGAGAAGAAATTAGCCGCAATGATAAAGGCTGATGAGACCCCAGGCTGCTGTGGAAGGAAGCCACCCCTAGGGCTCAGTTGGCAGTGTTCCTTACCTCCTGTGTGGATCACGTAACTCATCTTTCTACACCTCTTAGCTCATGGGGACACAGGCGACTTGCAGACTGTAGATCCCTGGTGAGCAAGACAGAGCCATTCAGCCAAAGCCACCTCTGAAGGTTTATGTGGCTGGAGGCAGAAATTGAATAAGATAGTCTTCCATTCCACAAGCTCTGGATGGCACATTTAAGTGAGTATGTTTCATGTCACCTCCAAAAAAGTGCTTTCTTACCACACACATTCAGTGATGCCTACTGAAGGTTTACCTGCAGAAGTTAATGTAATGTAAATATCACTGAGAAGTAACCTACTTTGGTGTCTTTGGGAGACAGATTCTTCCTGCTGAGAATTAGATGTTCTTTGCTGTGACAAAATGCCTAACATAAACAACTAAAAGGCAGAATTATTTGCGGTTTCGAAGGATTCAGCCCATAGTTCTTGGCTTCATTGATTCTGGCCTAGGCAGATCCGTGACAGTAGAGGAAGCATGGGATGGGGACCACACACATTTCATGGCTGAGAAGAAGCAGAGAGAGAGAGAGAGACAGAAGTGGGTAAGGGACACGATGCTCCTCCCAAGGAGACTGCTTCAACAGCTAGGCCTCTAGAAATTTCCAGAACCCCTAAAATTGTACTACCAACCAAAGACAAATCCTTCAATATATGCTATTTAAGGAGGCAGACACTTCAGAGTCAGCAAAGATTTCAAAACACAGAAACCAGGGTGTGTTGTAGTGAGGGTTAATGGATAGAAGTCGACAGGGGCCTTCGCCTTTGCTTCACAAATGAGGTCCCAAGATGTGAGGAGGCGAGGCCGCCTCTCACTGGCGAGTTCAAAGCACAGCTCCTTGGAAGCTCTTCCCTCATCTCTCCTTCTATCCAGCAACGTTGCGATATACAGGAGCTTTGCCAGCACAGACAGAGTGCTGACGGCTTTATTTGGGCTTCCTTTGTAAAGAATGCAGCCCACAGTGCCAGGAAGGAACTCATTGCCATGCATGTGTAGGTTGTGGGAAGTAATAGCTTACTAGTGTGGGAAAAACACAAGCGCGCCCCAGCTTCTCTAAGACACTCCTTCATCATGCCGATAGGGATAATCCTCTCATCTGTTCCCTAGGATGCCTGTAAAATCTGAGGAAGGAAGGTATATTGAGTGAGCTAAACATTTTTTGACAACAGGCACACATTTATTTTGGAATTCTCTTCAGATAGTTCCAGTCTTCTTATAGCCCAGGTATAAACTCTTAACCAGATGAACCACTGCTGTCTATTCGGAGACAATCCCAGTCTTTAGGGCCATGATCCCAAATCCCCACACACATAACCTCATCAACAACACATTTGCTGAAGAGTCGCTGTCTTGTTGAAGCCCACGGGGCAGAGAAATGAGTCTGTAGTACAGTGCAGAAATGCTTTGAATTTTTCCATTAGATTTATTTTGCTAAGGATAAGTCTTATTCATGAGACTCTTAAATGATGCTCTGTCCAAGGCTGTCTATATATTTTCTATCAGACCCCCTGATATACCTGAGACGCTTGCAGGTTTAAAATGGTTCTTCACACACCAACATTTTTGAGCTGAAAGATACCTGAATAAAGACACCAAAGCAAAAGCAATAGAAGCAGCAGATTATCTGCAAAGCAGGTGGCAAAGAGAAATGGAAGGGAAGCAGCCCATGGCCAAGGAACCTCAAGAGAGGGTCTGGCTGTTGGCACTGATGTTGATCCTTCCATAATTACGGAGTTCAGTGACCTGAGGAAGATGGCTCAGTCATGCTTCCCGCCCTGGTCCTTGTACCAGCTGCCCCCCCCCTGGTTGGGGGGGGAGGCTGATTTGAATACTAAAGAAAATCTCACACCAACACAAACATTTACATAACACGTGGTATTTATCTTGGCTCCAAAGAAACGTTAGTATCTTTTAGAGTTCACCTGCTCTTAGAAACAGGTTCCCACCGGGACATTGGCTTGCTCTGAGTGCCCCACATTGATGTATTGGTGATGATTCCCTTTTTGTTTGATTTTGCTAATAGAAGATTTCCCAACTTTCAGGTCCCAGTCTTCTGCCTCTGAGGGAGAGAAAGCAAGGTAGAGAGGAGAGACAAAGCAGACTGGGTTGGGCTTTATGTACCCTTTTCGTGACAATGTTGCAGTGCTCAGAGCTGACCCATTATGGTCCTGCCACACTTTACAAAACGGTCAGGCTTGAATCCTGTTGAGAGAAGAGTCCTTTACACTGGCTGTGTCCTTAGATGCTTCTGCTCTCTTTAGATCTCCTGACTGGAGTCTTGAAAGAAGGTAGAAGGATGGAGAAAATGCAGTAATGAGAGAGGAAAATAACTTGCCGAAGTCATTCCTTTTTCAGCACCCAACTAAAGACGATCCCTGAAAATTATCAGTGGATTTCATGATTCATGAGGGAAAAATTCTCTTGGAAGTGAAAAAGTCTTCAAGTGGAAGAAAGGAAGGGGAATGGTTTGTGGTTGGGTTTAGTGTAAAGTAATCGCTATTGGACCTGGGGAATGATACCTAGATACCCAGCATGTGGAGGCCAAAGCAGGGGAATCGTAAGTTCAAGGCCAGTCTGGATCTTGTGTTAAAATCTTTATCAGAATAAATGGAAAGGCAGGGGCAGCCGCCAGGAATGTAGTTTAGTAGTACAATGCATATGTAGCTACATAAGGCTCTGGGTCCAAATCTCCAATGTAAAGACAAAACTAATGTGTACTCTGTCTGAAATTTGTAGGACTTTAGTGAACATGGTGTTGAAATCATAGTTTTGATCAATTTAATTTTAAGCACTGCCTCCCAACTCTAAGATTTTATGAATCTCAGATCTTTTTTATACGATGTCTCTCCTTTAGAAGATGCATTATGTCCACCCCCTCCCCTTTCTGGTATCATAAGTTTTCTTTTCCTTGTGAAAATATATTCATCTCTCATTCAGCCATCCAACATTTCTGAAGTAGAATGTGCTAGGATTTTCAAATGCAGTGTAGTTCCTGACTTCAGTGAGCTTACGTTATTGTTCCCTCCAAGAGGCTGGAAGTTTGGGAAATGAAAACACATTTCTCACTTGCTCTTTTACAGCTGTGCCACCAAACACAGCAGAGTCAGACCCAGGTGGGTCTTGAGGTGTAGGACTGGAATCTCGACTACTCTGGAGGCTGAAGCAGGAAAATCACAAGCCGAAGATCTGCTTCTGAACTAAAAACAAAATGAAAAAGAAAGGCTGAAGAGATGGCCCAGGGGGGAGCACCTGCCTGGTACGTTCAGAGTCTCAGGCCCAAGTCCCAGCACAGCAGGACAAAGAATCAGGCCAATTTTCTTCCACAGAAAACTAACATTTTGTTCATTGTAATGACCTATTACTACTGAGTATGAGTCTGTGTGAACCAGACTTTTACTACACAGAACTCCTTGACACCTCTAGATGTTCAAAAACTAAGGATTAGTAAGTAACTCTATAAAAAATTTGTTTGTTTGTTTGTTTGTTTTTTGCAGAATTTATACTATAATCAGAACACAAGATGAGTTTCTATTTAAATGGTGTGTAAGTCATATTCATGACATTTAAAACAAAACATGTTGGCCATTTCAAAGTATTGTAAGTGCTCAAGTGCCTGCTGAGGGTTTCAGAAGGGTTTTTGTTTGTTTTGCTATTGGTTCTCTCATTCGCTCTCTCTCTCTCTCTCTTTCTCTTTCATACACACACACACAATTTTTATTTATGTGTCTATGTGTGTATATGCACATGTGCATGTGTACATATTACACACATATTACAGTGATACAGTTTAAATATTTTTTAATTTTTAAAATGTATTTTTGGCTAGGATATTTAATACTGAAAAGTGGCTATTCAGCATGTAGGAGATTATAAGCACTTTTCTTAGGAATTTTTATGACGAAGTATAATGCACTTTAAAAATTTTTATCTGCACAAAAGGGCTCTAGTGGCTATAATACTTTATTAGATCAATAATCAATGTTTGTAAGAGTTTCTTAATTCAAATATATGTAATCTCCATGATGAAACTATCTATGTACATATTTGCCTCCTAGAAATTCCTTCACAACTAAGGACATTATACATGTGACCCATCGTTCCAAGAGAAATCATTCTGCATTGCTAGAATATCAAGTGATATTACTGCACAGTCACCAAAGCAATTGCTAAGTCTGTTGTAGCATTACTCTGATAAATACAGTTACCTGTGTCTCCTGAATCTGTTCTCTGGCATTTCTCCTAATTATTCACTATGGCGGATCTCAACCATTGGGTGAAGAGTCCAAGAAAGTTCATAATCATGAGTTTACACTGAAATGCATCTAGTATCCTAACTGACTGTCAAAAGGATTCATCTACTTTCTCTTAGTCATAATGACAAAAGGAAATCAAAGCATCCACACCAACCTGAAACTTTTTAGGAATCTGTAGACATATGAATTTTCTGTGTGTTCAATATTTACAGAGAGTCGATTGTAATCCATCATGGTTTTAGAAAAGTGGTTCTAGTTCAGTATTACACACACACACACACACACACACACACACACACACACACACACACAGCAAGGATCTGTGAGGGCAACAAAGACCTCACTAGATCTGCCTCTAAATTTATAATTTGCATTCCTCTTCGGATTATGTCTTTTCCACTGGGTTTTGCATAAAAGCACAGGTCAAAACCTACATCCTGTCTGGTCTGTGCTTCAAAGGCTTTTCTACCTTGCCAAGTTGTTCCCACAGTCAGTACGACTTCTCTGCACATAAGCCTAAGAGCTGTTGACTGCAGAAGCCACTGCAAGTTTCCTGGACCCGAAAGGAATCTGAGTAACCTATAATGAATGCAGTGCACTTCTCCGCCCACCCTCATCATGTCCACAGGGAGCCCCTGACAAACAACTTGAAATCTTAAGAAACCTGTGGTATCTGGTTACAAGCCCTTTGAGGATTATATAAAACTTGGAATTCTTTTTCTGACATTTCCCAGGCTTTAAAAATAATCTGCCATGAATGACATCACACACACACACACACACACACAGACACACACACACACACAATACAAACACTTGGTTTTTTTAATGACTTTCTTTTGACCTACCCCAATGACCCCCCCCTCCCACAGTCCAAACTTTATAATTCATTGCCTTTTTAGAATGTTATATTAGCCATTCCTTTTTTCTTGTTATGGGCTGCCTCCCCCCTTTTAGATCTCCAAGAGCCTTGTAAATCATATGATTAACTTTCAAACCAAGACTGGTTGATGTGAGTAAGGAAATTTAATTGGAATACAATCGCCCCCCTACTGATCTTAACTTTTTTTTGTGCATCTAAATGTGATCTGAATTTCAGATATGGTTTCTCTTTGACATTTATTTTCCTCCAGCATGTATGTGCTCTGTCTCTACCTAAATTGGGTTGTTATCTTCTTCTACCTTTTTGAACTTAACACTATAAATTAACTATTATCCCACTGAAGCAAATTCCTTTGTAGATTTTATGTATATGGAGAGTAATTCAATTTCATTCAAAAATAAATATTGAATTCTTCTATCCTACTCAGTAATTTATTGATCTTTGAAATCCAAAGGATTTTTGGTATTAATTTAAAAAATAATATTTCTTAGGTCAGAATACTTTCTGACCTAAGGGAATACATGTTTGCTTACATCAGTATAATAAGAAGTTAGTTGGATCTAAGAGGATGAAAATCTGATATATAAAACAGGTTATTTTTTTTTAAATAAAGAGGTCTATTGGCACAATGTGGCAAATTTGGGTATTAATAGTTCTTCAGACTATTGTTTTGACTAGACATAGATTAGAAATTCAATCTACTTACTCCTCTCCAATTTCCCTTACAAACCATTTCTTCTTTAACCTTAAAGCCAAATAATAGTCTATCTTGAAATTAATGGGTCTAAAACATCCTCGTTATATTTTTACTTAAAGTAAATCTTCCTTCAACGAGAAAAAAAGTATGCACCTTTAAATTAGTAATGGTCCCAAAATATTAATGATATCTAGACTTCTCAGCAATCAGCAGCGAGTTTCAGTGGCATTAAATGCAACATCTTGAATGCATAAGAGACAAAGCTACACAGAGTTATGATTCTGTGAAGAACTCTAGGGGAAATTATTTTGCCTTGTATCTTGAAACATCCATGTAACATAAACACGTGCACAAACTAGTAATTTTTTTTTACTTCTTTTGAGCTATTATTAATACCTTTATTTCCCCATTTAGATTGTTATTATTTTATTTGTACTAATTGGGAACTCATAGTCAGTTTTTAAGCCTTGGCTATAAAAGCCCTGGGAATCTCTCAGGCATCACTCAACAACAAGAATTTTTTCCCAGTGCTCCCATGCACACAATTCCAGTGCTTAACAAACTGCATAACGAAGAGGCCTGCTTGGCCCAGGAGGTATAGATTTATGGCTGTTAAGAATCTACCACAAGGAGCAGGGGGCCTTTGTGGTTAAAGAAATCTAAATGACAATCAGGAGGTACAGCAAAACCGGAAGCAGACCTTGGCTCTCTTCAACTTTAGGTTACTGGGGTTTGGAGCCGGAAACTTATGTCTCCTGCCATACACAACATTGCAACATTTATAACCTGGTCACTCGTTATCACTTTAAAGCACTTGGTCTAGGGAGGGTGACACTTATGCAGTGTGTCATATTTTATTATTAGGTGGAAACTTTTTAAACAAGTGCAAACGTTTGCCTTTAATCGTGATTAAATGCCTGACAAGGATTCTTTACAGAGAACAGAATGAGCTAAGTGCAAAAGTGGGTTCCTAAGGCTGCTTCCAAAAATAAATAAATGAGAAAAGAGATGGATGCACCAGGGATTCTAAGAGGATAAATTCTAAACAGCCTTAATGTCAAAATACTAATTTCTAAATAAAGCCCCACAATAGAATGGAAGATATCTTTTGTGTCTGTAATTATCAAAATATCAGAAAGGTTTCTTTGTTTGTTTTTCCATGTTAGAACTTGTGTTCATTGAAAATACATCAGCGCCTGTGTCCAGCATGTGTTCCAGTTTACTACCCAGCACTTTCTTCTATAATTCAATAGAAAGCCCATGAAGTGTTTTTAATTCAGTACAGAACCTGATCTTTGATTGGATTAAATATATTTGAATAGAAACAAAGCAGACATTAAAACTCTTTGAGATCATAATTGCGAAGTGTCCATCACAAGAAACTGTCTTTAGAAAACTTGTCCAGTTTTCCTTCTAAGATTGTGAAGCACATCATGAGTATGTATGTTGTCTGTATGCATGTGTATATGCATTTGTGTGTGTGTATGTGTGTGTGTGTGTGTGTGTGTGTGTGTGTGTGTGTGTGTTTTAATGAAAGACTTCAGCATAGATGAAGAAATTTCAGGAAGAAAATATACATACAGAATGTGGACAGGAAGCAGGTAGCTATTCTGGATATATGCTGCATTGTTTTTATTTTTGTTTTGTAAATATTGGTAACATTGATTAAGTCAATTATATCTCATACTCTGATATCTCTCTAAGTTTATTTACAGCAAAGAAACCTTCACATATGACTTTGTGCAATATAGTACAAGAAGTCTGTTGTTTTTAATTTTATGTGTGTGTGTGTACGTGTGTGTGTGTGTGTGTGTGTGTGTGTGTGTGTGTAGCAGAGGGCATGGTATGTCCCTGTGGAGGACCAAGAGTGACTTCGGGAATCATCCTGGATTGCTTCTATCTCCTTTTTGCTTCGAGCTGGGATTTCCCAGCCACTGCCCACCAGAGCCAGAAGTGCAGGCTGATATCATTTCTGGCTGGCATTTTTATGTGGGACCTGGGATTCGAACTCAGGACCTTCTGCTTATGAGACAGAGTCTTAACCCCTGAGTCATCTCTCAAGCCCAGAAGACTTTGACAATAACTCTTCTACATGAGCTAATGGGCCTAAATCTAATAATTGGTAAAGTTTATTTAAATACTTAGTAGGTGATACTGCAATATATTCAAATATGAGGACAAAGAGTGGAAAAATAAATGTTATAGATAAATCAAGAACTATTTAAATAGCTTTAATAGGACTACTAAACTTGACAAAATATATCGATTTAAATGGAAACTTTATTTTTCATGGAACTATAAAACTTTTTATTGTTGCAGTATCTTGTTCGTAAGCACAGGCTGGCTCCAAACACAGCTGCCCTTCTGTCTTGGCTCTGAAGAGCTGGGATTATGGCATGAGCCATGGGACCTGAACAAACTCTAATTTAAAAATTATTACAGGACTTTGAAGTTCCAGTAGGCTCTAATCATTTTCTCTTTTACTGATGACCTCTTCCTTGAAAGCCAGGTATCTGACAGATCCATATTTTATTACCAGGCACCGATTAGAATTCTCTGTACAAGGTATGCTTTCAAATATCTGTTGAAGGTACAGTCCATATGTAGGCACGATTACAACCGGGGTGTAGGATTTCCTTCTCCCAGCAGATGTTATCTCATGGGGACAAACTGGCAAATTTTCCTCAAACCTGCAAATGGATCTTCCTCTTAAAACATCTTCACTGATTGTATACTTTGTGAAATTAATCACATCTACTCAAAATGAGGGTGAATGATCTTATGACGGAGGAAAACAGAATGCTCTGTCCCTGCTTCTTAACTGAGGCTTAACCTGTAAACCAAGTTCTAGATGGGAAAAGATTTGTGGGATTAAAGATCCTTCTTAAAACTTATTTAAGAGAGAGATGGGAGAGGGAGAGACAGAAATAGCAGACACAGCAAGGAAGTTAGTTCTCTCCTTCCACCATGTGAGTTCCAAGAACAGAACTTAGGTCTCCAGGTGTGATAGTAAATCCTGGGTGTCAACTTGACCACACCTGGCATTAACTAAGATCAGACCACCTGAAGAGATGATCCAGATCAATGTATCTACCATACAAAGACCAATCCTAGATCTGACTGGAACCTCCTTAAATCTGACTGGCACGTCCAGGTTGCTGATCAGATAAATGGAACTAATTAGCAGAAGACTGAGAAGAAGAGAGACTCCAGGATTTGCAGTAACAACCCGCCTCTGCTTCAGCCACCAGCCACTTGATTGGCTTTGAGTGCTCTCTCACAGCAGAAGTTAAGAGTAACTATTACACCAGGTTTGTGCATACTGTGTCTTTACCCATGAGCCATCTCAGTAACCCAAGAATTCATACTTTAAGAAAGCTGAAAATAAATAACAGTGTAATAGGGGTAATTAGCTGTTTCTTCAAGAATCCAGAGATGAAATTAGTAGGTATAGAAGGGTTTCAGAAAGATGAGCTTTTCTTGAGCTGAATGTGCAACAAGCCATGTGTTTTTGCTGAAACCTAGGTAACTGTTACTGTACTTCTAAACACCCTCCAGTGACTCACACCTGGCATCTAACCAGTTTACCTTGGAAAGTTATGAAATCGCAGGATCAATGGCCTGTTTGCATTTTAGCCAAACAGTTCAAATCTTTGTCCTCAATTCTCTACACTGACCAGGCTTTCTAGAGTTTTCAGTATGAGACAGGAGAACTGACTACATGTGAAGTGCAAGAGAACAACGACTCCTCACTTGTTATTTTCTTCGCGAACGGATGTATTCTCCATCTTGAAAAAAATGACATATCAGATGCCACAAATTATTTAGTGGGATAATTTGAGAAAAGTATTAAGTTCCACATCCAAGTTTTTATGGGTAAATATCTTCTACTTTGATTCTGAAATGCCATAATAATTTATGGCCACTACTTCTTCAGTGTCCAATTTTAATTTCATTTTTTCATATTTAGCGCCTGCCATGCACATTTATATATTAATATGCATACATTCTTCCATTAATGTGACACTAAATCTATACGCATAATCAAATTTATTAAAAATGCATAGCAAGGGGCCAGCGAGATGGCTCAGGAAGTGAAGGCACTTGTAGCACAAGCCTTAGGATTTGAGTTTGATCTCAAGAGTCAAAGTGAAAAGGAAAAACTTACTCCACCAAGCTGTCCTCTGCCCGCTACACATGTACCATGCCACACACAAGCACAAACACACAGGCACATACACATAAAAATCACAATATAATGATAACAAATTAAAATATATTTATAATAAAAATACATATAAGTTGTGATGTAGAACCTCAATGTCTGCATGGACCACATATATACCATAGATATATATCATTGATATATCATATGTAAAACATAAATGACAAATTTTTCAGTTATCCATTCTGTCACATATTACCATTCTATGTATGTTAGGGTTTTCTATGTACAAAATACTACTGGATGAAAAGTCTCTTCACGTAGCTTCACAAAGTGCAAGTACACGTAGCTTCATAAACTATAATAAAGTTCTTATTCCTCATTGTCCCCAAATCAAGAAATGGAAAATACGAAAACTTTGGTTGCACAGCAAAGTGACTGCTCTGGCAAGAAAGCAGTTAAAATTGATTTAAAAAAAAAAAAAAAAAGACATTGGCCATCTTCTCTTACCCCATCTCTACCCGCACCCCTTTCGCCAAGGCCAGTACATGCTGAACGAGCACCGAAAACAACCAATAAATGAAAGGAAACTCAAAGGTCACTCGGGGTCATTATTTTCACATACCTTTGAATAATGAGAGCATCACATGTCAGCTAGAGGGGAACAAAATGTCACATTCTCCAGCTAAAGGTCAGCCTCGGTCAGAGGGCGCCGAAGGGAGGCCAGGAAATAACCTAGGAGGTTAGGCCGGGCGCACAAAGAAAGGTCAAATGTCAGTGAAGGCATGCAGCTGTTGCGAGACAGGGCAACTAGGCCCCCTTTGTGCTGCCATTGGCTAAAAAAAAAAACGTCTCTGCTGACATTTTTTTTTTTTTAGGCCTACAGTTTTATAAGGATATCGACATTAATGTTCCCAAGCCCAAATTAGTCTTTTTTAAAAGCAACAGTTTGGAAGTTAAGTGCAACTGTTCCCATAGAGTCATGACAGTGACATTTTTATCTGAAATGAACACATCAGGAGGCTTCCAACACCAGCCTTAGATTACATTTTATCTCTCCTGAAGTGACAGAGTGCTAACAGCCAGGCAGCAGGACAGGTAGACATTGGTAACCAGTGTTTTTATTTGTAACAGCTGTTATTGGCTATTTAACTAGGAGGAGCTCTGAAGCCTCTGTCTTTTCAGGGTTAGAAGATAGAAGAGATGAATTATTTTGCATTGTACTGGACTTTTTTTTTTTTTTTTTATTGTTGTTGTTGCGTTTAGTTCTTGATCTGATATTAAAACCGACTCTAAGGAAAGAAAAAGAATGAATACATTTTCAACCGCATTTTAAAAGGTTCTGTGCAAAGCACATCTAGCACAAATCCTTGTCGAAGGACTGGCCCTGTTTTCAACCCAATAATCCCATGTTAAATGTCAGGCCTAGGAGGTAGCAGGCAATATATTCAAGGACTTTCTGACATCCACCCCTACAGGGAAAATAAACAGCAAAATAAACATCAGTAAGGGGGAAGAGTAAGGCCAGAGATTATCTTCTGGACACTTCAGGGCTGCTGCATGCAGGAACTCGCTACAGCGATGTCTACCTCCGCAAGACCTGAACCAGATTTGGCTTAGCACCATTTAAGCATAGAAGTGGGAAGATCTCAAGAGGTACCACGACTCCCCGAGAGACTGTTGAGAATTAATGCTTGATGGAAAGGGGATAAGGAGGGCTGTTTTCCTCAGTATTATGCTTACTGATTTATCATCTGTTCTTCCAACAAGCGCCTAGGCACACATCGCTAAAGGCCACCCAGAGGAAATTCAGTGGACCACACATGCAAGAAGATATGAGAGTAGGAGGGAAGGTTTGCAGTGGAAAAAAGGAGGGGGAATGGGATAAGGTAATAAAGGGTGAAAATGACATGAATTTATTGTATTTAGGTCAATGAATTTGACACAAGTTATGAAAGAATAAAAATAAACTTAAAAATAAAAATAAACTTAAAAATAGCAGAAACAAAAACTAGGCACGTGACATATTTCAGAGATTTATCTTACAGATGATTCTCCAGCAGCTTTCGTTTCATACACACACTCGCTACGGCCTTAGCAGCCATATTCAAAAGTCAGAGTATTTCACATCTACGAATATCCTTTGCTTATTCCATCGAGGAGAGCATGTTTTCCTGCGAGATGTAGATGCGCTCTTCCATCCTCAGGGTTCCACCGAGTGACCTCAATTTACAACACAGGCGACTCTGCTCTTTTTTCCCCCCCTCAAATCTTTTTGAGCCAATCGAAGCATGGTAATGTCACCTTTGTGTCGAAGCTGCACTGTGCAATAAGGACAAGCATTGTGCATTTCTACAAGGAAAAATAATTAAAGAAAGAAAAGCCTACAGCAAGTGCAAACTCCCCGGAGCTTCTATCCCAGGTGATTCTGTTCTTGTTTGGTCCTTCAGCAAATCCAGTGGGTGCCAAGGAACACCACTCACCCTGGGATGACTTCGGGACTCGGGAGAAACCTCTTTCCTACCTAATGGTCCTTAGGCATATGGAGCCAGTCAGGAGAGCGTCATAAATCCTGCAGATGGGGAGGGAGGGAGCGCAGAGAGCTTCGCAAATCCTGTGCACTTAGGAGAAAGAGTTATTTAACACCTCGGGGAAGTGCATTTAATAAATGAAGTCGGTGAGTTAAGCGTGTCATAGTCGATCTATACAGAGGTGACTGAACTTTCTTTAAAAAGTCATTTTTGTGCTGGTTGCTTTTCTTATGAAATTTCCTACACCTCTAGTGTGTGAAATGGATGTGTAAGCAGATGATAGAGAAATAGCTAAGGTCAAAGTTAATAAGGAAAGCAGAAGGTCTGAAAGTAGGCTCTCTCTCTCTCTCTCTCTCTCTCTCTCATCCTCTGAGACCTCAACAGAATCCACATGATTTGACTGTGACACCATGACAGGTTGGTGCTTCTGACACTGGTCTTTTTCTTTTTTCTGAAATAACCGATACTTGGGCAGTCATGAATGCAGAGTGGTCTTATGGCCGGAATTGGAAAACTGAACTTTCTCCCTTGCGATTCTTTCCATTCAGTGGCCTTTTTATCTTCAAAGGTGGCGTGATGGAGGAGCCGGTCTGGAGATGAGGAAAATGATCCTCAGAGATGTGGAAGGATCAAATATCACCCTAAAATGTCAGGACGATGGAAGTCACAGGATGTACTAGCCAGAGAAGAACAGAGCAAAGGCTAGGAATGCAGCACAGCGCCCCTTTGAAAGGGATCAGAAAAGAGCGAGCACTCCCTAAGCCTGCCAAATACAAATTATACATCTATCTTAGAAAACACGTTCTCATCCCTTAGTCTCTCGGAAGGCCTCGTATTTTAACTCGTCAGCATTTCTGGATCCTTTTTGGACAGAAAAGAGTAACACCTCAACCCCCACCACATCAGCAGATGCATTCTCTGCTCCTTGGACCATGGACAGTGAGGTTTTCCAGATAAGCCTGGGCCAAGTTTAAGATTTGTATCTACCCTAAGATGAATTCTTCATTTCTCTGGGAAAGTATCGCCTTCCTCTTTGGGTACAATAAGCTCGAAATTAGACATTGATAACGTGGGCTGTGGAAGTTTAAACACAGGATGTACTCCCTTGATGAAATAAACAAACAAACAAATAAATAAAATAAAGAATACAGAAATAAACAAAAACCCTCAATTTGGCCATCTTCTTCGATTTTAAAAGATTCATAAAAGCCACAATTACCTTATTTCATATACTTGTTACTCTCTCACAGAAAAATATAGAAATTTCTGCATCCGGAGACCGTGTAAGTGAATGCTTATGTGTAAATGAGCTTCCGAAATTGCTGAAATAATTGCCTCTTCTGCTTTGTATTAACTTGACATATGTTTTTTTCTTGTGAAGTCGTGGTTCTTTTTCTAGTATCTGAAAATGTGCCAAACTAAATGTCACCGCGTTCATCAGGGAGATGTAGACTTCCTGGTGGGACAGATAGACGCCTGAGAAGACAAGGAGGCTCCAGGTGTGACTTCCCTCTGCACAAGGTCAAGGGAGTCAGAGAGAGCTATGACTTCTTCGACTTACCGCTCTCTGGTATTTCCCTTCGTCTCCCCGTATCGCAGAGCAAAAGCGGGACCAGTACTTGCTTTCAGGTTTACCTGACTGGGGCGCCCTCCATACCACAGAGTGCTGTTAAGAATTTCTCTGTGCCCACAGCTTCCGTTTGACTTCTGTACTGGTACAGCATTGCAAGGACCACCTTTGGGAAGGTCTCACTGGAAAACTTGCTTCCAGAATGCTCTCCTCTACTCTGGAAGCTGAACTTTTCCAACCACGCTCTGTAGCAAGGAGTGGCACGGCCTGGAAAGGGGTGAGAGGGGTGAGACTAGGTGTCTTTGTGGCCGGCTCTTCTAAGGTGAGTCGAGTGAGTGAAAGGACACGAGAAATCCTACATGCAGATGCTTTTGCAATCGATGGCAAACACTCGCTGTTTGTTTAACAGAGAACAAAATTCATTCAGCACATGGGGAATAAATACTAAGCCACAAAGTCATGCTTCATCGTTAAAGCCTGGTGCTCCCTATGCTGAAGATCCTGCCCAAGTTGCCAACTACTGGTTATGGCTCCCCTTTAGGGACACCATCCCCTTAGGCAGCAAGGGGGCAAAGACCTTTCCTTATTGCCAAGACATTCCCCCACCCATCCTGAGCCATTGTCCAGCTCAGAGACTCATATTGATGAGCTCAGGACACATCAGAAACAGCAGATAAGGCTAAGGAGTTGTATCCGAGTTGGTCAGGTACTCGCCCCGCATACCTGAGGCAAAGGGTTGGGTCCAGGCACCACAAATATCAGGCATGCTGGCACCTGTCTGTCATCCCAGTCCCTGGTAAGTGACAGCAGGATGATCAGAAATTCAAAAGTTTAAGGGAATCATTAACTACCTAGCAAGTTTGATTTGGAGGTCATGCTACCTTGAGCTGTATGAGGGCTTGTCTTAAAAAAAAAGAAAGAGAGAGAGTTTAAGGGACGGTACACCTATTTATATAGTATAAATAATGTAAGTTTAGCTTCAATGAACTTGACAGAAGTATTATAGCCACTGTCCCGTAAGCACATTACTTATAATCTTTAAAAAAAGATTCCTCTACACGTATAAAAATGGATTTTCAGCCTCGGCAACAAGACTGACCACCGCAGGAGACTCTGTTTCATCCTCACTGTGGTTCTGCTGCTGGACAGAGCATTTCTGGACATTTATGGGGAATTGTTTCTCTGCCTAGAGCATCCACCAGCATGGCAGAGTCTACGGACCCGCTCAGCCTCTCACTGTGTTTACAGAGCAATTCCGGCAGCTTCTGCCCGGCACATTCTCAACACTGATTTTGAAACTCAGCAACCCTGCTTAGAGGAACTGTCAGCAAACGCCCGGTCACCCAATTTAGGGAAGTCAAACTTCTCTGAGAAAGCGAGAGGGAAATGACCTACTTTAAACTCAAGTCTTGAAAATGAACACAGATTCTCTTTCCAAAAGGGGAGAATGAAAAATAAAAAGAATAAAAAAATAAAAGAAGTCATAGAAAATGAAGGAATGTTCTCTCATAACCTTTCCATTAAAGGAATAGATAATGCTTAGGTAATGATATTCAATTTACTCAGAAGAAAACAAAAGGTCATTTGTCAGTATGGCTCCCCCACAAGAGCCTGTAGCAATCGAGGGTTTTCTAAAGACACGAGGGACAATATCGTCATAGGTTGCCAGGTGCATCTAGCTCTGTCTCCTATACTGTTTGTTATTTTCCTTGTAGTTTTCCGATAGCTGTCTATATGCATTTTTTCCATGCATAAATGTGGAATGGTATGTAAGTCCCGGAGTTGTGTTTTAAAATTCTAAGTAAAGTGAATGAATAAATAAAATAAAATTATAAATAAAAAATGATCCAAGGAAAGCTGTGTAGGTCTTGAGCCCCAGAAAGAAACTGAATTTACTCTTTGTATGGTAGAAATGAAGAAATATTAATGGAAGACCTTTGAAGCACAGGTGAACAGCGTGTCAGAAGCTACTCTGGCACTAGAATCCTGACTAGCATCCTATTAGCTCAAGAGGCAAGGAAAAGAAAGGATGTTCCTGGCACCCTGAAGAAGCAGAACCACAGAGGAAAAAGGCCGCCCAGGTGGAGCTGGAATTTGTAGGAATACAGCAGCCCCGCAAAGTGTAAGGCTAACACAGGGGAGGGACTGAAAGTAAATACCTTAGCTTCTCTTCCCTCCTGCCAGTGTGTCCCAAGGGCTAAATGCGACCAGCAACCTCTCAGCACGAAAAACCAATCGCAGAGGCTGGTCTCTGCACACAGACGGCAAAGAAGGAGTAACTAGCTTCTGGTTTCCTTTTTTCAGAAACTTACAGGAGTTTAAACTACTCTGTAGAACGTGGGTATTGTGAAATGAATTGAGTTCTCTCTCTGTCTCTCAAAACATAAAAAGAACTAAGACATGAATTTTTTGAGACAAGGTCTTACACAGACTTGGATTGTTGGGAGTTGAAGATTGAAACCAGAACATGTGTTTATTAGAGGAGAGAAAGAATGGGACTCATGGACTCCAAGCATGGAATTCATTAGAAGCAAGGAGCTAGAAAAAAACTCATGAATCCAGTGTGGACTGCCAGGGGGGGGCAGGTGCCAAAGATGGCTGCCAAAGTTGGGTATATGCCTTTATGATAAGCCTGGGGAAAATGGCTTTTCCCCATTAGTTAGCTAATATTGGGGCCTAACCCAGTTGATCTAGGTTGTGCTGTGAGATTTATCTGTGAAGCAGAGCTACTCTCTAAATCCTTTCACGGGCAAAGGGCTGGGGGGAAGTTGGAGAAAGGTGTGTTCCTTCAGGATAAACCCAGCAGTGGGAGATGACGTTCAAAAACCTTCAGAGTCCGTCCCAGCATGGTTGTTCAAAATCTGCCTTACCATCACCTCAGGATGGCCTTGAACTGCTGATCCCCAGCCTTCACACCGGGGCACTGGGATTACAAGCATGTTCCACATATCCATCCTTCGTTGCGTTTGTAATTTCCTACAGCCCTTTGAAAATTTTTTTTTTCACCTTCCTCTGGCTTTCCCTGAAGCTGCTGAAATTTCTTTGTAGTTAATTTTTTGTTTGGGGAGAGCCCAGCAATTCCACTAATATGCATCCCAAGATATTTTATTTGAGTATATATTTTTTTCTGGTAACACGATGATTCAATGTAAGCCAGACCTTTCAATGTTAATTCTTTTTAAGTTCTACTTCCTCAATCATTTCCACTAATCCACTTTCCAGTTGTGAATTGTCTCTTTAATTGTTTGATGTGTAATTTCATTTCTACTCATTTAGTTTTGAGGCATTGGTTTAACATTTTTTAAATCCATGCGATATGATCCATTTTCATAGACTCATATTCCTTGTTCTCATGCTTGATGCCTTCCTTTTTTCTCTAAACTTGGAACATTCTCAATTCCTGCACTCTAAATTCAATAATTCCCACATCCTCAGTCTTAATGTTTTCCTTTTGGTGTTCACACCTTTTCTTGAACTTGGTGCTTGTATTTCTTATTATGTTTTGTAATTTTATTGTTTTGAGGGCAGGCATGATGGAAGTTGTTCTGGGGCTTTGGTCTGAGTCCTAGCCTCATAAAGTACTCCTCTAGAGAATACCATCCACTCAGAGGGTGACAGAAACTCAAGTGTGAGCTTATAATAGGACCAGCAAGTTCTTATGAGCTCCTATTTTGGTGAGGGTTTTACAAATTGAGGTAAAGTTTATATGATATATAATTAAACATTTAAAGTATACACACACACACACACACACACACACACACACACATATACATATTCAGGACGATGTAGTCCAGTCACTATGGAGTACAAACTCTGCCTTTATATAGTTTCAAGATATTTTATTATTTCTACTACTTCCAAAGGGTACCATTTACATGGAGGAAGCATTTTCATGTGACTAATTTTTCCCTCAACTTCTTGGCAACTTTTCTGGATAATTCATAAAACTGGAAGCATAAAATATGTGACAGTTGATATTTGATGTCTTCAACTTAATATATTAGTTTCTAAGTTCCTTTTGACATCATTCTTTTTATGGTAAAATACCACTTTCATATATATCTTACTCAAAGTATTAATCCATCAATAATTGTTTCTGTTATTTCTTCTTTTTTCTTTTGTTCTTATAGTGCCAATAGCAGTCGGCCTGCATGGTTGCTGATAAATCATCATCAAATGGCTTAAAGGAACAAGGGGTTTATTTTCTGTTATGATTGTCCAGTTACAGTTCTCAGTCCAGCTTGACAGGAGAGCTCACACCAACACCAGGGCCGAGGGAACTGGCCACACCATCTCTATATAAAGGCTGAGAGAGGGACGATCCTTACTTGCCAGACCAGCACATCTGGCTAAGTGTTCACGAGGATACCAACTTTCTAAACCAGCAATCTGTGTTTTATTCCAGAGCTTGGTCCCGCCCACCATGGGCTGGGCCTTTCCCATCAGCCAAGACAATCTCCTGCAGGTTTGCTCTATGCCAACTAATTCTCTACAAATGTGCCCAGAGCTCAAACCTTCAACTGTCAAGTTGATACCTGTGCCCAACTGTGACAGTGCCCAAGACTGAACCCAGGGGCTCACAGCTGTGAAGTGAGTGCTCTGCAGCTGAGCTGCACTCCAGACCTTATCGCTACCTTCTGATGACTGTAAACTGTGCTGACTGCTGTGGATATTTCCGCAGAAATCTTTGTTACAATTTTACGTCACTTCCGGTAGTCTTGCCCTCTCAATAGTAAGTTTTCTGACTGGGGAACAAAGAATATTTCTCTATTTTTTTTTATATCTTGCCCAGTTTTATCACCCATATTTTGTAGCTCAATATACAAGTATAATCACTCTTCAATTCAATTTATTCTTATATTTAATGTTTGTAAAAGGGATTTCTTCTTAATTTTGCTTCTGGATTGCTCATTGCTACTGTAGAAAGAGAACAATTTGTGTGTGTGTGTGTGTGTGTGTGTGTGTGTGTGTGTGTGTTAGTCTTGTATCCTGCTACTTCACAGCATCAATTCAAAGAATCCACTGATTACAACTTTATAAGACAAAGTCGTTTGGTTTTGTTCCTAATCATTTCACTGGATTCCAGTTTGTATGAGGTTCTGCCAGTCATGTAGAAACCCAAAGTTTTATCTCTTCAGACCACATGTGATCCATTAGTATCCAATCTAGTCTTCACTGGTTCTGGAAAGAACCTGGAGGTCAGCCAGCACTTCTTGTTTTGGATTCTTTTTTTTTTTTTTTTTTTGCTTTTTTGCTTAATTTGAATGACTCTTGACCGCTCAGTTTGTGAGTGTGCATACATTTGCATGAGCTTGCATATTTTCTTCAAAGTTTCAAGTATTTCTCAATAGACAGGTTATCCAAAATATTTTTGCTATTATATTTCCAAAAATGATAGCCTTGCTTGTATAGTTTTCTGTGGCTATTAATAAGAGTTATGCACGTGAAAAGCTTAAGATGAGCCTTTGTACATGGTCAGTTCCTACTAAGTAGATATCATCCTAATGAAGGATGTGCAAGAAATGTATAATAATGTACCAGTCATTCTAGATGACAATATGATGAGGGACTCAAAAGTATTCTTGAAGGAAATTCAATGTGAAGCATATGTCCCTCTGGAGAACAGGATGTCACTTGAGTCTCACAGAAATGCTGTGCTTCCTCCAACAATTGGTACACTGACACAGACACCCACAGTCATGATAAGAACATTGTGTCACTTAGAGTGATCTCTCTGCTTTACACATCTCACTGCTGTCCATTCATCGGCACTGAAGTAAAACCTCCTGGAAGCAACCTAGAACTTCACTCAGGTAGGTTATGTGGATTCCTCCATGGAAACTGGAGCCACTTAAAGAACAGAAGAGTTTAGTTCCTAGAAAACCCCCACAGAGTAGAAATCAATGGGCAAGCTTAGACTTTATAGACTAGCACAGTCACAGTCCAGGGTAGATAGAATTTTATCATAAAAAAGACCGAAGTAGGACTTAAGTAAATGAAATCTCTAATCTAAATATAAAGGTTCTGTTTGAGGGTTCATCTGAAGAATGCAATTTGCTTATTGATCCACCACAAGCATTGATCATCTGGTGTCCCTGCATGCTTTTGATCTTGATCTGCTCAAAGTCTAAGGAATATTTCTTTATGGCTAAGGAATATTTCTTTATTTAGAATAACCAGATTTTATACTACTTACTTATATGAATATTATATAAAAAATTTTAAATGTATTAAGAACTAAGTCAACTAGATCTTAAAGTAATTTTATTCAGGGTCTCATATCCTGCCTGTATGTGCAATTAAATCATTTGGTATAACCAAATTCAATCATGACCTTGTTTTCTGTACTTACTATTTATTTTTGTTTCCTCAAACAGAAAATATCACTGTGTGCCTTTGGGTTTGAAACAGCTGAGACTTTCTTTTGCTTTCAAACTTTGTCTTGTTCTTAGTACAGTTTGGGTTAGACTTACTGTACGTGAATATAACAGTTACATCATTATGTTATAAGCAGCTAATTGTATTTCTTGTGCTAATGAATTATTCATGGAATAATCACATAAATTTACTCCATGCTGATGCTTTATTTTGCATACTAATTTAAACATGGTGCATTTTTCACATTTTGATCTAGAGTTGAGCTGGGATAATGACCTGTTTGTGTATATAGGGATTTACAGTGACCTCAATATTCCATTTTTCTCTCAACATTGCTTCAAAATGTGTATATTTCATAAGGATGGTATAGGTCATCCAGAGTCAGGGCCTTGGTCATAATTTCTTTTAAAGCCCTATAATTATCACTTATTAACTGGATTTTCAAAAGATTTTTCTCAGCACAAAATATTGTGCTATTCAGAATCTTCCAAATAGAAAACATCCTGCCTTTTATCTTTTTTGACTCATACTTCCACAGCTCATCACTCTTCTCTGCCTCCCTCAAGTCCTGGACTTGGCATTTAATTACTCTTTCCTAACTTTTACTCTAATCTATTCATGACAATGAATGTGTTCTCCGCACTCCTATGGCTTATAGATGGAGCCATAATTCACCTTCCACCAGTAGTTCGGCATCTTAATATTTCCTGCCCTGTCCTTCTCACCTCCAGCCCTCACACAGTTGTCAGATTAATTATTCTAGAGCCACGTATCAAAACATACTTTTCTGTACCAAAATCTTCCATGTTTTATTACTCAGAACCCATGAAATATCTTTAATTCAATTCCGAGTTATTCCTAAAGTACCTGTTCCTTAAATATGATCTGATATCATTTCCATCCCATAGAGCTCAATCTACTTATACTTCTGCAAACAGCTCAAGTTCGTAACAAGATCTGTATTTCTCCCCACTGCCTGGAATGTCCCAAGTTAATTTCTACCCACACATGCTTGACCATTCCCTAAAGGCTCAGCACAGCTGCAATCTAACTTCTTCAACCATCGTAACTGCTGACAGCCTCTCCTGTCTCTCTTTGCACTGCTAACCCTCACTACTCTTTTTACATTTTACTTTGTCTTATTTCATGAGGTTTCCCTTTGCCTTCTGTACAAGACTTCAATTTCTTGGGAAGTCTAAACCATGCTCTAGGTTAATGTTTATCCCCTTGAACAGAGAAGAGGAATTCTTGTTGCTTGTAGAACCTAACACTTCTTAAGTGCTAATAACCATCTATGTTATTCTGGCTTGTTATTGATGCCTATCATGGCAGATGTTGGCATGTAAGTAATGCCAGTAAATAAATCAAAATGACCCAACTATAGTTTAGACCATAGATGGGAATTCAAAGCAGCATATTTATCATAAAAAGGTGATACTTATTTTTATTAATGTCAGGGGGTATAAAATTATTTTGACTTCTCTTTCCTGAATGAAAAAAACGGTCAATATTTAGGGTATGGGTGTCAGCAGCAAGGAGAGGGGATCATGATACAGCAGAGAAAAAGGCCACCATCAGTACTGCAAGTAAGTAATGAGACATCTGGTTAATCTCACAGACTTTCCCTCCTGGGGTTTGATCTCAACAGAAAAGGAGGGCATAAAGTCTGACAGATAGAAGGTAACCATTCTGCAAATGGGAGACTGACCTCGCTCACTGCAGTCTCCTACTCTTATTCCATCTACCTTTGAATCTACTCTTATAATAAGACTCCTATTTTAACAGCCTTTTACCTCTGGCTAGGAGGTGACTTCCAATACCCATCAGGATGGAGCCAAGGGTGGTGCAGGAACAGCAAAATTGGAAGAAGAAGAAGAAAAGAATAATAAACCATAATTCAGAACATCAGAGACCCTACATTAATCACCAGGAACCAGGCCAGTCCATCCCATCCCAAAGCTCAGGGAAATTTGTGGAAGGGGGCGAGTAAGATTTTAAAAGTCTAAAGATGGGGAGGATAAACGATATGTAAGATACTCCACATACATTAGGGCCAAAGTAATCATAATAGGACTTTGCATGACCTGCGCAATGACCAACATGTCATTGACCCCCACAAAGTCTGGCATGGATCACAGGCTCTAAGATTCTTAGAGGCAAGGGATTAACAGCTACAATAGTGTTCCTATACTAAAGGGGAACACAAGAAAGAGCTCTAGGCAATGCTACTGAGTCCTTATACCTCATCAGAGAGGAGGACCCAGAGGGAAGTTTGACATGCACAGTAAAGGATGCTCCAGGAATGGGGCGGAGGAGGGAAGGAAGGGAAAAGGGAGGAGGGAGGAAGGGGATCCAAAGAGGGATGGAGGGAGGGAGGGGAATGGGGTACCTATCAAGTTTGTATGAGTGGAAAAAATAAAAAAATATTTAGGTTATGGGGAGGTGTATAGACAGCGTATCTGCTCTCTTTTTAATTGGTGGGGTGGATGATTTATCTCATGTGGCAAAGACAGGTGTCCCTTCCATTCTTGGATGCTGAAATCATGAGATGAAATTGAGAGAGGCATCTCATTCAGAGGAAAAGGATCATCACAGTGTTCCTGTCTGCTGCCATACTTTAGAATAGAAACATTGCATATATTGAAAGTGTGTCTATGCCTCATTATTACAAAGACTTTCGAGGTTCTTATTTTAAAATCATTAGATTTCAACGTCTCTTATGAATAAAAGGACAACTACATTGATGCTTCCTTGAAGATCTTCAAGTTATCTGAGAGAAATTAGAGATCATGTCTATCTGGTCTCCGTTGTATCTTTCACACAGTTTATAGAATATAATAAGTAGTCAGTACATGTTTCTCAGTCATATCAATGGCTAAGTATGTGAGATCACAAAGATAAATGTAACCAAGCATTATGAATCCTCTCTACCAGTGAGAATAGAGGTACATCTGTTTAGGTTAATGCTCTGTTTGTTTATGAATCCCTCTCTGAGTTTAAACACACAGAGTCATATGTTTGGTAGTTTCTTGACCTAAATATTCTCGGGACACTTGTTAATCCATGTTGTTTGCTACCATAGCTAACAAGCCAAGATTCTCCCATCCTTGACCCTTGGATCCATGGAAGAAATGTTCTAAGGTTCCAATTCTGTTTCCATGGCCACTGCTGTCATGGCCACAAGAAATCTCTGCTATGCGGTGTGTCAATAAAACTATGCCTGAGCCTAGGTGACAGAGGTGGAAGGTCAATGAGTACTGAAAAGGATGCTCTCTGATTGTGCTTAACTCACAGACCCATGGCAATTTTGAGTGCTACTGCTCAGAGCCCTTGGTAACCCACATTCTACTTCAACCCCTGCAGCGAAAGAAATGAGATCCAACCAACTTGGAAGTCACCATGCCAACTTCCAAAGGAGGCTCTGGTCTCATCCCACCTGTACACCATAGGGGATCTTGGCTTCCCCAAATCACTGCAAGTCGGGGGTGTTCTACCTCTAGCACAAGATATTTGAGCTCCCTATCTGGGAGATCTGTAAGTAAGTCTTAGACTGTGGTTCAAGGAAAAATCCTCCCTTGCCAAAGAACAGGCTTCCTTTTCTGGGATCCTCAGTTAGGTTCCTAGATAAAGGTTGCTTGAGTTCACAATTGTTATTTGACTCTGATGTAACATCTAATTTACCTGTAAGTTGTCAGTTGCTCCTCCTACTCTTTGTTAGTGCCATATTACACACACATACTCATTAAGTCTCCTGACTCCAGACCACTGGATTAGGATCATTTCTTTTAAGGGCAAGTGTTCTATTATCTATGCCTTGCCTTCTATGTCAGAGATTACAGGTTTACACATCCAACTCATCAGGAATGGCTCAACTTCTCTACTAAGATTTAAGTCTTACTTTCCTTCTCCCAGTCTTTATGCAAACTGTGGTAGTCAATGGGAGGGAAAGATAATGTTATGGTCTGAATGCTTGTGGTTGCTCTAGAAGTGTTTTAGAACTTAAACCTTAATGTTTTAATATGAATAAGTGTAACTTTTAGGAGATGATTAAGATTTGGTATGAAAACACTTATGAATGGAATTTATGATCTATAAAATAAATGGAGGGAACTAGAGGGGCCCTTTTTGACCCACTGTTCATTCCTATTTTTTCATCAAGGGAGCAGGCTCCAAGCTGACATCAGACTTGCTTGCCCTGTGATTTTGGACTTGTCAAGTTCCTGAACTGAAAAAAAAAATTCATTTCTGCTGCTTATAAACCACCCATCTTCAGATAGTTCAATATACAAGTGTATACAAAGGTAACTATCTATTCTAAAGTGCCAATTGTACTAGCATTAATATAAATGAGAAATAAAATGCACACACAAAAAACTTGTGCCGTAGAAGTTCATGGTTGGAGACTATTGAGACTCAGGAGTAACCCTGGAGACAACATGAATGGCAGGTGTACTCCTTGTTTGCTCACAACATATCCCAACGGCCTTTGAACTTCGGGCCCAGATTGCAGAAGATCTATTCATTTATGTTTGCAAATATTTTAAATAACACTTTTAGACATGAATTTATGTCTTGCAAATTGCAAATATGTAGTCAGTGTTACGCTGTTATAAACTGAGAATTTCACAAGCAGTGAGACACCCAACTCTTTTTTTTTCTATTGACATTCTCAATTGCTTTTGTAATTGAAGACAATTGCTTACATTTCAATATATGGGTAACCCTTTGTTAACATAAGGCGTTTCACTTAATATAAACATTTTATAATCACTATAAGTGAAACTTCAATGTATAGATCCTTTGTAGAGTTCACTAAAGTTCATCTTTAGTTATTATCATGCCCTAGTCATTTTCTTGCATTAGGAATGGACAAAAAAACAAGAGATACACAATCTGTCCAATTTGATTTGAGAGAGAAAACCTTTCTCCACATATGGCTTGGGGTATTTGGTGAAAAGTGAAGAGGAAAATGTAAGAATAAAGACTTCTTAACTGAAGATACGAACTGATGTATAGCAGAAGGGAAAAGAAAGAGGGCAGGTTGAATGGTCAAGTCCAGAATTCATGAAAGGAAGCAGAGCAATTGTAAGTGCTCATGCAGTTCCAATTATAAGCAATTTGGTAACTGACATCAATTGCATCCCTAAATGACATTTATTAGGTACACACTAAGGCCAGATTTTTCAATTACATTACTTCAATTAATCTTTATGAATCCTAAGATATAAACGTTTATCCCATTGTTCAGATATTAAAGCTGATGCTTCAAACATACAAGGGATTTCTTCATAGCTCTAAAAAGTAAAGGTCAAGGGTGGAATTATAATCTAGGCAAACTCTAGAGTCTATGTCTCTTCTTTGAGCCAAATGTAAGAGGATAAGTCAGAAAAGTGAATATTTACCAGGGAAGAAAAAAAAGTCTAAAAGTGTTCAATTATTTTTTTAATTTTTATTATTATTATTATTTATTCAACTGTGTGCATATGCGTGTGTGTCTGTGTGTGCGTGTGTGTCTGTGTGTCTGTGTATGTGTAGAACCACGGACGAATTCGCGAACCACCATGGCCGCCTCCACCTCCTTCTGGCCCAGGACTCACAGGCTCCGCCCTACCAGGACCAGAAGCGCAGGCCGCCCCTGCTTCCGCCTGGCGTCTATACATGGGATCTGGGATCCGAACTCAGGACCTTCCGCCTGCAAGGCGGAGGCTTAACCCTGAGCCACCCCTCCAGCCCCTAAAAGTGTTCAATTATGTAAAAGCATTATCCTCATCATCCTCTTCATTAGGAAGAAAAGCAGACCCATCACCCAATGCCATTGACTTACTACTGCAGTACCAGTTTTAAATAAATCAATAAATTAATTCCCTTGACTTTGGTTACAGAATCACCAAAAATACATCGAAAAGAATATATTTTAAGTAATTTTCCCCAAGATTCTGAAATTTAAGCATTTACTGAAAATGTTTAAACTTTTCTGCTCAAATAATTACAATTAAGATAATGGTTTTAACTAATGAGTTTAATCTTCAAATTTTTGAATTATTATTTTCATATATGTATTTGTGCGCATAGTTTTTTTAAAAAGGATATGTTCTCAGAAATGTGCTGTTAGATAATTTTGTCAATGTGCAAATGTCACAGTGTGCTTACATAAACTATGATGACTATGATATCATTAGATTATATAATCTTAGAGTCATAGTCCTATATTCCATCTATTGATGTCCAAAGTTGCCATATCCCTATGTCAATATAGTGTACACATGCATGTTAGCCTCAGTTTAATTGATTTAGAATAGAATTGGTTTCGAATAGGTTAGAATCGCTTTGCATTTATGTTAAGCTATTAGTTTAAATTTATCTTTCTACTATCCAAACGTGCCTCAAGTTTAGTATATTTGGACAATAATCAAATATGGGGTGAAGCCAATTCAATTAAATCTACTGGGCACCTAGAAAAGAAAGGTTTCTCTCTTACTCTCATATCTATTGCTGTAATGAATATATACACAAAAAAATCCAAGGCGACAAGGGATCTTCATGCATACTCACAGTTTCACATACCAATCTATCAAAGCAAGGCAGTTATATCTGTATCAGGACCAAGGGAACTGCACACACCATATCCACAAGAACTTAGAACAAGAGAAAGACAAGGACCAAAGCATATCTTCCAGCTTGCCAATTCACCAAATCCGTTAATTCTCTCTTCATCTTTCCACCTTCTGGGGAAATGGTTCTGTCTACTGTGAGTTAGATCTTCCCACATCAATCATGCAATTTGACAAGCTCCTATGGGTTTGTATTGATTAGATCATTCCTCAAAGTTGTGCTCAAAGGCTCAGTTCTTAATTGTTAAGTTCACACTTCAGATTACTGACATCCTTATTGCTAAGCTTACAAGATAAAAATACAAAACACCAGATTAAATTTTTATTGCAGATAAATGAACCATACCATACCATAAACATGTGCCAAATATTGTATCAGATATACTTATGTTAAAATAAACTTGATATTTCAATTCACAATTTATTGAGGGTCCTACATATTAGCAGATATCCCATGAAGGACCAGCGTAACCAGCACGGGTTCCAGTGTACTCATGTCCTCTGTCAACAGACTTGCAAGCTCGTCCCGAGCTGAAGTAAAGACTTAAAATCGAGGCCACTCTTGCTCACTGCTGACTAGTGAGAAGCTATTGATAACCAGGCATTGCCAAAACCTCATTAGTTTCTAAGAGGCAAGGAGTACATTTAGAAAAGAGTCGCCTGCTTATGGAGAGGTTGCCTCTCCAACAACCTTAAGTACCAGGAACACAGCAGAACCCAGGCAGCTGGAGAAAAGGGATGCTGAGTGCTGAAAATAGAGACCACGTGCTAGAGTTCTGGCACTCAACCTGCACTCAGGGTAACTTACTCTTTGATTCCCCGGATGCCATCCCAGTCAGCTTTGTGGACTGATTTTTCATCCCATGGAGATGCAAGGAAGGAAATTATAAAGTCCTCAACATGGTAGGCTACAGATCAACCACGTGACATCGATCTGGAAAACACACACAAACTATGTACACATTCACACACATACACGCACATGCACACACCTACATACAAACACAAACAATCACACGTGTAGCCACGACACAAAATAATCTCCTTAAAAATGCAGAAAAAGCTTCATTAAAATAACATCAGTGTTTAGTTATCTCTTCCTTAATGGGCGTACATGTGCATGCATACGTAAGACGTGTGCGTGTTTGTGTGCACCTGTGAGTCATGTGGGGGCCAGGGGTCGACCTTAGGCACTTGCTCTTGTGGAGCTGTCCATCTTGGTTTTCGGAGACAGTCACTCAGACTTGGGTCTTGCAAACTGGGTTGACCTGCCAGCCACCAAGTGGCAGGAATCCTCAGCACGGGGTTACAAGCCCCCACACGGTTCACTTGGATGCTGGGGATCTTGGTCTAGCTCTCATGCTTGGGGGACACACACCTTGCAGATTGCACTACTTCCCAGCTCTCTCTCAGCTATACTAGTATTCCTTAATAATTTTACAACAAGCCTTCTTTCCTCTGTTTCTTCTGTTTTCTAAAATTTTGGCATACAGCTTCACATTCAGAAAATACAAGTATTTTCAGTTAAATTAAATTTGGTAAACACATGCCTTGACTTTCAGGAGAACTCTGAAATATATTTGTTAGGAGTATTATTTACCAAAGAGTAATGATAAGTCTTTTTTGCTCTCTGCCGTACCTGATTGTAAAGCTGATGGCAGCACATTCATCTTCACAATCCTGAGCCCCTAGCAAGTAGTATAAGGTCTAGCACACCAATGCACAGTCGATATGGCTGCCAAAGTGACGAAAGCCAAAACACACAGTATTTCTACGGGCAGAGGGAGACCCAGACATCAGACTCTCCTGTCCCAGGCCTGCCCTGCCGTCTGCTTTGATCACTGTTATTACAGCTTACCCCAAACCCATAGAATGGAAGTTGTGGTCTCTGCTGAGGAAGGTGAAGGGAATTCACTTCCGAACCATTTCTTTTGTAAAGCAAGAAACTATATACATATGCATAGGTGTGTTTAAATGTTTTCACATAAAGGGATAAACAGTTTTGAAAATGATTTCACCAGGAAAACTTCATTCACTCAGAGGTTCTCTCAGTCGGTGAGAATGCGGGAACAGAGAGATGGAATATTGATTCTCACAGTTGAGTACATAAGCTCTATCTTTTTGCGTCGGTGTTGAGTGATGGCGTATTATGCTCTAGAAAAAATAATGGCCTCTGCCCACAGTAGTGCAGGTGGCTGCTCAGAAGCACATGCGCATATGCAAACAGATATACATGTGCAAATGCCTTGAGTGTTGATTCGCGCATCAAGAACCGGGCTTCATTATGACATTTTCACAGGTCTATGCCATTCAGTTTGCCCTGTCACCCTGACCCATTTCGTCTCTTGTCTTCATAGCCAATTTCTTCGAAGATCTTCCACCCCTCAGAGCAACAAAGAGGTTTCCATGAAGACCTGGGATTCTGCTCTTTTCTAATTAACATTTGTGCATGAAATCTGTTCACGTGTCCCCCTCTATACCCCCTTCCTTCCCCCGCCCCCCCGAGGTAGAACTCTGGCTTGGTAAGCAGAAAGGAATAGATGAGTTGCTGCACAACTGTCATCATGGCAGAGATATCAGAACAGAACACTGTGATTCAGCATCTATTATTTTTGTCTTGCAAATGATTTTGAAGCACATTTTAGTAACTTGGAAGGAATTCTTGAAGTGGGACAACAGTGTTGATTTCCCACCATCGCATTACCGGGAAACAGCTTCCCAGCTTGCCCACAAAATGTACCGGGGCTTGCCAGGAGAGTCCCTTAACCCCAAGAGGCAGCTTTTCAAAGCTAAACTGCACATTAGGGCATTTTTCCCTACAATAGAGTGTTGGCACTGAGAAGCCCCAAGGCCAGCATGGGTAAATTCATCCAGAAATGATGTTCTATATCAGTCACTGAATTTACCTCCCTTTTCACAGGTCTGAAGTTGCATCAAGTGGTAAGCTACCCCATTTATTTATTTATTAGTTTCTCTCCCTCTCCACTCCTTTGAGTTAATGATGAGATAAGGGTGGGAACACAGACGTTTCAAAAACAAAACAAAACAAAAACTCAGAAAAGTAAGTCCAAAGGCAGCAGCAGGAAAAGAAGGAAAAATGACAGATAAACTATTAATTCCCAGATAATTGAAGTTTAATGATGCATTGGTGCAATTTTCTGCAAATAAATGCAAAATATCCCTTGAGCAGCAAATCCAAGGCACTCAACTGTAAGGTGTGCAAAGGCTGTGAGCAAAAAATAACTTTAAGGAAAGTTGAGAATAGTGTTTTGATTTTTAAATAGTTATCCCACTGTGATTCTAAAAGTTTAGAAATTATGAACTTTATTTCCCACGTCAAGGCCTTTCAAGAAAGGCAAGGAAGACTGTCTCCATCCAAACCCTATGTGTCAGTCCCAAAGATGAAATAATGCTGTTGTGTTCTGCAGAGAAGTCCGTAGCTCTGAACAGACTGTACCGCTCCTGTCCTGCTACCATTAACCCGGCAAGGTCAGCAAGTCCCTGCTGAAGGTACGGTCATCTCAGTACACAGAGTTTCCAGCCCATTGAATGGGCTGGAGTAACTCTTCCTCTGATTCTTAGATACAGGTGTCAGCTTGACATCTGAAGGCTGGTGCTCTGGGCACATTTGTAAAAAATTAGTAGCTGAGTTTGTAATGGATACTTCTCTTTGTTGCCGTGAGACACCACGGAAAGTCAAGTAACTTAAAGGAGAAAGGGAGATTTATTGAGCTTACAGTGCAGAAGGGAAACCACAGTTATGGTGGGAAAGGCCTGGCTGGCGGGCAGAAGCTGGAGGTTGCCTAAATAACACCCATCCGTGTTGAGGCTGAGGGCTTCAACACGTCAAGCTGCAGGAGCTGACTTCTCCCGGAAGTAGGATGGGGCTAAATCCATCTCGAAGCTTAACCCCTGTGACTGCCTTCCTCCAGCAAGGCCCCACCTCCTAAAGGTACCATGACCTTCCCAAACAAATAAAGATTCAAACATACGAGTCGGCGGGGGACAATTCACATTTCAAACCATGACAGAGTTAACTCCTGAGCAAGCCGACAGGAGACGGTCTCATTGATGGGGAATCAGAGGATCCCACAGTGGGCGGGATCATTCCTGGACAGGTGCATAACATCGAGGAAGAGCGTGAAACGAGTTGGCATTCTTCCGCATGCGTGGAGACACGCTGCCTGGCAAGGGAAGTTTGCCCCTTTTCAGCAACTCTTGAATATAATGTGGTCAGTTCCCTCCACTTGGTGTTGGTGTAAACCCTCCTGCCAATCTTGAAGGAACAACTGTAACCAGACAATCTTAAGCCAAGAGTAAAACCTATTATTTCGCCTTGAACCGTTTTTGTCGTGAATTCATTAACAACATGCAGAGTAATGGGGACACTTCCTCATAGAGGGAACTTAAAGTCTTTTTCAACATACTTCAGAGCTGAGAATCCTGATTCTGTAGCCATCGAAGCCAGCGTATAGAGTGCCAAAGAGCTCACGGCATCAGCCAGAACTCTTAAGAAATACTGAAGAGAGCACATCTTCTGTAAATGTCAAATGAAGCTACGGATACTTGAAATGACCTTCAGAATGTGTACATGTGAGTCAAAGGTACGATGAGCGCTGAAGTTTTGCTTTTCTTTAAATCATTCCTATCTTAAAGCAGATCGCTTAAAGACAAAGATTTACATTTTTTTTCTAAGAATTATTTGTTTGGTGCGTGTGTGTGTGTGTGTGTGTGTGTGTGTGTGTGTGTGTAGGCTTGGCATCATGCCATGTGTGTGAAGGCCAAAGGAAAACTTGCAGGAGTCCATGCCCTCCTTCCACCACGTGGTCCTGGGGATTGAACTCAGGTGGTCAAGTTTGGCTACAAGAGCCTTTTTTCATTGAGTCATTTCACCAGTCCACAAAGACTGATTTTTCAATGTATCGCTGATGTATCGCTTAAACCTCCTCACCAGTTCCTTTCTCCAGAAGTAGAAAGCCAACTTCGTCTGCATATCATTTATCATGCCCAAGAAATTATAGTAAATTCTCCATCATGCTAATAATGTGATAATACATATTTAGGCCAATAACTCTTAACAAATCTACTCATTAATAAATTCTGAGTTAGGCGAAACTGCAGAGGTTTGGAAGCACCTATAATAATGCAGCAAATGGATTTTTGTTGAATGAGTGAATCTTGGATTTAGCAGCTCTTCCCTACTGATTCATGTTTCTGATGTTCTGACTGGTAAGAGACAAGGAAACAGTAATCCTTAAAGAATCCTATCACAGAGTGCTCGTTCGGCAGCACATATACTAAAATTGGAACGATACAGAGAAGATTAGCATGGCCCCATGCGCAAGGATGACACGCAAATTCGTGAAGCGTTCCATTTAAAAAAAAAAAAGAATTCTCTCCCACAGCATTACTTTTATCTTGGTGGCTGTGGGGTCTAGTGTTATCCTCATACTGTGGGTGAAAAGAATGCCTTGGGGTACAAGCCCTGACAAACCTCACCTCCCCGACCTTGGCCTTTCAAGTGTATTTTGGTTCTGGTTTTGGCTTTGGGGGATGTGTCTATATAGAGATCACCCCTCACAGCCAGCTCAGCCTGGCTGGACACTGTGTCCAGTAGAGGGCTCCCTGAGAGACTAAACTTGGCCTGAGAGTCCTCTTGGCCCACCCTGTTGGCAGGCTGGAGCTAGCTAGAGCCGCACTGTTCTTTTCCTGGATTCCAGACCTGAGTCCCTGAAGACATCTTTCTTTTCTTTTTCAAGAGTCCTTTTCATCAGAGAAATTCCGTGGGTCTGTTCGTTTCCTAAGACCATCAAAATGAATTATTGCACATTGGTGGCCTCGGATAACAGAAAATAATCCTCTCAAGGTTCTGGGGGCCAAAGTGTGAAATCAGGCTTGGCAGAGACACGCTCCAGTGGACGTCTGTGGTGGAGTTCTTTCCTTGCCTCTTTTGTATCCTGGTGGTTCTCCATGTTCCTTGGCTAGACAGCTCTGGTTTCCTCAGCTGTCTCATATGGCCCCAGACCTTGGGGCTAATTTAGATCATTCACAAAGACCTCCTCCTAAGATCCTTGACTTTATGACTTCTGCAGAAATCCTGTCTTCCAAACAAGTCAAACCCACAAGTTTTCTGTGGGCTTATTGAAATCCATAGGGGCCTCCTCCAGACCTTACTACAGCACATGCATTAATTATAACATCTTGAAAGCCGAAAGGTAAGGACATGGCACCTGAAACTCTGAAAACATTGCTAAGTGTGACTGCTTGCTTTAATTCTGAGTGTATATCTCTGCAGCTACTGTAACTTATTACCCCTTCGTTAATGGCTCATTCAAAGCAGGGTTTCTTAGCTACATCAGTAATTGTCATTTTGTGCTGTGCAATTTTTGCTTGGAAGGAATTTTCCTCTTCACTTAGGGTGTTTTCTAGCATCTCTGGGCTCAGCTTCTCCACTGTGAATACCACATCCTTCAGCTTTACCAATAAATACATCTCCAGACATTTCCAAATGTCCACAGGGTCAGAAAGCTGTTCTTCGTGGGAAATCACTAATCTCCATAAACATTGGTCTACTAAATGGGAGTATTAGGAATTACATTAAAACACTAAAAGTCATCCACATCATTACTTTGATTTATTTGGCCAACACTAGTATCCTGGAAATATTATAAAAATGTTTTATTTCTCTTTATTCGATAGTAATGGAAAAATGGAACACTTTTCTGTTGTGTGTATAGCTTTAGGTGGCCTGATCCACATTCCTATATCAAGTGATAAGAAAAGAATAAAACTCGGAACACGCATTCCAATTTATCTATATGCTGGTTAAATAACGGGAAAAAAATCACACATTTTGACCAGAAAGGGGAAAATAAATTCCTTTTATAGTAGAATTCAATAGAGAAATATATATGATATCTTCAATGAACTCAAATTCTGGGAAAGCCTCTTTTTATGCTAAACATTATGAACACCCATGACTAATTCTTACTGCTGCTAGTTTCATTGTGCAACACACAAACAGAAAAACTTCCATTGACTCAGAAAAAAGTTATGCATATATCTATGAACTATTAATATTAGGTCTCTAAGATGGCTAAGCAAGTAACAGCACTTACACATTGCCTGACAATCTGAATTTATCCCAGTATTGGCAGAAGGAGAGAACCAACTCCACAAAGTTGTTCTTTGACCTCCGTAACACACCATGATATACATGTGTTAAATCATGTATGTTTATCCACATACGACGCACATATAAATAAAATAATTTTTAAAATACATGAACTCTTAATAACCTATTTTACTAAAAGCTAATAGAACACACATTATCCAAGCATCGTTTCAGTTGTAGTCACCTTAGTAAACCATGTAACTTAAAAATCCCCCAAAGCTGTCATTGTCCTCTTTCCAACATCCTCAGCATTTTAGACCTTGAACAAATGTTAACTGGAATTTTAAGAAAAAACCCGTTCGGGGCTGGAGAGGTGGCTCAGGGGTTAAGCCTCTGCCTTGCAGGCAGAAGGTCCTGAGTTCGGATCCTAGACCCCACGTATAGATGCTGGGTGGAAGCGGGGGCGGCCTGCGTTACACACACACACACACACACACACACACACACACACACACACACACGCACACACACATGCGCACACACATACACTCACAATTGAATAAATAATAAAAAATTAAAAAAAAACCCGTTCTTATTCATAATTACATATTTTGATCAACTGTTTCTAAAAATCTATCAGACTTGTATTTTGCATTCAGATAAATACACACTTTAAATGCTTAATTTTGTAAGACAATTCAAAAATAGAGTACAAAAAAATTTTTTAAGCAGTAAAAGCATCTTTTTTAACAAACAAGATCTCCTAAGGTGACTACTTTGAAAGTGACCTACCATAAACACTGATGTACTAAATGGAAGTATTATCATTTGAATAGAGCTCATCTGTAGGTTAACCATCAGCCAAAAAAATTCCATAAAAATTCCACACAAATCGGATTTCCTTATATTTTTAGTTAAAAATAAGTAATGATAACTGGTTATGAGATGACCTTTTCAAGTTACTGATTAATTTGATTGAGAATTTTCATAGCACACTGGATCCAATCAGGGACTCAGTCGCTCAGCCATCAAGATACAATCCTGACTCGACATTTCCCAGACGCATGACCTTGCTGTCCGAGCTGTGCGATGGATGTAACAATGGTATCAGCCTAACTGGAGGCTCTAAGGACCTAATAAGTCAAACCTGCAAAGCACGAGTGCTAAGCCCAACATAGTGTAAGTGCTTGAGAAATGATGTTATTACTGTCCTTGCTTCACCTTTCCATGTCCTAGCTACGGAAAGACTTCAATGTCCTGAGCCGAGAAAGCTGCTTGTAAGTCCTTCTATTCTGTTAAGATATGAACTATTTAATCCCCAGAGATTCTCTGTAAGCTATACTTTTTCTCTCTTTGGTTGTCTTTATTGCTTTTGGGGATCACATCATTCTTCTGCATGTTTCAAGTTCCTTTTCAGTCACTATTTACTTTATCTATGAAAGCATTTTGACAATACATGGAAATGAATTTGGTCAGCATAGAATAAGAATCTAATTGTATCCTAATGCAGCTAAGAGAAAGGAAAAGGACTCTTGTGTAATATGTATCTAACAGTGAAAAGAATATAAAGATCTCACATGAAAGCTTTTGTGTAATATGAATCTAACAGTGAAAAGAATGTAAAGATTTCATGTGGAAGCAGGTTTAAAGACATGACAATGTTAAATTCCATATGATGGATACTTTTCCTTTGGTTTCCTCAACATACAGATTTCTTTTGAACACACATGACCCTACCACATGGCCAAGTAATACCTCTTCTAAGTATTTTCCCAAAGAATAAAGAAATCACATGCCCACAGAAGGAGCTATCTGCAAATTCTCACAGAAATTTCATACACAACGATCCCAAAAGACTCAAATGGTCATCAGTTACTGAATGGATGAGCACTTTTTATTCCATTAATATAAATATCTGGAAAAAATAAAATTAAAAGGACGTAAAAGAAATTTCTGGAGTGATAAAATTGTTCCATTGCAAATGCTTTTCCATAAAGTTGGTTAACCCCAGGGCCTTGTACATGCTAAGTAAAACGCCATCACTGAGCTGCATTGCCATATCACATATGAATTTTACTTCATTATATTCAACCTTAAAAAGTTGCTACAGTATCTAGACTTTAATATTTATTTATTTTGTGTAGTTGTATCTATGTATATCTGTGTACATGTCTGTATGTGTGAATACGTGTGTGTCACAGTGTGCATGTGAAGAGAATTATTTCTCTCTGTCCAACATGTGGATTCTGGGGATTGAACTCAGGTCAGGATTGCTGACAGCAACATATGCTTGCTGAACCATCTCCCTCTTCCTGATTCAGTGCTTTTAAAATCATACCCACAGCTGACATAGTTCATCTAAATCCAAACTTATGCGGGTCAATCCAAGTGATGCTATGCGCTATCATTTCATTTGATTCCCATGAAATCTTTGGTATTGGGTATAATCATCAAACACTCATTAGCACCATTATATTTGATAAGAAATGAAAACTTCTGATTGCTACATCAATCAGAATAGATCAGGCATGCTATGGGTGCAAACCCAAATCATAGTGGCTTAGTAAAATAGATCTTTATTTATTTCTTGTATCATCCTGCTAAAGACTCCTGGTGACCCTTTTCTAAACCATCCATTGGTCTCTGCAGTCACAGAGTGACTCGGTGGTCTTACATGAGCTGGTGGTCACCATAACACATCATGTTTTATATGCACTTTTTCAATCAATGCTGCAGGAAAAACAACAATTAAGTGCTCTGTCCTGGAAGAGTAGATTAGAACATCACTCTTCACAATGCTTTTCCAAACACTGGTTTCATAGCCTGGCCTAATTGCAAGGTTCAGACAATATAGTGTCCCCAACTGTGTCAGGAAGAAAAGGCTAACCCTAGGAGTAAAAACCAGAAGTCATTAACACAGTTCCTTTTATTTTAGTTCATGACATATTTTTTGTTATTTCTGATCCACATGAATACCCTCTCATTTTCCTAGACTGTGCTGTAGCACTTTTTTTCTAGACAGAAGCAGTATAATACCGTATTCTTGCTGCAGATTGCATCACTTGGCCTTTAATATTTCTGTAGTGGGCAATATTAAGTCAGCCAAGGCTTTAATGTTTTCTGCTGGGATTTCCTCTTGAGTCTTCGGGTCTAAGGGTTGATCGCATTGACTTTTCTTGCTATTATTTAGTCTTCTTACATTTGAGAATCTGGAGGCAATTAATAAAATCTTTTAATGACAGAAGGAATTGAGCCTCTGTGTTAACTATGCTGATAGAACATATCAAAAGTTCAGACAGATGTCTGACCTTTTAAGCTTTTGGAGTTCGAATAAACAGCCAGTTCTCAAAATACAAATTAAAGATGATGAATTAAAATAATACATTTTCGACACTTATGGAAAGACCCTTCCAATCACCACAAGATGGATCAGAGAATCTACACTGAATCTGAAGATTGTAGAGGGAAGAATCAAGGCCAGATCATGGATGGATCAGAACGTTCTAATACGGCTGGACTAAGTGATATGGAACTGCCAGAAAAGGAATAGAGGGTGAGCAGTTAGAGACCCATGCAGAACACGTGTCCTTGACCTCCATCCTAATATGGTGCATTTGGAAAGCCGTGAAAGTTCAGAGGTCTTTGACTCTATCCTAATGTATTCTTTTTCCATGGAAATACAAACCAAGCATTTTTCTTTCGAACGCGTTCCTCACAATGGGTACAGCAGATGGGCAATCAGAAAGCATCCTGTGATGTAGGCAGGACCATAATGTTCTTAACAGCAGCGATTCCTGCTGCAACAAGAGTAACAGCCGCATGTATGCACATATATACATGCTCAGAGCCTAAGCACATGCAGCAAATATAAAAGAGGTGACAAAGGGGAAAAAACAAAACAAAACAAAACAAGGAAATCACCACAGAAGAAGCAATTGTGAGGATCATTCCAGCCGGTTCCAAGCTGCAGTCAGTGTGAAAAGCAAAGCAGAAGAGTCCTTTGGCCTGTGGAGCCAGAGCAAATCTCAGCATCCTTTTATACTCAGCACCCATGCTAATCACTGCAGAAAGTAACGTGCAAATAAACAAACTTTGCATTCAGGTTAAAAGCTACTTCCTATCAGAGATCAACAAAGGATTTTTGAATTCAAGTAGTGATACAAAATCCCACAAAGAGGTTTTTTTCCCCCTCTCTCCAATGGAAAACATGAGAATATACATTTTCTTCTCAAATTCTTTTTGCTCCTTTTCTTGGTGAATGTATGACCCTCTTGATGATGAATCTCTGGACGTCTCAAGCATTTACCATATGCCCTGTTTTGTGCTGCATAGTGACAAGACTGAGCAACATCAGGACTCATAACCATTCACTAGGAGGAACATTTGTATTTTTCTGTGCCAGCTACACAGACGCAGTTCCATCGCAGCATCTGCCATCCCCCACCTCATTGCTGCTGCCACCATCCATTCTAAACGAGATCATTCCTTGCTTGGCTTGCCGCAGAAACCACCTTACTAAGTCTTTATTTCAAGTTGATCCCATCAGATCCATTCTCTGTGCTGGGCCACAGCAGCTTCGCGCAGGCACCTGTGGGTCCCTTCATTAAAACTATCAGGTAAATTCCCTTTCCATGACCTGGCTTCAGAGACCCAACATCATTCTTTCCATTTCTGCTGATCCAGCTTCATCTACCGCCCACCCTCCCACTCCTCATACTCGCTGCCCCAATAGTGGCTTTTCTCTTCTCCAGTTTATCCTGACTGCACAGCTTCTCTGAGCGTTTAGCTTTGCAGCCTGGTAGCTGTTTCTAACTCTGTCTCTAAGTTCTGGACATTTGTTTCATCTTAGAAGTCACTCGGCTCGAAGAATTCTTTTCTGACCACCCAACCTACTTTCCAATTGCATTTCATCAATCTCAGGATGCAGTCATCACACTAGACCATTATATATTTTTCTCTTTGATCAATGACTGCAAGGAAAATGTGTGCTTTGAACCCAAGAATTTATATATGTGCATGAATGTGCATGTGTGTGCATGTATGAGCTCAAAGTAGATCCTTAACAAACAGCTTAAGCACGACTTTAAAAAAAAAACTCACTGGTTGCATAAATGAACATATAGAAGCGTCACTAATCTTGGTCTCAGAATTCATAATCTAATAGGGAAGGGATAAATAAACAAACACTTGAAATATAACTTGATAAATACTTATGAGAGAAAAAGTTCAGAGTACTATAAACAAACGTAAAAGTGTGCTTAATTCTCTTGGAAATATCACTAATTAGAGATGAAAATTAATATAAAACCAATTTACAGTAGCATATTTACAGAAATGAAGCAGTTTTACATATTCAACCTCTGAACTACTATGTATAGAACTGAACAGGAATCTAAACTGTGAAAGTTCCACTAAAGAGGACTGCATTTTAAAATCCAAACTGTACATGATTTCACGTAGAGTATGAATTCTTACACTTAACACATTTTTATGGACTCAAAGAAGTGACTACACAGAAGCCAATGAGCATGAAGAAGGAGGAAGAATGGAAGAGAAGAAAGAGAAAAGAAAACAAGCCAACACAGGAAGGAAGCCAAGATGAAGACACAATAAAAAAATCAGAGTAAAAGTATTTTCCTTTAGTTATTCATAGCTAGAAAAAGTGACTCGAAAAACCTAGTATCTTGCTTTAGTACAACTGAGCACTGTTTCTAGAAATGTCATTTTTGTGCATCACCACATTTGGAATCCACAGTAAAGGATAGTCCATATAATCTAAACAATCAGTCATTCTTAAGGTATCTTCTTTGACATCCTTAAAAGAAACAAACTCAGTGGTAAACATGTTTATTTGGATACATACAAACAAATCCAAACAGCAGAAGCAGCTGACTTCTGATAAGGAAGCCCAGCAGCGCAGCTGCTGAAGAAAAAATCTGCTCCTGAGGGAAAGTGGACCTCTGCTTGTTTTTCCAGGGCATACTTCACACAGCTTTGCTGCGCCGTTCCATGTTGCTACAGCAGACAGAGAAGAGGGTCCCAAGGAGATCTCTCTCTCTCTCTCTCTTCTCTCTCTCTCATTTTGTTTCATTTTGGTTTTGGTGATACAGCCGCAGCAGTAGGACACCAGGATGTGAATACCAAATCACAGAATCCATTTTTCAGTCACTGCAATCAACAGACATCATTGTAAGGTAGCAAATGACTGCATGGTCCACAGGGAAACTCCAACCAGCTGTCAGTTCCCTGAAAACAAAAATGGAAGTCAGAAAAAGCATTCAATAATGTCACACCACTGTGGGCAGGTTTAGAGCTGGCACAAGACACTTCATCTTCTTCATCTCCAGGAAAGAAAATTAAACATGACAAAGGAGACAGACCCTCCCTCACCTCACCCTCTCCTCCTATCCCAAGATGATATGCGTTTTCTCAAAGTACTGGAACTAGCTAACTGATGTGGGAACAGTCTCCTGGCTGTCCCTTTGTGGTCGCCAAATGTTACAGGGCCACCCCAGTGTTGCAGGGTTCTTGAGCTCTGGAGTCGAGGATTGAAACCAGAACACGTGTAGAGAATTAAGGTAGAGTTGATTAGAGGAGAGAAAGAAGGGAAGGCATGGACTGGGACGTGGAGTCCCATGAGGGGCTAGGGCACCCTGGAGAACTCAAGGAGCTAGAAACGGACTCATGGCACTGTGCCATGAGGGGCGGGTGCCCGGGAGAACTCACGAGAAGCGGGCAGCTAGAAAGAACTTATGGAATCCATGAGAAACAGGCGCGGAGCTAGAAAGCACTAGCGGTGCTCCAAGCGCCATGGGCTAGGGTGCCCCGGGGAACTCAAGGACCCCAGGCATGGCATCCATGGGAAACAGGCAAAGACCAGAGCTCATGGCATTCCGTGCCATGAGGGGCTAGGGCGCCAAAGATGGTTGCTAGGGTCAGGCATATTTGTACACCTAGGCAAGCCCGGGAAACACTTCTTCTCATTGGTTAGGTCCCGTTGGGATCCAACCCACTTGCTCCTGAGGCTAGAAACCAAGTTGTTTCTTGGATAGCGAGGGCTCATCTCCATAATCCTTTCATAGGGAAGTGGGCCATCTTATCTCTGGGAGTTTTGGAGTCAGTTCCTCAGTAGGGGTGTGTGTGCCTTCAGGGAGATTCCAGCAGTGAGGGGGGAGGGGGTGGCCTTCAGGAAATACAAAGACCTTGGAGACCTTAGAGATCCATCCCAGCATAGCTGCTCTAATCCTGCCTCATAACTACATCTGGAAGTATTGTTTCTTTCTTCCAGAGAATAAATAAATAAACAGTCTACTCTTTGAAAAACAGCACCTTCATTCCTTTTGCTTTTTCTGACTTGGTATTTGCAAGGCAATTTGATATTTTTTAAGACATAATGGGGGGGGGCTGTTAGAGATATGGCTCAGGGGTTAAGACTTAGGAAGACCTGAGTTTGGATCTGGGATCCCATATTAAAAAAACCCTAGGCGGAGGCCTGAACTTCTGGCTCTGGAAGGCGAGGGGAGACAGAACAAACCAAAAAGGAAGTAGAAGCAATCCAGGATGATTCCCCAAGTCACCCTTAGGCCTTTAGAGACTCACGCGGTACCCTTTGACATACACAGACACATGAGTGTGCACACACACAAATAAATGCAAATAAATAAATAAATAAAATAAAATAAAATGACATAATCAGACTGTCAATTTTTAGTATTGGGGAAATTCTCTTCAAACTTGTAGGAAAGATGAGTCATTTAAAAGCACCTTGCTGATTAGTGATGAATGTAAGGCATGTGTCAAGAGGCATGCAGTGGAGAACATAGGTAAGTGAAGACAACCAGACTGTGTTCAGAAGAAGTCGAGCCAGTCCATCTAGCCATTTGTCCCTCAACAAGACACTTAGCCTCTCTGAGCCTGGGAGTCGCGCACAGTGACACAGAAGTAACAATTCGCCCACCTAAATGCCACAACCCGCTGAAAAGTTTAAAATAATGTCAATGTGGGTTTGGGTCTGAGAACATTAAAGCATTAATCATGTGAGATGTCAGGAGCAGCAGTGGACAAATGACAAAAATCATTGACATTATGTTTAGCCACATCCTTGATTGCTAGTTAGTTGGAGTATGCTCTCGCCTTATTTGGGGTGAGAGCGTTACAGGGCTTTTGTGCCCAGGTTCTTGAGTTCTGGAGATAAAAATTGAGACCAGAACATGCATAGAAGATGAAGGCAAAGGTTATTAAAGGAGAGAAAGAACGGAACTTACTGAAATTAAATCCACAAGGGGAAAAAAAAAAATGAGCCAAGAATTCGCAGACATGGAATCCGTGGGGAACAAGGAAGCTGAAGATGGCTAGCAGGGTCAGGTGTATTTACAGGTTTAGGTAGGCAGAGGAAAAAAATGGCTCTTTTCTATTTGTTAGCTCCAGTTTCTGCAAAGCTGATCAGGGCTTTTGATCCCCTACATCTCATTGCTCCGTTCATAGCTGGGCCAGCACTGTCAACCTTGTGGCAACGTCCTGGTCTAGCTATTTCTTCTGAGGAATTTAGCTTATCTACAATTGAGCTCTCATTTCCATATCCTTCATCAAGAGAAGGTTGGGGGAAGTCAAAGGCCTTATCTCTGTAGGGGATTAGAACCAGTTCCTCCAGACTGGCAGGGCGTGTTCCTTCAGGATAATCCCAGCAGTGGTGGATGACCTTCTGAGACCTTCCCAGCACGGCTACTCTGCTCTAAAATTGCCTAAAATGTAAACGCCTGATACTTAACGTTCTTTGGGGGCCCTGGCTCCTGTGTGGGATGGTCTCAAGGCTCCCTTGCATGAAGTACTCCTCTGCAGCTTCGGGGCATCCCTTGCCTGACCTGGCTACTCATCCCACTGTAGGACCACCAATGCCCCCTGCTGCTCATCTGTCAGATGGTCTTCTTGGGTCCCTTCTCAAGGGTGGCTTTCCCACAATTCTCCCGCTGGGTCACCTAGGTCATCCTTAGGTTTCACGGTCAGCAGAGACTCTATTAGGTCAGAGAAGATATTTCTGGAAACATGATAAGCCAGAACTTGACTTTTTAACTATAGAATTTCAGCCACAGTCTTACTATTATGTTCATGATCCAGTCATATAATGCTTGTTTTTCCATTGATCTACCACACTGCTTCTTAGCTTCAGATCAAAGAACTATTTCTGCCTTACATGAAAAGTCTCCGGAAACTCAGATGCTCTCCCAGCACGACGTAATTTCTCCCACTGCATAAACTAGAGACTTATTTGCTGGCTACATTCTGTTTTTTAAAAAAAAATTTTTGAAAACTTTCTACTCAGGAATCATTTTACTGTAAATAAATAAGCAAGGAATTCAGTCCTACAGAAGAGTAATCCCTTTTTCCTTTTCTCTATTTGTGACTTGCCCAGGAGAAGCTCAAGTAAGAATACAAACAGGATGACCAAATTGAGGATTAGAGCAGCTATGCTGGGATGGGTCTCTCAAGGTCTTTGAAGGTCTTTGGAATTCCTGAAGGTCATCCCCCACTGCTGGAATCTTTCTGAAGGAATACCCCTGCTGGGAACTGACTCCGAACCTCTCAGATAAAATAGTCTACTTCCCTAGGAAAGGATTATGGATATGAGCCCTTCTTATCTAAGGAACATCTTGGTCTCTAGACCCACATGGGGTCAGGAGCAACTGGGTTGAGCCCCAATGGGATTTAACCAATGAGAAAAAGCCAGTTTTCCAGGCTTGTCTGCGTGTACAAATATGCTTGACCCTGACAGCCATCTTTGGCTCCATGAATTCTTGTTCCTTGCTCTTCATGGATTCCATGTCTAGGGTCCATGAGTTCTTCCAAACCCTAGCCCCTCATGGCAGTCCACGTCTGGAGTCCATGAGTTCCAGCCTTTCTCTCTCCTGATAAACTCTACCTTAATCCTCTACATGTGTCTGGTTTTGATCTTCGACTCCAGAACACAAGAACATCATTGGGATAACTGACCTCTTATCATTTGGCAACCACTAAGTGACAGCCAGAAGACTGCCGTGTGTCAAAACCATTCAGGTTTGCACAGGATGAAGACCGTCAAGGCTGGAACAAGCTCAAGGAAAACTGAGCAACCCATATAAATGCGGCAGTCCCTCCCATAGACGATTATTAACTTTTAGTGGCATCTATTGAAAAATAACCTTTCAGTGGCATCAATCTTATTCTAATGCTCTTATTACACACTGTTTCTTCTCATTGAATGTGATGTCAATTATATTCTAAATACTTATAAATTGGTCTATTGAATCGCCACTGGCAAAGCTTATTCTTGTAGGTGAAAGAGCGGAGTAAAAGCAGCATCACAAACACAACTTTACAACAGGGACGCAACGGACAGCAGCCACAGGAAAAGCCAAGCTTGGTTTGTAGGATTCAGAAAGGGCGTCGTTTAGTTACCTAGACAGAGATAGCTGGAGAAGAAAGGGGGAAAGGAAATCAGAGAAAAGTACATATTATTAAAAGCCCCGAGAAAGACGAACACGATCCAATTGTCAGAAGATAATGAATCCCTGGAGCCTCCGACTGAAAGAATCTGAAATTCAACCACCATTCTATCCAAACACAAAAAGTGACTCCTGGGTTTTGAAGTCACTCGTTAAATCTTGAGCACATCTCCTGACATGTTATTATAGGAAATTAGACTGTGTTTCTTGCTGATAAAAGCTCCTCATATTTTATTTAACTGTGATCCTATTAATTCTCATCATTCCTCTTTAGGATCAGGAAGATAAGAATCTACTCTATCCATGTGGCATAATGACTGAAATTGAGGTTCAGTGCTCTTCACTGCCCCAAGTGGAGTCCCTCGGATGGTTTAACTTTAAGGTCTCTTCCTGGCTTATGGTACCCCACCAAGCAGTCTTGCAGCGTGGAACCAGTTTATACCTATCTCTGAGAAGAGCCTTCAGTTTCTGGCCATCCTGTGTAATCTTTGAGACCAGCTAATCCTGTGTGACTGTGAGAACCGAATACTCTGCCTCTTTGTCCCATGAAGCTGGCCTTCCATGACCCGGACTGATGACTCTTCCCAAGTGACCCTCCGCGCAGGCAATATGTCCTTCTGGCTGAAGATGCGTGTTACTAATAAATTGATGTCAAGTTCATCTTCCCCACGCCAGGGGCTGAGCCTCTGGTATTCCTACAGTCTGCAGGTGGGAATTCCTCCCCATGAATGGGCCTTTGGGGGGGAGTGTTAAAACCATTCATACCTTACTTTCTTACGCAATTGCTACACAGTTCTCAATCTTCCCTTTCCTGTGGTTTCTTTCTACATCCCAGTACAAGACAGCAAAATGGGTTTGCTTTCTAACTGGATGCCCACGAGGTGTTGGTAACCCCAACTGGTAACAGTTGATGGGTAAAGGGACCCAAGTAGTTGCTTCATGAGAACCGTAAATAGTGATTTAGATGAAATCATTTTAGACAAAGTAATGCTGAAGGAAAAATATGGGTTTGTTTAGCAAAGAATCTATGAAAGAAGAAAATCAGTTGCCCGTGATAACTTAAAAGATGCCATATGTTATCACTCAGCTCTGAAATGTCCTCCAGAGCCCCATATGTTCAAGGGTTGGTCCTGGAAAGTTATGAAATGCTGAAGAGATAGAGCCTTGGGAGAGGAAGTTAGGTCACTCAAAGAATGTCCTTGACCTGGTGCCCTAACCATTTCCTTTCCATTCTCTTTCTGCAGGGAGGTGAGTCGCTCTGGGGACATACGTTCCCACAACAATGTGCTCGCCCCAAACCCCTGCAGCACTAGGGCCAGGCTACTGCAGACTAAAGCCTCCAAAATCCTGGGCCCCAGATAAATCGTTCTTCCCTTTGAGCTGATTACCTCAGGGTTTTTAATTTGCCATGGTTTTGGCAAGCTGACTACAGTACCCATTGACAAATTCATACCAAATTTCTTTCTCTATTCTCATTTATAGCTTTTTTTTTTAAAAAAACAACTCTAAATGTCAGCAGTTGTAAGAGCAAAAGAGCAAATGAAATGCACACACACACACGCACACGCACACGCACACACACGCACACACATGCACATATTCCTAAGTTGTTCCTGCTAAAGAAGAGAAATTGCTAAGGAATGCGCTAGTGTAGGTAGCCATTAAGAATAGCTCACAGAATATCGTGGAAAGGATTTGAGGAGCTTCCTTGCCTGACCACCCACCTCACTGAATTAATGGATGTGAAAATGAGGTCCAGTCAATTGTCTGTTGTGAGGGTCAAATGTCAGCGCCAGGATCTCTGACTCTCAGCCCAATTCTCTTTAAACCCTCTTCACTCCTCCCCACTCCCAACTGTGCAAAAATTCATTTAAGATGGACTCAGTAGCTTGGCCAGACTCCTAATGTGGTAGCTTAGTATATCCAGCAACTTCCTTCCTGCCCTGGATCAGGAGACATTTCTCAGAGAATGTGAAGAACCAGTACAAGTTAGGACTGGTAAGAAGACATGACCTTCAGGAATTCGCTGATCAATAATGTTACTTTGTATCATTCAAACTGAACCGAATTTGAAATGACCTATGGTTAAATGTCATAAAGGCATAATTACACAAAATATCAAGCTTCCTTAGCATCAGCCAGCATTTCCCACCTCCATGCATTTCCCACCTACCATCACTGACAGTGCAAGCTACAAAGAAGGATAAAGCTACCCAAGGGCAGCAAGGCATGCCAATCAGAAGTGAACCAAAAAGAAATCTAGAGAAGCTACAGAAGCAAGAAGCTAATTTATAGTGTATCCTCAATTGAGAAGGGAATTCTGTGGAAGTCCACACTATATGGAACCAACTAAGCACAAGGATGTGGAAATTTAAAATAAAAGACCATGTTATAGCTGGGAATACGGTTCAGTGCAGCTCAGTCCTACAGTACTAGCATAGTCTGTGTGAGGGCCTGGGTTTAAATCACAGGACGACAACAAAAGATTAAAAAAAAAAAGCACATGCCTCTTAGCTAGAACTTTATACACACACATACGTACACGCAGCCTTTTCCTCGACACCTAAAATAATGGGGGTGAGAGAAAAGGGACAAAGAAAATGTGGAAAATAGAGTTGAGATATATGATTTTCTTCCATCACACAGAGATATTGGTTTCTGCAGAGAACATTGTATCATGAAATGCAACTCTGGAATTTTTTCTTTTCTTTTGCACCCGTGTATGCACAGGCATGTATACTAGAAAAACACTTAGCATGTATGCTTGTCAAGGTCCAAGAGTGATATCAGGAATCAACATGCATTGTTCTACCTCCTTATTGATTTGCTCCGAGGTTTCCCAGGGCTCAGCCTTCAGAGTCAGAATTGTAAGACACCTTCACTTTCACCAATCTTTTTTACTTGGGATCTGCATTTCCAAACTCAAGTACTTTTGCTTGGGAGGCAAAGACTTTACTGCCTGAGCTATCTCTCCAGTTCTGGAATAGTTTTCTTAAAAACCTCATTAAGAGACAGGGCCATGAACGTTGCTCAGATGTCTATAATAAATTCTCTAGTGAATCTGACTTAAGTCATAGAAAGTCTATGTAAATACCTGACAATGCTCAGGCAGCACTGGGATCCTGGCGAAGGGGTGGAGCCCAACCTTTGCACCTCCCACCCAAATGAAAATCTCACCTTGAGAAACTCTGCAAGTAAAGAAAATAAACGAAGATCAGGACGGGAAGTGGGGGGTGGGGGGGCTCTCCACAAGTGGGAGATTTTCCCAGCCAAACTCCAGGGACAGCCAGAAAGACGAGGCGCTTTCCAAAAAAACCAACTCGAGAATTAATGATGATTTATTACTTAGGGACTTGACATTAATTAAAGCAAATTTAGCAGTATCCTTATCACTTCGAGTTGATGTTATTGCAGTTGGCTGGAAAGGGAATACAAATTACTCCAGCGAGGGCTGCCAGTCCATCACACGCTCCTGAAATGCCTTCCTACCCCCGCAGAAAGGTTTCTGGACGTCTAGAACCCCTAAATTAAATTACGTTGGCGGGGGCTCTAGTCTGAAGACTCGCTTGATCTTGGCCATCTGTATTTCTCTCAAATGTATGACATAGCTCTTTTCTAAGCTTGACAAGAAAAATTCCTGATTACGTATAGAGAAATAGCAGAGAGAGGATGCAATAAACTTAATTTCTGTAGTTTGGCTTTCAGAAATGCCACTGACTTGGTTTAATACTTCTCAAGTTGTAATTCTAGTTTTAAAATGCTAATAATACTTAGCATATCCGGGGAAGACAACAGTCTGACAAAGGAAATATTTATTTTGTTTGCCTTTGTGACAAAGCATTCTTAATTCACAAAGCTTAGATGGCTAAATAGTTCACCATACAAAACAAACCACAAAGGAGAGAGCAAGGTTCTTTCCTTATAGCTCGTGGTTGCCACCTATATTGCCCTCTCCTTCAGTTTACCTGCAGAATGCTCTGCCTCATCTGGATTTCAAAGACTTTTGTGTGTCCCTTGGGCAATATAGTCGTGTTTTAAATATTTGAGAACACATATTTGGTTTGAGGTAAAATTTTGCAAATTTGGTACTAAGCAGTCAAACATTTATTTGATGCTAAATAGGAAACAAGTGCCCATTGAATCATATACATGTTTTTCAAACTGTCTAAATCATTTGCATATCTGATCCAGTTGGTAGTCTCATCAGATATCATTATTGAAAGAATGACTGAGTTGCAGCATGAACACACTTCTGTCAGCCTGCAGGGAGCAGCCACTGTAATTCTGCATAGTCTCTGAACCTGTGTGGTAGTGAAGTTAATTCATACTGTGCTCCTTCTATGGACTAAGGCTTTGTGTAGGTTTTCATAATGACCTTATCAGGTAAATCCTACTCTAATGCCAAAGTTTACAAACAGAAAATGAAGCCATGAAAGATAGTGAGTAATCACAGATCTAGAAAAGAAGGAAGCTGGGATTTAAGCTCAGACATTTTAATGATCTGTGACTGTGTAACATATTATCCCCACACTTGAGGGCCTCAAAGAATACCATTTACACAGTTTCTTAGGATCTGTCTGGGTCCTCTGACTACACATTACTTAATAGGTTTAAGTTCCAGTCGCTTTAGTGTCAGGCTGAAGGTGGATCATCTTCTAAGGTCCTATGCCTACTGGTGAGATTCCATTCCTCGCTGTTGGAGAGAACCCCCCGGTTCCTGGCATGCTGCTGCACAAGAGAAAATATTAAGCACAACTGTGAACGTTAGAGAGTTCTGGGATCACTGAAAGTCTTTAAGGAACTCCTACCAAAGACAAGAGTTTGAGGGAGGAAAGGACTTGATGATTAAAAAAAAAAAAAACTTATCCCAAGTCTTAGGATAGAATGATTCATAAATCTGCACTAATGATACATCTCCATGACCTTAATTCTTCTAATGAGTTTGTAAAATCAACACTAGTTATCTGAATACACAAAATTTCTTCAGTTTTGCATGTTTTGAACAGCTGTTTAAAAATAAGTTGGAATCATAGCCTAGTGTAACTCAGATAGTAAATAAATAAGTAGGATTTAATTCACTATCTTGTCATTCTGACTTACTGGACAGACCATCTGTAAAATGTGAAAAACATTAAATCTTCTTTAGTTGATATTATATATGAACCATATTGAAAGGCAGCATTTTAGATGCAAGATATTTCATGAAATTGATATGCAAAAGACTTAAAAAACAACCACAGTGAGCATTGCTGTCTTATATCTGCAGCCCTGCCATTATACAAACAGATGAACATAATTCAAACACAGGTGAGTCTCTTCTCCTTCGTGACAGTGAGGGGATTTCTAATTTGTAAGTATATTCATATAGCCAATTAGACAAATCTAAATGGAAAGCCAATCTAATCTAAGTGGCAAGGTAACAATGTGCACCTTATTTAAAGCTTGCGCATAACTAATCCAGTCCAACCTCCATTCCTCCATGTTAAAGAGAAAAGAGTGATAATACATGCTGAACCAGATTACTATCAAAATTTAAAAAGAAAGATGATGTTCATTTAATCATTAGCCCACCTTTTTAAGTCATGACTTGTTCTTGAGAAAGCCTTCCTTCTAGATAGAGTTCATTCAACAAGAATCTACCCATTCAGTGCTCTGAATTCTGCCTTATCAGAGCATGACACCTAAGTGAAAAAGAAAGTCACAAGACATTTTTATCCTGATACACAGGCAGTAGAAATTATTCGTTAGTAACTTGCAGGTGGGAAAAAAAAAAAAGATCAGTTGTCTTAGTCAGCCCTTCTGAGAAATTCCAATTAAAAAGTTCATGACATTCCAAAAAGACACAACTAGCCTCACTTCTGACACAGACTGCAAGAGCAGGAAGCTCCCAGATCACAGTGAGAGCTCAGAAGAGTCTGATACTCACAATGGATTATTCTATCACCGGGACACACATTGAAATCAGCAGAGGGGAAGATACCATTGGCCGAGCGAGGGGGCGTCATGGCGTGGAATGTCCAGTACCTTCACGCTGGAGCAGTGCGGACTGTGACTCTCCTCCCAGCGACAATCCACAACAATAACAGTGGAGCACTGTCAACTGGAGATGCTCACCTGAGGCCTGGCGTCCTGCGTTTAGCTGGGGCTCAGTTCCTTGTACACCTGGCTGCCTCCATGACTGACACAGTCTTCAGTCCTTTCATGTTGCCCGAAGAGCGCCACTGTAAATCACTGGGGCAAGTGATTTGGGTTGACACAGGACCTCCAGGTAAATAAAGATGTACATCTAGAGCGCCACAGGCCAAAGGCTTAAAAAGCACCTTTTAGGCAGGTAGGGAAAAGGCCAACTTCTTTTCAGGAAAGACTAATCCCTAACTGCTCAGTAGCCAAGATCATTTTTCTTCTAAACATGCACTTCTTAGATTCATCAGGTATTCTCCTGGTATTCCCAAGTCATATCTTAAGTCTTTTTACTTCATTTATTTTTAATTTATGTTAACAATGGGCTTGTGTGTTTTCATCACCTCCACTCACCCCCACCCCACTTCCCATTCCATCCTGAGGGTTCCTTCCTCCAGCCCGTTTCTCTCCTCCCCCAACATCCCTACATGTGTGAGCGCTGGGGTCCACCTAGGATGCCTGCATTAGCTAGTACCCGAGCACTTGCTGTGGCACGAGTATAGAGGCTCCCCTTCTCTGTCCCATACAGTCTCTCAGGGTAAAGTCTTGTCTCGTGGGATCTTCTCTGTTCCATTGCAAAGAACATGGAGCTCTGTTCCAGGCCACCTCCTGTAGAGATCCAGTGAAAGCAGAGTGTATTGCATTGAGTTCTTGGATACAACTACTCTGATAAAAATAGAGGCTACTGTATATTACCTTCCCCCCCCCTCCAGCTCTTACATTCTTACCACCACCTCTTCTTTTGCAAGATTTCCTTAAGCTTGCCATGGGGGTGGTTTAGATGTTCTGATCAGGGTTGAGCCATTTGCAGACACTTCTTTGCACCTGAGCCCCTTGTGTTTCTCTGCGTTGTGCCTCTTCCTTTGCACATGGCTACTTCAAGGTTGATTGCTGAGTGTTTCTTTGGTCTATGAGTGGCTTACTACTGTATATTCAGGATCTATGGCCTCTCTATCTGCAAGTATCTGACTTGGTTTATGTACCAGACACTTTAACTCTTGCTGACATATATCTACAGGAGACTCTGGATCCTGGATTGTCATCCACTCAGACAGGACACATAGATACGACCCAGTGGTCCTCCCTATCTGCTTTTTCCTCTGTCTTTTCTGAACTTTGTCCACTTTTAATCCATTCTTTTGTGGAACATGCTGTTTATACTTTAATGCTGAACATACTACTCTCCCCAGCACTCATTTTCAGCCACCAGGTTGTCTTAGCCTGGCTTGCCTCAAAAGGACCACCTGAGAAAAAGGTTACAGATAAGAGCTCCTTTGGGAGATGACTTAGAAAACACGTAAACAAACAAAACCCAGAAGCGAACTTGCAGGAGAGCAGGGCAGGTAAGGGGAGCCTCGAGCTACCAAATGTGCTTCCAGGATTGCTGCTGTGGAAACTGATGTGTATTTCTCTGGAACTGTCTGAGACAGCCACAAAACCTCAGCATAGTCCACCTGAGCGTGCAGAGAGAGCTGTGATATTTGCTCTCAGTTAACTACCTGACACAGTCCAGAACCATCTAGGAGAAGGAAGGGCTGCGAGCATGCGTGCTGGAGAGTATCCTGATCGGTTAATCAAGGTAAGAACATCTACCCAGTGCTGCTGGCCTCGTTCCTTAGGTGGGCGTGGACTGAATAGGAAAGCTTGCTCAAGCCTAGCAGGCATGCATGCCTTCAGTCATTGCTTTCTGCTCTTGACCCAGGCCTTCCTATCTGTCTCCTGCTGCTGTGACTGCCCTGCCATGACAGTCTACAACCTGGAATTGCTTTTGTCAGAATTTCATCACAGCATCAGGAAAGGAAGCTCGAACAGAAGCATGATCTCCTGACTTGTGCTTCTCGCCGTTCAACCAATACCTGGCAAAACTTGCCTTGCCCACGTGTGGCATCATTGAAGACCTAAGCCCGAAGTCAAAGACATCTGCTGTCAGAAGACTGAAAGTGTTCTTTCTGGAAAATGACTCATAATAGTCATGCTCTTGGTTTCTTAATGAGTGAGCCTGCTAAGCATGTAGCAAGCAGGAATATAAGAATACAATAACAGATGGCAGATAGACCATCAGATCAGATATTTACATCATCCAGCACAATTGACTGGGGAAACCACCAAGCAAAAGCCAGTTGGGGTCTCTTATGGATCAAGTGGGTCCCAAGGAGAACATCTTCTTCCAGGTGACAGGTCTAGTTACCAGTTCCCAACACAGTCATTTTTATACTACAGGATAAACAGTAGTTGAATCATTAGCTTTGGGAAGGTGCCTGGGAATGCTGTACTTTCCAGCTGTGCTCAAGGACACGATGTTTTTCCTCCAACGATTACTCTTCTTCTGTTTTCAAGGACGGGCTGTTTTGCTGTCCTCCTTTTTCCCTCCCATGGAACCGGGGGCCAGCCCATCCCTGGGTGAGTGGTCTTAGAGAGCATCTTGAAACAATGTGCTTGGGCCTGAGGGAGGAGGGCAACCCCAACTCCAGAGCTATCTTCTGGACAACTTACTAGTATAATACATATTACAAGAAAGTCATTCGACCGTAATAGTTGCTAGAGCCCGGACCTCACTCCTGTCTGCTGCAACTAAGTTGTACTCATCGATGGTTCTCAAGTGTTGATCTGAAATCTGAAAGACAAATTCCTAGAAAAGGGACAGGATATGGTCCCGTGTGATTCTGATGTGCTCAACAGCCACCTTACCTTCTTCCTTAAATTCAAAAAGAATTTTATCTTCTATAAATCTTCTTATATATTCAAAGGGAAGATATATATATATATATATATATATATATATATATCTTCCATTCTGAAGGCTGTCTTGTCACTTGATCATCAGTTTTCTTTGAGGTGCAGAAGCTACTTAATTTCATGATGTCCCACCTGTGGGTTGTGGCCTGTTTTTCTGTATATTCAGGGACTTATTCGGAAAGTTATTATCTTAGCCTGTACGTGAGATGCACTTTCTGCTCTTTCCACTAGAAGTTTCAGAGTTTCAGGTCCACCATTGAAGACTTTGATCTGCATGGAATTGGTTTTTGTACAAGGTGAGAAATAAGGATCAACTTTCATCCTTCTTCTAGACACTGGCAGCTCTATATTCAGTGAGACACACTGTCAAAAAATAAAGTGTAGAATGATTGGAGAAGTCACATGATGTTGACTTCTAGCCTCCACACTCGTGTGCATTGGTTCACACATATGCACACAGACACAGACACAGGCACAAACACACACACACACACACACACACACACACACACACACACACAGAGACACATTACAAAAGACACTAATTTGAGATTTCATCTCAGCCCAGTCAAAATGGCCGTCATTGAGAAATCAAATGATAACCAATGATAAAGAGAATGCTGAGAACTGCACCCACTTATGGAAATAAGAGTTGGGGTTGCTAAAATATTAGCAATGGAACCACAATATGATTCAGCTATGCCACTGCTGGGTATCCTGGGCACAGACCCAAAGGATTCTATCTCTTTCCATAGGGACACTTTCATACCTGTGTCCATTGATGCTCTACTAATAATAGGAAGGAAATGGAATTAACCTAGGTGATACACAGATAATGGAAATATGCTACCTTTGTATAATGGAACTTTATTTAGTGGCAAAGAAAAATTAAATTATGGAATTTGCAGTGAAATGGATGAATGTAGAAATTATTATATTAAGTGACGTAAACCAGCCTTACCTTAGAAAGACAAGAGCCACATGTACTTTCTCATCTGGATTCTAGCTTCTAGTTTTTGTAAATATGTATTTATACAGAAATAAGTGTGCACAGAGGCCAGAAACTTGAATTGACCAGGCCAGTAAGAGGGGAACAAGTTTTAAGAAAAAAAGGTGAAGTGGGCATTACAATATATGTGACAGGAAAGGATAAAAGTAATTTGTTATGGAGGGAAGGGTCTAGGCATTGGGAGGGGAATGAAGGGAAGGGGAGAGAGAAGATGCAATCAAAACAAAGTATGTATGGGCATTCCACTATGAAGTCTGTTACTTGGCATGCTAATTAAAATACTCATTTAACAATAATAGATATGCTTCTCAGCTTCAAAGGGAATTCAAACAGATCTAGTGAAATCAATAAAGTACTTAAATGGAATGCATTGCAATCAAGCTGCAGAGGCCATTTGTTGTGGGAATTTCAAATGTCTGCAAATGCCAGATAGTGGAAGGCATTCCTGAGAACAGTAAGCACATGGCAAGTGTATGTAGAACATGCAACATTTTGACTGTTGCACAGTAAGTGGTCAATAAGTACCATTCTCATTAAGTGGGACCAGGTGCTATTTTTGACTGGTCTGCCACCTGTAACGTGAATGTTTGCCCAGCTAGGATCTTTATCAGTGTGTAAGAGGGAGTAACCATACCCAGCTGGAGTTAAGGTAGATAGTGTTGACTTTTTCTGTTTGTACTTCTGTAACCTGTTTTCTAATCCAGCCCATAGTAAGTATGTGGCCACTGATCTCCCTGAGTTTCAATTTTATTGTCTGAAGAACAGGAAGAAAATCACCTACTGCACAGCACTTGTTGAAAGCCAAGTAAAACCTGGTTTGTAAAATGGGTATCTATTTGGTTAGTTCATAGCATGTGTTCATTCGTTACTATGTTTCTTTCTTTTGAGGAACAGAGTTGGTAAGAGCTAGGCAGAGCTTCAAGGGAATAATAGTTGAACAATTAAAAAGACATGGGCTGCACCAACAAACCATGATATCATGGTAAAGAGACTGGCATCAGGAAAGGCATTGCACTTCACCCTAACCCTGTCAGGACCTCAAGTTAACAAATTAGTCCCTGGTGAAGGCTACCTTGGCTCTAAAGCATCCATATGAGTGCCCTTGTGTGTGTGTGTATGTGTATGTGTGTGTGTGTCAGTTTCCAGATTTGACAGGAAATAAAAAGAATTAAACTCCCAGGAGCAAATAACACAATTTAATTAATTCTTAATTTTAAGTTTCAATCTATTTTCAAGTATTGAGAATTGTAGCAGTTACTCTGCATGTTTGATAAATCCACAATCAGGAAACAAGGGGTTTTATTTTGGTTTATGAATGTCCAATTACAGTTCCTTCTCTGTCTTCTCAGGAGAGCTCATGCCAACACCAAGGACTGGGGGAACTAACCACAACCTTACAATCATAGAACTGCTGAGAGGGACAATCCTCAACTTGCCGGACCAGCATGTCTGGCCAAGTATATTAAAGGGTGCCAACTTCCTCAACCAGCTCCCTATATGTTATTTACCTACCCAGGGCCTAGACCCACCATGAGCTGGGGCTTCTCCACCCATTAGACAATTTCTATAGGTTTGTTCGGGGCCTAAGTCAACTACCAATTTTCTCACACTTGTGCCCAGAGCTGAGAGTCTTCAGTTAATAAGTTGATACCAGTATCCAACTGAGACCCAGAGGGATTTAGAATCTTATTATATGATGACAGTTGAACCCCTTCCTTCCAATGTATGTGTTTAGAGTATGTGTTCTCATTGGACCATTCTGGTTTTCACTAGCTTTTATTAGTAAAGAAGTCTTCCCAATGGAAGGAAACATGGCTGCTTGGTTCTCATTGTCTCTGGAGCAGCCATTCCATTCACTCCAGCACTTGCTCATCCATATTAAGCTGTTAAATTTTTATCAGAGTTGCCCCAGACAGTCTTCAAAGCAAATGTACTTAGTATATTGCTTTGTGTTCTTTGAACGGACAGCAGCATGGTTTGTGACAGCTTATTTTCAACAGCTAAGCATAAAGACATTGTAAAACCATCGAGAAGCATTTAGCCTGGTGTTAATGATCTGTTTTGACTTTCGTGTCTACAGTGCCTGATGTTTCTGCTTCAGCTTCTGCTGCTGGAGATAAGATGACATTTGATAGTCAGGTTCATCCCATGGAAAGTTTAATTGAATTAGAGGCGGGTTTGATTTTTCTAGATTAAAAGGTCAAGTATTATAAAATTCGTTTTGGTGAGACGATTTGAGAAGCCTGTGAGGTACAAAGTTCATACGCTCAGACAAGACCAAGATACTTTGCAAATGAGGCAAAGCGAAGAACTAGGGAGAATTCTCATTAAAGAGTGATACATACCAGTGTCTACACGAGGGCTGCGGCAGCCCATCACCATCATTTCATGCTGACAATGTTTTGTAAGTTTTTTTCTTCATCAGGGTGATCTATCAATTAGTAAAAAGCAGCTTGTAGGGATCTAGGTTAGAATTATCTAAATTTGAAAACATTACAAGATTTTGTAGAAGATTCAAAATAGGGGCTAGTAAGATGGCTTGGTGAGTAATGATCTTTACCCTACCAGCCCCACAACATGAGTTCAATCCCTGTAACTCATGTGTGGTACTTACCTTTCTTTCTGCTGCTATGAGACAATGCTCAGACACAGCAAAAGGAAGAAAGAGGTTTATTTGGCTTATAGTTCCACAGTGGATATAGTCCATTATGGTGGGAATTTCTTTTTTTTAATTATTATTTATTATTTATTCGATTGTGCATGCATGCGTGTGTGTGTGTGTGTGTGTGTGTGTGTGTGTGCATGTATGTGTATGTGTGCAGAACCAAGGACGAATTCAGGAACCATGGACTGCCTCCTTGCTTACTCTGCCCAGGGATTCACAGGCTCCGCCCTATCAGGACTAGAAACGCAGGCCACCCCCGCTTCTGCCCAGTGTCTATACATGGGGTCTAGGATCCAAACTCAGGACCTTCCGCCTGCAAGGCAGAGACTTAACCCCTGAGCCACCTCTTCAGCCCTGGTGGGAATCTCATAGTAAGGCAGGATTACAGCAGCTATGCTGGGATGGGTCTCTAAGGTCATTGAAGGTCTTTGAAATTCCCAAAGGCCATCCCCTCTGCTGGAATCTCCCTGAAGGAACACCCCTGCTGAGGAACTGACTCCATTCTTCCTAGAGATAAGATGGCCAACTTCCCTATGAAGGGAATATGGAGATAAGCCCTCCAAATCCAACAAAGGACTTGATCTCTAGCACCAGGCGGGCTCCAATGGGAGCTAACCAATGAGAAAAACCAGTTTCCTGGCTTATCTAGGTGTATAAATATGCCTGGCCCTGGAGGCCATCTTTAGCCCCTCATGGCACTTGAGCCCATGAGTTCCAGCCTTTCTCTTCTCTAATAAACTCTACCTTAACCTTCTACACGTGTTCTGGTTTCAGTCTTTGACTCCAGAACACAAGAACTCTGCAACATTGGGACAGTCGTTCCTGTAACATTTGGCCACCATGATGGGACAGCCAGGAGATCCACCCTGCAACCATAGCAGAAGGCATGGCTGGAGGCAGAAGCAAGAGACTGGTTCAGATCACAGTCTTCATCATGGAGGCAGAGAGAGGAAAACTGAAAGATGACGCAGGGCTTGGTTCCCAAACCTCAAAGCCTGCCTTCCTGGGGCATGTCTTCCTCCTAAAGTTGTCCTAACTTTCCCAGACATCGACATCCGCTAGTGTTTAAAACACATGAGTCTGTGGGGGATAGCTCATGTTCAAATCATGACATCATGTGTCATGGTCTCCTACTTCTTGGCTCTGATAAATTCATGGCCCAAACTATTTAGGTGAAACAGGGGTTTTCCTCCAGGTTATGGCTGCAGACCACCCAAAAGTTACCAGAATTGACCAAAGTATAACGAGAACTTTTTTTTTTCTTCTGAAGTATCCCTTCGTGGTTACCATTATGAAACTGAAATTCCTTTTTAGAGGGTCCTTTTGTCCTGAATTCAAAGAGAGTGAGAACAGAACATGTGCAGAGGATTGAAAGCAAGATTGTGTTGACTGGTAATGAGAGAAAAAGAAAGGAATTCGTGGACAGTAAAGAGAGTCCATGAGAGCTAAAAAAAAAACCATGGGACGTGGGCAGGGTTGAGGTACAGGTAGGCTAGGCAGGCTTAAAAAAGAAAGGGGACTTCTCCTTACTGATTAGTTTTAGTTTCTTTAAATCTGAGTGAGGCTTTTAGTCCCTTTGTGTGGAGGGTCCACTCTTAGACTTAAGGAACTCTCTGCTTACAGTACAGATAAAGAGACCTGTCAAAGCTCCCTTAGATTCAGGAACTCCTGTTTATGGTAAACAGAGTGGTATAAATTCCTGGAATTGGTGATCTTGTCTCTTCAATGGGGGTGAGGGACCTTCTGGGACCTTCTGAACTTGACTATTCTGCCTAAGAAAAGTCATATTCCTATTAGAAAGAACTGACCATACCATGGTCACATGAAGTGTTGACAGAGGGGCACTCTTTCTACCTTGCTGGTCTACCAAAGCTATTAGCTCTGCCATGCTATTACCTACCTGCCCAGAGAATGGTTCCACCCACTCAGGGCTTCTCCTCTCACAGCAATTACGTAACCTCCCCAGATTGGCCATAACTAAGAAATTCTCCATAGCTGTGCCCAAAGGTTTAGCTCTCAGTTGTCAAGTTGATACCAGAAACTTCCACACTGTATAAAGATGACAAGAGAGATCTGACACAAGGCTGTCTGCTGACTTCCACATGCATGTTATATCACTTGGCCCCATAATGATAATTTTAAAAGGCGTTAAAATAAAAATACAGCCAGACTCACCTTTTCTCCCAAGCTGACACTTACAAATTTACTCAAACCACCACACAGAAAACTTGCTGATTTTTAAATTTTTTTAAAATTCATATTTAGTTTTCTTAATTACACACATAATGAATGGTTGTCCCTAGAACATGCTGAATTTTTTTCGAGATGAAATAAATTCAGACTTAAAAAAAAAATGGCACTGGATTCCAAATAGGTCTGTTTGCTCTCAACTCACTAAGGAAGATGAGAGACAATATGAACCAAGATTTCACTGAACACCAAGTATCTGAGTAATGAGGCCGTGCCCAGGGCACCAGGGTCACCCTGACCAGCTGACTTTAAGACAATCTGAAATAGCCCAGTGACGACCTTAGGGCAAAGAAGGAAGAGTTGTCACGCTGCAGCTGGCTGGCTACGACTTCAGGGTTTCCAGAGTGTGAATGATGGTGTGGGCCCGCCAGAGAGACAGAGCGCAGTGCTGGGAACAGAACCCGACAGACTCAGGATTTGGCTTCATCTCATAGATCAAAGGTTGATCAAGGATCAAAGAGGATCCAAAATGACTCAAGGATTCCTGGCTAGAGCGGCTGAAAAAAAAGGCGGGGGAAGGGGGGGTCGGAGGAGCTGCTACCTTAGGCAGAACTGTGTGAGGAATAGCAGCTGGCCCCGGTGCCATTAAAAAATCCTGCAGCTTATCTTGGGCACATAACTTGTGCCTACGTACTTCCACATGTGGATTCGCACTAGGTGGGGAGACAGTGCAGGGGGATCATTGTCATGAAACTTGATTCCCTCCACCCACTCGATCCACCCTTGCTTTAAAAAAAAAAAATCTAGTTACAAAATCACTAGATGGAGTGGAGTGGATGCTTTCTGCCAGGACCTTTGTAAATGTATATCATCCAGTGGCTCACAAAATCTCACTTGAAAAATTAATATAAATCGATTTGGGCAGAAGTGCTGCCGCATGAATTGAAAACTGGCTGAAGATTGTAAACAAAGGTTAAGGGCAAGGGGTAGTATGCTCAAAGGGCCGAAGCTGAGTTTCCCATGAAAGGACAGTGTCCTGTGGGCTCTGGGAGTCAGCACGTTGGGCTCATTTTGGACAGTACATGTGTTATCTACAGAGCAGTGACAGGAAGAGCTTACACTGAGATCACAGCCAACCCTCATGAGGAAGGATGCTAAACACTGATAGAGGCTAAATCGCTGCTGACCTAAAGAAGGATAGCGTTCAGGATCCCCCTTTCCAATGGGTCCTCACTCTGAAGATTCAGCTGCCCAAAGTCAACTGTACTCTCAAAATATGACATGGAAAATTCCAGAAGTAAAGAACTGATCACTTCTTTTTAAAAATTATTTGTCTAGTTTTACAAACATAATGTCCTACCCTCCCTTTTCTTCATTGATTCCTCCCACTCCCTCCCACCCTCCTGTCTCTCTGCTTCTGTGAGGTCCTAGGTTCCCTTTGGACTCTCTGCTATGGCAGACTAAGTGGCCCTTCTTAGGATAGACTCACTGATAAGGGCACACTCCTTCACTAATCTGGCCCGAGCCCTAAGGTTACCACTGCAGATAATCGTTTTTCCTGAGATCCTCCCTAGTCTACATGGGAATGTTAATACGTCAGCCATTGTTCAGGTGAGGATAAGTCTCAATTGCAGTGAGTTTTTGGAAGCACAGCCTGCCTTGAGTGGAATTTCTTGGCCAGCAGTAGGACCTTCCCATCTTTAGGCTTTAAAATCTTACCTCCCCCTCTTCCACAAGGTTACCTGAGCCTTAGGATGGGAAGAGTTTGGTTGGCCTGATTCTGGCTGCACATTTCAAGGTGCATGGTACTCTGCATTCTGATTGGTTGCTGTTGTCTATCTCACTGCTCTTCCAGTGCATGACTGCCTCTTGTTTAGGTGTTGAGATCTTTTCTTATCTAAAGATAAAATAAGAAGTGTTTAGATGGAAACATACTCTCTGGTATTTGTGGTTAGTATTGAGACATCGGATCCTGTCTACTGTCAAGAACTGATGCTTTTTTATTATTTCATTTATTTATTAGTTTTCCAAAATATAATATAGAGTACTAATCCCTCTTTTCTATCTCTTCCCTTCCCCTCCCCTCTCTTCCCGTCCCTCCTACCTGGCCACTTCTATGGACCCTAGGGTTCCCTCTGGCTTGTCTACTCTTGTGGGAGTTCAGGGCTCTGTGGCATACCAAGTTGCTCCTTCTTGGTCCACACCACTGATAGCAGCATTTCCCTCCTAAGGTTTCCACTGTGTGAAGAACTGATCACTTTTAAGCTATGAGTTCTGTGGAGGCAGTATGTGGAAGTCTTATACTACGTGATCATCCCGCCCCCTTTATGTTACTTAGCAATGCAAAATAATGGAGCAGCAGGTGATTTTATTAACAGTATATTGTTATAGTTATGGTATATTATTATTAGTTGTTAACCCTTTACTGTATCTAATTTATAAGCTTTACCATGTGCATATATGTCTAGGGAAAAACAATCTAAGTAGGTCATTGCTAATTCAAGTTTTAAACATCTACTGGGGGAGAGAAGGCTGTTGAAACCAACTGCAATAAAAGATCACTATTAAACAGAAGGGGAAAGTCAACAAGAAAGGTGCTGACAAAAATAGAGAAAATGACAGGGAAGCTTTCTTCCTAAATGCTAAGATTTTTGACCACACAAGGAGAAAAATTTTCAAACCTACTTTACTTGACATGATAATCTCCTTAGTTTTATTTATTTGCTCAAAATAGAGTGCAATTCAAATGAATGAATATTCTCCAATTTTCAAAGCATGATAAAAATAATATTCCCAATAGTCCTGCTTATTAGGATGTAGATCTTTGAATTTAATTTGCATTCAGTTTTGCCAGCTGCAAAGTCACAAGCAAAGGTTGTAGCCAGGAAACCAACATAGACTATAAGGAGGGAAAAAAGGTGAAGTCACATAAGTGTAGAATCTGTATCATTTGCACATAGAGCTTCTAACTGGTTACCTTTACATCCAAAGTATGAAAGTTTCCTGCCATGAGGAAAATCATGTCATTCCCTATTGATTGCTTTTTTCTCCCATGTTGAGCCAAGGGCCAGAGCTTGCTTAGGCTGTTTGGGAAAGAGAATTGTTCTAAAGAGATGTTAGAAAAATCCAAGCAAAACAAGCACATTATCTGAAGCAGTCCGGCTCCCAGTCCTCAGAATTTCAGAGCTTGGGAGAACTTCATTGATCCTTTTCATTTGTACACGAATCAAAGCTCACCCGGAAGCAAGGTGCCCCTGCTCTTGGCGGCGTGGCCTTCAATGCCTGTCCACGTCTCTGCATGCCTGTGTACCCAGAGCCATGGTGGAATCTTTCACTGCCTGCATAGTGCCCTTATGCCTGAGGTCCCTCCCACCAATCAGGACCTCATTCAAGAGTGACTGAGCACTTGTCCCAGCCATCCATTCTGGAAGCCTCACTAAGCCCAGTTGACTAGACTGGGACACACACAGAGAGAGTAGTGCCCGCCAGTTGCTCGCGTTGTGCCAGGCTAAACAGCACTTGCAGCCAGAGTCTTTCAGAACTTCGGGGCCACTTAATCCTGCAGAGCTTTTCGTTCTTGCCACCCCTGGCCTCCACTCAAGACACACACTCCTGCGGCCGGTCATCTGTGCTCCCACAACCTCCTGCGATGCTACCATGTTACCGTTTCCTCTCCTGTGACTCATCTTCCTATTCCCCTGGGGCTGCTAGTCTCTTAGCCTTTGGTTACGCCCACCCCTCTACACATCCTGCCCTTGTGCCTGTACTGCACCTCCTGACAGCTAGCTTGCCCTTTTAGAGCCAGCCATGCCCTTCTCTGCATAGGACGGCCCCTAATGATGGCTTCCTCCTTATCCTGCTTCCTGCTTATGTAACTTCTTCCATGCTGCCTTCATGCATAAGATGGAAGAACAGTGACTTCATGAGATGGACAGCTATTACCGTTTTTCAAATAGATAAAGAAGTTCTCCAAAGTTTGTCACCACTAGAATGCAAATTTTCTGTGCATTGGGGGCTGGAGAGATGGCTCAGGGGTTAAGACTCTGCCTCACAAGCAGAAGGTCCTGAGTTCGGATCCCAGGTCCCACATAAAAACACCAGGTGAAATGGCTGCAGCACACACACACACACACACACACACACACACACACACACACACACAAAATAAATGAATAAGGCTTAAATATAAAAAAATTTTTTTCTGTGCATTGAGTCTAGTTTAGACTCAATACCTTATTCTGAGACTCTTCCTACTAATGTGTCAACTGTGTATCTCCATTGGATCATTGCTTCCTACAATCACATTTAATGTCTACAGAGAGATCTAGGGTTCTTATTCTGCTGGAGTGACCATCCTGGTCACTCAAGCTCCACCTCCAGTTCTCTATCCATTTCATTGTTTTGTTGAGCCTGATTCTCCCTTCAGGGGAGGCACCTTTTTGGCACCTCATGATTTCTTTCACCTGAGACCTAAAGTCAGCCTAGTCCTACCTGCTAATTTTGGCTCATCCCTGTTCTTTGTAGACAGGAAAATACAGGAGTAGTTCCTATTATTTCTATCAGCTACAAGTCTCCATCTGCTCTTAAAAGATTCTTAACAGGGTCAAATGCTGTCGTAGTTAGGCACAGGTGTCAACTTGACAGTTGAAGGTTTCAGCTCTGGGCACCTTTGTGGAGAATTAGTGGTTAAGCCCAGAGCAAACCTGAAGGAGATTGTCTAGCTGATGCGGAAGGCCCAGCCCACGTGGGAGGGAACAAGCCAACGGAGAGCCGCTTGAGAGAGCTAAGCATCCTTGTATACACTTGGCCAGACATGCTGATATGGCAAGTAAGGATTGTCCTTCTCTCAGCCATTATGTGCAAGCTCTCCTGTCAAGCTGGACTGAGAACTGCAACTAGACTATCATAAAAAAATAAACCCCTTGTTCCCTTAAGCCATTTGATGGTGATTTATCAGCAACCATGCAGGCGAACTATAACAGATGCAATGGACAATCTTTAAACTTGAGTCTAGGGGCTGGAGAGGTGGCTCAGGGGTTAAGCCTCCGCCTTGCAGGCAGAAGGTCCTGAGTTCGGATCCCAGATCCCACGTATAGATGCCAGGCGGAAGCGGGGGCGGCCTGCGCTTCTGGTCCTGGTAGGGCGGAGCCTGTGAATCCCGGGGCAGAAGGAGGTGGAGGTGTCCATGGTGGTTCGCGAATTTGTCCGTGGTTCTACACATACACAGACACACACGCACACAGACACACACACGTGCGCGCACATACACACGCACATGCACACAGTTGAATAAATAATAATAATAATAATAATAATTAAAAATTTTTTAAAATAAATAAATAAATAAACTTGAGTCTACTGCAAATCTCAACTGACTTGTTCCCCAGCTTTTCTGTGTAATATCTGACACTGTCTTGCTCACCTGTCTGCTGTCTCACACTTTTCTGTTCTTTAGTCTTGATTTGCAAGCTCCTTATCTCATATATATATATTTTATCTTTTTTATATATATATATATATTCTTTACATACATTCTATCTTTTGGTCTCTGAGACCTTTTCTCTGATTCACTTATCACCATTAGGATATTGACCTACAGATCAGAATTTTAAAGGAAAAGAGTAGTCGACCTACAGATAAGTTGCTGAAAAGAAAGGTAAAATTTCACATTTTTGCAGCTCTATTTTTGTTGTAATTGTATATGGACTTTTTAACCTTGTGTTGTAGTTACTTGGCATTGTGGATGATAAATTCATTGCCATGTGGCTTAAGGCAACAAGGGGTTTTATTCTGGTGTATAATTGTCTGGTTACAATTCTTTTTCTAGCTTGGCAAGAAAGCCCACACCAACACTAATGGTCAAGGCACACCATATCCACAGGACTGTGAAAGGGACAGTCCTCCCTTACCAGACCAAGATGTCTGGTCAAATGTGCAGAAGGATGCCAACATCCTTTACCAACTTCCTCCATCTATTCACCTGCCCAGGGACTACTCTCACCCACCATGGGCTGGACCTTCCCCATCAACTAGACAATCTCTTGCAGGTTTACTCATTGTCTAATTCAACCAATAATTCTTTACAAGTGTCCCCAGAATTTGAACCCTCAAAAGTCATTTTGATACCTGTATCTAACGATGACACATTGCTTCCGGCAATTTCTTGGTAAAAATGAATAAAAGAGTTGTTATTCCAATCATGTAACTCAAAGAAATCTTTCTAGCTGGTCAATATGATACCTTGATTTTAAACTTCATGCACCTGAATATCCCAAGGGGCTGAGATTTATCTTGTTTATAGAATTATTTCTTCCAGAAACTTCATGATTTTTGGAAAAGTTTTTCTACTGTTTTATGATACTATTCATGTTTATCAAGGTTTTTATTTTCTGCATTTGTCTTTCTATATAAAAAACAAAGCTCCAGTTTCCTTTCTGCATATGGAGCAAAGCTGTGGTATTTAAAGTATTTAGCAGTCCTAAGTTTTCCCACACCATGTATGCTTAGGAATACATTATATTCACTCCAGTTTTCCTCTAAAATTCTCAAATATTGTCTTCATCTTTTTTCACTCACTATATCTTACATGGTCAGAACACAGAGGAAGTTGGACATCCCAAGTTGGAAATCTAAGAGTCAGAAGTAAGGAAGAGTGATCGATTGAAGCTTGAGAACCAACACCGATATCTACAATCTAAGCCAGACATACACAACAGACAGTGTTCCCGGGAATGACACAGGCCAGATCACCACACCCATCTGCCACTTAGAGAAAGAAGACTGACTCAGGAATGAAGGATCAACCAAGTCAAGGTAGAAAAGTGCACACTTTTGATCAAGGTAAGGATTTCAGAGATACTTACTGCCAAGTCTCTGTCTCCTAGAAAACTTGGAAGAAAGGCCAATGATAATGCAGAGATATTGAGTGTGGCCAGACTGAGGGAGATGTGAGTCAATGCTGTACCCACCTTAGTGGTTCCACTTATCATTTTCAACATTCCAACAGTGAGATGCCAAAGGCAGGCAGAAGAAACTCAAATGACAATATGATATGTCATCATGATACTGGGCAGTGGCCAAAGGCATGCAGGAGAAACGATGGTGGTTAAGGATGTATTTTGACCTGAAAACTAGGATGATACTATGATGGGCCATCATGATACTGAGCAGTGACAGGCAGCTTAGCTTCCATGTGCATAATGCACCAGTAATCCACAGTGTGCTGCGTCACTCAGCAGTGCCCAATATATTAGGTGTGTGAAATTCATTTTCGCTTACAATATCTCACACTTAAAATAGATTTATATATATTTTACATATATATCCATCAATATGCACTGGGTATCTGCAGTTCTGTGTTTTCCTGACCAGTTCTTACCAACAATACTGAACCTCTGAGGGTGTCTACACCCAGAAGGGATACAGTGAATGGAGAAGTTAACCTTAGTTGCAAAAGAATGGACATGGATATACTTCAGGTAAATTTTATTTTCAAAAGATAGTTTGCTCATTAAAAATTTGGACTGCATTAGTTGTTGGTCCTTACGATGACTAAATCCCATTGTCAAGTTTGTTAATATCTTTAATTTTACATGCATTTTCTGTATAAGAATATGTTAGAAAGAAAATTGACCTAGGATGTTTTCAGTAATGTCTTGTTAATGTTAAGCACAAAGGAATTTGACTTGGTTTCATTTGTACTCTCACTTGAAATTATAGGTCTATTGTGCCTTCTGTTCAAATCTACAGCCTGATATTAATGCTCATATGAACAGCAACAGAAAAGAAGATTTGGAAAGCAGTTTCTCTGGGATGAAGACAATCAGTAAGATATATTTTTTTAAGTGATGTTTAAAAGTTTCTTTGCTGATCATGTGTTTTATCGTGCACTGTGGCCAAAATAGCAAGTATTTGCTCCTCTATGTGCAGAATTTCCAGTAAGAAATCACTCTAATTCCATCACCATGCTCAGGGTGTTAAGTAAATCTGCAGAGACACGCAGTCCACCGAGAAGTTCCAGAAGCCAAATGATCAATTGTTTGCCAAAGAGGCAGGGCATTGCTTATTTGCCTGCAGTCTGTTAAAGAAAACAAAAATAATTAACAAGGGAAGGAGAAGGAAGAAATTGAAAAGGTCTCAGAGTGCATGGAGCATCTGCAGAACAATTTAATTGTCTCAGCCCAGATGCAGCAGTGGCAGTGAATAAACCACGCCCCGTTTCATTGCGGTGCTCCACCAGGTCGCTTATCTGGAAGAAAAACCACTCTGTTGTCCAGTGTTCCCTCATTTGGGACTTACTTTTTCACAATTTCTGCTTCATTGTCAGAGATGCTTCATTAGTGCTTTTCACCTTTCAAAAACTAAAAAAGGCAAATCAAGTGCCTTCACAAGTCAGTTCGGTGAGTATTTATTGAGTGCCTACTGCGTATGTGGTCACTGGCAGGGTGACGGAGATGCCACAGTGAGCAACATATGCTTCTCCTGCTGGAACTTCTCTCTCAGGGAAGAGCAGATAGCAAATCTGAAGTGCAATGAATTGTACACATCAGTGAGTCAGGATGAAATAGTCATGAGGCAGGTACAACATTAGATAGGAGGGAAACATGCTAGAGAAGATAACATCATGAAGGTAGTATGTTCACCAGCAACCTGGACATGTGGAAAAGTACATTTTCGACAGTGGAGACAATACAAGTCAAAGTAGGAAAGAAATAGTGCCCTGAAAAATAGGAGACAAGCAAGGAGCTCATGCAACTGGTGAGAAATGCAATCCACTGTATTCTGAGTGAAGGACTGTAAGATTACAAAATCAGGACAAGGGAACGCCAGCATCTTTTCCGTGACCATTGTCCCTTTTGTCCTGTTTCGACCAGCTAACTTAAGGAGGTCTCCCAAACTTTCTGACTTTAACTTCCCCAGTCCCTGATCTTGGCTTTGGATCCAGCTTCAGTCTCCTTTGTTTCTTACCTCCACTGACTTTATTTTTCCTGCGTCACCCTATTCCTTTCTTCCTGAATCTACACATTGAATAATTGGTCGAACCTCCGATGCGCCAAGAACATTACAGTCAAAACAAACAAACTATTCTTGCTCCACTGGAGCTGACAGGCTAATGGGGGCTAAAAGGCTAAAACAGAACAGTACAATGGAACGTGATGTGTATTATGTAAGTGAAATATTAATTGCTGTAGAAGGACAAAGAAGAATCTTAAAACCATTTCTAAGGTACCAGGAACAGCTTCCCAGCATCTGAGACTTGGATGGCATACATAATTTTTCCTAGGGCGGATGTATAGCAGGTGTGTGGGGGGGAGAGAAAGTGAGAGAGAGAGAGAGAGAGAGAGAAAAGTAGAGAGAGAAAGAGGATGGATCAAGACTTAAGAAAGAAGTCTTATAGACACTGAAACACACAGAACTAGGTGATGGATGGGACAAAAACAAAATGAGAAATTTGAAAATCTAAGTGGAATACAGTGATAGGAACATTAAAATGTCAAAAAGAAAAGACAAGGAGAGTGAAAGACATAAAGAATTGTGTACAGTTTGCTAAGGAAATTGGACTTTGCCCTCATTACAGTGAAGAGCCATTGAATAATTTTAAGTGAAAGACTAGCAGGAGAATATGATTTTTAGTTTAGAAAGAAATTATTATCTGCAGGTGGAGAACAAGTTGAGGGGGAATCTTGGCATGGAAAAGAGACTGCTGGCTGCTAAAAGGATAAACTGAATGGGTGCTTGACAAGAAGAATGTACTGGCTACTCCTTGTTGCTCTGAGAGAACACCCAAAGTCAAGCAACTTAAGGAAGAAAGGGAGATTTATTAGGCCTGCAGTTCCAAAGGAGGATACAGTCTTTCATGGCAGAAGTGGCATGGCTGGTGGCAGAAGCTGGAGGCAGGCTAAGACACATCCATCCAGAAGGCTGAAAGGTGCTAGACTGCCAGCTGCAAAAGCAGATTTCTCTTGAAGTAGGGCGGGACTAATGCATCTCAGTCCCCACCCCCATGCCTCCTGCAAGACTCTGCCTCCTAAAGATGCCGCGATGTCAAACACATGAGATTCTGGGGGACACATTTCAATCCACGACAGAAGAAAAGCAATATGGGTGAGATCATCTCTCGGAATCTTAAAGGGTCAAGGGCGTGATTCGTATTTCCCCTTGTGACCCACGAGCAAGAGGTGAATGCAGCGAAGTGTTAGAAAGCAGAGTTCAGTCCCGGAACTGTTGATTTCAACAGACATTGAGCATCCAAGCGACATCTTGGGGGAAAAAAGTTTCTGAAGGAAGCGCTGAGGGGAGAGTTGCCCCTGGAACGATGAATTTGGAGATGATCAGCAAGAAGATAAAAGGTTAACAAAGTCACAGACGGGGGCATTTCTTGAAGAGGTGCACAACTGAAATGAGACATCAAGATAGAGCCCTGAGAAATCTCTAAATTTCAGGGGTTTACAAAAGACTCGTTTTTATTTAAGATGGGATGGAAAGAGGGTGGGTATGAATGAACAAAAGACAGAGTCAACGTGGAAAGTGGAGCGGGAAATCAAACAAGAAAAGATTTAATTAACTGAGCTACAAGAAGATCTTTGGCAAGCGCAGTATCCAAGGGTGGTAAGGGCGGAAGCTAAAATTAACTGGTTGAAGAGGGAGCGGAGCTGAGCGCTACAGGCAGCACTTGCAGAATACTTGGGGTGAAGGAATGATCAGAAAGCAGGGAAACTAGTAAATGCTGCTGGCTGAGGGACAGAAACCCAGAATGCGACAGCTTGGACTGCACGAATGGGCTGCTGGAAAGGCAAAGGAACATAAAACTTGAAGACAAGGGAATAAAGGAAACGGAAGGTCAGACGTTAGGATCTGAGGACAGACTCGCACTTTCCTTCCTAGATTCTGGCTTGTAGATTTGGAAGCACAAGGCTGGAGTTAGTCTCTCCTGAGCACACAGGCAAGCTTAATAGCCAGTAATGAGGCAGCAGGAGGGAGAAGAAAGGAGAAGGATCACTGGCCGATACCCTTGGCACCGCTACTAGACATCTCATGCTGAAGTTTAACTGCCCTGTGATAGTGCAGGAGATGAGCCCAGTAAGGGGCAATTAACTCATGAGGGCACTGCCACCAGCGATGAATTAAAGCCATCACTGCAGGATGGGTTAGTTATTACAAGTCAGCTTTGCAGTAATGGTGAATTTGGCACTCTCGGCACTCTCTTGCTCCACTTGCCTTCATGTGCTCTTGACTTTTACCAAGTCATGGCTCTTTCCATATTGCCACATTGCAATAAGACCCTCCCTGGGCACCCACATCTTTATAGTGAACAAAGGTAATGCAAAGAAACGACGGAGAGGTGGCTCAGCAGGTACAGTGACGGCTGCACAAGAACTGAGTTCAAATTCTCAGCATCTGTATAAAAGCCGGATATGGCCACACATCCTTAGCACAAAGAAGAAGAAATAAGGTGGACTCCAGGCTGCCTTGCCAGCCAGGTTAGCCAAGGATGAGTGAGGAACTGTGCTAAAAAGTAAGTTGGAGAAATGGTCGAGGAAGACATTCTGAAGTTTACCTCTGGTTTCTACACATACCTGAAAACACACCTACACACACACACACACACACACACACACACCACACATAGAGCAATAATAAATAAATACCAGTGAAAACCTAAAAGAAACAAATGTGTAATATTCATAGTCCTGGTCATTTCAGAGGATGCAGAAAAGGATGCAAAAAATAGGACACAAACACTTTATTCAACATAATTATGTGAGTTCTTAATACTAGGAAGAAATACCTAAGATAGTCAACTTCACAGTCGATATGGATTATTTTGGCTCAGTTTCAGACCATGATCAATTGACTCCATCACTTTGAACCTATAGTGAGAGGCTATGTTATGGTGAGAGCACAGCATAAGGGTGACAAAAGGAGGAGGAGGAAGAGGAGAAAGAGAAGGAGGAAGATTGAGAGAGATTGGAAGTAGCCAGGATCTCAATATCCCCTTTTAGTCATAACCTCTGTGACCACACACCTTCCATTAGGTCTTGTGTTTTTAGCGGGTCTACTACCTTCCAAAAAACCAGGCCTATAAAAATGGGCCTTTGGATGTCACTTACCCAAAGTATAATAATGACTTAATCCTGTAGCAATTTTTTTCCTCAAGAGTACTAATTTAGTACTTATATAAAACTTATTTGAAAAATGAAATGTAATGAAAATATATTTCCAAAAACCTGACTTTTTTACTCTTCAATAAGCAAAAGACACCCTTAACTGTATCCAATTGCTGCATAAATATCTCAATATTACTTCTCAATTTCTCCATGTATCTTTGTCGTAATGAAGGAGAGACACCAGGTCATGAGTCTGGTAGTCTGTCTCAGTGGTCTTGGTCTGATGGATTTCTACAGTTTCGCTGTAGGGGCCTAGCTTCCCAGAAGGAATAATCAAACAGAGATGCAGATGAAAATCGATGCCCCTCTCTTAAGAAATAGAAATCTCTTTTATAGGCATCCCGCCTTTGTGTGGCCTTATCTTCGTATAAGAAATAGCTTCTCTGGGCCTCGGGAGAAGAAGGCATGAGTAATGACATAATGAAAAGGGAAGGTGGTCTAGGAGAGAGCTGAACCATTGATTTTTTAGTCAGATGCAATATTTACATCCCATTTTCTATCTATTTATCCTAAGCTCGCACCGTTCTTACTAGTAATCAGTGCCCTCCGAGTCAAATGGTTGGCAAGATTTCCTTAGGAGCTGGACTGTTCTTTTTCTCCTATTTCAAATCATAGACCATTGGTTCTTCAAGGAATGCCAGGAGACTATTACAGATTTTGAGATTAGACCAATAGTGTGATCAATAACTGTAAGATCTATTTTAAAGATTTATTTTAAGTTTTGAGATAAACCGATATTCTTTTGACAAATGGGAAACTCTATTGGCTTCCCGTTATATCTCATGGTGGCGGCCCAGGACAGCCCTATGTATTTTAATGCCCTGGGGTGTGTTTTCTCCCTGAGTTTCTAGTTACCACCTTTTCTTCCTGGCTATTGCATTACCCTGCCTTTTGCTTGCTCTTCATCCTGTCTCCCCAGCCTTCTCTCATTTGGCTGCAGTCCCTCGTTGTGCATATAGCTGTGGTGATTTGGAAGCCTTCCCTTTTCCCTTACACTCTGAATCACTTGTTATCTTCCTAATTAAAGCACCTCTTTCATTAGCTTATGATGAACTGTGTAGAGTACTGTGGGACACTTTGTATTAACAGGCCCATTAATGGCAATCTTATTAGCATAAGCGACTCTCTTCTGGTACCAGACTCTCTTTTTCTGTGGGATGTAGTTTACCTCTGTAGCTTTCCTCCTATTTCTTTATTTTTTTTTAAGAATTCAAAATTTACATTTCCATTTCATATATACAAAAAAGATATATATTTTATGTTGCATATATAATATATATTTTATATGTATCTCATACCTGTTATCACCTTGTACTAGGAAAATGTGATACAAAAATAATGAAACTATTAAACTCTTAATATCTTTTATACTAAGCTTCAAGCAGCTGGAATATATTGAGCTAAACAAAACAGAAAAAAATGTGATCTTCTCTTAATCTTATGCCATACAATTTTTATTGCACAAAAACAAAAATAGTTAAAGTTATAAATGTTATCAGGGAAGAATTATGAAATACTCTAAAAATGGGGTAGAATCAATGTGACATTAATTTATTTAAAAATATTTACTGAGTGTTTTGTATGGTCTTAGTCCTGGGGCTGTAACATTGAACAAAGCAATCTGGAGGATTGGTGTAGAGAGTATCATGAACTCACAATGGCATATATAGTTCTGTAATGTAATCTGAGGTTCAATGTAATAAAATGAACTTATTTTATAGAATAAAATTAACATACTTGAGCACTCAGTGAACAAGAGCACTCCTAACTTGAAATATGAGAGGGTTATAACATTTTGGAGTACACTAGCTAGCTTCTTATTGGCGCAAAACATATAATTCAACAATATTGAACTTAATGTTTTTGGAAATTTATTCTCTCTCTAATTCTCTCAGTGCGCTTCCACATACTTAGGACTGCAAATCATATTAAGAAACACTGGAACTTGAACATGGCATACTCATTATTTTTAGTCTAAAATCTTTATGTTTTTTAAGGACTTAGACTTTGAGCAAGTATGGACTAAGAAAGTCTTCCTTGTAAGCAAAATACAACCACAAATTAAAACATTGTGGTCATAATCACATGTGATTTTCTTTTATTGTGTCTATTAGATAAACACTGTACCCTGTTTCACCAATAGGAGCACAAGAACATTATGGAAATGAGAATGCTGCTTCTGATCCGATGCGCATCTGAAGCAGCCAAGTTTTTATGTCAGGGCTTGTATTCTCCTGGCCATCTAGGGAAATAAGCAGTCAGAAAAATCTGGCTGGGGCTGGAAGAAGACTAATGCACTAATATTTATTTATGAAAGCGTCATATATTCTGCTCTTCCAGGAATTACTGCAGTAGCAGTTTTGCTGCAAAGTATATCAGGTGAAAATAGGAACTGGAATGCTTCACTGCATGGAATAGGCACAAGCTACCATTGAAGAAAGATGCAGGATTTTTCAGTGACTAATCAAACATCACAATGATTTGATTATAGTCACTTGTAAGGCTTAGAAGCCTTTTATCATGGGTATATGTTGTTATGTAAGCAAAACTTTTGATGTTCTAAAAGAGCATTTATTAATGTTATAATTTTATTTTTTTAGATTAATCAGAACTCTGAATGAACTTAGACTAACAAATATCATAAATACTCAAAAGGCAAGAGCTAAGATAGTTTAGTACTTCGCATCTCCTAAAGAAGATTCTTCATGTGAGTATCTACAGTGAGTTCACTGTAGTCTGCAAAAGAAAGTCTGCAATTTCTTTTAGAGCTATATAATCCAATGACCCATCAAATTAATTAATGGGATCTTAATCTAGTGCAGTCAGCATGCTAATTAACTTGTCAAGCATGTATACAAAGTCTCCACACAAGTTATTTTTAAAAGTCTTCACAAGTGTTTGTGTTTAATCACAAATGCATGGAATATCTCTGAAACAAGGCAAGAACGGAAAGTGCTGGAACAATGACTGCCCTCCACAGAGGAGGACAGCAGAGGGCAGAAGACCCTAGGAGCAGAAAGAAGAACATTCTTTTATCACTGCACCTTGTGTGTTTTGCATGCTGCGAGAAAGCATGGGCTAACTGTTAAATTTTTAAACCAATCCTATGTATAAGATGTAAGGAAGGAGAGAGAAGGGAGGAAAGAAAAGAAATGAAAAATGAGAGGGGGGCAAAGCAGGAGGAGGAGAGGAAAGCAGGAAAAGGCGTTTTGCTTTGTCCTGTCATTACAAAACTACCTTGCTCTAAAATGTCCTTTGCTTCCAGTTTTCCTCCCACAAAGTCAGGGTGCAGATCAAGTGCTCCCCTGCTTCGCCCTGGCTGCTGACTGCAGCCTTCTGTCTTCCCTGTTATCAGACTTAGCTTACACTGGCTTCCCCACCTGCAAAGTGTTCAGTGACTCTCCACCATCCAGGAATAAAGCTGCCTGCCCCTGGGGCCCAGCTCTCATTTCCTCCTACCTTACACTCAAACTCCATCAGCAGTCCACTGAATCCCTCAGCAGAGTACGCCATTCGCTGCCCATTATGCTGCAGCTCAGGCTGTTAATATGTCTCAAAAATGCTGTGAGCTACCTCAGGTCAAGTGACTGCGTAATGATGGAGATAGCAAATGAGCAGGAAAACATGTACCACGCATGCCTCCAACATCCGACACTTTCTGTTCTTGAATGTGGGTGTGATATGACCCATTTCCTCTGCTGCTGCTGTTGTGACCTGCCTTCCATGATAGACGGTGACCTGCCTTCCATGATAGACGGTAACCTGAAATTGTGAGCCAATCAAGCCCTTCTTTCCCTTAGTTGCACGTGTCAGGTATTTTATTATGCAACATGTAATGAAAGTAATACGGGTTTTTCCTTTTGGGGGGTTATCTATAGTTCTGAAGTCTGTCTTATCAGTTTTTAAATAACTGTTTGAGAATTTCTAAATTACAAAACCATTTTGAATATCTTTAACTAATTGCAACATCATTCTACTTGTGAATAACAGGTAGATAACAAGAGCAGTAAGGCTTTGGTGAAGATGAACAGTCTACAACCCTGAAAATGGCTAAGTACCGTGTATCCAGGTCAAGCCTGAAGAGTATTAAGACAACTCTCAGGACTACCTGTCAGAAATCTCACTTATACCACCACGATTATTATGCTGTTAATCCTACCTTTGAATACATAAAAGTATTATCATTCTGTTTCAAGAATTAGACTTTGCAAGTAAGTAATGAGAAACCTGGTTAAGTTCACAGACGTTCTTTCCTGATCTCACCAGAAGGGGAGGGCATATAGTCTAGCAGATAAAAAGTAATCATTTTGCAAATGGGTGATGGACCCCTCCCTCAGTGAGGTTTCCTACTCTTATTACATCTACCCTTGAATGTGCTATTACAACAAGACTCCAGTTTAACAGCTTTTTGTCTCTGGCCAGGGGGTGACATACAGTGCCCAGCAGAATGGAGTGAAGGGAATTGCAGGAGCAGCAAAACTGCAAAAGAAAATCAACAAACCACAATCCAGAACTTCAGAGACTCTATATCAATCACATGGAACTAGGCCAGCCTAATCTCTCCCCATCCTGGAGCTCAGGGACATTTGCGGAAGAGGGGGCGGTAAGATTGTAAGAGCAAAAGGATGGGAGGAGCAACGATTTGCACGATTTGCAAGATTCTCAACAATAGTTGGGGCCAAAGCAATCATAATGGGACTTTGCATGCCCTGCGCAATGTCCAGCGCACTGTTGCCCTCATAAAGTCTAGCATCTGTTAAGGGCACCGAGACCCCTGGAGGCAAGGGATTGACAGCCATAGTAGTGATCTTATGCTTAAGGGGAACAAGAGAAAGGGCTTATGGAAATGCCACTGGGTCCTTATATGTCATCGGAGAGGAGGACCCAGTGGAGAGTTAGGCGTACACAATAAAGGACTCTCTGGGAATTGGGGGTGAGGCACTGGGGGAAGGGGAGGGGGAGGAGGGGGAAGGGAGGGAACTGGTAAAAAATTTTAAAATGTATAATTAAATTTTTAATAATAAAAAAAAGAATTAGACTTTGTATGTGATTTATCATAGATAACCTAGAGCATAAAGCTGTTTCAGAATTTTCACATAGACTGTGATTGCAACAACAACAAAAAAAAGTTAAATGTGTAAATTGGTTTACAAGCCTCAGAACACTTGGAGTCAATACTGGTTCAAGCCAGGACCTTTAAAAAGAGCAAACTGGAAGTCAATAGATCTAATTAATGGACAACCTGCTTCTTGGGATGTGTGATAAACAGCATTTTCTCTCTTGGAGCCATAAGTAACTCTAGCTATTTTTCATGATTATTCATGACTACCCTAGGAATATTAGCCACTGCCTTTAAATAAGTAAAATTCTATGAGGATTGAAATGATAATTTTTCTTACAGGGAGATAAAATTACAGCGTGCAGAAAAGGAAATGCTTCATTAGAATCTCTAAAAAATATGCTGCATTTGTACATTTAGAAAGACTGGGCACACATGAAATGAAGGTCAATAATCGAACAAACTTAATCAATTAGTGTAATTTCTCAGTGGTTCAAGTTTGCTTGTTTATGCTGGTTATTTATGCTCTCTGTAGAGACTTTAAAGCATATGTTAATGCTGACAATGAGCTTTTGAAGAAACTTAACCATGCTACTGCAATATGTAGAACTTTATAGAAAATAACTACAATTGAACTGTCTTGCTTTTAAATGTTTCTACTTTACAAGGAACACCTTGATATCCTTAGCCACCAGAGGCTTTTACCAATGGTATTTCAAACCCACATACAAACCTATGTGCAACTCAATACGTGTTCAGGGAGGCAGCAAACAACTTGAATTGCTCACATTTAAGTACAAATGAAACATTAATGAACTATGCTCATGGTGATACTTAAAGCTGTTTGCAGATCCATTTCAAACTTGCTTTTTGAAAACTCACTTTATAAGATTTAGTCTGAGAGCTAACCCATGAGGCTCTGTGGGTTCGTATACAATTCAAAAGACAAAGTATGGAGAGTTGATCTCTGGGTGTAGTAGTTGGGGTTAAAACAATTCTATATTATATTATATTATATTATATTATATTATATTATATTATATTATATTATATTATATTATATATAATTCTCTTATATATATATAATTTTAGTAAATCCACTCACAAGTAAAAGGAGTACCCTTCATCAGCTACAGTTGCTCAATTCTTGAACCAAAAGTCTCACAGAACTGAAGGATCCTGGGACATTATCGAGACTCAGTCACACTGGAGAGCTGAAGAGGCTAGGATGGACGCAGCCAAGCCAACGACGCTGACCTCCAACATCAGCAAGGAACAGCTGTAAGGCTCATGAAACTAGACTTGAATATCAGTGAGAACAAGGAAGACCAAAGGGGCTGAGCTTTGACTTACCAAGAACAGTAGCAGCAGCAACAGCAGCAATGAAGAAAGCAGTGACACACCATTAATAGACTCACATCTCAAGTCCACACAGGACAGGGGAAGCGCATCCTCCTTGCACTTCCTTTTATCTGATCCACCTCTGGAAAGCACCAGCCACTGTGGGCCAGGGTCTTCCATATCAATTAAACAACCACCTGCCGACTTACTCAAGGACCTGTCCCAATCATAGATTTTTCACAGCTGTGCCGAAAATAGTAGGTCAGGGAAAATCATGGCTGCAAAATTTTCTCTTGTGGTTGTAGCTTATAGTTTTCCAGTGTTTCATTTTGAGTTCAAAGTAGCCTCAGCATGGGACCTAGCCATTACTCTCTGAAGTTCAAAAGAATTAGAAAATAGGTAACTCTTTCAGAGTGCTGGAAATGTTACACAGCTTGATTCTGGCTATGGTTTGGTGAGTGTATACATATGTGAAATCCCATCAAGATATGCACCAACACTATGCAAGCTATATTTTAGCAATATTCAACAGCCATTTAGGTGAATTTCAGAAGCTTTCATATATTGTGAAACGATGCTAAGTTCTTTTAAAAAGATGGTTATTCAAAACTTCTTTCTGAAATCAAATAGCTAGCTATCCAATGGGACACAAAAACAAATGAACTTTTCTCAAAGTGGTAAGAAACTTTAAACACATGCAAAAACAGTTTCCTACCTTTGTAGTCAGTGCCTACTTCTCTTGAGGACTAGACAATAAACATAGCGATAGTATTGATTACTAAAGGCAACTCTCACAGAAGTTGCTTAAGCAGTAAATAGAACCAAACTAGCCCTCATTCCTTGGGATCCAGATAATTCAGCTCTGACCGAATGGACCTTAAAGTTGATCATAAATCAATACTTAAATTGTTTTGCCAGTGTAAATTGTAGGAATTCCCTCCTTGGTTATTCCAATAAGTTAGGGAAATTTGGAGAGTGTGGTAGTTCACATTATGAAAGATCTGCCTTAAATAGTAGGGTAGAATGAAGAGTTGGTAGGCCTTCAGTGCTAATTTTTCTGTAGCATTTTTGAAGTAGAAATTTTCGAAAACTGGTATTAATTCTCAAGGGACAATATATTGTCCAATACAGTTCCTAGAGTCCTGTCATCTTAATGTTTCATGGCTATCTTGGCATACAGAATGTTTTCAGAGAAACCATAGAAGAGCTATAGTTGACGTAATAGCCACAGAGGTGTAGAAGTCACACAAGCACACATCTCATATAAACTAATGTTTGCAGACCTGATAGGAACCACATTTGGGGCTTATGAATTCTAATCATGACTAGCAATATTTTAACAATAAATCAAAAAGCATAAATCTATCAAATTTCACCTGTTCAAGTATAGCGTCATATATAGAGAGTGCTAATATCTTATTGTGATTCCAAAGAAAAGCAATATGCCAGGAAAGCACATTAAGAAAAAGGCACCTTTATAACAATGCCAATATTAACTCAAACAATTTCCATTTCCTGTATGCAGACAGCAAAACTTCATCTCAAGCTAAACAACCATCTGGAATTGCCTATCGACTCTTTATTGATATTTCATGAGGAATTTGTTGTAGGCTGAACGTAGTGTCTAAAAATTATATAGCTTCTTTAATAATTCCAGATACCAACAAAGGATGGGACAAAATTAGGGTTTTAAATAGTTTATACATACTGTCAGCTTAATACATGCTGATGTGATTCTGAAGAATTTTAATTAAGTAAATCAGACTTGCCTACAATTCTTTTGTTTCTTCAGCAGCAAAAATAGATGAAAGTGTTTTTTTAATTCATTGTTTTATAGAACTGCCTGAGATATTAGAATTCATAGCGATGCATTGTGCTAGAGAAAGCATCGTGGCATGATATCACAGCTGTAAAACCCATGGCCATTCTCACAATTGCCTCACTACCTTGAGTCAGAGTCCTTGGTTAGTTTGAGGGCCTCTGCTCTGTTTTGCTATTACCAGGGCATCTAATTCCCAGTGTGTGTGCAGGTCACATGGCATAGACGTGTGTGCTAGTAATGCCACTCATGGACACATCAAATATTCTCTTCTGAGATTTGCTGAATTTTGTAGCTACATCCATACATTTCACAATGTGTAAATCGAAACATAATTATATGGTGACTCTGAGCAGAATTAAAGTTGTACCTTGTATTGGCATCTGAATTAAGTTTTTTAAATTTTTATTTTTCATGCAGTATTATGATTGCAGCCTTCTTGATTGGTTTTCAATGAAGTTTAGTAAGAACAGACAATAGTTTGTAACATAGCAGCAGATAAATACAAGCTGGAATATACTGTTAGATTATTTTTCTCCAAGGCAGAAAATTGTTCTGGCATAAACTCAAAGGCTGCATTTCCTTGGCTTTTGCCTTAAAGTAGAACTGACAACCATGAGTTAAGGAAATAATTACAGGAAAGGATGCAGGGGAAAATAAACCAATAGAGAAGAGACATGTAATACCTATGAATTACTACTTTATATGGTCAGCACATTATTTGTGGAGATAGTCTGACTATGTATTATCTATATACAATGAATATGGTTGCAGTACATGTAAAATATTTAGAAATTACTTGTCAGGTGCAAGTACTTATTCATACTGGATGTTTATCGCTCCTATCACTACGCAATGGGGCACTTTAGGGAAATTAAAAACACAAGTTACTTTTAGTAATATCGATAATAAATCCAACTTCATAAAAACAATTAATTTTCCATATGAAATATGGTTTTGGTAAATGGACTTCTTTTGCCAAATAATAGGTAAAAGGAATTAGGGAAATACTGTCACGAACTTCCAGATTAAAATGGTACATTACATTGTATTTCCCAACCATAAATGTCAACAAAATGACAAAAATTTATATGTCAATCAAAATCCAATTAGCAACAACCCCCAAATAACAGAGTAGCATAGCACAGATTATTAAACCAGTCCAAAGAAAAAAAAACTTTACCCCACCACTTCCCAGCCACTGTGAGGGGAACACACATCTCTGTGTTCAAAACTGTGATGTTTTGCCACAGGTTCAAAGACAATAGGATCAAGAGACCATAGACTGAAACCTATGAAAAAGCAAGTCTTCATCAAAGACCCTACATTAATCACCAGGAATCAGGTCAGCCTAATCTCTCCCCATCCTAAAGCTCAGGGAAATTTGCAGAAGAGGGGGCAGTAAGATTCTAAGAGCCTAAAGATGGGGAGGAACAACGATATGCAAGATACTCCACACACGTTAGGGCTGAAGTAATCATAATAGGACTTTGCATGACCTGTGCAATGGCCAACATATCATTGAACCCCCAAAGTCTAGCATGGATCACAGGCTCTAAGATCCTTAGAGGCAAGGGATTAACAGCCGCAATAGTGTTCCTATACTAAAGGGGAACACAAAAAAGAGCTCTAGTCAATGCTACTGAGTCCTTACACCTCATCAGAGAGGAGAACCCAGAGGGGAGTTTGACATACACACTAAAGAATGCTCCAGGAATGGGAGGGGGGAACACTGGAAGAAAGGGAGGGAGGGGGGAAAGGAAGGAGAAAAGTGGGGAGGGAACAAGGGGATCCAGGGAGGGGTGGAGGGAGAGAGGGGAATAGGGTACCTATCAAGTTTGTATGAGTGGAAAAAATAAATTAAAAAAAAGAATTAATTTTTTTAAAAAGTAAGTCTTTCCTCCATGTAGGTTCATTGTCATAAGAATTTCATGTAAGTGACAGAGAGCTAACACAGCCCCCAGTGTATACTAATGTCAATATCAATGGTATCATGAAATTCAATCATTAACTCTTTCTTTTCATGGCCTCTCATTGGGAAATCCTCCAGGAAACAGATGGGTAAAGACAACGAAATGAACTGCAGGCCACATTTATTACAACAAAGTCTCCAGGGTCACCTAGAAAAAATGCTGTTGTACATTATCTTGCACCAGCTCAAGAGAATAATGGAACCTGGTAAGGGGGAGAGTCGAGGATTCTGTAACAAACAGAACACTACCTTGTCTCGGCCCCCCACTCTGTACTAGTCACCCCCATGTTTTTAGCTAGAGTCTCCCCAGGCTACAGAAAGTTGACTAAATAATATTTAACTTTTACACTTTACATGAAGTTACAAAGGATGGATCACCGAAAATACAACAGAGTGTCATATTCTAGATTAGTCAAGATGAAAAGTTTGAACCCGTTCACTTCAGTATTAGCAAGATGAAAAGATCAACTCTACTAGTCCTAAACCTTCATGTATTTATCTACCAAATGATCATCTACTTCAAAAATCAATTTCTCATATTCTACTTCACATTAAAATAATCCAACCCCACCCAGATATCTTAATATCTACAGTCACATGACAAATGATCACTTGGTTCCAAGCTGTCTCTTAATATATCATCCCTCTAATTTCAATTACTTTTGTTCTCCAGCAAAGAATTCCAGTCACTGTTTCCCAGCAAACACTCTGTTCCAAGAAACATCTTCTTTATAGACTCCTGTAATTCCATCTTTTCTTTGTTTTGCAGTCTGGTCTCTTCTGCACCAGAACATTTTTGCAGCCTTGTTTTTGAAGGGTTGGGCTTTCTAAGGGTTTTTTATCTCTGGCCTTTCTTTCTGCTCTATTTTCTTTAACTATTGAAACAAATTATCCCTAATGTGAAACAGAACAAATTTATCTCCACAGTTCCAGAAGTCAAAGGTCAAGTGTCAGGTGCGCTGTGCTCAAGTCAAAGTATTCCTAGAACTGGTCTTGAGGAGAAATTGTGCCTTTTCCTTATGCAGCTTCTGGTAGCCAACTTCATACCTCAGTCATGTATGGACTCAAACTCTTCCAAGCGCACCACTGCGTTCTCTGCTCCCAACATCATGCTACCAGCTCCTCTGACTTGACCCCTCCCATCCCTCTCTTAGACGGAGCATCCCATTTCATCAACCCTCGCCAGAAAACCTGGGACTATCTTCCTCTTAATCATAAAGATTCTTAATTCAATCACATCTGTAAAGTCACTCATGCACAGGGGGACTGTAGTGACAGGTTCCAGGAATTAGGATGTGGACATTATTGTGTGTTTGTGGGTAGGGAGTTATATTGTACTTCTTCTCTATAGAGTTGTAACTCCAAAGTCTTTAATTATACTGAACTAAATGAGAGGAACACATTCAAAACTCTACAGAGGAGGTTTTTCCTGTAAAAGCTACAGATCTACTAATTCAGTTTCCTAATTGAAAATCTTGTCAACACAGCAAACTCCAAAATATTCAGTCACCAATCCATAGTTTTCTATTTTATCTAAATAGAAATATCTTTTCATTTCTCATATGTTTAAGCTTTTTCCTCAACAGGAATTGATTTCATTGTATGAGAGCCACAGTTAAGAAGATCCTTCCTCTATTTTTGACTCAATACTGACTGATGTTCTTTGACAGCGCTAATGTTGTGCTTTCATTACACTGCAAACCATTCCATCTGTAGTTCTTAACACATTATAATTTTATACAGAATTACAAGTTAGATATAAAGTCATTGGTTTAAATATTTTATTCATGTTTCCTTCACTAGACTAGAGATCCATGCAGAAATAAACCTAACATACTCTTATACTCTTATAGTTTCATTAGCTTTAAACAGATCCTAAGTGTTGAAGATGTTTTAAAAATATTTATTAAATAAATGAATTAAGTACTTATTTTCTTCCAGGATCTATAATAGTTTTTGAATAAAAAATTAAAACTTTTTTAAGGTCATAAAAGCTCCCATTATTTTGTGACCCTTTCTTTTGACAAATTTATGTGCATTTCCTTATTTTGAAGAGAAAGCCACTCTCCAATGGCAAAATCTGACTTTTCTTGTAACACAAAGACTCCTTCAGCTCAGTGCCTTCGGGTTATTGGAGATGAAGTAGTGATTAACTGGAATGGCCAATGCTTTTGAAAATCATTCGACTTCATGTTAGTACACTGGGAAGAGAAAGATACTTGTTTTAATTACTTTCCAGTTGTGATAAAATACTCCAACAAAAGAAATTTAAGGGACAGTCCATTATGGCTGGGAAGTCAAGGCATCAGAATCTGGTTACATTGCACACATAATCAGGAAGGAGAGAGCTATATATGTCTGCTGCTTCCTTTCTTCTTTACAACCCAGGACGCCAGCCAGGAACGTTGCCACTCCAAAGTCAATCACTTTCCAGCTCAGCTTAGACAGGACAATCCTCCATAGATATATCCAAAGTCCCGTGTCCTAAGTAATTTTATAGCTGTCAGTTTGGCCATTAACACTAGCCGTCACAGTGGCTTTCATTATCACCATATCTTTTGGAAACCCCACAGTTTTGATGTTGAGGTGACATATTTTTGATTGTGTCAATGGCATTAGTAAAAAAGAAAGTTGTCTCGCCTTGGTTTATTCAGAGCAATTTGAAAATAAAAGAATATCTCACATTGGACAGCTTTTCCACAAACAAGAGTTCTCAAAGTTGGGACTTCCAGATAAAGACTCTGGCTGATTCTGATGAGGATCCCACCTCCTGGTTCATCTGTTGTACCTTCTGAGAAGGCCTCAGTGGCAGGGGGGGGGTCTATAAATGCCCTTGTGCCTGTGTTATGAGGCTCTTATCCCGCTCCTGAAGCCTGAGCCTCTATGACATAATCATGTGTCAGGGCCCCACCCTGAGGCTCTGACCACCATTCAAGAGCCTTCTCATCCTTTCACTAGTGTTTGGTGCTTGAAGAACACGGTCCCGAGATGCATTCATTAGAAACGCGATGCTCAGCTATTGCTGGTAATATTGTTTCCCTCTTCATACCAACTAGATCACTTAGCATTTTAACAAATTCGTCATGTCCTAGCTGACTGTCTAGGCTTAGAGTTTATATCCTTATGTTAAGTAGTGCGATTTTCTCTTAAGATCTACTAAAATTTTTGATTGATGACTTATTTTTTTTTTAAGACAGAGAAACTCCAACATGAAGATAACTTTTGTTGTGTGTTGTTTTCGTTTCTTAGTTATTGAAGAAAGGGTTTCATGTAGCCCAGGCTTGCTGCAAACTAGCATTGTGGTTGAGGATGACCTTGAACCTCTAATCCTTCCTTCCCTCTACCTCCTGTTACTGCTAGAACTCTTTTGTTCTCAGTTTCTAACCCAGACTCTGATCTTCTGAAAAGGTTTCACTGAAGATAATCACACTGCAAATTTTTCTGACTTTTCGAATTGGAACTAATCAATGATGCCTCTACATGATTAAGTCTTAAAGCCAATTAATAGCAAATAGTTGCTCTGAAATTAGTTGGATTCCATAACCTGAAAGAAACCTGTCCATGCGATAGCTCAATTCAATATTTATGAAAAATTTTTCTTGTGACTGAAGAGACACCTGTTAATGGGTTTCTAAAAATGAGATGCAGTAATTATCACTTCAACAACTCATTATCTGTTTCAGAATTTTATCAGTCGAGCTCTTTGTCATTTCTAATTCAGAAGGAAAGGAGAGCGAAAAGAAACAGTATATCCTGTTCTCTCCATAACGGTGGCCCTGGCCTCCTAGTACACATCAGTTTCCAAAACATATGACAGGGTCATGATGATACTGTTTCCTCACTGAAACCACAGTAAGAAAAGGATTTATTTAATTATCGAAGCTAATGCCATTTTTTTTTCAAATCTATTTCAGTTTTTCTCCCGCCCTTTGCTGACACCTCATTGTTTTACAAGTAGTGATAAATGTGATAATGAGTAATGACATCTATTCATGGAAAAGTGAAAGGTCTGAATCTACAGTACTTTTCATTAAGAAAATATGTCTCTAGCAGAGTCAGGCACCTTGACTTCATCAGCAGGCCTCCAACTCGGTAAATAAATGAATTTTCCTTTAGTTTCCTTAAGTCTCCCTCCCTACCTGCTTACCCCACCACCACCACCTCCCATTTTGTGGCTATTAACACCCCAGCACCACAAGCTTTATCAAGGCAGCTTAAGTGGATGGAAATGCCTCAACTCTTGTTTTTATCCATTAAAATGCAAATGATATAGGGCTTTCTGATTGTTTAGTCCCTTAGGAGCTTTTGGACATGCAATGTTGAGAACTTGCTTTCCAAAGGGAATTCCTTTTTATCCTTCATCCTCTCTCTTCATGTGCAATTCATAATGAATGATTAGTGCCAGGCCAGGAAGCAAGATGCAGGTAAAGATTAAACATCACCTTGCTTCCTTGGTCCCCACATGAAACCAGTTGTGTGACGCACTCTGACCATCTTAAAACCTTGAGGCAGCGCGGGGTGTTTAGTAACTTTTTCATATCAGCATTGTGAAGCTAACTCAAATATTACTACTTGTACAATTAATGTAAGAAAAGTGATCAACCGTAAGATATTTGTTCCTTTTAGAAGTATATGAAAGCAATTTTTGATTTTTGAATTTTTTTGCTTGTTTGTTTATGAGAAAGAGAAGAGAGAGAAGAAAAAGAGAAAGAGAGAGAGAAAGAGAGGTCACTTCCTTTGCCCTTCCCTTGCTTCCTTCAGGAATCATCAAGCATTACCTGTTTTATTTTCAGATCTTCTTAAGTTCTCAAGTGAATATAATATGCTTTTCATATTATGTTTACACACGCACACACACACACACATATATGTATATGTGGCTATTAACATCCCATATACATGTATGACTCCCCTTGGTATGAGGTGGGTAACATGATTTGTTAGAATAAGCAATTCAGTCATGTAACATGTATCAAATGTAAATTATTCTCCCCCACACACAGGCTCACTTGAATCCTTAGCTTATATTAACGTTTGGGAAGGTTTTGGTATCTTTAAGAGCCAGAGCATTGCTGGAAGAAGGCACATCGTAGAGAGATAAGCCTTGACCATTGGTATTCCGGACAGGCTTCCTCTTGCTGTCTTGCTATTTTGTCTGTGGATGGGTACAGTGACCTGAACCAGCTTTCGGTGTCTTCCTGCAGTCATGTTTTCTACTATGTTATTCCTGCCATAATGGACTATATCCTTACTAGAGCTATCAGTCAAATAAATATCACTTTCTCCCCTAAGTTACTTGAGTCAGATTATTGTCTCATAGCAAAAGCAGAGTACTGTAACAGTCGTGACGAGAACATCAGCAGGCAAGTATGAGAGGTATAATCTCTAGTATTTTCATGAATCCTTGTTTTGCTGCCAGGATTACCCAGTGTAATGAACTCTCTTCACTTCTGGGAGGTAAGATCCACATTTCGGTCTGGCATCTGGGAGTATTGTTCCAAATCAGTGGATGTAGCCAAATAAAATCGTTAAAACTATATTGTCTATAGTTTCTTGGATCTGCTGAAGCCAATTTCCTTTTCCTTGATTTGTTTTTAAATTGGCTGTCAACTATTCTTTTAAAGTTCCACCTAACCTACTGTTAAATCCTAACTCTCAGTTGGAACTGCCATCTACAGCCTCTTTCTTCTCCATCACTGGCCATGAATATAGAAAAGTTTTATAGTATCAGTCCCATGCAAACAACCATCTTGCCATATTTTTCATTGCCAGGAAATACACACTGATTTCAAGTGTTTGCCTAAATGAGGTTGTGGCCATTCGTAGAATCCATTCTTTCGTGTTCTCTGCCTAAAAGTCATGCTTCAAACAAGTTTTCAGCCAAAACAACCAGACATGGTAAATTTCTTCCTCTAGCCTCAGTGTTCTGTTCTTTATGAAGGAAGAGAATAAGGTGGTTCTTCCATTCCTCTACTTGACCATTTGACATAAGCACAGAAATGGCAGCTGGAGGAATTTGGCAAGACTATATAAAGATAAAATTAGTAGCATGAAAGGATTTTTATTTGAATAAACTGATTAAATAAATTTAATTGCTCAAAGAGTTTGAAAACCATTGTTTTTATAATATGCTAATTACTTCCAGCCAGTTCATATTATAAGTCATTCAAAGACTTTAAGCAAAACCTAAATGAGTCATATCTTTAAAAGAAGTAACTGGCTTTGAATATAAATTTGGAATTAAATATAATTATGCTATATACTACCAATGAGCTGAAAATGAAGTTTTCTCACATATGATGTATTCTTTGTTTAACTTATTTATAAAATTGATCAATTCACACTTTTGTTAAAACCGTAGCTTAACTCCATGCCTGTGACATTTCGTTATGAAAAGTAGATGCCCAAGAATAAAGAAATTGAAGTTTGGGTTCTTCATACATAAACAAGAGCTTGCATAAAACACTGAAATGTTCCAGAAAAAATTTACAAGTTTCTTATTAATAGATCCAAAGATACAAGGATGAAGGGGAAATTGGAAGCGCCCAAAACTTAGCCCTTATATACATGAAAATGTGATCCAATGTTCTGTCAAAAGAGATTTATGGAGTATTCATAATAGAGAGAGGCACGGTAGCCAACCACTTGGAACAAATTTAATTTACCAAAACCTCAATGTGGAAAAATTTCAGACGCCCTCCTGCCCCCAGTGCCATAGGAATGATGCCATCACTAGCTTCAGACTTCAAAGCCTGAGAAAATACAACAACACCGCATGGATTTCTGATGCAATAAATTTTACCCTGTTCTGGGGTTTCATGCCTTGCATGTACCAGGTTTATTGCAGGAGCTTGGATATCCTTTTCCTTTTGTGTGAATTTAGCATGATGTTATTTTGCACTAGAAGCCAAGGTCACTTTATAGTAGTTCACAATATACACTTTTTTCTCTATACACGATGTAATTACTTGAAAAAAAATTCATGCTTTTCTGAGGGTTGGGTTAAGGTGGCATCTTTCATCTCTTGGGAAGGATAAATCCACTAGAGCTGTGTAAGGCTCCTGAGGGTAGTAGCATCACAGGGCTTAGTCAGGACATAGGACTGAATGTGAAACCTAAGCCAAGGACAGGCTCGGCTGCTGTGGAAAACCTGACTCACTTCTGGGGTCCCCCAGGGCTTCCAGAACAGTCTGAAGTGATAGCACTCTTTCTCAGATATGTCACAGGCATAAAGTCCCAGCACGCTTAATCAAGGAAGCAAGAAAGGGAACAGGGTCAGTGGGAAAGAAGGACACGCGAGTTCAGAGCTAGACCACCAAGTTGTCTGTCAGAAATACTGATGGGCTAGAAACTAGCAGCACTGTTGTTAAGAGTGGAGTACGGAGGAGTAAAAACCAGTGAAAATGCTGTTTTTTTTGTTTTTTTGTTTTTTTGTTTTTTGTGGGAGGGAGTCAGTTTGCTGAATCTGATGCCTTTTGTTATCAAAATATTTTCTAACTCTGTGTAGCCTGGGTGGTAAAAGGGCGCAAAGTATGTAAAGCTAACACCAAACCTTGGCAGAAGGGAATAAGATGCATCGAAGTACGAAGCATTCAGGAGAAGGTTTCCCGGCTGTCCCTTCTGGGTGGATGCACAGAGCACGGTTACTTTCATCAACTTGACTCAACAGGGTTTTATGTTCATGACCTAAAATACAGCCTTATGCATTAGAAACACAAAAGACAATCTTCAAAGTTCAGCTTCAGGCAGCAGCCAGAGAGGGGCCAGCCCCTCCTCCAAGCCCTCCAAAGAGGAGCCTCTGGTCAGGGCTGCCGTGGCTTCTTCCCAACAGTCACTCAGGGGACTTTCTTCACCTAGCTAAATCTTTCCTTCCTCAGCTGCAGTTGAGTCTACTGTGTGATTTTGCTAGCACTAGGTAGAAATGGCCTCATGGTATCTTCCCTAAGGAAACCAGCCAAGCAGCTCCGTCTTAGCTGCCAGTTCCACCTTCATGTGTCCCTTCCCACAAAGTCCACAGCTCATTTTGAATTCTTTTGCTCACCAGTTCTGTTCCTGGGAGTCAGGTTTGGGCTGAGCATTTTCAGGTCCGTGGTCTCTTACCCACAAATTTGCAGAAGCAACAAGGAAATTTCATTCAAAGCAAAGTGACGCATGTGCAAGAAATACCCAGCAAGCAAGCTGTGTAGGCTGCATGACTAAGAAAATACAAAGGTCCTGATTGTTATTTGGAGATTTCTTGTATGAAGTTTAACAGAAGGAGGAGGAGCTTGGTTAATAGGGGTGTGATTCTCCATTTTGACTGACAGACTTGGATGACATAAACCCTGTTCACTACACATATTCTTACTTATACACAATTCATCTGATTTTAATAATATGCATGCCCAATTGTGCATATTCATAAGACGGAAAAGAGGTATTCTTCCTAAATGCTTAGTAGAGGGCACAATTTTGCTGAACTGAAGATGCATCCCCATAAATGTTCAGGCCAGATCAGACTTTCTATTCTTTACATCTAGATAAACCGGGAATATATTTGAATAGAAACTCTGAAGCTTAATGGCTATTGCTACAGGGGAAAGAGCCTATTCTAATATTTGGGTTGTGCATGTAGTTCAAAATAGGTGATGGTCCCACATTGCTACTTGAGAGGCTAGGTATATCATTCTAAGAGGTTCAGTACACATATGTATCATTCTAAGAGGCTCAGTACACATAGGCCAGGAACCTAGGGTGTCAGGTGTGTTATTAGCATGAGGTTTGCATGTATCCCAAGCCTGGAGTTCTAGGTTGCTAAACCATTCCTCATGTTTGTCTGTCTCATGTCCTGTAATTATGGGAGTTACTCTGAAATAATTTCTCAGACACCAGTTAGGGTGCAGAAGGGGAATTTAATTTGCCAGCAGTCTGGAGTCCTTATCATTTTCCAAGAACTCCAGCCTAAGTTTAGCTTGTACTGCTATTTTATACAAAGCAGGGCAGGGGTGGACAAAGACATGACTTCTCAGAAGTAAAACAATAGTTGATATTATCAGTGGGCAAATGGAACCAGGCCTGTGACCTTGACTTTAATTGGGCAGAAGCTGAGGCTAGGATCATGCAGGTTCTAGTGCAGGTCATGGGAATGGACTAGTAGTGTCTCTTAAATGTCCTTACTTCACTGTCCTTGGGATTTTAGTCATTTTCCATGTTAACTTACATTAGCAGTGACTCAACAGTTTACATGTTTCTACCCCATTATCACCTTTGATTCTATTTCGACAACTTAAATTTTGAATTGCAATGCTAACATCTCCATCCTTGTAGTAAGTTTCATATGAAGCCACAATTATTAATATCATCACTGTGATTTTTGCTGGATATTAGCACACATAACACCAGGTGCTATCTTCCTATGGCAGAAGGGTTTAAGAAGATAGGAAGGTATAAGTACCAATAGCACGTAATATTCACTGTCCATCATTATCCTGCTTGGGACCAGATCTGTGGGGCAGTGCATGTATAGAGAGGTCGTTGAAAGCAGTAACCTTACCAGCCTTACCTGCTGTCTGGTCCCCTTGGGTCTCATGACCTTGAACAAAATGTCAGCATCGACCCACTTCCTCCAAACATTTCTCCTGTGGCCTTCTCAGTGAGTTTTATATTGAGTTCCTATTACATTTTCCTTCCTAGCAATAGGTAGTGGATTTCCATTTCCTACATTGAATTCTGATAGACTTGCCTATTTATCAAAAGGTCACACTAAGAACAGACACAATGTTGATGCTTTAAAATATTCTACATAAAATCATTCATGAGATGAGTACATTCAATCTCTCCAGATGTCTCTGACATTGCATTAGAGGTCTAGACCTGAAGACTTAAGTGGAAAATGACTGGTAAGCAAGCAAACAAAACTATAATTAGTAGTAATGGATATGACTATCTACATAAAATCCCTAAACCTAGCTTCTAAAGAAAATTAACATGTAACTCAAAGGATAATATAGACCTAAATATCCTAGTTTCTATACTATATATGTTTACCTTCATAAGACAGAAAAATAAATATTGTTTTCAAAACCAAATAAAATTACCTTCGACATTATCAGTGATATAGGATGTCTGATAGTTTATTTTCAGCTAGTAGTATAAAGCCTAAAGAGCTTCTATGCCTTGATCTAAAGGGATAGAAAGAATTTACCTATAGATGGGTCAACTGGCTTGTTTCCACTAGAACACTGTTAAGAGAAAATAAGTCTCTAGTCACTTTGACTTTTAAAGCAACTATGAAGTCACCTTACTTTAAAAGTTGAGTTTTAATGACTAAAATTGAATTAAAATTTGTGTCATTAAAATTTAATGACTAAATTGAAATTGTGAAACCACAAAATTTTATAGAACATTTTATTTCTGCATGCTGTAAACCCTAAATCTTGCACTTACAGTTTTCAAATGTGGCCATTCCAAAGGAATGCTTCCATAACACTTCCCAGAACCCCACAACAGGAATTCCTTAAAAACATGTCTCCATGAACAACTCACAAGTAGCAAGAGGTTATCATTACTTCATTCCCACATTGGACATACAGTGTTATGACACTGGAAGACAAAAGGAAACCCATGGCTAGACTCTCTCTGTAGGAAATCAAACAATGTGCCAAGGCAAGTTTCATCGACCCACACTCATTGTGAATCATGTCACACCTTGCTTCTGTTCATCCATTCTATCGTACAGTATTGAAGGAAATCCCTGATACTGAACGACTACTTGGATCATTTAAACACTCACTGTGTCTGACCCACTATTTGGATCCAAAAAGGAGGGAGAAAGACCCCTTACTGAACATGGCATCTTTCACATAAAGAACTACCAAGAAAGCAGCAGATAAACATGTTAACTAAGTAACCAAACTGCTAGAAAGAGAATCCTGTCTTTGGGTCCTGGTTGAAAGAAAATAACGTCCTAGTTGAAAGAAAAATAATTTTGATGTTTTGTCCTACAGAGCCAATCTTTCAACACTCATGTGTCTTAACTTGGAAGAGTCTCTAAGGGGTTGGAGCACAACCACAGAGGACAGGATTCTCTGGACTCCTTGTTATTGCGAGATGGGGCTTGTCATAAAGGGATTAAAGAAATAGCCCACTAAGCTCACTGCTGCTGCGTTGTGGTTGTCTGGGTAAAGCATTGCCCCGTGACCTTTTGAGCAGCAAGCAAGCAGGAGATCACCAGGGTGTGCACCCCGGAGCACCATCACTCTTTCTCCCCCAGTGTTACCAGAAGATCCTAACAGGAAGATTGGCCACAAGACAGACACAAGGCTGGCGGAGTCCCAGGCTCGGTGCAGCATAGCAATTACAGGAGAGTGGTTGGAGCAAGAGACAATAACTTAGAAACTGGCACAATCATCCACGGAAAATTCTCCTGAAATAACTGAAAATTGATTTAAGATTACAGTTACACTGTAGTAAATGACTAAACCATCTTTGCAATTTAGAAGCTTACCAAGATGCTATATAACTAAGTAGAGTCTCACAATTTTAACAATAGAGAAAAGAAAAACTTTAGCATTTCGATACTAATCTCCACTCATTGTATAATGCAGGAAGGTACATTATGCACCTAGATATCTGCTTCTGATTCTTGTTTGAGCAATATTGAACCAGACTATGGTTCTCAGGAATAAAATAGGGTCCTGGAGAGACAGTTCCCTTGGTAATGTTTTTTGCACAAGCATGGAAACCAGAGTTCAGATACCCAGCACCCAGCAAAAGTCCAATGCAATGGCATATGTTTCAAATCACAGCACTGGGAGTTAGAGACAGGCAGATCCCTGAAGCTCTCTAACTGGTCAGTCTAGCCATCAGTAAGGATTAGGCTCAGTGAGAGACCCTGTCTCAAAAGAATAAAGTGGAGAATGACTAGGAAAACTTAGGTTTGCTCTGACCTCCACACATGCACACACACGCACACACACACATGCACACACACACACACACACACACACACACACACACACCATACACACAAAAAATGTTTCAAGTGGGGCTGGAGAGGTGGCTCAGGGGTTAAGCCTCTGCCTTGCAGGCGGAAGGTCCTGAGTTCAGATCCTAGACCCCACGTATAGACACCAGGTGGAAGCGGGGGCGACCTGAGTTTCTGGGGCAGAGTAAACAAGGAGGAGGTGGAGGCGGTCCATGGTGGTTCCCAAATTTGCCCGTGGTTCTACACATACACACACACACACACACACACACACACACACGCGCGCGCGCGCGCATGCGCACACATGCACAATTGAATAAATAATAAAAAAATTAAAATTAAAAAAATGTTTCAAGCAAAATGATATTCAGCGTTAAAAAAATATCTGATCCTCTGGGCTATTGGGGACTCTGATCTCTATATTGAACCAATAAACCAAATCTTAAATGGCATTTATGAAATATACCCTCTCCCAAACTACATATACTAAATAACTAGAATTTCTTAGGGCCATATATGGTAAAATAATAATAATAATAATAATAATAATAATAATAATAACAGTAATCACATCTGGCCCTGACCTTGACCAGTGTGTGGAAACATGAGCGTCCACTTCACAAGGCTGTAATTCACAGTTTCCTGTATTCTCGATGTTTACTCTAAGGAGACAAACACATAAACAGAAGATAAGTTTAACGTAAAATGGTTCTTACTGAAGTTGCTTCTGATGACACAGATCTGAGAATATACCTAAAAGCCTGTTTAAGAAACATTGGCAACTGAAGAAATGCTACATAGGCAGTAAGCATGCAAGATAGCAAGGGGCATCTCAATGCAGAAAAAGCAAGTTATACAATACTCACATGATGAGCATAAAATCTGGTGGGATCCCTGCCCACAACAGCGGCCAATCATGCCAAAGTCTTTACACCTTGTGCAAGTTTACATTTTGTTCTGAATTATACAGGTGCAACCCGACAGTGGAAGACTGAAGCTTTGGGCAGGCTTTTAGTAGCTAAGCTTTTAGTAGTTAAGGTAATCCCTAATCAGACCTGCGGGAGACTATCTCATTGATGTGGAAGGACCCAGCCATACTGGATGGGATCATTCCTTCCTCAGGTGGAAAAGAGGGAGGGAGCCACTCCAGTAGTTTGGCAGACTTTAGCAGACTCCCAGATTGGCAAGTGAGAAGCTTTGACCCTCTCTTGGCAATTTCTGGGAATATTCTGTTCCCTTGACTCCTGAGTGAAAGCTCTTGTCAAGCCAGACTGTGAACTGTAACCAAAATCATGGCAAGTATTTAACCCTTGGTTCCCCTGAGGCATTTGAGTGTGTATTTAGTAGCAAGATGAAGAGTAGCTGACAACCACACGTGTGTGCAAGAGTTCACACCCAGAGACTTCTGGTGACGCCTGAAAATATTTAAATTATTAAACCAAAATAAAGGTTTCTCTTTTAACAGGAAACTGTACCTGATTTTAATTTCTGACTTTATACTTCTGTATATTGGGATCAGCATGAAATTATTTTTACAAAGCCAACTTGCCCCTTTATAAATTCCTTCACTTGCTCAAAATCACACTGATTGAAAAATATTCTATCAACATCACAAAACCTTAAGATTTGCCAATTAAATGCTCCCTCTTCCTCTTTCAGCATTACTTAATCACTTGGTAGGTGTCATCCTTGCAAAGTTTACATTTTGTTCTGAATTATAATGAGTTTTCTACTTGTCTATCCTTAAAAATTTACAAGTATCTTTGAGGACAGTCACATTATGTGTAGCTTTCTGTCCTTTAAATCATTTAAAATCCAACGATATGCAAGATACTCCACTCAAGTCAGGGCTGCAGCAGCCAGGATGTAGCCACAATGTGATTGAACATATCAACGACCCCCCAAAGTGTAGTAGGGATCATAGGGGAGAAGGCTTCAGGTAGTAGGATCCTTAGAGGCGAGGGGTTAAATAGTCATAATATAGTTCCCAGGCTAACACAGAGCCCAAAAAGGGGCCCCAAGCTATGTCACCAAGTCCTGAACCCTCACTAGTATAGAAGACTCAGAGGGAAATTCAGCTCCCACGTAAACAGATGCTCTGGAGGATGGGAGGGGGGAAAGCAGGAAACATCAAGAGAGGAGGAAGGAAGGAAAGGGGATGAGAGGGAGAGGGAGAGGGGGATGGGGGAAAATGGGAAGGGGGAGAATAGATAGGGGACAACAGAGGAGGGGGGGAAGGGAGGGAGGAGGGAGAAGAAGGGAGTACTATTGAGCTTGTATAATTAGGCAAAAAAGAATAAAAATGTAATAACATTTGTTGCAGTCAGCCTACAACACTGCTACTGGTTACAATACTACTGGTTACAATTCCTAGTCCAGCTTGATGGGAGAGCACACACCAACACCAGGGCCAAGGGAACTGGCCACACCATCACCACATGACACTTGAGAGATGGGCAATCCCTACTTGCCAGACCAGCATGTCTGGCCAAGTATACAGAAGATTGCCAAACTCTCTCAACCAGCTCTCCATGATTTATTAGGGCCTAACCATGGGCTGGGCCTTCCCCATCAGCTAGACAATCTCTTTCAGGTTTGCTCTGGGCCTAACTCAACCACTAATTCTCTACAAAAGTGCCTAGAGCTCAAACCCTCAACATCTAGTTGACACCTGTGTCTAACTGTGACAACATTTAAAATAGAGTTTCGCTTTTAGCATGCACATGAAAAAAAAAATGTCACATCCCTAACTTTTCTCACTATTAAATTGTGCAGGATATTAATGAGTACCGTGTCTGCCCATCAATCCCAAGTATTATTGTTCTCGCCTGCATTCTGCGTTGAGGAGTAGTCTCAGACAGCTGAGTTCATAAATTATCACCTCGGTTCTCCAGACCCAGCTGAGTGTACTCAGGGTGGATACTGAGGCCACAGACAGCCATTCAAGCGCCCGGCAAGAGAATGACCTGGAATGAAAATTTGATCAATAGGTCATTCTCAAGAGAAAAAACAATCAATGATTGATAAAGCTGTAAGATCATTCTCAGCTTTATTAGAAATTGAGAAAAATGCAAGTTTAAAGAAAGAGAGAGGAAGAAAGAGGAAGGAGGAGGAGGAGGAAGAAGAGGAGAGGAAGAAGGAAGAAGAGGAGGGGGGAGAGGAGAAGAAGAAGGAAGAGGGGAGGAAGAGGTGGAGGAGGAGGAGGAGGAGGAGAAGGAGGAACCTCATACTTCCATGGCGCCCAAATTAATTTGCCTTCCCATTGTCAGCTCATAAGCTTTTCTTCTTCGTCTCCTCACCGGCAATTTTGTTAGTTGTTTTCTCAATGGCTGTGCTGTAATGAAACATAGTGGAATTTTACTCAGTCACAATGGACAATTTTGTACCGATGGCTCAGCTGGTTGAGCGCTTGCTGCACAAGGACCTGCGAGTGGATCCCCATCAACCACGTCAATATGGGGTGAGGTAGATGATAGATTTGGAACCAGACCTCAGACCCCAGACCCCAAACCAACTTCCAACAAGATACCCCACCAAGAATGTCAATGGTAGCTGGTAAGGAAAACAGACAACTGGACAGACTCTTACTCTGGTACCAAACCAAGTGGTTAAACTGAAACCCTTTCCCCCTGCACTCTATTGCTAAAAGCTTGCACCCCTGACTCCAAATCAGTAGTAGTTTCCATATGGCAGGGAAATTGCTGCTCCCTCACTGGAATGTGGAAGAGTTTCCAGAATAAACTTCAGTCTTCATGGACTAAGCTTGGGTTCATGTTCTATCTCTCCCCGCCCCCCTCCTATTCTCCTACTCCTCCTCTTATTCTCCTCCTCCTTCTCCTCCTCCTTCTATCCTTCTCCTTCTCCTATCCTCCTCCTTGTCCTCCTCTTCCTCCTCCTTCTCTTTTCTATTATATCGTTAAGTAGAGACACCTGTAATTCTAGCTCTGGGATGTTGAGACCAGTGAATTCATAGATATTTTTAGCCATCCCGTGTGGCCAAATCTGTGAGCTTCATGTTCAGTGAGACCCTCTGTCAAAACCTAAGCTACAGAGCAATAAAAGATGACACACATTATCAACTTCTGGCTTCCTTATGTATATGTGTAAGCACCCACATACATGTACAAACACATGTGTGCATCACACAAGCATACATATAAAAAGATGCACTAAATCATCATATTAAGTAAATTAAGTTAGATTCAGAAAGACAAATACCATGTTTCCTCTCATTTTAGAGCCTAGATTTCATATAATTACATAAATCGTGAGGTAAACTAGGGAAACAGAGGGGGTTACTGGGGGGAGAAAAGGCTGAGAAAGTGGTACTGTTGCAGTTCACCTGCATGGTTGCTGATAAATGGCCATCAAGCAGCTTAAGGGAACAAGGAATTTACTTTCTTATGACAGTCCAGTTACAGTTCTCAGTCCAGCTTGAAGGAAGAGCACGCGCCAACACCAGGGCCGAGGGAACTGGCCACACCATCACCACATGACACTTGAGAGATGGACAATTCTTACTTGCCAGACCAGGATGTCTGGCCAAATGTACAGAAGGATGCTGACTTTCTCAACCAGCTCTCCATGTTTTATTCCAGGGCCTAGTCCCACCCACCATAGGCTGGGCCTTCCCTATCAGGTAGACAATCTCCTTCGGGTTTGTTTGGGCTTAACTCAACGACTAATTCTCCACAAATGTGCCCAGAGCTCAAACCCCTCAACTGTCAAGTTGACACCTGTGTCTAACTATGACAGGTACATAACAGGGTTAGGAGCAATATAATCAAAGTGTATAAAAGATGTTTACTTTGAAAAGTCCTTACACAACCCAGTACTATGTGATTATACATTAATAAAATCAGAGACATGAGATTTCACTCATTGTACTATTTTAAATGAGAGAAGTGAAAGTGTCCAGTATTGAAAAGAAATTGTCACTCCCATACATCCCAGGTAGGAATAGAAAGTCCCTCAAGTGCGTTGAGAGTATGTGCAATCATTTCTAGTACAGGCACCTTTTGGCCTATGCTCCTGTGGAGCACAGGAGGCAAAGATGTTCAGAGCAGTGGTCAAAAACTTCTAAAGGTTTCCATCATTAGGAAAGAAGGCATAGGTTACATAGTTACATCAGTAAAGCAATAGAAGGTGAACAGTGCTACATAGGTAAGCTACATAGAAGGTAAAGGATACATAGTTACATGGGCGAACTACATAGACACATAGTAAACAGTTGCATATGGACCTTACAAAAAGGGCGGGATATAGTTGTGTATAGTCTTTACAAAAAATCATGGAAGGGATACTTTGCTCCAATATTTTTCCCTTTTCTTCCTTCCTTCCTTCCTTCCTTCCTTCCTTCCTTCCTTCCTTCCTTCCTTCCTTCCTTCCTTCCTTCCTTTTCTTCTTGCCTTCTTTTTTCTTTCCTTTTTTCCTTCCTTCCTTCCTTCTTTCCTTCCTTCCTTCCTTCCTTCCTTCCTTCCTTCCTTCCTTCCTTCCTTCCTTTCCTTTCTTTTTCCCTTCCTTCCTTCTTTCCTTCTTCCTTCTTTCCTTCTTTCCTTCTTTCCTTCCTTCCTTCCTTCCTTCCTTTCCTTTCTTTTTCCCTTCCTTCCTTCTTCCTTCTTTCCTTCTTTCCTTCTTTCCTTCCTTCCTTCCTTCCTTCCTTTTCTTCTTGCCTTCTTTTTTCTTTCCTTTTTTCCTTCCTTCCTTCCTTCCTTTTTTCCTTCCTTCCTTCCTTCCTTCCTTCCTTCCTTCCTTCCCTTCCTTTCCTTTCCTTTCTTTTTCCCTTCCTTCCTTCTTTCCTTCTTTCCTTCTTTCCTTCTTTCCTTCTTTCCTTCTTTCCTTCTTTCCTTCTTTCCTTCCTTCCTTCCTTCCTTCCTTCCTTCCTTCCTTCCTTTCCTTTTTCCCTTCCTTCCTTCCTTCCTTCCTTCCTTCCTTCCTTCCCTCCTTCCTTTCTTCCTTCCTTCCTTTCCTTTTTCCCTCCTTCTTCTTTCCTCTTCCTTTTCTTTTTTCCTTCCTTCCTTCCTTTTCCTTCCCTTCTTTTTTCTTCCTTTTTCCTTTCCTTTTTTCCTTCCTTCCTTCCTTCCTTCCTTCCTCCTTCCTTCCTCCTTTCCTTCTTTCCTTTCTTTTTCCCTTCCTTCCTTCTTTTCCCTTCTTTCCTTCCTTCCTTCCTTCCTTCCTTCCTTCCTTCCTTCCTTCCTTCCTTCCTTCCTTCCTTCCTTCCTTCCTTCCTTCCTTCCTTTTTTTCTTTCTTTCTTTTCCATTTGTGTGCTTCCGTGACCAGTCACAGAATTGTTTCTTCCAGTTATAGGGAGGGATAGCTCACCTAAGTGAACTTCTGTTCAGTTACAATGGGGAAGACACAAAGTAGCAAAGACACCAAACAAGAACATCACAAGATAAAATACAGAAACAAATAGCTTTACAGAATTAAAATCACTCTTTTTTCAGAACTTGATTTAACACTTCAAAGTGTTAACTCCATTATGTGCTGACCTCAGTTTTCTTAAGAGCAGCTCCACGTGAAGGAGAGATTAGGGGTGCCTCAGATACCCGGGGACCCAGGCCTCCTTGTGTTTCATGTACTCTGAGAGTGGTGCACCTTTCATTTCTTCAAAGCTGATATGGGATTGTACCTGCAATCCTTCTGTCAAGGTGAAGGTCTAATTGAGGTGTAAACGGGACTGACCCGTGAAGTTACAATAGTCTAATTCAGGACACTGCTAAGTGCACCCTTCAGTGACCCCTCAGTGTTTCTGCAATTCAGCTGGGGGTGTTAGGTTACAGACAACACTGGCATGCTAAGAGGTTTAAGACTGCCTTCGGGTTTTCTGCTTCAGAGAATAAGGCTGATTGGTTGTGACACGGGATTAAACCTGAGCGTATATAATCACAACTGTCCACATGGTCAAGCTCAGCTTTCACAATTCAAAGTGTGTACCAAGCAGAAACTGCTCTTTTATGGAGCAAAGTGGAGAAGAAAAAAAAAAAAAGAAAACTAAAGTATCATCTCTCATTTGTAGGTTTTGTTCCTGCCTTTGAAAGAGACTAAAAGAGTAGGTCACACTGTTCTATTAAGGCGGATTCCCTTTTACACCGAGGCAAACACATGATTTAGAGTGTGCTCATCATGACAGTCATGCCTTTTGTGCTGCGAGCTATTGAAATATGAATATGGCACTAATTCTTTGCAACTACTAGACTGTAAATCAAACATGCCACTTAGTAAATGACCCTTATTCTTCATTTCTGGTCCTTACAAAAGATTACCAGGCATCAGTGGGAAGTACAAGAAAACAGACAATTGTGAAGACAATCTCCAACTCTCAATCAGCCTCAGGCAATTTGTGGGTTTGAATCTGTCTCTGTAATGAAACAAACAACTAGTTGAAAGGTGAAATTTTTAGTCAAACACTTTTTTTATGGGCTTATATGTTCCCATCTTCCAGTTATCTTAATGATCGATTTTCCTACTATTCTCTAAGAAATGCAACAATCTTTCTAAGTGACAAATTACTGAGACAATTCTTCCTGAGAAGCAATAAGCTTATTAGTAAAATTGAAAAATAAAATGAATGCAGTCCAACCATGAAAAAGATAATTCTCCTTTATTCTGTATTTATGATGTCTTCCTCATTCAGTGGAAATTATCAGCTCTGCCCAGCTCACAGTTTGAGAGCAAGCTGGTTTTAGTTCTCTCAGTTGCTGTACTCATAGATTCTTCTCAGAAGAGTAGAGGTGGAAACCAGACTTCAATGCACCCAGGAAGACTGCAAAACAGAAACTAGCGGGAAAAGTAAACTCTAAGAAGGGAAGAGAACTGAGTGCATGCAAGTGAAACCTAAAACAGTATTTAAAAAAAAACTGTTTATTCAGAGTGTGTGTTAGTATGTGTGTGTGTGTGTGTGTGTGTGTGTGTGTACATGTGTCCCTGTGGAGGACTTAAGGGTGACTTCAAGAATCATCCTGGATTGTTTCTACCTTCTTCTTGCTTCTCTCTGGGATTTCCCAGGCTCTACCCACCAGAACTGCCTGGATTTTTTTTTTGGCATGAATCCTGAGATGTGAACCGAGGTCCTTCTGCTTGCAAGGCAGAGCCTTAACCCCTGAACCCATCTCTCCAGCCCTAAAACAACACTTTGAAGGTACAGAAGAGGGAGAACAAGTATCAACCAAGGCAACAGCGAAAGAAGGAGGGTTCGAAGATGTCACTCTTAGGTATGCAGACGACATCAAACCAGACTGGCCATGTACCCTGAGCTAAATCCATGAGCCCTTCAACCTCAGCACCTCCACCCCCAAACCCAGAACTATGCTGCTGTTTCCTCTGTTAACAAAGGGACCTCTGGCTTTGTGGAAGCAAAATTCTTGATCTAGACTAGGGAGACTGCTCAGTCATCGAAGCACTGCCCTGGAAGCAAAAGCCGAAAAGTCTTGTAAAATATTGAATGGGTGTGGATGCCAACCTGTCTGTTCAGCTCCACCATGTAGACACTGAAAATCCTCCGAGCAAGCTGGCTGGCTGGACTAGCCCTATCAGCAAGCTCTGGGCTTGATGAGAGTTGCAGCCTTAAGAAAAAAGGTAAAAGAGCGTTAGAGGAGGATTCCTGGTATCAACTACCAGTGGGCTCTATATATATGTGCACACATGTGTACCATGCCCATATGTGAACATGCATAAGCACTCCACACACACACATATACGCATGACAATGGAAAAAAGAAACAAATCTGATTCTGGAACTGGGTAGTTTGTTTCCTTATCAGTTCATGCTATCGCTAAACCTTGTCAATGTCATTGTTTAAATATCCGTGAGTTAGTCTTTCTGAAGATCTTATCTGACTACACAGAATCTGATTAGCCAAGTGCAGCACTAAGGTTTGAATATGGTAGGAACTGCCCCATCAAAGTTTAACGTGCTAGCAACTTGGTCCTTAGTATGGTGGTACGGAAAGGTGGTGAACCCCAAACGGGGTGAGTCCAGTGCCGGGTCACTGGGGATGTTAGGCTCAGAGGGGATTAGTGAGCCTTTGGCTGGCTCCCATGAGAGCAAGCTGCTGTGAGAAGCCCAAGCCTGGCTCTAGGGCTCTCTGGCTTCCCGTCTCATCTTGTGATCTCTCCAACCAATTTGCTCCAGATCATGTTGTAATGCAGCAAGCAGGCCTCACCAGAGCCAAACACAAGTCAGAACTCTGGACCCGGACCTCCAGGACTGTAACACGAATGAGTTTGATTTTTTTTTTTTTTAACAAATTATTCAGCCTCAGGCATTTTATTATGACAACATAAACAGATCAACACCAGATTAAATATACTTCCACATCTGCTTTGATTAAGATAGGATTTTTAACACAAGCAACTACACAGAGGAAGGAAAAGTTTAGAAGTTGAGGCAACGGAAAGAAAAACAAGAACTCAAATCGATGTCCATTTCCCCAGTTCGAGAACAGCACTAGACCCAGCCTTCTGGGGGCAAGCAAAACCCACGCTCTCGCTAATTCTGGTGGTGTAAATAGCCCACCATGGCTGATTTCAAGATATCTATGGAGAGCAGCTGCAATGCCATGTCGCAAGCAGATTCTAAAACCTGGAGCAAGAATGTGACCAGGGCAAAGCCAGTCTGCTCCAAAGCCAGAGCCAGGACAGTCATGACTATGGGCAAAGCCTTGTTGGCTTCGTTTCTCCAGAAAAAAGTCGCTTATGCTTGGCTTGATCTCCCTTCAGAGTACATTGGATAGAGATTCACAGCCTCCTCATTCCATGTCCTTATAGTCTGCTAATGCAGCATTATTATTTAGTTTGCCTGTAAAATAAGCAACCCCAGGCTAAGTAGCTGCTACTGAATCTCCATTAGAGCCATTTAGACTACCTGATCCCAGTTTTCCTGTATGTGTTTTCCCATTCTTGCATCGCCCCAAGGGAGCAACACCCATACATACAGGTCAGAGTAACGATAGCAACTCATCCCTTAATGACATATCGGAAAGAGATGCACAGATTCAAATCTCAGGCGTTTTATTATGACAACATAAACAGATCAACACCAGATTAAATACACTTCCACATCTGCTTTGATTAAGATAGGATTTTTAACACAAGCAACTACACAGAGGAAGGAAAAGTTTAGAAGTTGAGGCAACGGAAAGAAAAACAAGAACTCAAATCGATGTCCATTTCCCCAGTTCGAGAACAGCACTAGACCCAGCCTTCTGGGGGCAAGCAAAACCCACGCTCTCGCTAATTCTGGTGGTGTAAATAGCCCACCATGGCTGATTTCAAGATATCTATGGAGAGCAGCTGCAATGAGAAGGCAAAGCCATGTCGCAAGCAGATTCTAAAACCTGGAGCAAGAATGTGACCAGGGCAAAGCCAGTCTGCTCCAAAGCCAGAGCCAGGACAGTCATGACTATGGGCAAAGCCTTGTTGGCTTTGTTTCTCCAGAAAAAAGTCGCTTATGCTTGGCTTGATCTCCCTTCAGAGTACATTGGATAGAGATTCACAGCCTCCTCATTCCATGTCCTTATAGTCTGCTAATGCAGCATTATTATTTAGTTTGCCTGTAAAATAAGCAACCCCAGGCTAAGTAGCTGCTACTGAATCTCCCTTAGAGCCATTTAGACTACCTGATCCCAGTTTTCCTGTATGTGTTTTCCCATTCTTGCATCGCCCCAAGGGAGCAACACCCATATATACAGGTCAGAGTAAGGATAGCAACTCATCCCTTAATGACATATCGGAAAGAGATGCACAGATTCAAATCTCAGGCGTTTTATTATGACAACATAAACAGATCAACACCAGATTAAATACACTTCCACGTCTGCTTTGATTGAGATAGGATTTTTTTTTAAAGATTTATTTATTTATTTATTTATTTATTCAATTGTTCGTGTGTGCGTATGTATGTGTGCGCATGTGTGTCTGTGTGTGTGTAGAACCATGGGCGAATTCGGGAACCACCATGGACCGCCTCCGCCTCCTCCTTGTTTACTCTGCCCCGGGATTCACAGGCTCCGCCCTGCCAGGACCGGAAACGCAGGCTGCCCCCACGTCCCCCTGGCGTCTATACGTGGGATCTGGGATCCGAACTCAGGACCTTCTGCCTGCAAGGCAGAGGCTTAACCCCTGAGCCACCTCTCCAGCCCTGAGATAGGATTTTTAATTACACAGAGGAAGGAAAAGTTTAGAAGTTGAGGCAGACATTGGAAATTGAACAAAATGTGGAACCAAGGCAGGAAGGCTTTTACCTCATCCAAGGGACACACTTAGCAGCCATTGGTTTCTCTGCTTCTCACACTTTTGTTCTCTCTACTTCAGTCAAAGAATAAAATCCTACTGAGCTTGAGTAGTGAGTCCAACATTAGAGCTCATGAGACAACGAGCCAAGCCAGAGAAAAATAAGGAAGAGACCCAAGAACAGATAACTTAGACACTGGAACCCAAACCTGAGGTTCTCGGAGCACATCTGCTCCCACTACTGGCCTCAAAGAACAGGGAGCTCTGCGCCACCCAGAGTTTGGCATTCCTTAAGCACCTATAAATATTCTACAGAGTGAATGAATGATTAATAAGCAACTCTAATGCCAGCACTTAATAATCAGGAAATCTCTACTTCTTTGTGTATATATATGGCCTCCTATCAGATCACCACATTTATTGATAGAGCTACAGCTTAACCAAATAACATCAAATATATCATGTGGCCTAGGTTTCTGAAATAATTCCAATTTGTGCCTCAGCCCGTTGATCCTAAACATTTGTGATCATTTTTATTTGATTTAATGAGATTTTAAAAAATCTTCAAATTACTTAAAGAGTGATATTTTAAGCCTTATCACAATCCTGATGTCTTCTCCAAGCTTGAGTTTCCATCGGAGCATGAGATGCTACTCTGGCAACTCCAAGGCCATCCATGGAAGTATTCCCCCTCTGTGGCTAGCTCCTGCCAATGGGCAAATTGCATTTCTACCAGTCCCCTGTCCAGCCACATTTCTATTTCTTGTCACAGTTACAATCATATTCTACTCAAAGGAATATAATCTGTTGTAGAAGTTCTCTGTGGATTTCGTAGTGCTTCTTCTTAATGTGACTGCCTTCTTTCAAATATATCTTGACTTATTAATCTTATCTAAGGTGAACAAATTAGTTTAAAATGTAAAGATAGATTTTAATCAGTTGTATATTCTTGCAACAGAAAAAGAATCTATCATGAACTCAACTCAATCTTTAAGGGATATTGAGGCAGGAAATGGTGTATCCTCGAGCCTTGGGTAAGCTCTACCTATGAGTGAGGCTGGGGTCCTGGAAAACCAGCATCCACCAGAGATATCTCAGGCCCATGACTCTGGGATTCCTGTCTCACAAATTTGAAGGGTGGAAATCGGGAGCCACAAAAGTGTGAGTTTTGTTAGTCACGCCACACCATTTTGTAAAACCTCCTCCACCCTGACTGAAAAGTGGAAAATTCTGGAATCACCCTCAGGAGCCACCCTAATCTGCCTCCAATTTATCTCCCCCAGTTCCTGACCTCGAGTACCATCTTTCGAATAACTTTCTTTCACGGTCCATCCTTGTCTACCCACAACACTTTAGCAATGTTAAGACCATAAAAGATTTGTTCTTGCATACATGACACCAAAGGCAAACTAAAGGAAATCCAGTGGGCCACACATATCCAAAAGACTTGAAAACAGGAGGAATCTGGCATGAGAGAAGAACTATAATGGGAACTGGGGTATGGGGTTGGGCATTAAGGTATGAAAATGTTCAAAGGTCACTATCTTATATACAAAACTATCTTATATAACAATGATGATGATGATGATGATAATGATAATAATAATAATAATAAAGATTCATCCCTACAATTTTCTCTTTCTTTCTCTCTCCTTCCCCTCACAATTCCCACCTGATCTCTTCAGACTCTCCCCCTCTCATCATGCTGTCCATAGCAGCACCCTCCCTATCCTCTCTCCAGTCTAAGTTCTCTTTTCTGTATTAATACTCTCTCACCTTAAGGCTAAACTGTGGTTTCCATTACCACCCGGCCCTGAGTTCTAATAAGGTTTGTATTTCTTACGTCTTTCCTTCTTGTTAGTTTCTCTTCATCGTGATCTCCACAAGCCCCTAACACGTTGCCGCAGTTGTTCTCCATCCCTTCCCATCAACCTAACAAGTTTTATTTTTGGAGGAGAATAGATAGAAAGGAAGGTTAAAAGGAAGAAAGACAGCAGGACTCCTGTATAGAAGGAGTGGGTCCCCATAAATGGAACTCCAAATCGAGGCTAGTAAACCTTTCCTGGATGGAGACCCTGGGGAGAGCTTAGCTGGTCATCTCAGTTGGGATATCTAGGGAGATCCCAGGATGTGGTCTTGAGTGCTGAGAAACTGCATGAAAGTTTTGTTTTGGTCCTTGCAGGCCAAGATTGAAATTCATCAAGAGGAGGAGTCAAAGTGGCCTTGCCAATCTCCGCAGCAGGTTCAAGGCCAGCCGGGGCTTTGTCTGAAGCATATTCTGTTTAAGAAGAGGTGCTCTCCACCTTCCCTGCCAGATGTCAGGTGGTGGGTGAGGGCTTCCTTGCTTGGAAGCATTAAAAGGACATATCTTCTTACTGAAAACTCTGAAACATTTGTGGCTTATTATTACCATGGGGTGACAATTCCAAATATCACCAGTGATAAAAATTCCTCCTCCTCCCTCAATTTTTATAAGATCTTATTTCTAAATAATCCCCCAGTTATTCTTAATTTTTGTAAGCTTTGTACTCAGCATCCTTATCACGCTTCTCTGAAGGAATATTGAATTTTTGTAGGAAATTAATCAGGGAACTGCCACCTACACAGCTGTCCTTTCACACTTATGGGACTCAACATCCACCTTCATTTTAAAATAACTCTTAATACTTTAGAGTATGTTTGAACTTCTTTGGGTACTGCACATGACTTTCGTTCTTTTAGTCAATGTTAGGTTCTGGATCTGGCATGACAGCATGTCATGTTCAAAGACTGTTCAAAGAAACACAAGCAGCATTGTTTGAATACCCTCAGACCAGGTGACCTTAGTGGTTAAGACACAAGACCAAAAAAAAATGAGGCTCAGTAGGTAAAGCACCTCTTTGCAGACCTGGTCACTTGAGTTCAATCCCCAGAAGCCCATAAAGTGGAAAGAAAGAAGTGACTTCTGAAACACTCTGATGTCCACCAGTGGGTCATGGCACATGTACCCCTCCTTCTCTCTCTCTTTCTTACATTTTCTATCTCTTTCTCTTGTTTTCTCTCCACTCCACACAAAATAAATAAGTAAATAAATAAATAAATAAAAATTTCAAACATGCAAATAGTGACGACCACAAGGGATGATTTTATTTTATTTGGTTTGGCATAAATTTCAGTTCATTCATATTTAAGAGCATCTTTAAAATTCAAATGTATTCTTTTCAAATTGGTAATCACTTAACGAAAAAACAAATCCAGAAACACAACAGCCTATTCATGTTCTCTCGCCCTTAACCATTGCTGTGATCACATGTTTGGCAGACAATGTGCTTTTATTAAAATTCACTTATTATCAGAAAATTATTTATACAAGCTGTAATAGAACTAACAGCCAAATGATTAAAGTCCAAGCTGTTACTTAGCAATAAAAATCAAAATAAAAACAACTAAATTGCTTTTTCCCAATCTTGGTGCTTTGGTGTTTATTTTCAAAAGTGTTTTCCATTTGTGCTAATTACATGTACAATACTCAGCGAAAGAATTTCTTTGTCTATTTCTTTTCTAGCTCTTATCATCATAAGCATTTATTTCATCTGTTGATTCTTATTGCAAACAATTTTGCATCTAGGGACGTACTCACAGTAGCAGATGTCCCCATGTTCCCAGGGGGTTCCCTGACCCCCTCTGTGCCTCTCCGCAGTCAGCTCCACTGCAAGCACCAGCTCCTGCCCAAGTTCCTTTCAGTGAACTCAGCCTCACATTTTCTTTCTCTTGTTCTTTATTTCTTTGGTTGTATTAGTTTGCTTGGTTTGGCTACACAGGGTTTCATGTAGCTCAGCCTGGCCTGAAATTCGTAATATTCTCAAGTTGAGAGTTTCTAAATTTCTGCCTCCTACTTCGACTATAGGCCTCCTACTGGGACTATAGATGGGTGTCACTCTGCCCAGTTGTGCAGCACTGGGGATGTAACCCAGGGCTCCATGCATGCCAAGCAAATGCTCCCCAACACTAGTGTTCTGCTTTCCATATAATAGTTAACTTGACTTTTTCAAAATACAGATCTGATCACAGTCTTTCTTTAAATCCTCCCATGACTTGGAAATGCTTTCATGGCCCCTGAGCCCTGCAGGGTCAGCCTACTGTCTGTCTCTCTGGCCTGGTAACACATCGGGCTTCTGCTGGCTCAGCTCACACTTAGCCTCTTCTATTCCCAAGTTTTCTCTTTCCACAAAACCTTTGCACTTTTTTTTCCTTCCTCCCTCTCTCTCTCCCTCCCTCCCTGCCCCCTCTCCTCCTCCTTTTCTTCCTAGGCAGAATTAGAGCAGCTCTTCTGGGATGGGTCTCTAAGGTCTTTGAAGGATTTTTGGAATTCCTGAAGGCCATCCCTCTCTGCTGGGATCACCTTGAAGGAACACCCCTGCTGAGGAAGTGACTCCAATCCTCCCAGAGGTAAAATGGCCAACTTCCCTTTGAAAGGATTATGGAGATGAGCTCTCCTGACCAAAACAACTTGATTTCTAGCCCACGTGGGCCCTAGAGCAAGTGGGTTGGGCCCCAGTGAGATTTAACCAATGAGAAAAAAACAGTGTCCTGGGCTTGTCTAGGTGTATAAATATGCCTGGCCCCTCCTGGTACTTCTTTCTAGAGTTCTTTCTAGCTTCTGACCTGCTCCTCATGGATTCCACGCCAAGGGTCCATGAGTTCTCTGGCACCCTAGCCCCTCCTGGCATTAGTGCCATGAGTTCTGTTTTTTGCCTGCTTCTCATGGAGGCGCCCTAGCCCTTGCTCCTCATGGATTCCAGCTGCCCACTTCTCATGAGCTCTCCGGTGTCCTAGCCCCTCGTGGCACTCCATGTTTGGAGTCCATGAGTTCCAGTCTTTCTCTCCACTAATAAACTACCTTAATCCTCTACACGTGTTCTGGTTTCAATCTTTGACTCCGGAACACAAGAACCTACACAATATTGGGACAGTCGGTCCCTGTCCCCACATCATTTGGTGACCCAGATGGGACATATGAAGGGACAGTCCTGATTGTCCTGCATCATTTGGCACCCCACGTGGCACAACCAAAAGACCATTCCCACAACACTCCTTCCTTCCTTCCTTCCTTCCTTCCTTCCTTCCTTCCTTCCTTCCTTCCTTCCTTCCTTCCTTCCTTCCTTCCTTCCTTCCTTCTTTCCTCTCTCTCTGTATTTCTCACTCTTTTTTCTCTCTCTTGTTCTTTCTTTCTTTTCCTTTTCTTTTGGAAAAGACTAGTTCCTAGTGATAGCTATTCTTCATCCTTCAGAGCTTCCCTCTGATCACTTATCACCCTTATCAGTGGTCTGTACAAGCATACTCCCCTGACTTCCCCTGGTCACATGAATGCCTAGCAACTACAGGCTGCACGCCGTCTTATCCCTCTTCCCCTGGCACTTGCCATAGATGCATTTGACGGATTTGGGATGCTGATGAATTAGTATTTGCTTAGCATGGTATGTCATGTGCCAGGAGACAGAAGAGGAGAAAGAGATGACGGAAATAGCACGTGGAAAGGAGCAGGAAGAGGAGATTGGGTAGGAAAAAAGCAAAGGTAGGACAGGGGGAAAAGCTGAAAAGGACAGGAAGAGCAAAAGGGAGGGGTCACAGTTGCAGAAAACATGAACAGCCACATGATGGGACTTTGTGACCTGCTTTGGCCATTGAATGCTTTGGGCACTTTGTATTGTAAGTCTTCCATGAAGTATGTAGAGAAGTTAAAGTCACTCAGTAGTTGTTTAGTATAGTCTCTCATAGACTCCTTTCCCTGATAAGTTCATTGTGTATCATCTTTTTAAAGATATAGCATCTTGTAATAAGGTGTCAAAACAAATAAAGTTAAGTGACAAAAACTGGAGTGTTATCAAATTATTTTCCAGCTTAAGTGCTAATGTCCTGAAAAATGAGAGTAAGTGGACAAAAAGCCCTATAAGGAAAATGGACAAAAATAAACACAAAATGGGCTGGGCCTTGCTCACGGTAGGAGAATGCATGAATACAATAGAGAAAGGCAGAATTGTAGAAGTTCACACACATACTGTGGGGGGATCTATGGGAAGCAGCAGGTAGACAGTTCTCATTGGTGAGAATAACAACTGACACAATCCATACAGAGGGGAATTTAGGAATAATGAAAACTACATATGTTTACCTTTCAGTCTCTGTCCATATTAAGCCATGTCTAGGAATCTAGGATTATTCCAAGAATATGACAAGCAAAGGGTGTAAGGTTCCTAAGAGTCCACTTGAATCATCCCTTAGCTTTTGTGATTATTTATAAATGCCCAGAATGAAAAGGATTTTTTAGAATCCACTTGTATTTTCCTTCACAGTAGCCTCCTGCCTTACCCTGAGTTTCTCCAAGAGCAAAGCCTGAGATGAAACTTTCTACATGCCTGAAATATTCAAAAGAATGGAGGTGAGAGGGTCATTCCAATCTTGCCTTTTTTTCAGCTGGTCACTGAAGAGGCTGCTTGAATATTGGGAAATTATGAAATGTAATGAATGACTCTCAGCCTCAGAGAGCTTGGAGGGTGCAGTGAGGGGGGCAGACAGCAAGGGATGCATTAGGTCATCTCTGAGCCCCCATTCCCTCGAGTTATCTCTGGGAGAAGAAGTACTTGTTTAGAACAAGACCCCACATCTGTAGCTGGACAAATAGAGGCGGCAGGGAGAATCTGACATTGTGTATAAGACCTATGTGTTCTTCATAAAAGAAATAAAATCTTCACAAACCACATATCTGATAGAGCTCTATTATTCAGAGTGCACAAAGAACTTAGAAAACTAAACACCAAAGAAACAAATGGCCCAATTAAAAAATGGGCCTTGGAACTTAAAGAAACTGTACCAGGGACGAAATTAAAATGTCTAACAAATATCTTAAAAAATGCTCCACATCCTTAGCCACCAGAGAAATGCAAATCAAAACATCCCTAGTCTTACCCTGGTCAGGATGGCAAAAATCCACAATACAAACAACAACAAATGCTGGAGAGGATGTGGAGAGAGGGGAACTCTCCTACATTGCTGGTGGGAATGCAGGCTCATACAACCACTCTGGCGAGCCATCTGGAGATTCTTAAAGAAGTTAAAGATTGAAATGCCATATGACCCTGCTATTCCACTTTTGGGAATAACCCCCATACAGCAAAAATTCACCTCGATAGCACAAGCACGACCATGTTCATAGCAGCACTGTTTACAATAGCAAAGTCATGGAATCAGCCCAAATGTCCAACAATTGATGAGTGGATGAGGAAAATGTGGTACATTTATACAATGGAATACTACTCAGCCATTCAAAAATGATGAATTAATGGAACTTGCAGGGAAATGGATGGAATTAGAAACAATTATATTGAGTGAAGTATACCAGACATGGAAAATTAAGCACCGTATGTACTCCCTAGTAGGTGGATCCTAGTATCAAACCCACTTAGAGACACTCAAAGACAAATCTCTGTAATACCTACAGTAATTGTAAAGATTATAAACAGGAGAGATGGGGAAGGACGGCTCCACCAGAAACAAGGAGAGAGGGGACCATGTTACAGCAGGGAAAATAGGCCACCATCAAGGACTGCAAGTAAGTAATGAGATATTTGGTTAAGTTCACAGACTTTCCTTCCTGATCATTTGCAACCGATGGGGTATGATCTCACCAGAAGGGAAGGGCATATAGGCTGCCAGATAGAAAGTAACCATTTTGCAAATGGGTGATTGACCCCTCTCTCACCGTGGTCTCCTACTTTTATTCCATCTGCCTTTGAATATATTCTTATAACAAGACTCTAATTTAACAGGTTTTTATCTCTGGCCAGGGGGTGACATCTAATACCCATCAGGATGGAGCCAAGGGCATTGCAGGAGTAGCAAAACTGAAAAAAAAAATAATCAACAAACCATAATTCAGAACATCAGAGACTCTATATCAACCAGCCTAATCTCTCCCCATCCTGAAGCTCAGGGAAATTTGCGGAAGAGGGTGTGTAAGAGCACAAGGATGGGAAGAGTAATGATATGCAAGATACTCCACACAAGTTAGGGCCGAAGCAATCATAATTGGACTTTGCATGACCTGTGCTATGTCCAACGCATTATTGACCCCACCAAGTCTAGCATGGACTAAAGGCACTAGGATTCTTGGAGGCTAGGGACTGACAGTCACAGTAGTGTTCCTTAGCTTAAGGGGAACACAGGAAAGGGTTCTGGGAAATGCCCCTGGGTCCTTGCACCTCATTGGAGAGGAGGACCCAGAGGAGAGTTTGGCATGCACATTAAAGGATGCTCCAGGGATTGGGGGGGAGGCATTGGGGGATGGGAAAGGGGGAGCAGGGGGTCTGGGGGAGGTAGAGGGAAGGAGGGGACCAGTGTACCTGTTAAGTTTGTATGAGCAGAAATAATAATAATAATGAAAAAAGAAGATTAAAAAAAAAAGAAATTGCTCTCCTAAAAGGAATCTACCATTGAAGTAAGTAGGTTGTAGAACTCACCTTTAATTGATAGGATGCAGTGAATTACATGGTTATTTTTAGAGATTTAGGAATTAAAACCTCATATCCCAAATGGGAAATTTTGTGGTTACCAATCTCTCCAAGGCAATGCGTTTCCTCTGGAAAGGGCAGCACATGGCAAAGGCAGAAAATTACGCCACAGGTACTTGGAGCTCAAACGCATAGCAATGGATAAGAATAAACCAGTTGCAGAAGGTTTTTAGTGAGGAAGGCCTGAATGTTTACATATTTTGCATACTTCACATGTTAAATTTACAAACGGGTTGGCAACACAGCACATATCCATGTAGAATGTAATGGGATGCAGTGTAACCTGCATGCTTACGTATGGAATTTGAAGCGTTTGATGGTGCAAGCCGAGGGAGAGCCAGCAGTCTGCGAGCAGGGACGGCAGCAGTACTGGAAGAGGCCAGGGCCGGTGCGAAAGGCTGATTAGTGCTGCGCGCCAGACACACGTGAGATTCAAAGCGATTCGCTTTGAAGAACTTTGGCTGCGCGACTGTGAAACCATTTTCACACTGGTAAATGACTTGGATCCCTGAGAAGTCTGTAAGTCCCCAGAGCAGACGCTGGCATTTTTTTTCTACCAAATCCAGATAAGAGGTGAAGTAATGAGTCTGGAATATCTCGAGCCGATAACTTTTTCACTGGTTTCAAACCAAGGAAATAAAAAAAAAAAAAGGATTACTTAAGGATTACTTTTCAAATGACCTTCCCACCCACGTTGGTTTATTTTGTCCTGGTAACACGTTATTATAACAAATGATCACAAATAAGTGGTGACTTAGAACAATAGAGACTTATTTTCTTCCCTGTTCAGGAAGCCTGAAGTCCACACGGAGAGGGTCGGCAGAACCTCATCTCCTCCTCAGCTCCAGACCATTCCTGGCCCCTTCCAGCCTCCAGCAAATGCTGGCTGTGGGGGGCAGTCTTCACGTGTGGATCATACCATTCAGCTCTCCATCTCAGTCTCGCAGGGCCCTCTCCTGAGTACGCCTCAAACCTCCCTCTACCTCTTCTTTCAAGACTCTTGAGATGCCTGCAGAGTTCACCAAGATTGCCCAGGATTATCTTCTAATCTCAAAATGCTTAAGCACATCGGTGAAGACATTTCTCACCGATTGATTCCTGGAGTCTTTGGGAACACAATACAGCTTATATCACTAGCTTTGAGTTAGTGCGCTGGGAGAATTTCTGTTTGTTCTTTGTTGCGGCTGAGGAAGAAATTATGTACCCCAATTCCTATTCATATCCTACCCTAAAGATTCACCATCTTTTTTTTTTTTTTTTAACAAAGACTATAACACATTTTTTTTCTGCAAAGTAAATATCTACAGATTTGTGGACATATGGTCTCCATCACAACCACTCAATAATGTCATTGCGGTGTGAAACTAGTCACAGCCAATACAGAAATGAGTGTGTTTCAGTAAGACTTGGTTTTCAAAATTGGGGGGAAGGCTGGATTTGGGCCATCAACTGAGATCCGTTGCAAGGCATAGAGTTATCACAGGGAAAAATGCAAATATTTTTGCATTTGATGTATTCTGCAGAAGCTCCAGTTTCTTGAAATGTCCCCAAACATGGATGTATGCTTGCTTTGACACAGGAAGAGGTGGAGTGAGACACAGGGTTGGAGTGAGACACCCCATATGAGGGGGAAGGAGTGATGTAGCATCCTGTGGCAGCTGTAATAAATTTCCACCATCTTTGTGGCTTAAAACAGCACAACTTAATACAACAGAAGACTCACAACATGAAGATCCAAATATCATCAGGAAGAGGCTCTGCAACCAGGCTCCAAGATAAAGTCAGTTTCCTTGACTTTATCATCTCCTAGAACCTTCCACAACCCTGGCTGCGGCTATCCTTCCCCACCTTCAACACCAGCAGCACGGTGAGTTTTTCTTTTGCGTCCTTCTCCCATGTTTAAGGACCCTTAGGATTACCTTGGGGCCCATCCAAATCTTCCAGGAAAGTCTCTTCATCTTAAGCAAGTTGAAAACCTTCCTGTATCATAAATTCTCTTATCTGCATAATGTAGCATATTCACAAGTTCCAGGAACTAGGGTACAATATGGTGCGGGGCCCATAGTATATTTCCCAGCAGAGCTTAGAAAGCATCCTGTTTTGAATGTCGGTTGCAATCCCCTCTCCATAGGCTCATGTTGTTTGCATCCTGTTGCAGTTTGCCTGCAGGTTGGCGATAAATTCACAACCAAATGAATTAAGGCGGAACAGAAGTGCGTGCGTGCGTGCGTGCGGGTGTTTTAGTTTAGTTTAGTTTAGTTCTGTTTTGGCTTACTTACTATCGTCTAATTACAGTCTTTAAGCCAGCTTGGCAGGAGCGCTCATACCAACACCAGGTGGCAAAGGAACTGGCTGTACTATATCCCCAAAACTGCAGAGAGAGGGATAATCCTCTCTTGCCAGACAACATGTCTGACCAAAAGACACAGAAGAATGCCAACCCACTAATTCACCTCTTTTCATCTTATCCACCAGTGCAGGGGAAAGTGCCACCCACCACGAGCGGGGCCTTCCGTATCAATTAGACATTCTCATACAGTCTTGCTCGTGGCCGAACTCAACTACTAACTCTTCACAGCTGTGCCCTGAGCGCAAGTCTTTAACTGTCAAGTCAATACCTGTATCTAACCACCACATATCCTTACCTGGTGTTGATATTTGAAAGGGTTGTGGTACTTTTAAGAGTCAGAGGAAGGCAGGTCAGGGGGGTGGGTCTTGAGGCTTGGGTCTGATTCTCTCTGCTTTTCTGTTGCTTTCTTGGCCTCTTAATTATGGCTGCAGTAACGTGAACTAGCCTCCTGCTTCTGCCTTCAGCCGTGCCTTATGCTATATGATTCCTGACGCTGGACCTCTAATTCAAATAGCTCTGCCTTTCTTCCCTACGCCATGAAGGAGTATTATTTCACGGCAATAATAGAAAGTACCCGCAGCAGAACGTTGTGTAACTTCTGATCATGAATGGTTACAGAGATCCAAAGATGCTCAAAACAAAACATTTGGACCCTCAGAGCAGGTGCAAATAAATCTCTTCTCAAAGAGGCATATAAGGGATTCACGCGAAACCCAAGTACGACCACTCAGCAATAAAGGGAACAAGAAAATCCTGGTGGTTAGAGGACATCAAGAACTTCCTGGGTTCCTATGGAATAATGTAAGTGAAGGTAGTTCACATTAATGCGTCAAAAATGCTCATCTATCTTGTTAGATAAATGTAAGGAACAAATCTCAACCATGACTGGCTCTGATGTTTTCCAGGTTATGTGACAGAGAGTTCAGAAACAGGTAACATTTGGTTTAGAAACTTCGAAAATACAACAGCATCCTCTTATCCCAGGTTAACCCAGAAACGTTCAAACTGCCTATTCTCAAAATGTACCTCAGGACGTTTATTTCCTCTCTTTGCCCAGAAGTCTGGCCTAGTATTAAATATCAGCCCCAGCTGCTCTCAAGATGTGAGCAGCTTTCTCTTTGGAAACCTACTGGCGAATGTTAATGTCCATGTATTATAACTTACAGCCTCATTGCCGCGGTTTGAAATCCCTATTAATTATTATTTCTTCTGGTGCTTTCCTGCCCTGAAAGGCTTTTTCTCCCGCCTCTGTACTTACCCTTAGTCCAACACTTGCAAAGGCAGTTTTTTAATTGTTGTGTTCAAATTTCATTTTTTATTCTTTTTGAGAGCCATTCTAGTCATCTTGCCTTTTAATTAAATATTTAAAATTCTCCCATTTTCACTGTACTTTCTCGTCTCATTTCCAAATGTTTACATTGTATGGCTATATTCTGTGTCATAGCACTAAAGTGTATGCAAAAGGACACTTTCTTCTAAAATTCCAATTATTCTGACTCCAAAATATGTCAAATAAATGTAGTGTGTGTGTGTGAGAGAGAGAGAGTTCTGATTGCCAGAAGTTTAAATACAAAAGTGGATTTTTCTGCTTAGAATTGAGGAAATGACTTTGCTTCTCCATGTATGATTCCACACAAAGGATCCATTTTACAAGTTGTCATAAATGATTGCATATATATTTGTGCGCTTACATTCATAGCTATATGTCACATTTATACATATATATGTTTGCATAGGCATGCATATATATTATCATTTAATTACAATGTCTGAAGTATATGTTTTTACCCCAAGTGGAAGGAAGCTTACTCTCCTTCCATTATTTTCAGCTGAAAGAGTTTGAGAAAGCCAGAGAAGGACCAAGAGCCCTCACTGGACTTCTGCTTGTTTTCCCTGAAGAAGCTTCTAAGACCTAGGAAGGATTTGCCAACTTTTCCCTCAAATAGGCAATAGTAATGAGAGCTTCCTGTAAGAGATGCACTTCTGTGCTAGCCTCATCTTCTGGAACACAGAGAAGGCTTGGAACAAACAGACCTACTGAGTTACCCCAGTCTATTATCACTGGACCCTAATCATTTCGTCCTGCCATTCTATGCACTACATGAACTTCATCATTTTAAAAACACAGGTCTATCCATTTGGGGGCGGTGGGAGGAGTATCTTGGTTTCCTCTGTGTGTGTGTGTGTGTGTGTGTGTGTGAGAGAGAGAGAGAGAGAGAGCACATGCCATCATTTAACTTATGTACTTAATAGAGACACTTGTACAATTTCCACTGTGCTTCAAACTTCTAAGGGTCTGAAATGTCAAGCTGTTCTTTAATAATAAGAAAGTTCCTTTCACAATGAGTTCGTGCAATCGGCTTTGATGACCTCCATTGTCCTTTCTACAATTTATAGTAGTTCTTTCCCTTTGAACAGCAACTGAAGACCACTAGACTATTCAGGGTGTGTTTGGCGTGGCAGTGGGCATCTGTGAGTCTCTCCCAGGACGTCAGAAAGCTCGGACTGCACATGAGCAAAGCCCTCTCGCAGACATCAGCCCACCTTTGAACACTCCAGTGGTTCATTTCTGTCCTGCTTGACCATGTCCTCCTGTTATTCCAAGTCTACACTTTCTTGGGTCAGATTTCTTTCAGCTTTTGCAAGAAGAGAGATCCCTCTAGTGGCTGGAGATAGCCTTGACTTTTTATCAATGAAATGAGAACGGGAGAGTAAGTAAGAGCTTCGATGCTCTGGGAGGAAAAGGGTGAGCTGCCACAGCAAGAGACACCAAGGAGAAATCTGACTTGATGACGTGCCTTTGGTACTTTGCTACGCTAGCAGGAGTCGAAGAATTTTATGAACCCCTAGAGACTGGTTAGGACCTAACCAACACTTTATCAAGATCTCTCTGTCACTCATGATTTATGACCATTTTCTCATTACTGTTATTTCAGCTCATTTCTCTCCAATCTGCACTGTTCTGAGGGGAGGTGGACAGGGTGTCCAAATTCTTTTGGTGTATCTGCCAAATCCACATGCAGCATTTTTTTTTAAAAAAAAAGATTCTATATGGAAGTAGCTGGGAAAGGAAAGAGTTGCTTATTGTTAGGTTTGCATTAAAAGGAAAAAAATTGAGGAAATACATTCGCATTTCTGGTTTTGACTTTCTCCTCATTAATCTGAGTGAGGAGAGTCATGGGGTCGTTTTTTTCTCTCTTTTTAATTCTTTTTTTTTAATTTTTTAAATTATTTATTCACTGTGTGCATATGCGTGTGTATGTGCGCGCGCGTATGTGTCTGTGTGTGTGTGTGTGTGTGTGTCTGTGTGTGTGTGTCTGTGTATGTGTAGAACCACGGACGAATTCGTGAACCACCATGGGCGCCTCCACCTCCTTCTGCCCAGGGATTCACAGGCTCCGCCCTATCAGGACCAGAAGCGCAGGCCGCCCCCGCTTCCACCTGGCGTTATACGTGGGATCTGGGATCCGAACTCAGGACCTTCCGCCTGCAAGGCGGAGGCTTAACCCCTGAGCCACCTCTCCAGCCCCTCTCTTTTTAATTCTAATGAATCAACTAGCAAGATCAAAAAAAATCATGGTGTAGAGTCAAAACCAATTAAAGGAGGAATACCAGCAACCTGCAATTATCCACATTTTAAAAAATGATGCCAGAGATTTAATTGGCTGAGTAAAAATTTGCTTATAATCCCACCAAAATTTAACCAACATATGGCAGACATTTTGCCAAAGTAACTAACTGATTGACTTGTCTTTGTAGGCCTGGTTGGTTAAGCGCAAGCTTGTCTTTCTGTCCAAAAGTGGCCATGGGGAAGATATTGAGATGATTGTTCCTGAAGTGACTGAGTAGAAAACAAAATTCTCTCACAAGCAGGAGAGGGTTTGTGAGGAAATTAGCAATTCCAAGTGTTCCAGAGAGAAAGGGACTGAACGCTGTGTGTGCAAATGATCAGATACTCATTTAAAAACTGCAGTCTCAGGTTACACAGCACTGTATCCATGCTAAAGCAACCAATCATTTCTGTGAATTGATGTAACAGACAGGGTACCTCAAGGCAAGCAATCAACAAAATCGTGGGTTTTGTTCCACTTCAAACTACTGGTCTCCGGGCCACCCAGAGATCAAAATGGTTCAGTGTCACAGTGGACTGTTTCAGGAATTCCTACTCTGCTCCAGCTCATGTTGAAAGAATGAAAGGAAGTTAGTAAATACAAAAGGCAAAAAATCAGAAACCAAAAGGAAAGTGGAAAAATTCATTGATAGAGGTAATGTGTGAGGGTTACCAGATCGTAACAACCACAACATATGCCTCTTTGACACATGTAGCATTTTGAGCTAAAAACAGTAGTAAAACCAGCAAAAACAGGAATACTTCTAAATCACATTTCCTAAAAGCATTGCTCTTTCATTAAGGGAACTTTCATTCTAGTGATTTCATCCCATGTTGGCGCATGCCTATTCCAGGGTTCAGTCAGCTGAGACAAGAGGAGCCCAAGTTCCAGGTCTATGGCGCCTTCTCTCATTCCAGGAAAAAGGAAGACTCCTGTCAACGACGATAATGCTGACAAACCTCATTATCAACCTGTTCGCTTTACTTTTCCTAGCCATCTTGCCATAACTGTCTTCCGCTCCTGAAGCCTAATGCTTAGCCATCCCTTTGAGTTTCTCATTTCTGACCACTCTTGTGTGCAGTTGTTACTGCCTGTGCTAATGTGCTAGCGAACTTCCGTTTGTTACTCTCTTACTAACGTGGCTTTGGAGTGTTCAATTTACAATGTGACAATTGATGAACCTACCATGGTTAGGGAATTTTTTTTCCTTCCCTCAAATCTATAATTACATTAATCTAAAGTAATGAAGCAATAAGGACAACTTCTTGATACTAGTCATCAATTTTCTATATCACAAATCAATTTGTGACTATATCACAAATCGATTCTGCTAGCCATTTCATATGTGAGGTGCTTCTTTTTATAACATTTTCATTAATACATCTGATTGTTGCTATGAAGGAATCGTATACCACACATCAAATTTTTGGGTTTCAAAGTCCACGGGTATGATATATGAGGTTCCAATAGAAGATTCTACGTGTTAAATGGATCAGAAAGGGGCCCGAGTGAGGATGGTCAATGGGCGAAGGCACTTGCCACACAAGCCTGATAACCTGGATTACTAGAATCCACATAAAGGTTAAAGAAAGAAGCTACTCCTCAAAGTTGCCGTTTGACTTCTACAAGTGATTTTGCACACACACATATCACACACACACACACACACACACACACCACAGATAAGTAATGTTTTTTAAATGGGTCAAAAAAACTCTTTCCATTCTTGGAGATAGATCATAATGCTCAGGTCTCTGATATCAATATTATTGATATCAGCTATTCAATTACCAAATACTTTGAGTGCTTGTGGTAGATTCTCAGCGTGTTAGCTGAGAGAGAATCACAGGGCCTAGGATTGTCTTAATTGCATAATTCACGTTTAGCAGAGGCCACAGTGAAGTCTGTAGAAACCTGAGGAGTCGATGTCAGGCCACAGCAGTCTTTCGAAGCAAAGAATGCAAACTACTTGTCAGTCGTTTGCAAGTTCACGCGATGCACCCTTGCCATCTTGCCATGGGCACACTGTGTGACCTCTGCTGACTCACCTTGCTGGCACAGGACAGATCCCCATCCAGCTCGCCTTGCTCCATCACATACCCGCCAGCCTCTCTGAACTGTGTTTGCTTCCACAGCATAGGGTTCAGCCGTCCCCGTGCAGGTCACCTGATATACGAAAACTGAAAGATTTTAGAAGAACAGACACAGGTTCTACTTCTTCCTTCTGAATTCCAACTCATCTTTTTTTTTTTTTTTTTTCTGTCCAAATTTTCTTGTTCCACACTTGGACTCCACCTCTTCTTCCTATGCAGTTGCCTTCCAATTTAGACTCCATAACCAGATGAAAGACGATTGACTTTGGCGGATCCAAATGGCGGCGCTGACAGAGAGCTCAGGAGGCAGAGCATCAGGTACAGAGAAGAGTCTGTAGAAGGAGAAGCGTCTCCATCGAGACCTGAAGGAGTGATAGGAGGGAAGACAGCCCAGGTAAGAGGGAGGGGAGTGCACGCCAGGAAACCGAGCAGAAAACACCCAGCTGGAGAAATAACAGCATTTTGAGAGAATGACAAAAGTGGCCGATATCCAGCCAGGGCAGCTGGGCCAAGCAAGAAGCAAGGTCAAACAGCGTAACAGAAGATAATGGGGCTCCTTAAGAGTTTGGTCTCGGATTTGATAGTGCATGTGGAGGCCACTTAAAGTTTCAATCATAAACCTACTAGGATTTGACTTTATGACTTGACTTATATTTTCTTTTCTTTCTAATTTCCTTTTGGAATTTCATATATGACTACAATAGATTTATGTCATTTTCACAAATTATTAACCAATCCCACGCCCTCTTTTTTTTAACCACTGCCACCTTCTTGCCAACCAGTCTCCCTCACTTCCCTTTCCTTTTGCAGTGCAGTCAAGTGAATTTCACCTGGATCTCCGTCACTTACCTGTACCTAAGCATTTGCTAGAGCATAGTTAATAAATCTGCGGTTAAGCCATTGAGGAAAGTACTCCCCGACTCTCCCAAACCTGAGTTTATCTTAGATAGTCTCTCAAGGAGGATTGAGGTGTTCTTAAAATTTTGTCCTTTTGGCGGTGAATTAGCCATAGGTCAAATCTTGTTCAGGTCTCATGGAAATAGACCCAACTACATTGAGTCATCTGCAGGAGATGTCTAGGAGGTTCAGAAGAGCAGAAATCTGAGGGGTTCAGGCAGCTGAGCAGGGTAGCTTTAGTTGCTAGCTTCCTTGTTCCCTATATCTCTCAGATGTAATTTTAAAGGGTCTGCAGTCACCGGGGGGAGGGCAATTTGAGATTGGGATGAAACATATCAAATAACTTAGTCTATGATCTGAAATGATCCTCTAATGTAGCAAAATGGATTAGTTGCTCTAGAATACTTACAAATGGCTTTGAAACTTAAGAAAGGATTAAGCCTTTATCTTGCTTTCCTTCTATGAAGTGGATCAGAGATGAGGTGGAGGGGGTGTTTCTCCCCATAGAAATACTGAAGCTATAATATCACGTATAGACGCCAGGCAGAAGCGGGGGCGGCCTGTGCTTCTGGTCCTGGTAGGGCGGAACCTGTGAATCCCGGGGCAGAAGGAGGTGGAAGCATCCATGGTGGTTCGCGAGTTCGTCCGTGGTTCTACATATACACAGACACACACACATACACACAGGCGCGCATGCGCATACACACGCACATGTGCACAGTTGAATAAATAATAATAAAAAATTAAAAAAAAAGAAATACTGAAGCTAATAAATGAAGAAGGGATGATTTAATTAGCACATTGCCATTTTGTGTCTATGAATAAGTTAATGTGGGTAGGTATTGATCAGCAACAGCTTCTAAAACCACAAAAAGGAAAAACCAACTGACATTATGTGCTCCTGTCAGAAAAACAGAATGCTACCTAAGAGTTCACTTGCCAGAGAAGAAAAAAGTGAACCTGAAATTGAACATAATCAAGTGATAGTAAATGTCTAGACCAGCAACTAACATGAGAAACTTAGCACCTCATGGATTCCCCTTGGCAAGTCAATGGCCCAGACAATCATTTTTCCAATATAACCAAAATCAAAAAGAAAAGGACTACAGATTAGATGAATATGTGTTATTAGTTGAGCATGGGAGTATAAGTGCGATAAGAGACCTTATCTCAAAAATATTTGTATTTGTGCCACAATTATGTAGGCAGATATTAAGTGCAAAAGTGGTGAGCAGTGATTTCTAGTCTGAAATAGCTGAGCAGAGTGGAGAGTTCTATCCATAACTTCAAGCTATTGGCATCTGGTCCAGAGCTATAACCATGGGTAATGGAATCATCTTCACAGATTTGCTGACTGTAGAAGAGTGAATGACGTACAACACTGTGGGGATTCAAGGGGTCTGTGACTTCTGAGCTCCTCAGATCTGGGGCCAGGCTATTCTGTACTGTGAACTGCAGCCTGTGCGTGGATATCCACAGCTTCCATCCAGCCAGTTGCAGGTAACATTTCTCCACATAGTATTTCGACCCTCAAGTCAGTTACAGTAGCTCATTGCCCAGTGTCCCTGGACATAAGGGGCAAAATCACTCCCAGGTAAGAATCTCTGGTGTGGAACAGAATGAGAAGAGGTGGAGAGAGAGGCCTCAAGGATTCCTGCAGATCTGCGATTTAGCCACCAACTTCCCTTTACCTGCTGTGACTCTTTCTCCAGGCTGAAGTTTCTCTTCCTTGAAAAGGGAATTGCATTGTTTAAGTCAAGGGTGTGGTAATTGTTAGACATTAATATATTTACTAATGTGAGAACATATTAGAAAGTCCTGCCTTTACTAGTGCCATTCAGATCTTGAAGGCTTGGTCATCAGTGTGGCACATTTGGGAGATGCTGGAACCTTTAGAGTGGTAAGGCCTAATAGAAGGGCTTCTGGTCTTTGGTTGTGTGTCCTTGATGGAGACATGGGACCCTGTTGTAGATATGGGACCCTGTTGTACTTTGTTTGCATGTTACAAATAAATTCACAACCAGATGGCTTAAGGGGGGAACAAGGAGTCTTATTCTGACTTAAAATTGTCCAATTATTGTTCTTTGTGTAACTTGGCAGGAGACTCCATATCAATACCAGGAGCCAAGAGAAGTGGCCACACTATGTCCACAGGATGCTGAGAAAGGGGTAAACCTGATTTGCCAGGACAGCATGTCTGTCTAAGTGTACCAAAAAGGCCAACTCACTGAACGAGCTAAAGAAGTATGGGAGTAGGTTCCTGCTCATGGAATTCACTGATCTTTCCAACTCAGTTTAGAAGCTGAACACCTTGGCAGTCTGAATTTGGTTCTGAAGAATGCCAAACTTTGCAAAGCCAGCTTCCCCCATCTTATCTGCTCAAGGAATAGTTCCATTTACCACAGGTTGGACCTTCCCCATCAGTTAGACGATTTCCTGCGTACTTGCTCAGGGCTTAACTTAATCACTAATCTTCACAACTATTCCTAGAGCTCGAGCTTGCAATGGTCTAATTGATACCCGTTTTGAAATAACACAGACTTCCAATCCCTTACTTTGTTTCCCTTGAGAGTTTTTGCTATGTGCTGCTGCACTGATCTGTTGTCTTGTCACGGACCCAAAAGCGACAAAGCCAGCTGACCATGGGCTGCGTCAAAACACCTATTTTGTCTTTATAACATGATTCTCTCTGGTATTTGTTAAGGGAGCAAAGAAAAAACTGGCCATTTCCTTTCCTTGCTCTTTATCCCTCTCAGCTCTTGGTCTAGTTCAGTTTTGTGGTCTAGTCCACAGAATTTCAGAGTAGTTTCTTGCTTGTTTGTCTCTATCTTGAACAACTTGGCTCTGTGTCTTGGTCGCGGCAGCAACAGAGCCATTATGCCTAAGAGAGACTGCTTCATGAATTCGCCAAGCCCACTCCTGCTACAGATACCAAGTAAAGGTGCTCTGCATAAGTTGTATATATATGCAATCTCAATCAGCAAAGATAAGACATTCTTCTTCATGGAGGTCAATACCAGAACCCTGGGTCATTCTCTAAGGAGCAATAACACAGTTTTTCTAATCTTTTTGGATGAAATGTGGACAGATGTGGATTCTTTATCAGTAGAGAAGATCTGGTCCAAGCAGTCACTTGGCTAAAGTGGCTCCATGTTTTATTGAATGAAGCTTAGAGAAAAAGACCTAAACATCAAGTTCTGCCTCTGTTTACCAAAAATTATTTCCTTCTAGCGATTATTCAGTCTTTCATTAGCAGTTTTAATGGGACGTAATTCTCACACCATATAGTTTACCAATTTGTGCAAATACAGCAGACTATTTCAGAACAGTTTCATCACTAGAAACCTTGTATATATTTAGCCAATACTAACTTACCCCCTTGTTTCCCAAATCCAAAGTAACCACCACTGTTCTATTCTCTCTTCCTATATACTTGACAGTTCCTGGCATTCCTCCAGGTTAATTCCTAGGGTGAAGATTCTTCTAGCAGGGATATTCACAAAATGCTGAAGGCTAAAAAGTTTTTGGGTCACCAAGACGAAAACAGTTACAAAAGCGTAGCCCAAGAACTCAAGGCTGATGAATCTAAGCACGGTAAAGACAAAAATAATGGTTTTGAGAGTATAAGTCTGAATATGTGATTTAAGATGGCATATAAATTCCAAAAGACCTGTGTGAGGAGGAATTCTAAATGCTTCTCCCAAATCTCTGCCCTTTGCTGGATGTACTTTTTATAATATCCCCCAGAAGCATCGCCTGTGCTTAGAACGAAGCACAGACTATGTGCTTCATTATTCGTTATTATTATAATCTCTCATGATTAGGTTATATCGCTTAGCAAAGGTGAAGGAATTTCGCACATACAATAAAAGTACCTAATCAGCTATCTTTGAGTTAATTAAAAATGAGATTATTCTGTGTGAGCCTAACCTCATGGTGCAAGCCCCTGAGGATGGCTGTGAGGGAGCAAACTGCTGTGCCAGGGGAAGGCCTGTGCCAGGGGAAGCCCTAAAGGCCACCTCTGGAAAGTGGGAGCAAGAAGCCAGAGGGGTCCCCAGGCAAGAGGCAGGAAAATGCACAGGCAGGAATTCTGCCCACCCCTGGAGAGAGCAGAGAACTGACCTTGCTGGTGGATCCTCCCAAGGAGGACGTCTTGATTTCAGCCTTGAAACTGAGCAGAAATCCAACTGAAGCACACGTGATTCACGATAACGAACTAATGCCAGATAATAACTGCATGTTGTTGTCAACCAATAATTTTCTGATAATTTACTAGGCAGCATAGAAAATTAATGCAGTATTTCAGAAAATGGTGTGATGTGTGTTATGTGTGTGTGCCTCCAATACACACACACATACATACACACTTCTGAGCATTCATATTTTACGTCCTAAAAGAACGCAGTGATTTTGAAACACTGAGCAAGATCTATAGCGCATATTCTTTTTATTTTCTACATGTTTTAGTAGTTTATTTTTGGCATCTTTTATATAAAAGCAGCTTTTTTGGCCTGCCATGTATACCCATTTTCTATAGGTTAGCTTAATAAATGTAGGTTTCTTTGTTAATCATGATGCAGTAGTCTACCTAGTCAATTTCCTTACCAATTTGCTTTGTCCTGAAAAGTGGAATTCTAAAACCTTAAACCCTCCAAATGTTTTTCTGCTGTGAGTCCCAGGCTGCCCTTACCCAGAGAATGAGAGGTAGAAGAAATTAGAAAACAGATACAATGCGATTTAAAGTTCCTAGGGGAGAGGTAAACCTCACCGAAAACCTGCAGTTTATCTGTGTGATCACGCACACCATTTAGATCTCGGGTGTTATTGTTTAGTTAGCACAGAATTATATTGGGGGCCTCAGGCAATTTGAGTTTGGCGACTTCTTGGGAGCAGAGAGTGGAGGGCCAACCACAGCGTGAAACAGACGCAGAGTAACACAACACCAGGATCCTCTTTTGCACCGTGGTTCTGGCTTTCCCCTCCCCCATCCCACCCCACAACGGCTGGAACACGAAGGCCGTCTGTGGTCAGCACACAGCTCATGCTGAGTGGGATTCGCCAGGATCTCACATCTACTCTGCCTTCGGAAGGGGCGCTCCACTTCTTACCTTCGGCAGCAAAGGGAAGAGAACCCACATGCTTCCTTGCTGGAGGGCAGAGTTTCCAGATTCAGAAAAAAAGAAAAAAGGTTTTAAGTAACTTTCATTTTCACGTGTCAATCTGACAAGTGTGAACATGTCTAATCAGTGGATTTTGAATCATGGATCCATCCAAATAGCCAAAACCCCAATAAAACCAGACTATGCCAACTAAATCTTTACCTACAGGCCTATCTGTAGACAGCAGCAAAGGTTTTAAACAGTTCTGATAAGAAATGCATTATGGAAGGAGGATTTTCATTTAAAAATTCCCGTAAAGTGCATTGCCTCCTGGCTCGGAACATACTGCTTCTGAAAGTACTTGCAAAAGCTCCAGCTGTTCCTGCCTGTTTCCCATACCGTCATCTTCAAAAGGCACAATATGAATTTTTCCAAATAACCAGAGCATATGATAAAGTGAATTCTCCAAATCTGACGGCACCAGCCGTGTATACCACTTTCAAACCACACTCTAACTTAGACATGACGATGAATTGTGGCCCTTGGTTATTCATTCACATTCAGAGTGAAACAGCTAAAGGTGTTTAAAAAGTGTTGAAAATTTGCATCAGCAACTGTCATAATTAGATACAGGTGTCAACTTGACAATCGAAGGATGGAGCTTTGGGCACATTAGTAGAGTTAAGCCCAAGCAAGAAGGCAGGAGATTGTGTACTTGATGGGGAGGCCCAGACCTTGGTGGGCTAGTCCCTGCACAGGTGATTAAAGTGGAAGGAGCTACTTAAGAAAGTTTGCGTTCTTCTGTGCACTTGGCCAGACATGCTGATCTGGCAAGTGAGGATTGTCCCTCTCTCAGTGGTCCAGTGAAAATGGTGTGACCAATTCCCTTGGGCTTTTGCCAAGTTGGACAAGGAACTGTCACCAAGAATCATAAACACAATTAAAAATCCCATGCTCCCATACATTGTATGGGTTGTGAATTTATCAGTCATTTATCATTTTATGCTTATAGCATAAAAACTCAGAGAAGAAAGGTGAAAATTTTTCTGCAGAGTATGTCCCTACAAACAACACGGCATCTGCAGAGACCTGCTACCTAGCTTACAGCTCAATGATGACTCCAAGTGCAAAGTAGCAGGGTGAGGAAGAAATACCCATGTTCCTATAAGGTTAGCATAATGTTCCTATACTATTAGGTGCTGTAGAACGTGGGGCTACTCTGCACCATGTGCTTCCTACTCAGCTTGCATCACAGGGTAGAAGAGAAGCAATGTCATGGGTACCTGGAAAGATCAAGGCCATAATGCTTGATGAATATGAACATTACTCCAAATAGAAGTAAAAAGAACATCCTTGACTTAGGGGAGAAACGCCCCTCTGTGGCCATTCTTCCTCTGGTTTGTGACTTCCCTTTAGGCCTCCGCTCTTCAACGTCACCCTGCAAACTACAGTAGAGTGAACCTGCCCTTCTTCCTCGTTCCTTCTTTTTTTGTTTCTTTCTACTTCCCTTCCTTCTTCCCTTACCTCCTCTGCTATGTTTTGGATGTGGTCTGCCCAAACTGGTGTTAAAATTTAATTGTCATTCTGTCAATGTTAGGAAGTAGGAAGTTTCTTTTTTGTACGTTTTTGGAAAAAAAGAAACATCCAGAATATGAGACACCAGAATGGTATTTCCCAACAAAATGTGTTTTTGTACATTTTTCTCTGCCTTATGTTCCCCACCCATCTTCCCTGGACCCTCTGAACCCCCTTGTGGTCTGCTTTCCATTTTTATATCACACATCTTCGGTTTCTCTCCCTCCCCTTCTCCTATCCCTTCCCAGGGTATCTCCACTTTCTCAGTCCCTCTTCAAATCCTCTTTTGGCTTCTTTTCTATGTTTTAGGTTTTGCCCACATTTGTGCCCACTTAGGTACAAACATGTACACATTGTAAGTTAGAATCTGTACATGAGCTTTTGTCTTTCTGAATCTGGGTCACCTAACTTCATGTTAGGTCAATTCACTTCCTTGAAATTGCCACGATTATTAAGAGGGATTGATGACTTTCTCATAGAAGGGAGTTGTTCTAGAGGAATCTGCTCTTTTGTGCGTGCCTACTTGTACTCCGTTTTTTTGCTATGAGTTGAAACCATATGACATTCCTGCTAGTACTATATTCTTAGACTTCCCAGCCCGCTGAAAGTTTAGCCAAAATAAAACTCTTTCCTGTACGCATGATCCAGAATCAGATATTTTGTTATCTCCACAGAAAACAAACTAAGACATGACCAAAGTAGTATATAAATTAAATTTCAGATATGGACAAGCCTGAAATTTCTTCTATCATCTTACTTAACGAAACATGCCTCTTTCTTTGTCTTATCCATGGATATCTATAGATATTTTTTTGGAAAGGGGGACCAAAAGAAAGTTCTAGAAATGATGAAGAAATAGAAGGCAACCAAGCTGAGTAGATCTAAAATGTGGTCTATGCTGGGTGTGGCACCACTCGTCTGTAATAGCAGCTGAGGAGTCCCAGGAGGATCGCAGCTTCAAAATTAGAATGAAGCGTATAGCGAGTGTGAGGCCAGGCTAAATTACATAATAGGGTCCTATTTTATGGGCTGGCAGAATGGTTCCATGAGTAAAGGAGTCTGTGAATTAGAACTCTCAGGAGCCCACAAGGTAAGAGAGAACTAACTTCTGAAGGTTGGTTTGTGGTTTCACATGAATACTGTTCATGTGCACCTGCTCACTCTCTCCCTCTCTGTCCTTAGTTCTTGAATAAATAAATATTTTAAAAGTATCATGTTTCAAGAAAGAAAACTTCCACATACATGTATAGCCATGTGTGTGCACATGGGTACATACATCTCTTAAGACGCGGCTTCTTAAATAAAAGATAAATAAAATGTAAAATATCCCTAATATGTATTCTCAAAAACACTCAAGAGAACATTTCCCTAATAAATAAAAACAGGAAGTCATAAAAATGACTTAATCGGAGGGGAATCAAAAGTTGTTTTGATACATGTATCCTGATGGTGGATCACGTGGAAATCTCATCTGATCACCTGAGATGAAGAAACTCATTTGGCTACAAATTAAAGGATACATTTAATGGCAAGTAAATAATTAAAGCAGACTTAAACCTGATCTTGTTTGATGAAATCTTCAATTTCAGATCTACGGGGGAAAGGTCTAGAAGCATCACCAGAGGAAGTGAAGAACAAGTGATTTTTCGGAAAGACAACATCACCCCCAAATTGACATTGACTTCTGTGCAGCATCAAACGTCAAGAAACCATGGCAGATTGTCTCCAGGATACAGGAAAATCAGCCTGTGATTTAAAAATAATCACTCTCGATTGAGTTAATATATCTAGAGGACAAAGAAATGACAAAACATTATATCTAGGTAGATTTTCAGGAAAGTCAAAAAAGAAAAAGGAACATCTGAAGGAGACAAAATCCTTGTCAGAAACCTAAGGAAGAAGAATACAGCATAGGGCTGGAGGTAATGTCTGTGTTGCTACTACGTGCCAAACCCTGCTTCTCAAATTCATTGACCTCTCAACACTCAGAGTAGCCCGTGAATACAGACTCTGCTGCTATTTCATTACAGGTGGTCGCACGGAGCTTAGAGAAATTGAGTCACTTACTTTCTCTCTTTGTCAGTAAAATGGCTCGATCAAGAGAATAAACCTAACTAGCTTGGATGCCAAGTCTGGGTGCTTCATTCTGAGATCAGCCATCCCTTGCAAGGGAATGAAGGATGGAGAACAAAACTAGGAAATGGGCAGGAGGAAACTTCAAAATCATAAATTAATACAAAGTGGGATAGAGGTCTAACTTAGTAACAGAGTGCTTGTATAGCATACTCAAGGCTCTGCGTTCAACCCCATCTACACACACACACACACACACACACACACACACACACACACACACACACTTTCTCTCTCAGTCTCTCTCTCCCTTTCTCTCTCTCCCACACACACACAATATAATAGCAAATGTATGGAAATACATTTTGCCTATCAAGCTTTATAAGTCTCCGAGGCTTACAAAGTAAAAAAATCATACCTTGTTCCAAAAAATGGATAATCTTGGAGGATACTGTGCTAAATGAAATGAGCCAGACAGAAACACAAATGCTGCAGGATCTTCTTTCTGTGTGTAACGTAAAAGGTTTTCCTTATAGGAAAAGAAGCAGACTGATGGCTCCCAGGGTTCAGAAAAGAGGAGGTATTTGTCAAAGGGCATTCATTTGTTTTCAATTATCAGATGGATGAATTCTGCAAATGCAATGTACAATAGAGTGACTTTAATGGTTAGTGTTAATTGTTAACTTGCTAGGATCTAGATCCCATAGGACAAAACTGAGCATATTTTGAGGGATCAGGTTAACCTCTGGGAAAGCCTGTGGAAGATTAAGGTAGGAAGATTCATGCAGTATGGGTAACACCATTTTCCTAGACTATAAAAAATGAAGAAAGAAACCTGACACAAATATTCATTGCTTTCTTCTTGGTGACTGTGGATGTGATATGTCCAGTTGCTTCAAGTTCCTGCTGCCTTGAATTCCTTGCCACGATGGACTATGCCTCTGCCATAGTTAGATACAGGTACCAACTTGACAGTTGAGGATTTGGGTTCTGGTCACATTGATAAAGAATTAGTAATTAGGCCCAGAGTGAATGTGCAAGATATTGTCTAGTTGATGGGGAAGGCCCAGCCCATGGTGGGCAGAACTTGTCCTCAGACAGGTGAGTAAAACCAGGGACCTGGTTGAGAAAGTTGGCATCCTTTGGTATACTTGACCAGACATGCTGGTCTGGCAAGTAAGGATCGTCCCTCTCTCAGCCATTATGTGGATATGTCGAATCCAGTTTCCAGGGCCCTGTTATTGATGTGCGCTCTCCTACCACACTGGACAAAAAACTGTGACCAGATTATTTTAAGAGAAAATAAACTCCTTGTTCCCTTAAGTTGCTTTGTGGTGATTTTATCAGCAACAATGCAGGCAAACTGCTACAGAAAACGATGAGCCAAAATATCCCTTTCTCCCTTAAGTTGCTTTTAGTAGAAAGTGTTGCCACAGAAACAGGAAAGGAAACTAAGATCATGAACATAATAATGTATCAGGTTCTTGGAAGTGGCTGAGAGTAGATTTCAATTATTCTCACCACTCACACAAGAAGGATAACTCTGTGTATGATGGATATGTTAATTACCTTGGTGCATACATTCATCAAGTCATCCTATTACCCTTAGACATGATAAATTTTGTCAAACATATCTCATAAGTCTGGGAAAAATTTAAAAACAGAAATATATTGGAATCCAAAAGGATAAAAGTAAAATACAAGTGTCACTTTATAAGGCTGAATGATCTAAAAAGGGAACAAAAGGGTAAAAAGTGCAGTATTTAAAATGTCCTTTTTCAAGTCAGCTGATAGATATTTCATGACTCTGTTAAACTCAAAATTCTTAGAAATACTTAAAAAGAAGTAAGAGAATGGTAAAATTTTTGAAAGGGTGGTATTTGAATGAATTATATGTTAAAGTAAATAAGAAAAATAATTAAATAAAGTGGAATACTGTCTCATGTGTGTGAGAAGGTCATGGCACATTTAAGAGGGGGAGCCTTGCTGGAGGAAGGTGGTCACAGGGAGTGGGCCTTGAGGTGAATTAGTCCCACTCTACCCCCTGGAGAAGTAATAAGAGTACTTATTACAAATACTCATCAAAAGAATAAACAGGCCAATGGAACAATGGGAAGACCTAAAACACTAAGATTTTTTTATAGGAATCTAACTTGCAGGAAAACTTAATTTCAATTCCATTACTGAAAAGGCAGATTCCTCAAATAATATTTCAAACAAATATTTATGGGTTTATCCACAGTAAATGTTCATTACAATACAATTCTTGTGAACTTTCAAAGCAAGTAGAATATCCAACACAGTGAAATTTATCTACAAATTATGATACTCATTCATTATAAATTATGCTGTATGAGAATATTTGACCTATAAACATGCTTATTATATTGAATTGACAAAGATTTACTGAATAATAAGTTCTATGAGGTTCAACTTTTATATTCTCTTTCTTACTCATACTGAGATGAGAAGATCTTTATTTTTTCCTTACTAAGTTTTTACTGCAATTAATCATTCCCTAAAATATTTTGACTTAACAAGTTTGACATAACCAATTATTTCACTCATATTTTTGTATTCCAATTGCTTCCTTCCGCTTTTCTGTTCTAGGGTCCTATTAAACTTTTTATGTTTATTTTTTCATCATGTCACGTATGTCTGTGGCTTTGAAGAGAACTTGGTCAGGTGGAGTCCATTCTGTCTGGCTTCTATGTGGGCTCCAAGGGGCAAACAAGGGGCTCATCCAGCAAGGTGGCAAGTGACTTTACCCACTGAGTAGTGTCTTCAGCCCAGGTTTAGTCCTATTTAGATCTTGTGTTTCCCATTTTTCTCTACTCATAGGGAGACATTCTGAATTTTCAGAAGTTTTTGCTGATTGAAAGGAATAATGGGGAAGAGAAGGATGGTGGGATTGGAGATTAAGGTATGAAAATATAAATTCACTGCATTTAGGTATGTATCACTAAAATAATAAAAATGAAATTCAATTAAAAGGAGAAGAGAAATTATTACTGCTTCACCTTACCTCCATCTTCTTTACATCTGTACCAAGAGCCAGAATGCTGTCCTTTGAGTCTCCTGCTTTGGCACCAACGACTGACTGGGCAGAGGTTACAGAGCCCAGCATCCTTCTTCCTGCCATCGCTAGCTCATCAGACCCTTGTTTCTCGTCTCCAGACATCTGTGTCTCCCCACTGGACCACCTCCCCGGCACTACCCTGCAGCAACTCCCAAATTTCCACCAAAGCAGTCTCCCTAGAGGACTGACCTCCAGTCCTTCTGCGACTATAAGCCAACTAATAAACCCCTTCTCCTTTTAATAACGTCAAAATATTTTCATCACAGCAACAAAAGCTTAACTGCAACACGGTATTTGTAAGCTATTAGTTTTTAAAACCAAATATTTCAGAACTTCTTAGCAATAGACAGGTTTCCCACCATGATTTCTTTTTTCTTTCTTTCTTTCTTTCTTTCTTTCTTTCTTTCTTTCTTTCTTTCTTTCTTTCTTTCTTTCTTTCTTTCTTCTTTCTTTCTTCTTTCTTTCCTTCTTTCCTTTCTTTCTTTCTTCTTTCTTCTCTTTCTCTTTCTCTCTTTCTCTCTTTCTCTCTTTCTTTCTCTCTTTCTTTCTCTTTCTCTCTTTCTCTCTTTCTTTTCTTTTCTTTCCTATTTATTTGATTGTTCATTTGAGCCAGGACCTTGGAATGAGGCCTAAGCTGATGTGGAGCTCTGAATTCTCCAGTCTCAGCAGCAGGACTGAGATCACACTACTAACACTGACAGTAACACCAACACCACCATCATCACTACCGCCCCCAACAAGAGCAAACAATAGACTAGGCTTCAACATCATCTTTTAACAGTCACTGAGCAGTATCAAATCTCCCTCTGAAGGCACGCTGTCATCTCTCTAATGTATAGAACCCTTACCCCATCCTATAACTTTCTTTGTTTTAGCAAACATCATTTCACTCCTATTTCATTTGATTAAAACTTCCTACCCAGTTAAGTAAAGGAATGTCCCTTCAGATAATCTATATTTTTCTCACACTTCTTCCCTAATGTTATGCTTATGAAGCTAGGAAATTCCTTGTTATTCTTCTCCTCCTGGACACATCCTAGTTATTCAAGGCCCACTTCTAACATTCCTCTCTCTTCAAAGGCTTCCACTTCTCAGTCTTACTACATCATTTCACACAATCTAGAAAACGGAGTTTACTACTTTCCTGTGGTTCAATACTGAAGATATGTCGATATCAAAGACCAGATGTAAAACTACAGGACTAAATAGTTTGATATTGCTCTTAACTTATAAGTTACTACAATTTTAATTTCCTTTCTTCTTTGCATTTCTATGGTCCTTTTGAAGATTCCCTTTCTATAGTTACTATGCACGGATGTATGCTTTAGTTCATTTCTGACTTTCCATACAACGGGCTAACACTCATTAAGAATGAACTGACCTAGGGGCTGGAGAGGTGGCTCAAGGGTTAAGCCTCTGCCTTTCAGGCAGAAGGTCCTGAGTTCGGATTCTAGACCGCACGTATAGACGCCGGGCGGAAGCGGGGGGCGGCCTGCGTTTCTGGTTCTGGTAGGGTGGAGCCTGTGAATCCCGGGGCGGAGTAAACAAGGAGGAGGTGGAGGCGGTCCATGGTGGTTCCTGAATTCATCTGTGGTTCTACATACACACACATATATACACACACACGCACACATGCACAATTGAATAAATAATTTAAAAAAATTTAAAAAAAAGAATGAACTGACCTAGGAGATGGATTGATGGGAAAGATGTCTGCATGCAAGTCTGGTGACCTGAGTTCAGTCCCTGAAGCCCACGTGGTAGAAGCAGAGAATTATCTTCTGAACTTATCTTCTGACTTCCACACTCATGTTTGTTCTCTCTCTCTTTCTCTCACTCTCTCTCTGTGTCTCTCTCTTTCTCCCTCTCTTTCCCAAATAAATAAAATATTCTAAAAAAAAAAGGTCAAATGGAGAGTTGAGAGATGGTTCAGTCAGTAAAGTGTTGTACAAGTATGAAGGCCTGAGTTTGGATCCCCACGACCCATGTAAAAGTCCAGGCATCCGGTACACAACTTTAATTCTTGTAATCCAGAGCATCAGATACAGGAGGATTCCCAAGGCGTACTAGCTAGTCAATCTAGCAGAATTGGTAGCTCCAGGTTCAATGACAGACCCTTTCTCCAAAAGTAAGGTGGGAAGTAACCAAAGAAGACATCCCTGGTCACTTTTGAGTGCACACACCCATACACACATGCACACACATACATGCAACACACTCACATATATAATAAATGCACACAATAATACTAATAAAGAAAATCGTTAAATGATGAACCAGGAGGAAGAAGTAGAAGAAGAGAGGAAGTAAATAAAAATGGAAAGAAGAAAAAGAAAATATTCAATTCAGGGCATCTAACAGACTGTTCATGTAAGCATTAGGTTAAGGGAATACATATTGAAGAAGGGAAAATATTCCCAAGCTAAATTTAATTTCTGCAAAGATAGAAATGCAATATTAAACTTCCAGTAGGAAAATCTTAATTTGCTCCTTTTCTTAATAACCTTTTACATTGTCAAGTTTTTAAAATTTTGTTCCTTAAAAGCAGCAAGTTGGCATTTCTGTAAGCACTTAGTAGATTTTCTTTCATCTTCTTGACGACAAGTCAGCTCTGTAAATTGTTGTCGTAGCTCAATAATCAAGCACTAAACTGCGAACTCCCCTAGGATGGAATGTCTCTTGCAGTAATGTTTCCCAAGAGTCTCACTAATATCAGGCAGGCAACACTGCCTACATGTGCTAGAGAATATATCGTTGCTAATTCTCTAAAGACCAATGGGGAAGGCACTCTCTTAATGTCCACCCACACGACACAGTTGTGTGAAGAATAACAATCAGACCTCACAAGGGCTCATTGGATGTTTTATCCTGGTGGAAGAAGAGAGTCACTCAGAGAAAGCATTCTCTCCTCAGAATGCTATTTGCCTCAGATCAATAATATGCAGAAAATATAATCTCAGGACAAGTGAAAATCACCTTGCCTCCAACCACGGCATATAAGAGAAAATTACAGAATGATCTAAATTTTGTCCAGAAAGCTTTTCCAACGAAGATGTGCTGGTTGAAGAAGGCAGTCATGGTCTGCGGCAGTGTGTTAAGCTGAAAGCCTCAAGGAAACTAGAATGTTTGGAAAATGTAATTCTCAAAGGCTCATGAGTTGTTCACTTTATTAAAAGTTGCTGTGTTTTTCATGTAAATTATGGATGGCGCTGATAAGTCCTAATATCGTCGAGTTTGCGGTTGAAGGGATTGAAGACATGCTACTTCCAAGTATGGCTCTTTGGCATATGAGAAAACAGTGAAAGTAAAGAGGTCAATCTCACCTTCCTCTCACCCCTTCTCTCCTGAAGCCATCCATAAAAAAAATAGAAAGAGTTCCCTGACCTTCTTCCCTACAGCAAGCTATAAAACCTGGCTGACCACCTCCTGAAGCAGGTCATAAACCCTTCATTCCCAATGTGCCCTCCTTTACCTGGAGGAGGAAAATGTCCTTCAAAGCCACTAGGGCACAGAGGAGCATCTGAACAAACAGGCCGTCAGACCCCTGCAGGTCCATTGTCTCTGATCAGGCCCCTAGTCCCGTCCCAGTCCGACGAACTACGCATAGGAAACTGGTAGGTTTTCATATTTCTTTGAGTCTCCATTTCTGAGACTCCTGTAATCAGTTAATCATATGATAAATTGGAATGTGTTGTGTTAAGCTTTGTGCTTTGTGTTAAGCAAGAGTATTTTTTTTTCTGCCAACAAAGTCCTATTTATAAAAATGAATTGAGAGTATTTGAGATTCCAAATTTCCTCCACGTCTTCCTTCCTTACCCAGTCTGTCTTCTCTCTTGGATTTGGTTTAAGTCAATAGCTGCCTTAAAATGTGAGTAAAAGGGTTTTTAACATTTATTGACCTACAGGTGAATCTCCCCTGAATGCTTTGCACATTCCATCAAATTTAGCCTTCATCAAGTTCTTGTAAGCTTGTCCTTGTTTTTAATTCTTATCTTTACTTAAGGCAACTAAATTCAAGTGACCATCACGTCACCATTGTGGAAAGAACTATGTTTTTTTTTTCTGCATTATAACCAGATCAGCTCCATATTGATCTACACACAGCAGTTTTATTTTTTAAATATTTTTTTTTTATTTTATGTGTGTGTGTGTGTGTGTGTGTGTGTGTGTGTGTGTGTAGTAGTAGTAGTAGTGGGTACTGTGTGTCCCTGGGGGGACCAAGAATGACTTTTAGAATCATCCTAGATTGCTTCTACCTCCTTGCTTAAATCTGGAATTTCCCAGGCTCTGTCCATGAGGGCCGGAAGTGTAGCAGCCTTTTCTGCCAGGCATTTTTTACATGGGACCTGGGATCCAAACTCAGGACCTTCTGCTTGCAAGATAGAGTCTTAACCCTTGAGCTATCTCTCCAGCCCAGCGTACAGCAGTTTTAAACAGCTGCCTCTTCCACAGTATTGGAGCTAATGAGGTATTTCCCAATTTCCCTTCCTCCTACATACATCCCATTCTCAATAAGAACTCTAACATTGGGCTGGAGAGAATTTCAGGGGGTAAGCCTCTAACTAGCAAACAGAAGGCCCTGAGTTCAGATCCCAGATCCCAACATAAGAGCACCAGGTAGAAATGGTGGTGGCCTGCATTTCTGGCTCTGGAAGGCGGAACCTGGCGAACTCCAGAGGAAAGCTAATGAGAAAGAACAATCCAAGATGATTTCTGATGTTCCCCCTTGGGCCTCCGCAGGCACATACACCAACACGTAAGTGCTCTCTGGTGTACACACACACACACACACACACACACACACACACACACACGGGAATTGTGTGCTCACATGCAAAGAAAAGCAGACCCTTTAACACAGGGGAATTAAATAATTCCCCCTTTAAACATTAAACTTCAGTCTCTCAAAATTGTTCCGACCAAGGCCAATTTGTTACAGTAACCAATCGTACTAACTGAGGGACTTTATGGCTTGGGATTCATCCATCTGTGAGTATAACGAGATGCATAACATGTGTGCACTGACCCTCACTGAGTTTTGCCTTCCCTGTTGTCACGTGACATAAACTATCCAGTTACAGAAAACATTTCAGTTTGTGCTACTAACATAATGGAATCACCAGTACAGTAGCTTTATTTTGCAAATGCTTTTAAATTAGCATTTAATCAATAAATGACAAGACAGGGGCCTTATCCACAACCTTAAAATAAAAGCTCATTGCACAACTACTCACACGCCTTTGGATTATTCTCCAATTCTCTTATTCTTATTTTTAGATGATTAACCTGTTCTTCTTCCTCCTACGACGTTTAAAACCTGCTGTTCTGCTGCAATGCCTCTGTGTGGGAAGAGGGTGGTCTCCTCAGGTTGCTCCAGCCTGCTGAACTTCAACTCTCAGACAACAATAAATTGGGACTGACAGATAGTGCTGACCGTGGCGCATTTCCTGGCGAGAATGCTAAGGGCTTAGCGGCTTCCCATTAAATTAATGAGAAGCTTCAGCCTCTTTGGCCAACGGGAGTGAGCAACCTAAAGGAGACATCCCAACACGCACCTCCCAGCCTGGGAAGAAAGGAAGAGAAAAAGGCCACCAATTCAGCTAAGTGTTTGGCTATCTATGCAGTCATGGCCCATTATTCTCTCCGTTCCATTTTTTCAGTTAGCAGCATCTCCAATAGTCTTTTTGAAGTGTCTTCCGTTGCTGTCACCGTTGTTTCCAGGATAAATAGGCAACACCAAAGACCAGCAATCCCTCCAGGTCTCTAAAGTGTACCCTGAAAGTATCCTCTTAATTTGGTCTCCTAAAGAGGATTTTCATTTTATGGTCTGCTTGTCGTTGATGCTTAGTAACCCTTCTGTCTACTCTAGGAAAGCAGACACAGCAATCACTTAGAAATTCACATGAAGAAAGAAAAGTGGAATCTCATTTTAAGTTTTCTTTCAGGTTTAGTGCTAACAGCACCAAGACATGCTGCTCTGCCAGGAACAGATCCTGTAGCCTAGAGCGAGCTATTTAGCCTTTCAAGTCCTCAGGCGCTCTACTGTTAAAAGGATTGATTCGAGGATGAAATGGAAATACACACACACACACACACACACACACACACACACACACACATATATATAAACATTCTGCTTCCTTTAATGATGACAGAAGACATGGAAGAATGATAAGGTGACTGAAAGCAAATATACTCAGATTTATCTTTTCTTGGGCGTGGATCTTTTCCTGTAAGCGGAAAGAACATGGTGTCTACTCTGTCTATGATGGAAAATTCTACTTCTAATTTCATTTCTTTTGTTTTAATACATTTTTTATTATTTTCGCTCATACAAACTTAATAGGTAGACCAGTTCCCTCCCTCCCTCCTCCTCCCCCCGAACCTCCTGCTCCCCCTCCCTTCCTCCCCATTCCCCAGTGCCTTCCCCCCAATTCCCAGAGAGTCCTTTCTTGTGTATGCCTAACTCTCCTCTTGGTCCTCCTCTCCGATGACGTATAAGGACCCAGTGGCATTTCCCTGAACCCTTTCTCGTGTTCCTCTTAAGCATAGGAACACTACTGTGGCTGTCAATCCCTTGCCTCCAAGGATCTTGGTGCCTTTAACTGATGCTAGACTTTGTGAGGTAAATAGTGTGTTGGACATTGCGCAGGGCATGCAAAAGTCCTATTATGATTGCTTTGTCCCTGACTAGTGTGAAAAATCTTGCAAATCATTGCTCCTCCCATCCTTTTGCTCTTACACTCTTACCGCCCCCTCTTCCGCAAATGTCCCTGAGCTTCAGGATGTGGGGAGATTAGGCTGGCCTAGTTCTATGTGGTTGATATAGAGTATCTGAAGTTCTGGATTGTGGTTTGTTGATTATCTTTTGCAGTTTTGCTGCTCTTGCAATGCCCTTCACTCCATCCTGATGGGCACTGTATGTCACCCCCTGGTCAGAGACAAAAAGCTGTTAAACTGGAGTTTTATTATAAGAGCACATTCAAGGGTAGATGTAATGAAAGTAGGAAACCTCAGTGAGGGAGGGGTCAATCACCCATTTGCAAAATGGTTACTTTTCATCTGCCAGACTATATGCCCTCCCCTTCTGGTGAGGTCATACCCCCTCAGTTGTACATGAACTTAACCAGGTGTCACATTACTTACTTGCATTCCTTGGAGGCTTATTTTCTCTGCTGTAGCATGGTCCCTCTCTCTTTGGGTCTGGTGTGGCCCTCCAACCCCATCCCTCCTGTTCATAATCCTTGCAATAATGTTATAATGGAGAAATTATTTTTAATTCTGGACATTTTTTATGTTTAGTAGATTTTGTAAGCATGTTGTTTGATATTTATGCTTTGGTGGTATTATACTTCCCTTCTGTCCTCCTGGATATGCTTGTTCTTTTCTTCAAGCTTGAGTATCATTTAGCATTTTTTGAAGGCCTGGTTTGGTAGACATGTATCCCTTCAAGTTGTCTTTGTGCTGGAAAACTTTTCTTTCTCCCTCAATCATGACAGATAGTTTTGCCGGGTATATCAGTCTGGGTTGGCATTTTTGCTCATTTAATACTTGAAGTATGTCTCTCCAAGCTCTTCTTGCTTTTACTGTTTCCATTGAGTAGTCATTTGTTATTCTAATAGGTTTACCTTTAAAAGTGACTTGCTTTTTTTCTCCTGAAGCTCTCAGCCCCTTTTCTTTGTCTTGAATGTGGAGTGTTTTGACTATTATTTGCCGTGGCGATTTCCTATTTTGGTCATATCTGTTTGGAGTGCGAAATGCCTCTTGTATTTGGATAGGCCTCTCATTCTTTAGTTGTGGGAAGTTTTCATTTATGATGAATTGAAATATTTCCTCCGGTGTGGTATTTTGGGATTCTTGTTCTGGTATTCCATGAATGCGCATGTTAGGCTTCTTCAGGGTGTCCCATATCTCTTGAATGTTCCTCTCCAGTATCTTTTTGGCTTTAACAATCTCTTCCATTCAGCTGGTTAATTCTCCCACTTTGTCTTCAAGATCTGAAATTCTATTTTCTGCCTCATTTGTTCTGCTGATAAGACTCTCTGTTGAGTTTTGGGTTGAAGATAACTTGTCTTTTAGTTCAATTTTAAACTCTGCCTGAGACTGTTTTAACTGCTCCATACCTATTTTTGTTTCTTGAACTGTTTTTCTTAACTCCTCAAGTGCTTGTTGTGTTCCTGTTCAAAGTGGTTGATACGATTGTTTAACTCTTCTCGGATTTCCTCTTTCATAGTATAATCATGGTAATGATCATACTCTGAAAGTCGTTATATTGGGTCTGGCTTTCATGGCTATTTTCTATGGGTTTGTTCTGGTCGGAATCCCTCATTATGGGATTGATTCTTTCGGTGGGAGATTGGTCTTCTTGGGTTTTGTTTCTCGTGGATCTGCACTTTAACTTGTACATTGTTGTTTTGTTTTTTAGGACCTTTCAGTTTCTGTGTGTTTTTCACTGAATCAACGTAGTTAGTATTGTTACACTTGCCAGTTATTACTAGTGCTTGCCTTGGATTGGGTATGTTTGTGTATTGTTATTGTTATATCCTAGATGAGGCTACTAGGCTGTTAAACATCAGTTAAGTCAGGTTATGTTACCAGGGGATGAATATTAGTTTGGTAGTGCACTTTTACGATTTAGTTTCTTGATGAAATGTGGGGGTGAGTGGTGTACTCCCTGGAGTTGTATGTTTTGGGGTGGCTGTATGAGAAAGTTGATCTATAGCATTGATACTTTAAAGGATCAGTAAGGTGAAAAGAAAAAGTTTACTTATCTTTGGGCTGGATGAGAAGAATCTCACCCACATGATATAATGATTGTAGTGGAGTCCAGATGTATGGCCTGTGCTCCCTTTGTTCCTTAGAATTTTGCTTGAGTTTCCTTTGGGCTCTATTGAATTCTGAGTAGTAGTGTGTCTTCCGTGGACCACGTGAGTAGGTCCCCTGTGGGCCAGAGAGGCAGAGGGTCTGATGTTGATGGCAGAATTCTTCACCTGCGACTGGGGGGGGGGGCGGAGGCGCGCGGGGCGGGAGGTGCGAGGGGCTGGGGTCCGGGGCGGGGCCCCGGGGGCTAACCGGCGGCCGCGCGGCGCGGGGCTGCTGGCCGGGCGGCTCCGGGGTGGGGGGCGGGGTTGGGGTGGGGGGCGGGGCTGGGCTGGGCTCTCTCGCTCGCTGGCTCACCTGGGAAGGTCGGCCCTAATTCCATTTCTGAGAGATGAGCATAGGCTATTTCTTATGTTGTTATTCCTCATATTCTCCACCAAAGCTTGCAAGTATCACATATTTGGTCAACACGGACCAGTATTGAGACAATTTGTTGATGAACTTGCTGTACTTCCTCATTTACTTCTCTTGGCCCTTTTTCAAAAGTCCTTAGACTTCACTTTGTTAGAGTTCATTTCTTTTTTTTTTTATTTTATTTTATAAATTTATTATTTTTATTCAATTGTGTGTGTGTGTGTGTGTGTGCGCGCGCATGTCTGTGTGTGTGCAGAACCACAGACGAATTCGGGAACCACCATAGACGCCTCCACCTCCTTCTGCCCAGGGATTCACAGGCTCCGCCCTACCAGGACCAGAAGCCCAGGCCGCCCCCGCTTCCGCCTGGCGTCTATACGTGGGATCTGGGATCCGAACTCAGGACCTTCCGCCTGCAAGGCGAAGGCTTAACCCTTGAGCCACCTCTCCAGCCCAGAGTTCATTTCTTATTTTTTATAGACATAGGTGATGTGTTTCCTGCTGTTTCCATTGAAAAAAAATTAACCTTCTAGTTTGTGTTTTCTAATTCTTTAGGCTGTCTTGTATCGTCTGTCAATATTTGCTAATGTCTTACCCAGAAGATGGGAGCTTTAAGAAAGCTGCTAAAGAGGGACGACAATGTGTGGGTTTGAATAAAATTTCCCATTTCTTATTAACTTATTATTGATTTTTTGAGACATAGTGTCATGAAACCTCAGTTGGCCTTGAATTCCTTATCTTGTCTCCACCTTTCTAATGGATTTTAGCATTCAGCTACCACATCTGACTAGATAACATTTTCCCCATCTGTGTGTGTGTGTGTGTGTGTGTGTGTGTGTATGTGTCTGTGTGTGTATGTATGTGTGTGTGTGTATGTGTGTGTGTGTGTGTGTGCGTGCGTGCGTGATTGCATGTGGAGGCCTGAGGTTGTTATTAAGAGTCATCCTCAACCACTCTTTGACTCTATTCCTTTGAGATTGGGTCTCTAATTAAATCCAGATACCACTTAGAGGGGTAGTGTGTCGATCCACACTAACTCTAGGGATTCTCAGACTAGAATTAAAGATGGGACAACAGATTTGCTGGCATTTCATGTAGGATCTATGGCTCTAAAATCCCAGTCCTTTTGCCTGAATTTTAAACACTGAGACAATTTAAAATTGTCGGGAATTAGAACGTTACTGCTTACATGGAGAAACACTTAGATGTTGGTTCCAATCCTATGTTGCGCATACACTTCTGAGGAAGCTGAAACTCCAGAGAAATAACAAAGTCAAAGTTTAGTATCCACAGATTTTGTAGGTTTCTATTAAAAAAAAAAATCTACAGAGATGAGAAAAGCAATGTGGAACACTTGCCATTTGATGGGCACTTCAACGTCTTCACTGTATAGCTTGTTTAGCTCTTATCATCTAGAAAGTGTTGTAAGTTCTGATGTGTTAAAACAAAAAGACTGGAGGCTATGCAGTGTGAGGCCATGATCCTGCTTTGAATCCCTCCTTCTGGGATGATGTTGACCAACCCCAGAGGTGGGATACAGACTCTGAACTGATGTTCAACATTTTCACAATACATCCCTGCTTCCTGTGCAAACACTCTGTTAGGTATTTCCCTCCTTTCCATCCTCACTGCTTTTATTGTCTTCGTCTTCAAGGTCAATCTGAAATCCTTATATAGGAATTCTTTTCAACTTGCTAAAAGCACATTTTTATTATTACAGTCAGCATCGGTTGGGAGCTACCTAATCTAAATCAAGTGCAAGCAGACTCATGGGTGATGCAGTGTTGGGAGAGGATGATGACATTTTGTGGATTTGAAAATAAAAATTCAGGTGCAAGCAGACTCCTGCCTTGCAGCAGGGTTGAGGAGACGATGATGACCGGGTGCTGGTTTGGTCCTGGTGGGACGGAGCCTGTGAATCCCGGGGCAGAGTAAACAAGGAGGAGGTGGAGGCGTCCATGGTGGTTCCCGAATTCGTCCGTGGTTCTACACACACACACACACACATACATGCACACACATGCATCCACGCACAATTGAGTAAATAATAAACAATAAAAAAACTTTAAAAAATTCTTTAAAAAAAAAAGAAAAGAAAAATTCAGAGAAATTTAGCAACGGACCTAAATTTATAATTTATCAGTGGATTTGAAAGAAAAGCAGACCATCCGTTCCACAATCTAAGCCTATGGAAAAAAAAAAAAAGAAATAATTACTTTTGTTTTGAGAAGGGGAGAATTCATTATTCAGTGACTCAATTCGCAGTTTTAAAATACTTAGTGGCTGGTCTTTATTTCTAAAAGTCTCCTCAACTTTTGCGCTTCAAAAACCTGGCCCACACGAAAACAAAAACTAAACTCAGCTAATAATATGGTGCACCACTTCCATCTAGTGGCCACCTGTGGTAGCGCTTTGCAATTACTTCATGGCTGAAAATGACTGCAGTTACTCAAAACTAAGTGTAATGTTCCATTTGAGTAGAAGGTTTGATTCTGTTACCTATCTTAATCCTGATCTATCCCAAGAGAGGTTAATAAGATTTACCATACTTGTGAAGAATCGGATGTTAGTGCTTGTGATAGTTAATCCTGGGTGATAGTTAATCAACTTCACACACCTGCCATTAACTAAGATCAGCTGAGACCACACCTGGACCGATCAGCTGAGACCACCTGAAGAGATTACCTGAATAATGCAAATATCAGCCCTAGATCCCTTGGGAACCTCTCTAGATCTCATTGGAACCTCCCAGTGGTAGACAGATAAAAGGAATCACAGAACAGAAGCAGGGAAGAAGAGAGACTCTCCAGGAATCCTTCAGCCTTCTGTCACCCACTAGCCTCTCAGATGGGCGAGACGTAGTCTGTCTCCAACCAGCCAACCATGCTGCTTCTGCCATGAAAGACTATCTTCCCTCTGGAACCCTAAGGTGAATAAATTTCCTTTTTTCCCCTTACATTGTTTGACTTTGAATGCTGTCTCACAGCAATAGTTAAGAGTAACTGTTACAGTGCTAAAGACTACAAACAAATTAAAAACACGAACAAAAGAAATCAAGCACACTGTATGCAATCATGACTTTCTTTTTAAATTCCCTAAAGTAATTTTGTTCTATGGTATTTTTATTAGTTTCTATGATTTGCAAACATTTTGAAGTTATGGACTGAAATGTGCCCTTGGGCTGCTGGATGATATACACACCGGGCAAACACAACAGGGCGTCAGCTCTTGGGACACCAAGGACACTTTCATTTGATGCATCACTGTGAATTTTTTTGCATGTAGACAAATTGCACTTCCTTTTAGTTTCTTGGCTTATTTTTATCTCTGTTCCAATAGTCGTTGCTTTATTCGTTAGCTTTTTAAAATAACTGTTTACTGGAGATACCCGTCCACCCTGGAGAACAAAAGCCAGAGCTTTTGAATTCAAAGACACTTCAGATCATGAGTTGGAGGAAATCTCTGTTAAAGTTTGCATGAAGTGCTGCATGCAGAGCAAATAGCACAGTCTCACCATCAAAGCTATTGTTGTTTATCGTTAGAAACAGAAACAGGGCTGGAGAGGTGGCCCAGGGGTTAAGCCTCCACCTTGCAGGCAGAAGGTCCTGAGTTTGGATCCCAGATCCCACGTATAGACGCCAGGCGGAAGCGGGGGCGGCCTGCGCTTCTGGTCCTGGTAGGGCGGAGCCTGTGAATCCCGGGGCAGAGGGAGGTGGAGGCGTCCATGGTGGTTCGCGGGTTCGTCCATGGTTCTGCACATGCGCAGGCACGCACACAGACGCGCGCGCACATACACACGCACATGTGCACAGTTGACCTCACAAAGTCTAGCATCAGTTAAAGGCACCAAGATCCTTGGAGGCAAGGGATTGACAGCCACAGTAGTGTTCCTATGCTTAAGGGGAACACGCGAAACAGAAACAGAGGCAACTGTAGCAGCAGCACATGCTGATAAGGTCCAAGTCATGCTGCCCCCAAGGTGGTACCCCGACACTGGAGCAAACAGAGGAGCAGGAATGTCACTCTCACCCCTTTCCTTGAAGGAGGTGACCAAACCCTCATGTGTGAGGCACCCAGAGGAAAGGAACACAAAACGGAGACAAGGGTCAGATGGAGCTCATCTGGTTGGGGCCTCTACAGTTTATTTTTTCCTAGTTTTACAGGCATATTGAGTAATTCTCCTTCCCCCCTCCTTTCCTTTCCCTCCTCCCCTCACCCCTCTCTACTTCCCTTTCCTCCTGTCACAGTTAGGCACAGATGTCAACTTGACAGTTGAGGGTTTGAGCTCTGGGCACATTTGTAGAGAATTAGTAGTTGAGTTGAGCCCAGAGCAAACCTGCAGGAAATTGTCTAGCTGATGGAAAAGGCCCAGCACATGGTGGGTGGGATTAGGCCCTAGAATAAAACACCCAGAGCTGATTGAGAGTTGGTGTCTTTGTGTACACTTGGCCAGACATGCTGGTCTGGCAAGTAAGAATAGTCCCTCTCTCAGCCAGTTAGCTCTGCTTTGGTGTTGGCTCATGCTCTCCAGTCAGGCTAGACAGACTGCAACTGGACTATTGTAAGAAAATAAACCCCTTGTTCTCTTAAGCTGTTTGATAGTCATTTATCAGCGACTACTCAAGGAGAACTGCAACACCTCCCTTCATTAATCCATCCCACTCCCTCCCTCGCTCTCATCTGTCTGCTTCCATAGGTCCCAGGGTTCCCTTGGATTGTCTGCTCTAGTAGGGGTTCAAGCCTTTATAGTTGTTTCCCCCTTAAATCAGGAAATCATTTCCCCTTTTGCACAATCAGACTTTTCAACTGTCTTCTTTTCATCAAGCTTACATATAAAACTGCTCATTGCTCAGGCCTTCATTTCCCAAGGTTCACCACGTCCTGTTAAATAAATTTGCAAGCTTTCCTGTTGTTAATCTGTCTTTTGTTATTGGGGCCTCAGCATGCTCCTAAGGTGGGAGGAAAGGCTGCTTTTCCCCTGTGTGGATTTGGGAGGAATGCAAGAAGAACATCGGATCCTTGTTCATTCACAGACTCTGCCAGCACTTCACACGTGATAAACTCACAGCTGCAGTTGGCTGAAGGAATGGAATGTCCTTATTGAGAAGGTGGCAATATGTTGGAGGACAGCTGATCAGAAGTTCAGAATTCCTTTATGGTGTCGGGAGCAGGCTAAGCTGTGTTGTGACTAGGCATGAGCCATTAGTTAAGACAATAGGGAAGATAAACAGTTACTAATGATAGAAAATCTAGAGGTGACCCTAGATTTTAAGTCATTCACAAAGTAAGGAAACTATAGGTTAGATGTCTTCTCAAAAGTCCACGGTCAGATGAGTTAAACTGAAATAAGCTTGCCTTCAACTATTAAACAATACTCCATTTTGAAGTAATGAAGCTGTAATGAAACTGGCCTTTAAGCGACTGAGTCTCATTATGTTGATAATCAGTCAACTGAATCTCAGCCAATCTCACAGGCTTCCGGGTGATCAGAATCCATTCATTTAAAGGAAATATCAAGTGCAGCCAATATATTGCTTCCCCGTGTCCTTTTCCCTCTCTGCGATGAGATGGAGTGAGCAAGCCCCCGTCACCTGACTTTAGTCTGGAAGACTGCCCCCCCACCCCCCAGCTGGTCTCTGACTCAGGTAATCTTTGATAAATTGAATTGTTCTCAGTATTTCTTTAACAACAGCAATGCGACCAAGTTTAGGCAGGTCTCCTGGTTTCCTCTCCAGTAGTCTCTGATTTGTTCTAGTGCAACTGTGAATAAAACTTTTCTGTGGGAAGGGAGGGACAAGAAGGGGTTTGATACGTGATAGCAAAAAGAGAAAAGGATCAAGGGAGAAGGTTCAAGGGTGAACCTGCAGGATTCATGTAGTGTGGGGACAGGGATGGACATGAAGCAGGGAACTGAGACAAAAAGCAGTAACAAGTAGTAAAAAGCAAATACAACCCCTCATGGAGCAATCTGTCCGGTGGTTATAGACCATTTTTCCTTCAAATAACTTGTGCTCAGTTTGAAGACTGCAAAATAAGCCAAAAATTAAAAAGGATTAAACAAACAAATCACAAAAAAAAACCTCCCAGAGCACCAACAGTGGAGAGATATCCATCCTTGCGCTTGGGTGCTGGTGATAACTCCGAAAAAGCCCAGGTTCTTTTCCAGCTGTGTTGCCAACAAGTGCTCTGGGTCCAGGTACAAGGTGTGCACACTGTTGTGTGATGCGATGTGTGACCATTCACACGTGTGTTTATTTTTGAAAGTTCTGACTAAATAGAAGTCAAATATCATGAGGAATTTATTTATTTATTTATTTATTTATTTTTATTTTATTTTATTTTGACATTTTCATGAAGTAGCCAATGTGGCAAGCAGAGGGAGGGACAGTTTAGTCTCTGTTTGAGGGAACAAGGACGTCGTTGCTGGAAGTGAGCGCATGAGTGGGAGTTACTTGGTCCCCTTGCGTCTACAGGCAGAAGTCGGAGGAAACCAATGCCAGCTGACTTCTCGCTTTTCTTATTTTTAATTCAGTTCAGAGTTTCAAGGGATAAAGCCCATCATAGCAGGGAAGACGTGCAGAAGTGTCTCAGTGGTGAGAACATGCGTGGAGCTCCTGACAGGGGATCCAGACCAGAGCAAAGGTAGGTATAACCTGTACTAGCCAGCCAGACTTCATGCTCCAAAGCTTCCCTCTATACCCTCCTCAAACAGCTCCATAGCTGGAGACCAAGTGTTCAGACACGAGATCAAAGTCATGACCCTCCTGTCTTATCCTCCCTCCTGAGTCAGGTTCCAGGTATGCGCCACCACCACTGACCTATCTTGTGACTTACGAAGAACAACTGTTTTCCTTTTGGGAGTCTGGAATTTAGGTATAGGTCAGGCAAAGGATGCCTTCGTGATGCATTCCAATTAAGTGCCAGGAACACTGGGTGTCTAATGAGCTTTGTTGTACCTGTATTGTCATAACTCGTGGAAGGAATGAAACACAGCCTGTGTTTCTGCACAGAGAGAGGATCCTTGTTAGCTCATGCTTGGTTTCCTCTGGAATCTGCACCGGTGTCTTTTGTCTTCATTAATTGTGGTTGCTGTCACTTCACTGTGATAAATTACAACTCAACTATGCACTGAGTTCCAGGAAAAAAATCACTGGTCTTTGGGTACCCTTAGGAACTGCAAGCCAGGAGAGACTGAGATAACCTTTCAGAAGAAAGAAGATGGTAGTATTTTATATCCGTTGCATCTAGGATGTTAAAAAGGTAAATCAGTGATTAGCAAATTGTTGGAAATTTATAATCTGACTCAGTAAAAATAAAGCCAAACAAAAATCTTCCACAACTCTGTTCCTCCTCCTACATTCTGCCTATCAGAGAGGATGTGAAACTAGCTTCGGTAGTTTGTTGGGCTCAGTAAGGAATGGGATTACCTGAGGAAGTGATTCCAGACTTTAGCATGCATCAGCATTTCCTTGGGAGGAGGGAGGGGTAGAAGCAGGGGCAGGTTGGTTAACATACAGCTGCATCCTACCCCCCACTTCCCCCGAGTTTCAAATTCAGGAATCCCAAGAACTTGTGGGTATAAGAATTGACATCTGCTACTGCTCCTCATTTCACACCTAAGAAATGGAGGGAGAGTCTGCTAATTGGCTAATTCATTGACATCTCTAAGCATGTAGTTTCCACGAGTCAGTACTTTTGCTCTGAGGTGACCAAAGTTCAAATCATGGGTGATTCTTGGAATTAAAAACGTATGGTACAATTGACTGTAGCCACAATTGCACAGGAACTTCCTTTATAAAATCCAACTTCTAACCCTTTTAACTCACAAAATTCCGGAATTGCTTCGAGATTGTAGCATTTGTATATAGGGAGAACTTCCCAAGATAATAGCTAGAGAAAATTCTGGGATTCATGGTTTGATTTTGATTCATGAGCAAAATTTTAATATATAGCAGACAGATTTTGCATATTAAAATTTGCATATGGCAGTGATGTATTCATGCAAATCTTTACATCAACAGAACTAATTCTTTTTATTTTATTTATTTCTGTGTGTGTGTGTGTGTGTGTGTGTGTGTGTGTGTGTGTGTGTCAGGGGGCACTGTATGTCCTTGTGGAGGACCAAGGGTGATTTCAGGCATCATTCTGGATTGCTCAACCTCATTTTTGCTTCTCTCTAGGATTTCCCAGGCTCCTCCTTCCAAAGCTAGAAGTATAAGCCACTGCCATTTCTGCCTGGCAGTTTTTACATGAGATCTGGGATCTAAATTCAGATTCTTCTGCTGGGGAGGCAGAATTTTAACCCCTGAGCCATCTTTCCAGCCCTAGAGCTAGTTCTTAAAATCAGTTGGAAATTCTTACTTTCAGTATAAGATGTAATAATTTAGGCCATTTAATAGAAGATTTAAAATTAGAATAATTTTTCTTACATCTTGTGTGTGTGTGTGTGTGTGTGTGTGTGTGTGTGTGTGTGCGCGCACACACACACACATTTTTGTTTATTCAGGCATGCATGAGTGTTCCTCAGAGGTCATTACCTTATTTATTGAGATACTGTCTCTCAGAGAGATCTATGGTCTGATGATTCATCTGGCCCCATGCATTCTCCTGTCTCTCACTCCCCAGGTCTGGTATTACAAGCTCCCCAGGTCTGGATTACAAGCGTGCTCCTCCATTCGCTGCTTTGCATGTGGGAACTACTGATCAGAACTCTTGTCCTCATGCTTGCATGACAAAACGCTTTACCAATTAAACCATCTCCCTAGCCCACAGTTGGTCTTAATCTCCTACAATATATAATTAAAAGCAAACTGTGTAGGTGTGTATTCCTTGTTAATGAGGATAGAAAGATGAGAGCTATACAGGCCACTTGTCTGGATGCTGCCTGATAGATTCTTCTGTGGCTGATACACTAAGTCATCCTCAGGGACTGCATTGGCTTTCTGAAAAGAGTCCTTTAAGCCAGGCATGATGCACATGCTTGTAGTCTCAGCTAGCAAGGTATCCCCAGGGTGGTAACTTGAGCCCACAAATTTGAGATCAGCTTTAGCAACAAAGAGAAACATTCCCATTATTTAAAAATGAGTTGCTTAATAGTAGAGAATTAACATAATCTCTAAGAAATAGATTATTGATAATTGTTGTAGTTGCTGCTCTGTTTTCATTTGATTTAGTTTTAGGGGTTTTGAGATAGACCAAGCTGATCCAGCTATGTCGTGTCCCCATCTTCCTTGCCTCCACCTCCCAGGTACTGGAAGTTTATACCACTAGGCACAGCTCAGACTTCAGATATTCTAACAGCAAGAACTATCCAAGAGAATGCCCATCTCAGATTTCAGTTCTTTCAGGCATCTTAGCCTGAAGCACCTAAAACATTAGTGATGTAGTTAGCTGCATAATTCAGGTTCCCTTCACAGCTTCCTGGATTGTATTGCTCAGTCCTTAACAACTTTTAATTTTTACAAACTCTCTCTAGGTTTTCATTCTTCTTCCTAACTTTCATAGGACTACTTTCACTTCTACTATGAAAACTAGAAAGCACTACAATCTCTCTCCTTTTCATTTCAGTAATCTTATTCTTTGAAATTTTCACACATGGGGGCTAGAGAGAGGACTCAGGGATTAACACTTGTCTCGCAAGCACAAGGTCCTGAGTTCAGATGTGGCCTTCTAGCTTTCTCTTTTTCTAGTGATTCTATAACAAAGTCCAGGCTTCCAGAGGCTGGTACCTTGTCACTCCTGACACCTTCTTTGAGAAAATGAGTATCAAGGTCAGTCTAGATTTAAACCATAGGGAAATGGATAATACCATTAGATGAGTGGAGCTTCGAAGCCAAGAGTCAAAAATGGAAATGACTTGCACAATAAGCCTACCTCATTTATCTTCCCTCTTTATGAATAGCCAGTTAGTAGTTCATTACTCATGAAACCAGCTATTATTTTTTAAACTTATAATACTATAATGCTATTTGTGAGATCATGATAACTATTTTATGTAATCATTAAAATGTGATAACTAAAAAAAGTGATAACTTAAGAATTTAGGAAAACACCCACTCACATACCAGTTACAATGATCTCAGTAAGACACAGCCAATAGGGCATGTGAGATAGGTCAGAAGGTAAGTTACTTGCTTGTAAACCCAGCAATCTGAATTTAATTCCTGAAAGCCAACGTGGTGGAAGAAGAGAGCTAAGGTCCTAAAGTTGTCTTCTGACCTCTGTTCATGCATGTTCTCTCTCTCTCTCTCCACAAATTAAATAAGTATGTTTTTTGAAAAAGAAGTAAAAAATGTATACAATCCAGAGAGTGATGGAAATTTGCTAACATGCTATGTAATACTCAAATTACCTAGCAAGTGTTAGACACATATTGTGTCTCTAGTACTAGAAAATACATAAATGAAGGCACTAAGAGTTTAAATACTATCTTGGGAGATTTTGCAGTCTAGGGGAGCACATAAAATTATAGTGCCTTTCATAATAGCTATGCTATAATGAATATAAATATTATATATATATAAACGTTCTCATTCTCTCACTTAAAGAACATGTAAAATAGTATTTCAGAAAAAATATTCAAGTAGATCAGGTAGATGAAGGAGTCATGGGGAGAAGCTGAGTTAAGGAGTCCCAGAACTAACAATTTAGAAATTTACTTTTGAATGCATTGTATGGTCCTTTTAGCTGTGTATTCTTTCTCCTGGACACAGGAATCCAAGTGAGAAAAGACAGGAAACTATTAAGGTAACATAAAGTGGCACATGTTTAAAAAGGGAGCTTTATTGACATGTTGACAGTTTCAGAAGAAAATACTGCTCTTTTGTTAATTTAAAATGCTCACAAACAACCCTCCTAAAACAGTCAAGAGAGACAAGAAAGTAGGAAAGGGACACATTGGGAAGCAGGGGCACGCAGGAGAGGGGTCAGTGAGACAGTGATAGGCAGAGAAAATGGTTGAAACTCATCACATACATGGATGAAGCTATCAAGAAACAAAGAACATAAATAAGTATTAAAAAAACTGAACTTTTTTATTGTAGACTAAGGTTCATTCATATATTTGGCTTTCTTTAACAGTCTTCTCTGTTCCCAACAGTGTGTTTACATGACTTTGGTCTTTCTGTAGTGCAAAGTAAAAATAACTCTAAGTTACAAATGAATTGCCAAGTCATAACAAAGAGACACATCCCTGGTTTCTACACAAATATTTAAGAATATCAGATTTGTACCATTACTTTGCTAACATTTGAGTTTTGTGAGACAAGGATGTGAGATAAGAGGCATAGTCTCTAGATACAACCATGTGTAGAATCTGAAAAGCAACGGAAATGACTTGTAACATACGACAGTATGGAGATTCATAATCTGCTAACCTACTTAAAATATCTTGTATGTCTTCCTGTTCAATTCATTTTTTTTCTGACTCTCAGTATGCCAGAACAACATGTTCTCATTCTCTCATTTTGGAGACTACAACTTATATTTGCATGATTTTAATTACCATTTGTCTCCTCTGTTCTTTATACTCTTTTTGTGTGGACATTAAGTAACTGAGCAGAGGCTGACATATAGAACAGAAGGAATGGCCTGTCCTCAAGTATGTATTCTCCAGTGAACTTTGCAGTGGCTGAATTTCACAATATTACGAAGAGTCTACATCTATTACATTCAAGAAGATTTCAAATTTCAGTAAAATCAATTACTAATGGCCTTAAAAGGGAGAAAATAATAGTGCTGGAGATCTGGCTTAGTTGGGCAGGCAATTACTTGTTATGTATAAGACTTGTAGTATTGGGTTCAATACCACATGAAGCAGGCCGTGGTAACATGTGTCTATAGTCCCAGCACTTTGAAGGCACAGGCAGGAAGATCAGAAGCTGAAAGTCATCCTTAACTATGTAGTTAAGCCAGCCTGGGCTACATGAGACCTTCTCTCAAAAAGTCTAATGAATAAACTTATTACAAATAAAAATCCTGATGAAATTTTAACCAGATTAGATATAACTGTTCTTTCCTTCCAAGTCTTCCAGAGCACTGCGGTGCTCTGGTATAAAGCATCTGTCTTAATGTTCCTGTCAAGTTTTTAGACATAATTAACATCTACAATCTGTTGACCTGCAGTAATGTTCATTGCCCCCGTCTGTGACTGGGTTGCGTTCTAGCAGTTGAAGGCATTGAGAGTAGAGACAGACACTTCCCCAAGAAGAAGGAATGTCGTAAAAATGGAGGTCTGCTTGTACAGCCAGGGCTCAGAAAAGATCTGGAGTGAACATTGGAGTAGTATGTGTGTGTGTGTGTGTGTGTGTGTGTGTGTGTGTGTGTGTGTGTGTGTCTGTACTTGTGTATCAGAGAACATTGTGTGTACCAGTGGTGACTTCAGGAATCATCCTGTGTTGTTCTATCTCCAACTTGCACAGCTCTGTGGTTTCCTAAGCACTTCCCAGGATCAGAAGTATAGGCCAGCTACCATTTCCACCTAGCATGTTTACATAGGATCTGGGGATCTGAACTCAGGTCCTTCTGGGTAGGAACCAGAGGTTTAACTCCTGAGCCATTTCTCCAACTCAAAAGAACATTCTGTATTTAATGTGGTAAAACCTGCTTCCAGTTTTGTTTTTTGAATTTTATGTGGTCATCTTTCTCAGTTGCTTCTACTGACAATTTGAAATCATTGTAAATATCTTCAACACACATTGCAACATCAACAATTTTGGACTTACCAGTACCCATAATTGTGATTCACTTTTGTAGTTCCTTTCTCTCTCTCTTATTAACTCCTTATTTTGTGATTTCCTCAAGAAGGAAGCCAAATTACTGTTGCTCACATATAGCCACATACTAATTTATCCACACCTGTCACCGAATTAGACGAGACCCCACAATGGTATTTGACTGAAGGTAACTGTGATAAATTTTCAACAATAAAACTTTATATACAGATATAGGATATATCTAACACATATCCTTATTGTTATATTTATCACAATACTTTGCATTGCAATTATACAAAGTGAATAGGAGTCACTCAGAAAAAAAAGTAAGCACTTAATATGTGCCTGAAGACTGCTTTTTACATTTTATCTTTACTCTCTCTCTTCCTGTTTTAGTCAGGTGGAGGAAAAAACTTGGCTCAGACAATAAGATGAAGGCTGTTCTTTACTCTTTTTCTCATAGTTAAATAAGACTGAATATATCTCTGATAGTTGTGATGAAAAATTAGGCAAACGTAGGCAGCCAAGGGAGGAAATGAGAGGGATGAAAGAACAAATGATAGTGTCCAAAGTTGCATAATCCATTAAACTTAAAATCTTTTCAAATACGTTTCTTTATATAGTCACTTAGAGATAATGAGTAATGATATTAGCTTCTTCAAAACACATGAAAAGGTTTTAGCAATGTTATGTAAGACCCAGTGTTCACATTAAGCCAAGAGAACTTCATCTTAGCAACTAGTACCAGTGATCTAAAAATGTTTCTCCCTAAAATTTGTTCTTGATTCATATTCACCACTCTTCCCCAGTGTAAATCACCAAGTCTTTGATTTAATTTCAAGAGGGTGACATCAATCCAGCTTGAGAGTTATACTTGTAGTTCATCCTTTGCTGCAATGACATCTAAGTCCATTAACCAGCATGCTGGAGAAAAGACAAGCCCATATGTAGACAATGGTAACAGAGTGTCCATCATGGGGTGATAGCGACTGAGGAAGGGCCATCAGACAAGAAAGAGGAAATTGACCTGGCAGGTAGAGCTGCTCCTTGGAAGGAGGTATAAACTCCTAATAGATCTTTGTTTCATGTTCTCGAATTTAGATACGAGATTGTGAATCCATTCTTTTCAGGATGAGACTGCAAGGGAAGCACAATGCTATCTGACGAGATACTTCAGTGATGGTAACACACTCTCTCAGAGCTCACTCCTGAGTGAACACAGGTGTCTGAAGCAGTTGTGAAGCTGAATTCCCAAACCAGAGCATTGTTGAACTTGGCTTGCATCCAAACAGAGGACCAAACCCATCCTGCTCGTGTTTACCCACCCATGTTTTGTTCATGCCAATCTATTTCCTGTGTTAATTAAAACATTATTTTGCAATAAGTCATGAAAAAGTCTATTTTTTTAAGGTTATTTGGAGCTCATTATATTAATAAAAGTCTCAACTGGGACAGTATCTCTCAGATTCCTCAGAATCTCTAGGGGGCACTACTGCTTAAAGTGATTATTGTCGTTCCTCCATGAATTACCAAGTGCAGATTAGCATGGATAAATCATATTTGAAGGAACTAGATTCACCCTGCCTGTTTCCTTCGCCTTCGGCATTGAGAGGTAGGCTATTGACTGCCAAGAACATCAGCCATGAATAAGCAATAAGAACCTCTAACACAGCACATACATCTGAGAAAACACTGGATCGCTTCCACCCTAAATATGTCTCCGTATTTTTTCCCCTAGCAAGGATGAAAAGCAAGTTTTCCTTGGTACAACTGATCCATCTTCATAAACTTTCAAACCTAGTTTGGTCTGCCAGTCCACAGCCAAAAGGTTGTGATAAAAGCGAGACCCAGATCTCTTTTGATCATGGCAGCGTCAAAAATACTCGGTTACTGTATCTGGCGCGAAGCAGCTGCTCTTCCAGTACAGAAAGGCCTTCGGAGGCGTTTTCAGTTGAACTTGTACTTCCTGTTTCCCAAGCCTTTGGAGTAGGAGGAGACACCCTCAGATGCAGTAGCTTACATCATCATCATTGGATGGCACTTTATGTCCTCCGACTCCAGACTGACTGCATTCCACCCTGTGGAACACGGCAAACCGCCCACAGCATTTATCTTCAGAAATTGCTCATTGAACATTTGCTAAGCTTCTTATATATGTATCCAGGAAGGGTGGGAAAATGCGAAACTCTTGACTTTGATTTATAGATATTTGCTGAATGTGAAAATGATCGTAGCAACTATTTTATTGGATATCTGAGGAATGGAATCACAGTTTTCTCAACACTAGAAGACAGAAGACCTAGTGGGTCATATTTATCACTTACTTTAAAAAAATCTTATTTATTTGAGAGAAAGAGAGAAGCAGAAAGAGAGACAAAGAAACAGCAGGCATACACACCACATGGCACAGGTGTAGAGGTCAGAGAACTACTCTCAGGAGTTGGATCCCTGCTCTACCCATGCAGGCTCTGGGGACCGAGTTCAAGTCACCTGATTTATACCTAGGTACGTTTGCCCAGTGAGCCATGCTACTGGACTCTTCTTCAGCACTTTTTCATTTCAATAAGATGGAAGAACCAGTTATTGGGATTCCAAAGATTAAAGCCATAACATGGTAAGAAGCATATAAGCTGCACACCTGAAAAGGGGTAAGAATGGGTCGAAGAGACTGCGATGCAGCAGTGATACAGCATGTGTATAACGCCGGCATTAGGGAGACAGGGCAGAGAAACAGGACGGCGAGGTCTTCTTTGGCCATGTCATGAGTTTGAATCCACTCAGCAATATGGGGCAAACAACAGACAAATAAGTGAAAACTAGATAAATAAACAAACAGAAAGAATAAAAAAAGAATTAGTTATAAGTGGTGGTAATTATAGGCTACGCCACTCCCCCAAATTCTGCTTCAGAGAAAACAGGTTATTTTTTTTTTTTCTCATATGGTAAGTATAGATGATGCAAAACTTATTACTTTAGTTTTTACTGCTATTAGATCGACATTACACTCTTTGTTACCATAAGGGAAGATTCTTATAAAGTGATTCTGCTCTTACCGGATATATATTTTCAAACCAAGTTTTGGATAAAGAATTAGCTCCCCAATCTGCATCTACTGCATGCCACTCCTCAGCTGTCACCTTTTAATATGCACAACTCTGTATCTCACTGCAGGTTGGAACCTTGGGGAGAAAGAAAGTCCCTGAGCTCTACTAGTAAATGCCTAGAATACATAGCATATATATAGAATGTGACGAGAAACATCATACCTTTCTGCCCAAAGCCTGAGGGCAGCTGCATCTGTTGTTAGATCATAACCTCCATCTGGGCATTAATATACCTCATAAAATGAATGATTTCAAAGCCTTCTGATGCCCACAACCTTGGCAGAATGGTGGCATTGCACAAACAGAGAAAGAGCCCGTCTTTTTATCTCACTGGTTCTACAGGATCTACCAGTATGAACTCTAACTTACCCTTGCTGTAGCCCTTCCAGCCCTTTACAAGCTTGCAAGAATGGGCAATGGAGTTTTCTGGGGTCCATGCAGGGTTCTTCTGGGCGCCTGGCCCCCAAAGATGCTTGATGTATATAACAGTTCAGTATTTGTGTCAAGCACCATGTTAAACAAATTTTGAACATTTGGATGTGGACATCAAACAAGAAATGCTTCTTCTAGATCTTCTGGAGCTAGGAAATTCTTCATGAAATCACAAAAAGGTTTTGGAGTTAGCGATTATAGTCCAAACTCTATACATTTTCTGTTGAACTATACAGCAAAAAAAAGACACATGCCTGAATATAAAATGCCAAGTATGTAAATAAGTAGAAACAATAGAGGAAGGTAAGTTTAACAGCACATTTCCTTTGTTAGTGATTGTCATAGAGTGAGTGATCTGGGTTAAGAATGTAAAGCATTCTTCCAGAAGAATAAATAAATGCATGGAGGTAGAATTATTTGTAATATTGCCTCATGCTTCTCAAATAGTTATTTGAAAGACTTTAGAATGTTCAATGGTAATTGTGCATATATTTTCAATTTCTCACAACCAAGACATCACTGAATAGAATTTATTGATAACAAATCTTGTTGGAGATTTCCAGTTCTAATTAAATGTGGAAGCTGCCGGTCCAGTCTACACAGACTGAAAAACCAATCTATGACCATTGGCAGATGCACCAAAAAAAGCAAGGCCACCAAGAACAGTGTCGTTGCTCCACCTGAGGGGCAGGCTGGTGAATACCGAGCGAGAGCTACAACTTGGTAGAGCAATGTCCACCCATGGAAATCAGCAGGAAGCCTTGATCTCTGGATCAAACGTGAACAACACTCATAGACACAAACCCCAGACAGCCCCTGTCCGAGGGGTTCTCCCCGTGTTCCTTGAAGTTTTCCTCTTGGAGAAACTGGGTCATGGAAAGTGAAGACATTTCTGGGCTGTGACTCCAGGGACTTTTGAACTGTTTTGTGGAAGAAATATGGAAGACTTTAGAACTGTGTGCTAGAGAAGTCCCTGAATGGACCTTTCGAGTGGGAGCTGAGGTCCATCTCCTTGTTTCAGAGGAAACAGAAAATTGCTTCTGCCTCCTGGAGATCAGTGGGCGCACCAAGGCACAGGAGGCGTAAGCAGTGGAGCGGGATGGAAGGCATCATCATGATGTTGGCTCCTAATTTACCTTCAAAGATTACAATCTTCACCTCCCTTATCATTTTTTTGAGCGGAGGTTTCAAAATAGCCTCTCATCATTTCCATTCTCAGTGTGTCTTCTATTACGTTATTAAGTCATTCTTTAATGTAATAGGCGGTGTCCCTAATAGTCATAGGTCCTCAAACAGGACCTCAGTGCAGGAAGGCATCTCCCATCATGAAAAACGCTCCTACTTATAAGCTTGTTCTGTCGAAGCTAAATTCTTTGGCTTAATGGCCAAGATGCAGAGACTTGATGCAACTTTTCTTCTGTGCTTGTTTGTTTTTCTGACTGTGAGTGACTCTAAGATGACTCAAATTATTCCAATGTGCTAGTTCCTCTGGCTGCAGTGTTCTCTTCTTAAAAGATTCTCTTCCTCCTCAAGACTGTTCCTTAATGAAATCTTCCCAGATGGTCTTGTGGACCCATCCTAAGTTCCCATGAAATGACTAAACTTATTTATTTATTTTTTTTGCTTCAAAATATATTTATCTCATGAAATGACTAAACTTATATCCTGCTTCTGAATCTGTTACAAATGATCAGTTTACATATTTGTGTCTCCCCTAGGACAGTGTCTTGTGAGGTCACAGCTCTCTGTGTGGTTGACAGTGTCAAGGCAGGGAACATGCCGGAATCAATAAAAGCACTGGAATCAGGCAAATGAAGACTTCCAGTTTCTGCTGTCCAAAGCGTGACCTGAGTAAAATTGGTTTTTCAGAATTCAATTTTCTTCTTCAACTTTTTAAAAGAAAGTCACTTTGGCTGACGCAGCAACTAACAACCGACGAGAGTAAATCAGTGTATGTGCATGTGTGTGTATATGTATGCATGATTAAATTGCAGGTGTGTGCATTTATATTCATGTCTGTATGTTTATGTATGTATATTGGTGTGTATGTATTTATATGTTTGTATAAATATGTGCATGTGTTGATGTGTATCTATGTGTATGTGTATCTATAAATGTGTGAACATAATATACAATATATGTATGTGTTCATTTGTGTGTATGATTATCAGATTTCCAAGAATTCATTGTTATTTAATGATTTTTAATATTCTATTTCAAAGCTATTATAATTATTCAAAACTTACTACAAATTCCATTTTGCAATGACAGACATTTGAAAATACCTGATGTCATAGTTAGATACAGGTGTGAACTTGATGGTTGAAGGTTCGAGTTCTGGGCACATTCACAGATTATTAGTGGTTGAGTTAAGCCCAGAGTAAATCTGTAGGAGATTGTCTAGTTGATGGGCAAAGTCCAGCGAATGATGGGTGGGACTAGTCCCCAGACAAGTGAATAAAATAGAGGGAACTGTGTAAGAAAGTGAGCATGTTCTGTATACGTGGCCAGATATGCTGGTCTGGCAAGTCAGGATTATCCCTGTCTCAGCCATTACTGAAAATGGTGTGACCAGGTCCCTCAGTCCCTGGGTGATGTCGCATGCTCTTCTGCCAATTGAGGCTGTAGGCATTTCTTCCAGCCACATTTAAGTGAGATCTAAGGATCCAAACTCAGATCCTTTTACTTGTGAGGCAAAGGCTTTCGTTCCTGAGACCCCTCAACTGCGAATGACAGATCCTTTAAAATCACACGTGACCAGAGTCTGCGTGATGGCTCAGCAGTCATTGCAGCTTCTCGTTTGTTTCTGATGTGAATACGTGGGAAACCAACTTGGGAAACAAATCTTGCTTACACTTCTCAGTTGCAATTCATCGCCATGACAGGAGAGTTCATGCCAACACCAGGAGTCGAGGGAACTGATCACACCATATTTGCAGAAAGAAATGAGACACAGACATACTTTCTGGCTTGCTAGCAGGCCCTATGCCTTCAGTGCTGAAGTACTAAACTGGCTCCATTCATCTCACCCACCTGTCCAGAGAATTATCCACTTAGACGAGCTGACTCCACCCACATCAATTAGATCATCTTCCACAGGCTTGCCCAGAGTCTGCCTTCACTAAATAATTCCTCGTAGACATCCTAAAGGCTCAGTCCTCAGTTGTCGAGTTGACACCTGTGCACTGGCACAGTGGGGAAAGGTGCTGGCTGCACAAGATTGGTGGCCTGAGTTAGACTCCTGAAGGAGAGACCCAACTTGGCAAACTTGTCCTCTGAACATCAAGCACACGAGGGTATGCATGTACCCTCACTCACACATCACAAGCACACAGATACACGAACATCAAATTATAAAACTTACAAAATTCTTTAAAGAATTGACCTCCTTTTTACTCTTAAGAATGTAAGAGCATTGGGGGGGAGAATAAATCTGAAGTTCCCATTTTAAAAAACACCTCCACAGTATGGAATGTGGTTGTTCTCAAAGGGTAAACTTGCTGCCAACTGGATGACAAGCTGTGTCTAGGCTTCTGTGGGTGTGTGCAGTGGGGTAATGCACACAAGTTCCATCTTATCCTGAGCTCAGACATGCTTTGAAACAGGAAGAATCTAAATTTCAAAGCTCATACATTCTTAACTCAAACACTTACAGATGCCCAACAGGAGTCGTAAATAAGAGATTATTTTCAAGAAATAGTGAAGTCTTTTCAATATCCTTTCAGTACCTGTGTCTTTTGGTGCACAAAATGATTCAGCATGTCAAGATTACAACATGTCAAGATGCACTGCATCAAAGATTTTTTAAAAAAGCATATGAATTTACAAATACTAAGAACAAAGATTAGGATCGAGAGGTAGAGAATGTCTTCTTTATCAATGATCAATATAGACAGAAAATGAACTAAAGGTAACATGGATTTTCTAACGCTCTATTCTCAAAACTAAGTCATTTTCATTTTTGCTTTTCCTAGTGTTTGATTTTTTCCCAAGAGAAATATCAGAGGCACAATTGAGCTGAACAGGTAACTTCTCTAAAGTGGGAGACATAACATAAATAACCCCATGTTGTGAGGCCCTGGAACCTCATCTGTGTGTGTGCTGTGTGTGAATGTCCCGGGGGCATCTGTGAGCATGTGCAGAGTCCAGAGGAGGCAGCAGGTATCCTTTGCTGTCACTCTCTTCCCTACACTGGGTCGTTCACTGAATCTGGAGCTAGACTGGTGCCCAGGAGCCCGGTGATCCTCTATAGGGCTGAGGTTACAGACATGCACAGTCACATCTGCCTTTTTATGAGCACACTGGGATTGTGAACTCACAAAAATCCACATTCTTGCACAATACTTACCCACTAAGTCCTCTCCCCAGCCCTGAATACATTTTTAAAAATGTTATTTTCAGGTTCTTTTAAGCCTTCAGGGTTGCTTGTCTTAATGAACAATCTCTGTGACCTATAAGTTGCCTACAACCTGCCATCTCTGTTCAATAGTGGGGGGGGGGGGTTGTCTGCCACTGATCCAGTATGTCTTGTTACCATGAGCACAGAAATCAATCAACCTCTGAATCAAAGGAGCTTATGCTAGCTATGGGAAGTAATGTTCATATTTGTGTGCAATAAGCCATATACAGGGGGTTATTTTGAATAGACATTGCAGCTCCCTGGTCTAATGGTGTTTATTACAGACTCTTCAAGGTAATTAGAGTGAGATAAAGTAGGACTTTCACTTTGTCTTAGGGCTGTGAAATTCCTTTCTATCTGTTGCTGAAGTTTTTAGATCCTTTTTTGCTTTTTAGAGAACAGATTTGCATGAATTGATTAAATTCTCACACACACACACACATACACACACATACACACACACACACATACATACATACACACACGCACACACACACACACACACACATACATACATACACACACGCACACACACACATAGAGTGTATTCTGGGCAGATATACAGTAAACTTTTCTTTAACAAGGGCTCTGTCTTGTTACTTCAGGGGAAAAGAATCCCCAAACACAAATATGTACATGACATGTTCTCTAAGCTTTCTCAGACATTTCTGGGGAATCATGACGTTTCCATTTATTGTAATTTTTACATTTCATCCAGGTTTTAGCTCATCTTTGAGAACCAAGTTTTATGAGCATCAACAATGTTTAACCCTTTCCTTAAAACTTTTAATAAGAAGTAGAAAATAACAAAAGCACCTATGGGCAATTCTCTGGCGGTGACCTGAGATTGCTTATGATTTGGAGAATGTCTTAATGCACTCTATATAATCATGCTCATGCCTCTGCAATGTAACAAATACATAGAGTAGTTGTATCAGTCAGGACTCTCTGGAGAACAAAACTGATACCGTGAATGAATATTGCAAAGAGGAGTAAAAGATTGGCTTACACATTACAATCTAGGGAGTCCCAAGTGTCACGGTTCAAACATTAAAATGTCCCTACAGACTCACATCTTTGGATACTTCCTCTCCATGTGGTGGTGGGGCTTGGAAAGGTTGTGTAGTCTTTAGGGGATGGAGTCCTAAAGGAAGTGCACCACTGGGGATGGGTTTTGAGGTTTGGTTACCTACTCATACTTCCTACTTTCCTACCCTTTCTCCGCTCTTTTTTTTTTTCTCTTCCTCCCTCCTAAGGGCTAATACGGTGTGGATAAGCTGCTCTCGAGCTTCCCTGCCTGTTACCACGCTTTCCCCATCATTATGGACTCTTTTCCCTTCTAGAACCCTAAGCTGAAATGATAGAATGCTTACCCTGTAAGTTGAGTCAGAGTATTTTCATCACAGCAACTGAAGAAACAGCTGCAAAGGCCTTTGTATACTGGAAAGCTGGGATCTCAGGATATGTTCATTCCACATGGCTGGATTCCCAAGCAGTCCCGATCTGTTGTCTAAAGTCTCACTAGAGATCTTCGATTCACATTGGGAAGACAAAACTAGGTTCCCATGTCCCATGTCCCATGTCCGGGTTAGATGCTCCACCAGCAAGGGGCAGGGGCAGTCAGGAACAACAGCATCACATTCCCTCAGACCTTTTTATTTTTAGGCCACTGCTGAAAGGTGATGCCCATTCATGAAGAGGGTATCTTGCCTCAGTAAAACCTTGCAGGAAATACACTCACATACCTACATAGAGGTGGATCTCTTTAGTTCATCCCAGATCTAAGCAAGTCGTCTTTTACAACAGAGATAAAGGATCTCAACACCCTGACAGGATGCAGCTTAGGGCAGTAAAAGAGCAGTGAAGTGGACAAGAATGGCCAGTCATAATGCACAGCACCAGTGACTCAGCAAAGCTCACCCAGAGTCAGGCCAACTTAATCTCTCCACATCCTAAGGCTTTGGGAATCTCACAGAAGAGGAGATTGTAAGAACCTAAAGATGGGAAGGTTCACTGTTGGACAAGACATTCCACTCAAGGCAGACTGCTGCATCTAGGAACTCATTACAGTGAGACTTGTCCTATAGACTACCTAGGAACTTAAGAAAGATAAGAACATACAGTGGAAAACTTAGGGGTTAAAGCTGGATGAGTGAAGGGAACTGCCCCTATCAGTGGGGTGACCCAAAGAGAGGCAATTTGGTATGCCACAGAGGCCTGAATCCCCTTAAGAGCAGACAAGCCAGAAGGAACCCCGGGGTCCATAGAAGCAGTCAGGCAGGAGGGTAGGGAGAGTAGGAAGATTGAGAAAGAGAAGGGAGGGTATAGGAGAGAGGGGGAATAGAGGGAAACAAGGATGAATACTCAATATGCTTGTACATGTAGAAAAAAAAAACATAGCTACAACATGAAAAAAATAAAATGTACTGAACTTAAGAAAAGTTGTTGCCATGAGAATTGTGCTGGCTATCTTGTGACTGCTGTCCTCCTTTTCAACTTTTACTATCTAGTGTATCTGCTTTACTTTCAATATATGAATCTCTTTGTGGGCAGGTCCATCAAGAAAATCCCATTGTATCTGCCACAGTTGAGCCAACAAACTTTGGATCTTTGGCCCACAAAAAATTAGGGTCTTAAATTAACATTGTTATCTGCACATATTTTCTGCTCTGACATTCTGTATTTGATTCATTCTGTCTAAAGGTTCTAATCTGAATTTGCAACATCCTCTAACAAATGATGAATGTCAGTCATGTTTAACTTGTATTTTACTCTTAGATACCAGTAAGAAGAGTTTTGATCATTCAAGAGAAAGCAAGTCCCTAAATAATGGTACTTCTTCCATGTCTGTCCTTACATGGATGATATGCTAAGGAACACAAAAGAACATCGTCTTGGAAGCAACAGTCCTGTCTGGAGTGGAATGTCTTGTCCAACAGTGAACCTTCCATCTTCTGTGAGGTTCCCAAAGCCTTAGGATGTGGAGAGATTAAGTTGGCCTGATTCTGGATGAGCCTTGCTGGGTCACCAGTACTCTGTATTGTGACTGGCCATTGCTGCCCACTTCACTGCTCTTCTACTGCCCTAGGCTGCATCTTGTCAGGGTGTTGAGATCCTCTACCTCTGTTGTAGAAGACTTCTACGCTGGGTGTGATGTGTTCTTCCAATCCATGGGTATAAAAACAGCTATTTACAGAGCAGTTTGATATACTGTCTTTCTACCTACAGGTTCATTGGCTGTTTTTCCCTTTTGATCTATTTCCTTCCCTTTTTTAGGTTCTTGTTCTAGTTTACAGTAACAGGAATATGTTCCATTCTGATGACTGGGTCTTGAGTCCAATCAGAAGGTTGCTGATTGTTTCCTTCATACTTATGCCAGTATTACACTGGTGGTTACTTGTTACCATAGGTGATTTTTATTGCAACTTGCAGATCTCATAGGGCAACAACTTTTTAAAAGCTCGTGCTTTTCTATTGGTTTTTGTCCCAGTATGTAATATAATAAAACAGTAGCTACCAGGATTTGAACGCTTGATGTGTGCTAGGTGCTATGTGTTATCCTTTTTTACTTTTATGTTAGTCTGTCCAGACAGACACTATTGCTCTCATTTCATAGATGAGAGATCCAAAGATCAGCGGGTAGATGACTGACTCAGGCTTCAAATGAGATTTACACCAAGATCTAAATTCTTATCTCTTGTGTCTCACCCTACATTTCACCTTCTTTCTGTATTCTGTACCTTACAATGTCACAAAGCCAGTTTGAAAATTCTAGCATCAACAGTTTTCCAGAGAAATGATTCATTTTAGCAAAAGTTTCTTGTAATGACTCTGTTTAACTACCATTGCCAGTCATCTGTATAAACACGATCAGATGGAAATCACTTCTCTGGGTGACAGACGCCTTACTCAGCTCTGCATTCCTATAACTGAAGCAAAATCTGGTGTTGGGGAACTTTTTCAAAACTAAAAATAACGGGCTCCAAATAGGCAGTTTTAAAAAATTATTTATTATTCACAATATTATTATGTGAGTGTGCAGAAGCACTCATGCCTTTGTGGACATATGGAAATCAGAGGACAACTTCATACAGTGGATTTCCTCTATTCATCTTTATACGGATTGCAGGGAACAACTTGAGGAAGTCAGTTTCTCCTTCCGTCATGTGGGTTTTGAGGATCACACTCAGGCGATCAGGCTTGGCAGCAGTGACTTTACCTGCTAAACCATCTCAATGCCCAGGTTTTTCCATTTTCTTATCTCATATCCCAAGTGATCACATTTTTTTTTTCAGGAAATGCTGGGTTTTCACAACTGAAGCTCATCCACACATTAAAATAATAGAGAAATAGCTTAACCTAAGATCTCATTTGCACTTATTTATTTATCAGTAATGGGACTGGAACTGAAACTATCTAATTAAGGAAGAACTAAAAAAATACTTAAAAATCACTTGAATGCACTAAACAAACAAATAAGATGTCAATAATAAATCTCATATCTTCAAAGATGTGGAGTAACCAGAAGTAGTAGATCATGCTTTCCTGAGTAGCAAGATCTCTGTGTTACTGGACACCAAACTCAGCAGAGAAAACCCTGCAGTGTAGCCAGGAAGGCAGCAGTGTCTAAGTGCTGCTTCATAGGCAGAATCTTAGCTAAGGAAGTGAGGGTGATATATAAGGGTGCGGCAACCTGGCATTTAAGCAATTCCTTCCGAACTGCTTAACTGCAGTAGCAGGCTGGGCAAAAGGACATTCCAGAACAGAATAACAGAAGTTCCTCGAGTTCTCCGGAACAATGCACACTGACTGAATGTCTTGACTGAAATACCTGAGACCGTCTTAGGTTTTAACTGTAATAAACATTTACAAACTTAAACCAACACAAAGGAAATTATGTAAGAGCCACCGACCAGCACAAGACAATATTATTTACAGAACCTATTTAAAATATTTTTGATCATATTATTATGCTTCAGCCACAAGCTGTTTGCCGATGACCTTCCTGGAACACTTCCCATCACCCTATGTGGCTTTCAGCAGTTGTACCACAAAGTGTCGCAAGGTGCACTGAGGAGAGATAAATCAAGGTACATGGTGTTCTGCGCCTGGAGACTTAATAATGAACACTAGCTCTTTATAAAAACAGGGTACTATGATCAGTCTTATTTTAGTTACAAGTGAATTTTGATAGTTGTGTGAAGGACAGTCAGAAAAGCAAATGAGGTTGGAGGCAAGGAGGTATTTCAAAGCATAACCAAAGACAGGAAAGCAAGACAGATCAGAGTTTCTACTGGCAATAAGAAAATGCCTAAAAAGCAGTCATATGGATGATTTAAATCAGATAGCACATTTCTTAAACCAGATATAAAGATTAACAGCTTCCAGTCACAAATATGCCTTAGGTCAGGTCCACGTTTGATCTGTTTCTGAATTTTTACAAGAATCCCAACAATGTGAGAATTATCTGTTCACATGTGTATATTGTGTGAAAGAGAACAACCTGACAGCTAAGTGTGACCGTAAGTTACCCAGAAAGTGATCAGTTAACAATCCTAGACATGAAAAATGAATAAAATTATTATATCCACTTAAAGCGAAGTTAGCAGTGGAAATCGATGCTGTCTTTTCCCCATTTTTCTTATTGTTAAAAGTGGAGGTAGAATTTTTCCATAGTGAGCAAGTGCATTCATGTTTCTGAATTATTGTAGGTCAGTATCAGGTATAGAACACTCTTGGTCACAAGAAAGTGGTACAAATATACTGGTGGACTGGAAACTTATCTCATAAAAACCTTTAGGGTAGCCCTTCAGGTTTCAATTCATGTGAATATTCTTTTTTTTATTATTACTTTTTTTGCCTAATCATACAAGTTCAGTAATTACCTCCCTTCTTCTCCCTCCCCCTTCCTTCCCCTGTTGTCCCCCATTGCATTCTTACTCCCTTTCCACCCCCTCTCACTTCTTTTCCTTCCCTCCTCTCTTGGTACTTCCTGCTTCCTCCCTCCCATCCTCCAGAGCATCTGTTTATGTAGACACTGAATTTCCTTCTGAATCGTCTACACTAGTGAGGGTTCAGGATTCAGTGGCATAGCTTGAGGGCCTTTCTTGGGCTGCCTGCTAGTATGGGAACTCTATTATACAGACTGTTTAACTCCTGAAGCCTTTTAATCCTAAAGTTTAATGACTGAAACCTTCTCCCCTGTGATCCAGAGGTTTTGACATGTCAGCCATCGTGCGGGACCTTGCTTGACCTGAACATTCTTTTTGAATCGTGTTTGTATGTGGGTGATGTGTAAGTGTGCGTGAGTATAACCACACCTGTCCCCTGGAACACGTGTAACATCAGAGGACACCCTCAGATGTTGGTCTTTACCTTTCTGCTTTTTGGAGACAGGGTCTCCTTTTCGATGTTTGCCACTGTGTAGACCAGGCAGGTTGGCCCCCTGACTTCCCGGGATTCTCCTTTCTCTACCTCCTATGTCATGGTGGGAACACAGGGATTGCAGATTGCAACAGTTACTCTTTAACTATTGCTATAACAGAGCATTCAAAGTCAAGAATTTAAGGGAGAAAGGGAGATTTATTCAGATTTACGGTTCCAGAGGGGAGAAACAGTCTTTCATGGATGAAGAGGCATGGCTGGACAGCCGAAGTTGGAGTCAGGCTAAGTTACTCCCATCCATGATGCTGAGAGCTGCAAGAATGTTTCTCCAAAAGGCAGACTTCTTCTGGAAGTAGAGTGGAACTAATCCACCTCAAGGCCCACCCCTCGTGACTACCTTCCTTCAGCAAGACTCCACCTCTCAAAGGTGCCATGACCTCCCATAATACATGAGACTGTGGAGGACACATTTCAATCCATGACACAGATACACTGCTGGACCTGACTTCTGTGGATGCAAACTCGGGTCCTCATGCTTGCACCACTTAGGGCTTTACCCACTGAGCCATGTCCCCAGCCCTAAACACACTCACACCCCCTGCACAAACCTGGAAACCAACGTGAGCACGTGATCCACGGCAAGGCGGATGCTTAGATGCTGCAGAATTTGTGACAAACATTTGTGGACCCTCGAGAAACCATTCGTTCACTTCAGTCTGCAAATTCTGTCATTCGAAGTAAACTTTGATTTGTTTTTATTTGTGAGAAAATCATCCCAAATTATAATTCCCCACTAAGGGAATTCTACAATTAAAATTATTATGATATGATGAAGCTGCCCAGAAACTGGAGGCCTGAGATTCATTTCCTCAGTGAAAAAGGACACTTAATTAACCTAGACTTAACTACTATAAGCACTGTGGCTGGTAAACAGACGATTTGCAATGTAGATAATAGGGAGAACCCTGGCATGTTGCTCTCGTCACTAAGACAACAACCTCTGTGGTCTGGGCGCGATTGCAGCTGCAGGGAGGTTAATGAAGAGGTTCAAAAAGAGGCCGCCTGTGCATTTTGTTAGCTGTCCTTGGCTTCCCAGGGACAGGCTGATGAGGAGAGAACCGCAGGAAAACAGAAAAAAAGAAAACAAAACAAAAATCCTTCGCCTCCTCAGAAAATTAGTCATTTCCTGAGAAAAATCTTTCAGTTTGTGTCAAAGAAAGCTGTTACCTGTCATGGGTAAACTTTTTGGGAAAACCTGCTCTTGTATTTCCACCAAAGTGAGAGTAGCTATGTCAGGTAAGTCCTTTTTGTTTATCGGTTCAGTTCTTATGACCTTTGAGAAATGGATCAATTAAGAGTAGGCTATTTTTTTAGTGAGCCCTCTGCTATTGCCCATCCAAGATTCTATTTTAGAATATTTTAGAATCACATCTTATTCACCATGATTCAGTCACTCAGTCAAACAGAATACATGACATTTGTTTGGCTGAAAATTTTTATGGGATATGTAACATTCAGTTTCCATGAGCTTGTCATTTTTAAGATCCTATGCTTGGGTTCTCATTAAAGGGAACATTTCTCCATGTGTCTCTATATTCTGCTTAGATTGCCTAATAATTCTCATGAACTGGGCTTTCTGAAATCAATGTAAAAGACATCAGTTAGTGTGTGGGAGTGCGTGCATGTGTGTGCACATACATGTGTACGCCTCTGTGTATATATATATAAATGTGCATGCTTGCATGTGTGTACAAGTGTATGTGCACATGTGTCTGTATTTGTAATGCTAAGTCCTTACACATGAAAGAGCAGTTCATGCCTGGGATAATTTGTCTCCCAATGACTTTTACTTTGTCTTTTATTTTTGGTGTGTGTGTGTGTGTGTGTGTGTGTGTGTGTGTGTGTGTGCGCGCGCGCACGTGTACTCAAGAGGGCACTTGAATGTGTATGCTTATGGTGGCCAAGAGTGATGTCAGGAATCATCCTGTATTTCTCTTCCACCTTCTTACTTGGCTCTGAGATTTCCCAGGCTCCACCTTCTAATGTCAGAAGTGCAAGCCACTGCCATTTCATCCCAGCATTTTTATGTGGATCTAGGGATCCAAACTCAGGTCCTTTTGCTTATGAGTCAATGGCTTTAACCAAGGAACCAGTTCCACAGTCCAGTTTGCAGTATTTTTAAAAATCGTATGTGTGTGTGTGTGTGTGTGTGTGTGTGTGTGTGTCTCAGAGGGCATTGCATGCCCCTATGGGGGGAGGCCCAAGGTAACTTTGGGAATCATCCTGGATTGTTTCTACCTGCTTTTTGCTTCATTCTGGGATTTCCCAGACTCTGCCCACCACGGTTGGATGTGCAGGTCACCTAGTTTTTTAACTTGGGATCCAGGATCCAAGCTCAGGACCTTCTGCTTTCAAGCCAGAGTCTTAATCCCTGAGCCGTTTCTCCAGCCCCAAGTTTGTAGTACTTTTGATCAATGGTTTCTATGCTGGGGTGCCATTCCAGTCCAGGTATCTGAAAAACAGTCATTAAAATGTTCCTATTCTGTTACTCTCTTTAGGTCTTTCACTTAATCTGAATTTCTAATTGTGTGAGGTGCTGACTTCCTTTCTAGTCCTGGACCTTCTTGGCTTCTCAACCCTTTGTCCAAGATGTTATTCTGACAGCGGCTCCCAGGGGGCTTCTGTTGTGTTCCAGTGACAGCGACTTCAACTCTTGCACCTAAAGTTATTAGTGGAGGATATTAGAAAACCAAAGTCTTTCTATATCCAAAGGATATGATCTCTAAAAAAATTTATTTAAATTACAAAAGATAAGTGTCTTCATATTTTTGGACTGGAGATCTCTAAATTCAACCAGCTTGAAACCGTTTTTACTTGCTTTTCCTACCTGAATTCTTCATGAAAATATACATTTTAAAAACCCCTACTGGTAAAATGTTAGTATTCAGAGCCTACTCACAGCTCCTCAGTCGACTCAGATTTAAACAATGTCAAACATGAAGTATTTTAAACACAAGAGACCCACCCAGGCAGAAAATGGAGCAGCCTGCCTTGCCTGCATCCGTGCAGTTCTAAAACCTATTACTTTGGTCAAGTTCTGAGCACAGCTCGCTACTGCGAGATCTACTGAGTCATTTCTAGGGGTGTGTGTGTGTGTGTGTGTGTGTGTGTGTGTGTGTGACGCATGGTGTGTACAGAAAAGGGAGCATCCAGTTACATCCATCAAGGCAGGCATTTGATTAATTTGGGGGCCTTTTACTTATTTTTTGGATGTTCATTATTTTTTTTTATTTTTTATTTTCCTAGTTATACAAACATGAATAGTCGTTCCTACTCCCTTCCCTTCCCTCCTCCCTCTCTCCTCCTTTCCTTTCTACCCTCTCCTCTCTTCACCAATCCATCCCTCTCCCCCCTACTCTGTGGCTTTTCTGCTTATGTGGGCCCAGGGCTCAGGCAGGGGCCCTTTACTTACAATGAAAGTGTCAAAGTTCTATGCAATAGACACCAACTACTGCAGTGCCATTGAAAACACTTCTTTTTCTAAACAGCTGGAATTTTTAGGGCATGGGATACATTAGCGACTTTTCTATTGCTTTCTGTGACAAAACCGGATAGAAGAAGCTTAAGGGAGACATTTATTTTGGCCGAGAATAGGAAATAGTTCCAATAGCCTTTGAGAAGTGGTTCAATGAACATGGTTCCTTGTGGCTGGGAAGACATGGTTATGTGTGCAACTCAGTCTGGCTTGGTGGGAGCTACTGGCCGCTTCATTTTAGAAAAATAGGAAGCAGAGAACAGAGCCCAAAGCCATGCATGACTAGAGCCCTTAAGGCCTGTGGGGAAATCACATTGTAGTTACAGGGTCCACATTTCTGTGCCTGGCCTGTATTTAACACACATCTAGAAACTGAAGTAACTTTAGGACAAATGAATTTGAACCTTCTAAGAGCCTGACAGGTTAATTTCTGTGTATTAAATCCAAGATATATGAATAATAATAGCTAGAAATCTTATCAGAATATTTGCCTTTTGCTTAAATTAAGATTTGCTAGGTAGGAATATATGTAGAAATCAAACAGAAAAATATTGCAAAAAAAATCAAGAACAATTGTTCATACTGAGTTAAAGCTGTAGCCCACCAGTTTTGCAGTCAGTATGGGTTCCAGAATCTACAGTCATAATGTCCCCAATGTCATTTAGTCTACGTGGAAAACTACTCTGAGTATAAATGACTGTAACCTTGAGGAATCAAGTGACTGCTCTTTTGCTAAAATGAAATATTAGGGCATTAACGGAAGCGATACTTAAATTGGTTTGAACCAAAAGTAAGAACTTTATGACTTAATAACTATTATCAACAGAATCAAAGGAAAAACAAAGAATCTGATAAGGTATATGCAAATCATGTTTATTTTGTGAGCTAATATCCAAACTATCTTAAGAAAAACACAATAACAAAAAAAACCACTGACTTTTTTTTTTTTAAAGGTTAGATACTTAGAAGAAGTATTTCCAAAGAAATACAAATGCAGGACATCATATGAAAAGTACTTGACGAATACAAGTCCCAGCCACAATGAGATACCTTGTCACAATTTTCAGAATAATGATCATTTAAGCGAAGCAGAAAATAGGATTGACTAGGGTTTAAAGAATAGAGAACCCTTAGGCACCTCTGATAGAAAAGGAAAAGATCAGATACTCTGAGAACCACAATGATGGTTCCCCAGAAAATTAAGCACAGAGTCACCAGGTGACCCTGAAATTCCACTTCATTTGTGACAAAGTTCACATATTCACATTCTTTGAAGCAAATTTTCTCTCGATTTTAAACCTATTGCTATTTCAGGAAGCCAAATTAAGAGAACAAGTTAGAACCTTGAGAGAGAATCCTTCATGAATCTGGTGCTTGTGGTTATCGAAAGATTCCCTGTCATTTCACTTTCTATAAAGGAAAAAGTCTTTTGAATGCTCAGCTGAGAGTTGGTAGTATATGTAGGGAAAATGAAAGATGGAGGAAAAAAATCCACAAAGTCTTGGGAATCTGTATGAGATGCTCAGGTTAAGTCAAGCAGGATTGTGAACAATCAAACACAATAAATAGCCAAAATGTACAGTCATGATTATCTGGAATGTTTACTTGTTGTGCTTACCCAGTATATCCACCTTAACTAACATTCTACCAGCAACTTGCTTGTAGAGTTGCTATCCTAACTATGTAGAAGTATACATGCAAATTAAGAGGTTAAAAATATTGGAAAAAAGACTCTTTAGTTGTTCCTGCTGTAGGTAGATCATCAATAGCTTAACACAAACTTTTTTTCTACTTTTACAGGTATATTGAGTATTCATCTCTGCTTCCTTCCATCCCCTCTCCTTTCCCTTTCTCAGTTCCTTCCACACCCTTCCACCCTCTTACCTGTATGCTTCTCTGGACCCCAAGGTTTCCTCTGGCTTGTCTATTCTTGTGGGGGTTCAGGCCTCTGTGGAATACAAAGTTATCTCTTTTTGGGCTATCCCAAAGATCCTTCCCATCCAGCTTAGTCCCTAAGGTTTCCACTGTATGTTCTTATCTTTCTTGAGTTCCTAGATAATCTATGGGGGCATGTTGATATGTCAGTCATTATGCATGTCTGGTAAGGACAAATCTCACTGTAGTGAGTTCCTAGATGCAAGTCCTAGTCCTGCCTGGAGTGGAATGTCTTGTGCAACAGTAGACCTTCCCATCTTTAGGTTCTTACATTCTCACCACCTCCGTTCTTTGAGATTCCCAAAGCCTTGGCATGTGGAGATATTAGTTTGGCCTGATTCTGGGTGAGCCTTGCTGAGTCGGTGGTACTCTGCATTAAGGTTGGCCATTGATGTTCACTTCACTGGTCTTCGTATTGCCCTAGGTTGCATCCTGTCAGGGTGTTGAGATATTTACCTCTGTTGTAGAAGAAGACATCTAGGCTGAATATCTAATCTGTGGGTATAATAACAGCTATTTACAGAGCAGTTTGGTGTACTGTCTTGCTACTTATAGATTCAGTGGCTATTTTCCCTATTGATCTATTTCCTTCCCTTTTTTTAGGTTCTTGTAGTTTACAGTAATTGGACTGTGTACCATTCTGACAAGCAGATCTTGAGTTCAATCAGAAAGTTGGTTGTCTCTCTGATACTCAGGCCACTATTACATTGGTGGTCATCTGTTGCCATGGTGATTTTTATTGCAACTTACAGACCTCATGCGTTGATGGGGCCTGTGATTATTTCTCTCTCCCAGCAGCTTCTACAGCATTCCTTCATACTGTGTAATATAGCAAGAAGCAAGTTCTCAGACCAGTTCCTGTTGATGTATTTGCCCATGTTTCCTTAGCAGAAACTTTTTATATTAAGCATAAATCTACTAAAATGTTTCTAAAATCTTCTTTGAAACACATATTATAAGATCATACTATAAAATTCACCCTTTTAAAGATTCAATGGTTTTAGTATATTCAAAAAGTCACATAACCATTAATACAATCTAACTGTAGAATATTTCCATAACTCTAACATATGTTCTTTATGTCTATGTATTTCTTGTTATTTGACAAATTTGACAGTGACAGTGTCAAATCTGTAGGTAAAGAAACATTAGGTATGAGTTTAGATAATTAGTGCAAAGGAGATAAGCAACCATCTTTTTATCTTTGAAAATATAAACACTTATGGGAAGGATCTTTGAATCTTAATTTTCATTAATGTAAATTCTGGAAAGTAAAACATACTTAGCATACCAAATATCATTTCAATTTTTGAACTAAAAGTAGAATATGTTTGTAAGACAAATTTCTTTGCAAGTTTCCAAAATCTTTGATTATAGATGTCCTTGGATGGATCTGGACTATGTAAATATATATATACATATATAGTATGTATATATACATATACATACATATATATATATATATATATGTATATATATATATACCTAACTTACTTAGATGCCATCCTTGCCTTATATATCTATGCCACTCAGAAATATGTTCTTTGGAGTCTTGTGCAAGCTGTAGGGGCAAGACAAATGCTCCACTGCCGCATTTATCAGAATAAAAAACAGGCCTTCTTCATCTTATATTCACAAGTCTTAGTAACTCATTAATTTCTATGACTAATGTTCTGCAATTTGTACTACATGGATTGGAGAAAGGTTAAATGATCGAGCTCTGTGAGAATTTGCCATTATTCTTTAACTTAGTCTTTGCCACACTTGGTTAGGTTAGCTTTGATCACCATCTTCCAACTGTGACAATGTTATGTCCTGAGTCAACAACACAAAGACTCATCAACTCTTTAGTCAGAGTCAGGCAAATCTGTTCTAAAACTTTGCTGAGTTTAAAATGTTACGAATGCACATAGCACTTGCAAAACATTTCTCAGAAATTTAAATTCTTGAGTCATTTCTGCCTGCTCCAGTAGACTCTGGGTTGACAGACCAAGGCTCTAACTTTTAGTTGGTGCCAGGTGATTCCTTATAAAGGGTGACTTATCCCTTTCTGAGAGAGAATTTGGAAAACACTGGAAAACACAATGCCTAGAATCTGAAAAGCAAATTGTTTGGCATTTAGGGCTGTCCTGTTTCAAGACCAAAATCCTAGAATGGGCCAGGTGTGCTGGTCCACACCTGCAATCCCAGCTCTGGGAATGCTGAGACGGGAGGATGGAAGCTCCAGGGCAGCGGGGGCCACCAGGTGAGAGAGACCCTGCCTCAAAAGTAACAAAAGATCCTTAGAAAGACAGCATCACCGAAGGAAGAAGCCAGTTCCTTCCTTGTTCACCAGTTGTTCCCTGGCTCATACACATAATTTGTCAAATAAAGGACCCTTTCCATTGTGATCAGATGTCAGATTTAACTTGAAGTTACATCAGAAAAAGAGTAGGCATGTATATAAGAGAATTCAGGAAAAATTTAATGTTTCATTTAACTATTGCACTAAAGAAAATTCTAAACATTTTGGTGAAAATTATAATTTGATTATTATTATTTATGGACATCCACTAAATTAAAAGGAAATAGATTCTAGCACATAGACAGAAATCCAACAGTGTAACACTCTGAAATACTTATTTTTTTTCCATTTGTGTGTATATATATGAGATGGAAGAAGTGCCTGTGTGTGTATATATGTCCACATGTGAGCAGGAATATGTATGTGGAAAGGTGTGCATGCATATGTGTGCATGTAAAGGCTCAAGATCTATACCAGGAATTGCTCTTGCAACTTTACCCTTGAGAAAAGATCTCTAATCAAATCCAGTGCTCTCTCCCAGAGAGCTTGCTCTGGTGATCCAAGTCTCTGCCTTCTAATTAATTCTAATTAATTGTTAAATAATTAATTACAGATAGATGATCACAGTATTATATGTGAGATCTGTGAATCTGAACCCTGGTCCTTTCCTTTGCAGGAAACTACTTTCAGTACTGAATCATTGCTTCAGCCCCCACTTGTTTTATTTTGTTGTTGTTGTTTAATTCAGAATGTATGGAATGCTTAACAGAAGAAGCAGCATCTAGCCTTCATATTTATTTTGTTTAATATTTTTGAGGGATTCTTATATAATGCCTTGCTCATCACCATGTCATCCTAATTTGAAGCACAGCCTCTTGCTGCCTGCAGCAGCTCAGGGCTTGCTTTTCTAGCTGCATGACTGGAATTCTTTCTCACCTTTGTGTGCTCATAGACATGTTATCTTAATCTCAACTGACAAGGGTGTTCTTAAACAAAACTCAGAGGCAGAAGCTGGAGGAATGCTCCAGGGAGACCCAAAAGGAACAAAAGGAACAGGATCTTCACAGCAATTACATTTAGAAACTAAAACACATTACCCACGTTTAGACACTAGATTAAAAGACAAACCATTCTTTTCTACTTTCAGGAGAAAAGGATAATAGAGCCACAATGGCTTTTCACACTAAATGATGTTTTTCCATTTCCACACACACAAACACCAAAAAAGAAGGGCAGTTACTCAGCCACACTAATGGGAAAATAAATCCTCCATTTCTAACTTATTAAATACCTATTGGGTGCTAGGATTTGGTTTCTTCAAAGAAACAGGAAAAGATAATTACCAGAAAGACCTTAATGGAGGGAATATCCAAACACCATGAAAACTTTAACTAGGTAGTGATTTAAAAAGCATAGCAGAAGAAAATACTTATAAATAGATAAGACACTAGAAAGTAATTTTTAATTTTTAAATTAAGCATGTATATATAGTTTAGTGTTGCATACATGGATATAATGGATATAATGAATTGTGATATTTTCACCCCTTAATTGTCAATCCCACCTCCACTCCTCTTCCCTTTACAACCCTTCAGCTCCCCTGCCAAACTCCCTCCTATTTTCAGGTCTCTTTGCCTGGGTCACCCACTGTGCTTCATCTATTTAGAAAGTGACATTAAGGCATTCTAAAGCAGTGTCCAAGTTTACTGCCTCTGTTTATTAAAATCTCTGTCCTAAGCACACACAAGTGGCCAAAGGAGAAAACACAACTGGGTGGTTCATGGAGGATGGAATCACATTTAAACTACCTATGATTATGAGGCATAATTATTTATCTTGACATGATTCAGACATCTTTCTGAAAATTAGTGGTAGAGAAAAGCATTTTTCCCAAGTGTCTCTAGGGCAAGCAGTCTTGAATCATACACATTTCCCTGTTTTGTTTATAATTTTGAATCATCAGAATTATGGGAAGAAGAATTTGTGCTGTTCAGTAGGAAGCTTCTTCCTTCTTGCCTTCCACCTATCTCTTTCTTTTGCTTTATTATCTGCTTTCTCTGTTCACAACATCAGATATGAAAGGGAAGCTGGCATGATTATTAACGGTCACAATTTTGTATCTGCGCCACTGGTTCTGTGGCACTGCTAAGGAAACAGAGAATCACTTACACTTCTCCATGGTGAGCGAATTCACTTGGAGATATGACTCATATGCAGGGAGGTTACTTATAGTGGACAGTGGAGAGAACTGGAGAGGAGATGTTCCAGGTCTCTGTTCCTGCCAGTTCCTGTTACTGTGCCAAGTCTCTGTCACTATATCACTGTTGTCTTTTGTCCATCCTTATAGAATGCCAGGTTTAAAGCAATAAATAACAAATGATTCCTAGAAATAGAAAAGAGTTATTTTTGTAGTGCAGGTGATAGAATTCACGGTTTTAGATACACTAAGTAGGAACCCTATGACCGAGCCACTTCTCCAAGCAGCAGTAATACATTTCTGCCCTTGCAAATCATATTTTCTAGTATAACCTTCAGAGAGAGAACTCTGCTAGTAGCAGGTAAAATTTTAGGCTGTAGACTGAGAGGAAAAGAAAAGTCAGGAAGATGTGCAGGTACAGTGAGAAGGGGAAATGCCATCTTCTTCAGGTCACTTACCGGCACACTGCAGTTGTGCCAGCTTGAGGTGGGGAGGAAAAGCGGATGACTCTCAAAGTAGACCTGATCTTAGGCCCCGCAATGCCAGCAGGCAGTCCCTGATTACCATCCAGGTGCTCAGTCTCTTGGGTCTAGGCTTGTAGGCAGTGTGTGTGGGAGGGGGGAGCTTGCTGAAAGTGAAGGACTCTGAGGCCTTGTAAATTTCTCTGTTTAAAGAGAGGACGTTCATATCATTCCCGGAAACAGAATCTCTCAGGAAACTGACGAAGCCAAGTTTAGCTGTTTACCAGCCTGAGCAGCACCCAAGCTGCCCCAGCTAGGGTGGGTCATTAGGCTGCTCCAGGACCCAGGTGAAGTGCGCAGCCATCTCCATCAGCCCTTTCTGCTGGCCCAGGATGCTGGCAGTCCAAGGAGGACCCACTACTCCTCAGAATTCAACAGAGTCCAAAGAAAACCCAAGCAAAACTCTAGGGGACAAAGGCCACTAGAAGTCCTCTAAAATCATCTTATCACATGGGAGACATCCTTCACATCCAGCCCAAAGATAAGTAAATCCCTTTTTACCATCCTGCTCCTTTCGATTATTAATCACTGTAGATTAACTTTTCCATATAGCCACCCCCAAAATATACACAACTTCAGGGACTGTACCATTCTCCCTCACATATCACCAAGGTACTAAATTGTAAAAGTGTACTACCATACTAATATTCGTCCCCTGCCTACTAAACCTGACTTAATGGTCATCTAGGAAATAACAATAACAACAGACAAGCTTACCCAACTCCAAGGCAAACACAAGTAATAACTGTCCGAGAGTAGTAATACCAACTATTCAGTTCAGTCAAAAACACACAGAAACTGAAAGGTCTTAAGAGACAAAACAACAATGCCCAAGTGCAGATGTATGAGAAACAAAACCCAAGAAAATGAATCTCCCTCCAAAAGAATTAACCCCATAATGATAGATTCCAACTAGAACAAATTCACAGAAAATAGCCAAGAAAGCCAAGATAACAACTTTCAAAGCATGATCATTATCATGATCAATACTACAAAAGAGGAAATCCGGGAGTAAACCGCATCAACCACTTTGAACAGGAACACAACAGACACTTGGAAGATTGAGAAAAACAGTTCAAGAAACAAAAATAGGCATAGAGCAGTTAAAACAGTTTCAAGCAAAGTTTAACATTGAACTAAAAGACAAGTTATTTTCAACCCAGAACTCAACAGAGAGTCTTATTAGCAGAACCAACAAAGCAGAAAATAGAATTTCAGTGAAAGTATTAACCAGCTCAAGGGAAGAGGTTGTTAAAGCCAAAAAGATACTTGAGAGGAATATTCAAGAATTATGGGACATCCTGAAGAAGCCTCACATGCACATTCATGGAATACCAGAGCAAGAATCCCAAAATACCACACCTCAGGAAATTTTTCAAATTATTATAAATGAAAACTTCTCTTATCTAAAGAATGAGAGGCCCATCCAAATACAAGAGGCATTCCACACCCCAAACAGATATGACCAAAATAGAAACTCACCATGGCAAATAATAATCAAAACACTCCACATTCAAGACAAAGAAAAGGTGCTGAGAGCTTCAAGAGAAAAAAGAGTCACTTTTAAAGGTAAACCTATTAAAATCACAAATGACGTCTCAATGGAAACAGTAAAAGCAATAAGAGCTTGGAGAGACGTACTTCAAGTATTGAATGAGCAAAAATGTCAAGCCACGCTGATATACCCGGCAAAACTATCCATAATGATCAAGGGAGAAAGAAAAGTTTTCCAGCACAAGGACAACTTGAAGGCTTATATGTCTACCAAACCAAGCCTTCAAAAAATGCTAGAAATGATACTCAAGCTTGAAAAAAGAAACAAGCATATCCAGGAGGACAAAAGGGAAGTATATTAACACCAAATCCTAAAGCCAAATAATACACTTAGAAAAGCTACTAAACATAAAAAATGTCCAGAATTAAAAATAATTTCTCCATTATAACATTAAATGTCAATGGAATTAACTCACCAAACAAAAGACAAAGATTACAAACTTGGATTAAAAATTACAACCCATCAATCTGCTGCCTTCAGGAAACTCATCTCACCACAAAAGAAAAGCACATCCTAAAAATAAGAGGCGGTCCAAAATTCTGCAAGCTAATGGAACCAAAACACAGGCAGGGGTAACCATTATGCTATCAGACAAAATGGACTTAAAACCAAAAGAAATCATAAGAGACACAGATGGAAACTACATTTTAGTCACAGGTACAATTCACCAAGAAGACTTCACAATACTGAACATATATGCACCCAATACGGCCCCTCCACACTCATTAAGAAAACCCTATATCATCTAAAGTGAGAAATCAACCTCCAAATGATAATTTTTGGGGATTTCAACACCGCCCTCTCAACATGGGATAGATCAACAGGTCAAAAACTTAACAGAGACACATTGGAACTTAAACTCTTACTGAAATGGATCTTACAGATCTTTATCAAACTTTTCATCCATGCACCAAAGAATACACATTTTTCTCAGCAGCACATGGAACTTTCTCCAAAATAGATTATGTACTGGGCCACAAAACGAATCTCCACATATACAAGAAAGTTGAAATTCTAGCCTGTACCTTATCAGACCACCATGTCTAAAGTTTGACATCTGCAACACAACAAACAACAGAAAATACACTAACTAAACACTATGATGCTGAATGAGAATTGGATTCAGGAAGAAATTACAAAGGAAATTCAAGATTTCCTGGAAGTGAACAATAATGAAAATACAACTTATCAAAATCTTTGGGACACAATGAAAGCTGTTCTAAGAGGTAAATTCATAGCTCTTAATGCCTACATTAAAAAAAAAATAGAAACATCGCAAATAAATAACTTAACAATGCAGCTTAAAGCTTTGGAGACACTAGAGCAATCCAATCCCGAAAGTAGTAGAAGAGAGTAGCAAAATCAGGGGAGAAATATCCGAAATTGAGATAAGGAAAACCATGCAGAGAATCAACCAGTCAAAAAGCTGGCTCTTTGAAAAAATCAGTAAGATTGATACACCCCTAGCTAAATTAACCAAAAGGAAGAGAGAGAACACCCAAATTAACAAAATTAGAAATGAAAATGGAATTATCATTACTGATACCCAAGAAATTCAGAGAACTATAACGTCATATTTCAAAAACTTATACTCTGTGAAATTTGACAACACAAAAGAAATGGATGAATTCCTAAGTAAACACAACTTACCTAAATTGAATCAGGAAGTTTTAAATTATTTAAATAGACCTATAACATATGAGGAAATCGATGAAATAATCTCAAATCATCCCATTAAAAAATGTTCTTGACCAGATGGATTCAGCAGAGTTCTTTTTTTTTTATTTCCACTCATACAAACTTAACAGGTATACCGGTCCCCTTCCTCACTCCAACCTCCCACCGGCCTGTATCCCCCTCCTTTCCCCAACTCCTCCCATCCCCGGAGCATCCTTTAATGTTAGCACAGAGTTCTACCAGACTTTTAAGGAACAAATCACACCAATACTCCTTAAACTGTTCCATCAAATAGCAAAGGAAGGAACACTATCAATTTTTTTCTATGAAGTTAATATCATCTTAATCCCAAAACCTAATAAAGATACACTTAAAAAAAAACTATAGGCCAATCTCTTTGATAACATAGATGCAAAGATTCTCAACAAAGTCTTAGCAAATTGGATTCAAAAACATCAAAAAGATCATTCATGAGGATCAAGTAGGCTTTATCCCAGGCACACAAGGTTGGTTCAACATACACAAATCAATAAATGTAATTCACCATATAAACCTGTCCAAAATTCAAGACCACGTGATACTCTCAATAAATGCAGAAAAAGCTTTTGACAAGATCAAACAGCCTTTTATGATCAAAACCCTAGAGAAGGTTGGAATGGAAGGAACCTTTATCAATATAATAAAACCTGTATACAACAAGCCAACAGCGAGGATTATACTCAATGAGGAAAAACTTGAAACATTTCCATTTGATCAGAAACTAGACAAGGCTGTCCATCCACTCTTATCACTTTTCTTCAATATTGTACTTGAAGTCTTAGCTGAAGCCATAAGACAAGAAAAAGAGATAAAAGGGATTCAAATCAGCAAGAAGTCAAGTTATCTCTATTTGCAGATGACATGATCTTATACCTGAGTAATCCCAAAGACTCCACCAGGAAAATCCTGGCACTAATACAGAAGTTCAGCTGGATGGCAGAATATAAAATAAACATACAAAAATGAGTGGCCTTCCTATATGCATAGAATGAAAGAAGTGAAAAAGCCCTGAGAGAAACAATTCCATTTACTATAGCCCCTAAAAAAATGAAATAACTTGGTATAAACCTAAACAAGGAAGTAAGGGACCTTTATAATGAAAACTTTAAGACCCTAAAGAAAGAAATTACAGAAGACACCAGAAGGTGGAAAGACCTCCCATGTTCCTGGATTGGCAGAATCAATATCATAACAATGACCATCCTACCAAAAGCAATATACAGATTCAATGCTATACAAATTAAAATTGGGGCGGGAGGCACTGGGGGATGGGGAGGGAGGGGTGAGGGGAGGGGCAGCAGGGGGTTCAGGGGGAGGAGGAGGGAGGGAGGGAACTGGTGTACCTAATAAGTTTGTATGAGCTGACATAATAATAAAAATGTATTAAAAGAAAAAAAAGAAATTTTAAGTGTAAAAAGAGAACACATCCCAGATTTGGAAGTCTCCTATTTGCTGCTAGTTGTAGGACGTTTGACATTTTTCTTAGTAATGCTGAGAATATCTGATGTAAGTTTGAAATGAAACGCGATGTGAAAATAAAGAAGCATTAATCATGAAAAAAAAAAACAAATTAAAATCCTAAAGCAATTCTTTAAAGTTGACCAAACAATCTCAAAATTCATATGGAGGCACAAAAGACCCAGGATAGCAAAGACAATCCTGAGTAACAAAAATACTGCTGGAGGCATCACCATACCAAACCTTAGTCTATACTACAAATCCATAGTTGTCAAAACAGCCTGGTACTGGCTCCAAAACAGACACACAGATAATGGTAAGAGTTGAAGACCCAGATATCAACCCACACAATTCCAGCCATTTGATCCTTGACAAGGGCCCAAAAAATCCAATGGAAAAAGAACAGCACCTTCAACAAATGGTGCTGGCAAAACTGGATGTCCACATGCAGAAGATTAAAACTGGACCAGTACTTGTCACCATGTACAAGACTTAATTACAAATGGATCAAGGACCTCAATATAAGGCCACAGAGTATAAAAACCTTAGTCAAAAGGGTAGGGAACTCCCTCAAGCTGACTGGACTAGGCCAACAGGTCTTAAACAGGAATCCAATAGCACAGTCACTACCACCAACAAATGGGATCTTATGAAATTAAAGAGCTTCTGTTCAGATAAAGAGATTAGAACCCAAGCACAAAGGCAACCCACATAATGGGAAAAAATCTTCACTAACCACATATCTGATAGAGTTCTATTATCCAGAGTGCACAAAGAACTTAGAAAACTATACACCAAGGAAACAAATGGGCCAATGAAAAAATGGGCCTTGGAACTTAAAAGAAACTTTACCAGGGACGACATTGAAATGTCTAACAAATATCTTTAAAAAATGCTCCCCATCCTTAGCCATCAAGGAAATGCAAATCAAAACTTCCCTGAGATATCATCTCACCTGGTCAGGATGACAAAAATCCACAATACAAACCACACCAAATGCTGGAGGGGATGTGGAGAGAAGGGAACTGTCCTACATTGCTGGTGGGAATGCAGGCTTGTACAACCACTCTGGCAATCAGTCTGGCAATTCTTAAAAAAGTTAAATATTAAATATTGAAATGGCATATGTCCCTGCTATTCTACTTTTGGGAATAATCCCCCATACAGCGAAAATTCACCTTGATATCACAAGCATGACTGTGTTCATAGCAGCACTGTTTACAATAGCAAAGTCATGGAATCAACCCAAATGACCAACAGTTGATGAGTGGATAAGGAAAATGTGGTACATTTATACAATGGAATACTACTCAGCCATCAAAAATGATGAATTAATAAAACTTTCCAGGAAATGGATGGAATTAGAAAAAATTATATTGAGTGAACTATCCCAGACACAGAAAATTAAGTGCCATATGTACTCCCTAATAGGTGGATCCTAGTACCAAACCCACTTAGTGACACACTCAAAGATAAATCTCTGTGATACCTACATTAATTGCAAAGATTATAAACAGGAGGGAAGGGGAAGGAGGACTGCGCCAGAAACAAGAAGAGAGGGGATCATGTTACAGCAGAGAAAATAGGCTATCATCAAGTACTGCAAGTAAGTAATGACACATCTGGTTAAGTTCACAGACTTTCCTTCCTGGTCACTTGCAACTGATGGATTAGATCTCACCAGACAGGGAGGGCATAAAGTCTGGTAGATAGAAGGTAACCATCCTGCAAATGGGAGACTGACCCCTCTCACCGTGATCTCCTACTCTTATTCCATTTACCTTTGAATCTATTCTTATAATAAAACTCTATTTTAACAGCCTTTTATCTCTGGCTAGGAGGTGACATCCAATACCCATCAGGATGGAGCCAAGGGCGGCAGGAACAGCAAAACTGGAAGCAAAAAAAACACAATTCAGAACATCAGAGACCCTACATTAATCACCAGGAACCAGGCCAGCCTAATCTCTCCCCATCCCAAAGCTCAGGGAAATTTGCAGAAGAAGGGGCAGTAAGATCGTAAGAGCCTGAAGATGGGGAAAAGCAACATTATGCAAGATACTCCACACAAGTTAGGGCCAAAGTAATCATAATAGGACTTTGCATGACCTGTGCAATGACCAACATATCATTGACCCCCCAAAGTCTAACATGGATCACAGGCATTAGGATCCTTAGAGGCAAGGGATTAACAGCCGCAATAGTGTTCCTATACTAAAGGGGAGCACAAGAAAGAGCTCTAGGCAATGCTACTGAGTCCATCAGAGAGGAGGACCCAGAGGGAAGTTTGACATGCATACTAAAAGGGTGCTCCAGGAATGGGGAGGAGGGGGGAAGAAGGGGGAAAAGGAAGGTGAAAAAGGGGGAGGGAGCAAGGGGATCCAGGGAAGGGTGTAGGGAGGGAAGGGAATGTGGTACCTATCAAGTTTGTATGAGTGGAAAAAATAAATAAAAAAGAAAAATGTTAGCTGTTTAATAATTATCAACCTCTTTCGCCAGATATTGAGAAATCCAGCAATGAGAGATGGGCATTTGCTGACACTTCTCTCCCCACAACCACGCCACTCCATGGTATGTTAACAGTGAAGCAAGTTTTGAATTGAGATCTGGTAACATTTACTAACAAGCAAACACACATAGGCACATCAAGTACTCTTGTAAACTTGGACAACCAAGGTTGTTAAGACACTCAAAAATCAGTCAGCTAACATCATTGCATTTTAGGAATGAAGGTACCTAGGTCCTACAGAGCTTGGACCAGATGGATTGCTTTTAATACTGTGAGATGCTGTTTCTGGACAAATGACATTTTCATATCACACACAGGGCCTGATCCTTGTGCTGTCTTGTAGCTCATCATGGAACTCAACAACTTCCTGGCTAATTAAACACTCTCAAGGGATCATTTGATGTTTGTATGAACAACTAATTCAGGTCCTGTGAATGGTCAATAGTTAAGCTGTTGAATGTGATCATGTAAATAGCCTGATCCTCATCTCATTGTGTTACAATAAAGTGCATGCTTGGATATCTCTCTCCATGTCTTGCTTTTTGATACTTTCAAGCCCACTAGTGGGTTATAAAACCTATTCACCAGTTTCTGCATCACTTTTTAAATGAAGTAAACCAGAAGATAATATATAGCATCAGAATATGCCATTTTTAAGTCTTTATGTAGATACATACACACATATTATATATATTCTATAAACTGAACTATAATATCAAATATATTTTTCTGTTTTGGGTTACAGAAAAAGAGAGAAACTCAGTTCTACAGTGTGTGCTTTGAAAGAACACTTTATTTATGTTACTATCGCTGTGCCTAGTTCATGCTTTGATACTCTGGAATTAAATACAAATGAATTCTTTTTTCTTTCTGTTAAGGTGGATTTTACTGTAAAATGGAACCAAATGATATTTAAACATCTTGCACAGTCTGGAACACAACATATGTAGGCATTTGTAACTGATATTTGTAGAACTGCAGAGTAGCAGTGTTCTCAGCTGCTGGGCTTTGAAAAGAACTGCCATTACCAATTATCTTTCCTGGAAACCTTTATGGCTCATTTCTCCCTGTATCACAAGATGCTGCCCTTCACAAAGTAGAAATTGCTTATTGATATGACATGTATTCCTGTGCCCTTCACATTAGTTTCTGGTTGTTGCTATAATAAATTACCACAAATGTAGCTTGCGGGGCTAAAAAAGTCAGCATACCTACAGATCTGCATCCTTTAGAGCTCCAAGAGAAGATTCTTTCCATCCATCAGAGACCCTGGTGTGCCTCAGCTGAGAGTTGCTTTTTCCACCTTCAAATCCAAGAGTGTAGGACTTGGGCATATACTTTAATGATGAAACCTTTCCCTCTCTCTTTCTGATTTATAAGACACCTTGTGACTGCCTGCATGAGCATCATCTCCACATTTCCATGCATGATATGCTCAGTTATCTCTTTTCATATGAACAAGCAAATCGTATCTTTCAGGATCATTCAAAACAATCTCTCAATTTAAATGTATTTTCCCTACTGTGTTGTGTAGATACCTCATGCTAAGTTAGCTCTCTAATGCCAAGTCACAGCTCTAGCCAGTTGACAGTGTTTAAGATAAGAAGAATAGAGAAACAGAACTATAAAACACAAATTCTAAGCCATCAAAGGGTAGATGATGTTTATAAAGATCTAAAGTCTGCATAATAGAAAGCATTTGAGAAAGATTACGTCCATCAAGGCACTGTAGTTCTTCCTGCACAGCAAGGAAAAGTAATTCATAAGAAGACAACTTGATAACAGAATGTTCTATACCGTCTATTTTACTTTAATTTAGAAACTGGTGAGTCCCTGCATTTCTTAAAGTGACTTATACTTTTGTTGTTTAATTCACCTCCCACTTTTCTATCAGGCTTTGGTCCTGCTAATCAGATCCTTGCAGATAATGGAATTTAACAGCATTATAGATCCTTGGCCAGGAATTATGTTCCTTTACTGAAAAATTTTATGGCTTCCTAACAACAAAAGTCTACTTTAGGTAATGAAATACAAAATCAAGCATCTATCAAAGTAGCAACCTTGTGACTTCAAATACTGTTAAATTGCATTACAGGCAAACTAAATAAGAAATATTAGAATTTAAAATACATGTGAAATTTCTTTCCATTCATACATACAAAGATTAATGTGTTCTGTTTAGAGTATATTCATTAAAATACATATTCCCTGATGAAAATTAACTTTTCATAGGGCTACATATCACTTGTGTTTATGCTTCAGTCAATATAATGTTTTTATATATGTCTTTTGCTATTATTTTCATTACATTATATAGTCACTGTTAGTTTTTGCCTTCTTAGAATGTTGGTACATTGATAATCTTAGTGGCCATTTTCGATGGATTTCATTTATTCTTTACATAGTGAATAACCACAGTAGATGCTTAATACATACACTGTGAGTTGATTTGCTATATGTTTAACTTCCCTAAAAACTACTAACTGAATGAATGAATTTAGCTAAAATATATAGGTTTTCACATCTTTACAAATGCCTGTTTAGAATTTATAATTTTTGTTCTGACACTGTAGGACAATTCTGATTTGTTGCTTTATAAAATTTTTGGGTTGGTGAGATGGCTCAGGGGCTAAAGCCTTTGCCTCACTCATACACACAAACAAAACAAAGCAAAATACAAGATAGTAAAATACAATAAAATTTTTGTAAGCCAACAAACACCCCGAAGCACCTTTATTCAGAAAACACTGTAGAACAAAATGGCATATATATATATATATATATATATATATATATATATATATATATATATGCCATATGAGAGGTAGTTCAACCAAATATTAGAAATCCTGAATTTCAACATTTCCCCAGATTCAGAGCAAAGAAGAATGAATCTTCTGTTGTTCTTGGGAGGGCATGCATATTCTTCTTGATGAGCTGCTAAGATACACTAAACTTATAAGTGCAGAAGCATGATTTTGTCCTTTAAAAATAGACTAGGCAGCTCTCTTATTTCTGGCAAAATAGTCTCTAGGGAATATATACAACTCAGCACTATCATTTACATTAGTTGCTTTCTGCTCTTGATTAAATAGTATATTGTAGAGATTTTAATTTTAACTTTTCCTATTTAGACTAGAAAATATATTTGTAAGCATTGAACACACACCTTAACCTTTTAGTTGTACTCCCTTCATTTAGGTTTCCTGAGACAGCAACCCAGAGAGATCCCAGTACAAGTTGCCAACTTCTTCAAGCTGCAGTTGATTATCTCTTCCCCCCCCTCCTCCCCCTCTCCTCCTCCTCCTCCTCCTCCTCCTCCTCCTCTCCTCCTCCTCCTCCTCCTCCTCCTCCTCCTCTTCCTCCCCCTCTCCTCCTCCTCCTCCTCCTCCTCCTCCTCCTCCCCCTCTCCTCCTCCTCCTCCTCCTCCTCCTCCTCCTCCTCCTCCTCCTTCCCCTCTCCTCCTCCTCCTCCTCCTCCTCCTCCTCCGAAAGGTGAAAAGGTGATACCATGGGCTAAAGCCAATTTAATGATGAAATTGTTTGGGACTACCATGATAAATTCCAAGTTACAAGAAATCTCTAGCAAACATATCTTTTTCAGTTCACCTAAATAAAATCATAGATATTATTTCAAAAATTATTTATTCCTCTTATGTTTACTGCCCTCAAAGCCTATTACTTTACAGGTTGTCAGTATCTTTATTCTGTATATTTTTAGTTAATAGTTCTAACCATAAGTCTCACAGGTTGTTCCTTCATGAGAAACTTTCTAACCTAACATAGAAGGCAAGAGAAGAAAAATTATATGTATATGTACATATATATCACATGAGTTTTAAATATACGCTTAAATAGAAAATACTAGATAGATGATACATAATAAATAAATGATGATAGATGTGTAGCTAGATAGATAACAGCTAAATAGATAATAGATAAGTGAATGATAGATAGCTTCATAAACAGATGATAGAGGATTGAAGAGGATTTGTGATAGGAAGATGATAGGTAAATGGTGGATTAGGTGGGTGGGTAGATAGGTAGATAGATAGGTAGATAACAGAAATGATAGACACACGTGATAAATGTTAAGAAAGTAAATATTTAAATAAGTGATAGAGAGACAAAGAAATGAAAGAGAGATTGTAGGTGATAGATTGTAGAATGCTGTCAAGAACCTTATATTTCTAAAAGCAGTAGATAAGGGTTAGTGGGTGCCCCGTCCTATCTCTTAACTCCTAAATTTTTTTCTGTTTATTTTTGTGCTCACACTATTGCATGATCACTTTATTTTCTCTCACATTATTGCTTACTTTGACTCTTTAAACATTTATATTTCACTTTCATAGACCCTCTGTTTTGGTTTCATAACTTTGATGCTATAATAATTATCTGACTCAGGCTATTAAGGAAAACAAAAAGATTCTCTTAGGTCCCGATTTCAGGTTATGGTTCACCATGACAGGAGAGCTCCAAGCAGGAGCTGAGGGAACTGGCCACACCATTTCCAAAGTTAAGAACAGAGGACAAGGATCAATGCTGCAGTATTGCTATCTAGTTAAATAACTTTCTCTCCATCTTTATATACCTGTCCAGGGAGTGGTGTTACTCACCAGAGATGGGGTTTTCCATTCAGTTATACAATTAAGACAATGCCCTACATTCTTGCTCAGAGGACTGCCTTCACTAAATAATTCTCTTTTTTTCAGGTTTATTCTTGAAACCTTAATACAAATTTTGAAGTTATAACCACATATATTAAATGTCAAATGACCCAATATTGAGCACTTTGCAGATAGGACTCTTCCTGAAATACCGAGGCAGATACAAGATTTAAATCTTCACGAATGCCAGGTTCTATTTACTTGTAAACTGTGAATGATTTTCTTAGCTGAAATTATTTTCTAGAGATGGAAGGAAGTCACTCAAGTCTGAGATGAAGAGAAACTTATTTTATAACTGACACTAGATTTATAGGCCTATGGCCTCAATCACGTGAGAGTTTTAGTTTTTTAAAACAGTGGACAACAATGCATGTCTGCAGGAGGAATAAAAGCAGTGTTCTCCTGTTCAAATTGTTTTCCATCTGTGTTTCACTTCTGACAAGACATTTAGAAAATTATGGGAAAAATTAAGTTAGAATTTAGGAACCATAGAAAAGAATTGAGAAACTGAAGAAAGTCTTTGGTGAATTATCTGAATGCAGACAATAAATAGATACTGCAAATCATCAAAGACACATCTTCATTTTTCTAATTTTTACTAAATTTTATCTACCGATTATTTTCAGCAGTTTTTATGGTAATAATGTGTGGCCGACTTTACAAGTTAGCTAAATATTGCAAGTTGTTTTTATGTAATCCTTTAGTAAATCTAGGAAGTTTAAGGTAACTTTGTATTTAGTCATTTATCACCTATATTTTTGTCTCAGCATTATTAAAAGAATTTGATCTATGAGGTTCAGACAGATGCTGATTTATTTCAATGTTCAGAGCTTTCCTGGCATTTCTACTATTTAACTTAGAAATATTTGAGGCTTCTATTTTAACTAAACAATTCTTTATAGGTGCACCCAGAGACCCATATACCAATTGTCACGTTGCCAGTTTATGGTAACTGCAGAGTCCAATTGCAACATAATATGCATTAATAAATGATTAGCTCCAACATTTTCAAAGTTCAAATCTCTTTTTTTTAAATATTTTTTATTATTTATTCAATTGTGCGTGTATGCGTGTGTGCATATGTGTGTGTGTGTGTGTGTGTGTGTGTGTGTGTGTGTAGAACCACGGACGAATTCGGGAACCACCATGGATGCCTCCACCTCCTCCTTGTTTACTCTGCCCCAGGATTCACAGGCTCTGCCCTACCAGGACCGGAAACGCAGGCCGCCCCCGCTTCCGTCCCAGCGTCTATACGTGGGGTCTAGGATCCGAACTCAGGACCTTCCACCTGCAAGGCAGAGGCTCAATCCCTGAGCCACCTCTCCAGCCCCTCAAATCTCTTTTTTTTTTTTAAAAAAGTCCAAAATCTGTAGCACAATATAGTATTCTTTGGAAATAGTCCGAGGAGTAGTATAATCTCCAAAGGGATTATATAGTTTGCATTCCCATCAGCAATTTATGAGGGTTCCCTTCTCCCCACATCTTCACTATCATATGTTGTTGTTTGTATTTTGGATTTTAACCATTATGACTAAGGTAAGATGATATTTGCATTAACCTAGTAGCTAGGGAGGTGGACAATTTTTTAAAGATATTTGCTAGACATTTGAATTTCATCCTACAGAAAGTTTCTTTTTAGTTCTAAGGCCCATTTTTATATTTGAGCTGTTTACTTCCTTGGTATTTAATGTTGTGATGTTTCTGTGAACTCTGGATATTAGTCTTCTATTAGATGTGAGGTTCGCAAATATTTTCTCCCATTCCATGGGTTGCCGTTTTGCTCTAGTAACAATATCTTTTGCCAAGCAGAAGTTTTTTTAATTTCATGAGATCTCACTTATTGAGTGTGTTCACAGTTCCTGTGCATTTGGGGTCCTGCTAAGAAAATGCTGGCCTAGGCCAATCGGTTTAAATGCACAGTTCTAGGAGTTTTATGGTTTCTGGCCTAACATTGGTTTTTGATCCATTTGGACTTACTTTTCATTCAGGTTGATAGATAAGGGTCCTGTTTCATTCTTCTTCACTTAGATATCCAAATTTACTGTACCATTTGTTCAAGATGCTGTACTTTTTTCCATTTTTTTGGCAACTATGTCCAAAGTCAGTTGACTGTAGATGTATGAGCATATATCTGGGTCTTCAATTCTAACCCATTGATGCATATCTTCTTGGTTTTGGAGCCAGTACTATGCTGTTTTTATTACTACGTATTCGTAGTATAGTCTAAGATCTTATATGGTAATACCTCCCACAGAGTTTTAGTTACTCATTATTGTTTTTGCTATTCTGGAACTTTTGTGCTTTCAGATAAATTTTGAGATTCTTTTACCAATTTGTATGAAGAATTGGGGTGAAATTTTAATTAGTATTTCATTGAATCCATATATTTCTTTAAGCATATATTTCTTTAATGGTCATTTTTATAGTTAATTCTACCAATCCAGGTACCTGGGAGAGCTTTCCACTTTCTGATGTCTTCTTTAATCTCTTTCTTTGGTGATTTAAAGTTTTCATTGTACAGATCTCTCACATCTTTGGTTAGGTTCATTCCAAGATATTTTTTTTTTGAACTATGATAAAAGGAATTGTTTCTCTCAGGCCCCATTCACTTTTTTTCATCCTTGATGCATAGGAAAGCCACTGATTTTTGAACATTAATTTCATAACCTACCATTCTAATGAACTTATTTATTAATTCTAGGAGTTTCCTGGTAGACACCTTTGGTGCCTCCCAGGTATAGAATCATGTCACCTGAGAATAGAGGTACCTTGACTTCTTCTTTTACTATTTGTATTCTTTTTATCTCTCCCTTTTGTCTTATGGCTCCAGCTAAGTCTTCACATACAGTATTAAATAGAAGTGGTAAGAGTGTACAGTAGGTTGCTGGGTTTAGCTCACTAATTCTTCAGAACTATTCCTAGAGTTCAAGACTTCAATTGTCAATTATACAACTGTATCTAGCTATAACACATTCAGCCTTTGTATAATCAAATCAAGTGGATATGATTGCTTATCCATTTTGCAGATGCATACACAGAAACAAAGACAGATGAGATAATTTTCTGAAACAGCACTGGGAAGAAGAAAAAACGAGTAGAATGAGAACAAACATGTAGCAGCAGAGCCTGCACTCTTCCTTAGATTTATTGATTGAAAAAGATAGGTAGGGTGAGCGAATGAGAGTGCACCCCAGTGATCACATGGTGTGCTTAGGGAAGTCCAAGCATCACTTCGGGAAGTCCTTCTCTCCTCCCACCATGTAGCTCTGGGGATTGAATTTGGGTCATGAGGCGCTCATGCACAAACTTTTACTGCTTAGTCACTTCCTTGGCCCAGAGCTAAGCTATTTATGCCAACAATCAATAATTTCTTAGCAAACACTATACTGATTAATGTTAGCAATGATCCTAATCTTTCTCTTTTATACGCAGTATTATAGTGACCATTTTTATCTGCCCATCATTTCTCTTACAAGAGTTTGTCTGTAAAACAAATACGCTGAAGGAAAATATTTTATTAAACTTTATCAAAATGTTCCCCATGAAGTATTATTAGAAGTTATATTCTTGAGAGCTGTGCTTTGAAGTAAAGCCATGTATTTTATAAGCATTAAGTTATTTTTGGAGTCTATCTACATGTTCTATGCTTTTCTTCTCCTTCAGATTTCCTCCTACACCAAATTGATGTAATTATTCAAGCACTTGGACCTTAAAGCTTTTTGTCAATCTAGATTGAGGTAGTGTTAATATTCCCCTAAAATAAGAAAGGATGATGTTATTTTGATAATCACATTTTTTGCCTGACATTAGCTGATATTTTCAGATTTTTAACGAGGATACTACTTTATCATTAGGCTTTGGGAAGTCAGACATTAACTATTAAGCAGATATTATCTGAAGGTCAAGTTTTACAATGAACAAATCGACAAGTTACAAAGATATGTTTCAAGCAAATTTACTAGAAGTGTAATTAAGAAAATAGACTTTTTTGGAAAAATAAGAAAAATTCTAATGGAAAAATGATTGACAATTGGCACTTTGGGAACATCTTAATATGAATTTCTCATTTTACAAAATCAAATCTAAATAAAATATTCACCACAGCTTGATTACTTCAAATATTAAATGAAAACTAAATTGAAGCTAGTAAATGGCTGAGGAAAATTGATAATTTATGAAAAGTTATGTAAATATTTAAAGACATACTGTGTTATTTAGATGCAATTATATGTGAGATCACTCAGCTTGGTAGAAAAGGGAGAACCAAACTCCTGTAAATTGTTCTCTGACCTCCACATGTGTACATGCATTTGCACATACATACACACATGCAGAGAATAAGTAACTGTAAAAACAAAAATGCTAAATTGTGTAAATTAAAAGCTTTAGATAAACAAGTGAGTTTGATTTCATAAAAAGTATCTTGCATTATGATAATGTGTTTAGAATGTTTTTTACTTGGCTGACTAAAAAGAATGTGGCAACTTTTGGCAAGTGTTATTTGCTACATGTATATAAGACGAAATCTTCATTTCAGGTGCAAAAGTACAGGTGGATCTAGATATCTGTGCCAGGTGCCTGGTCCCACAAATCTAACAGAGAAAGTCCAGGTGTGTTAAGGAGGTATTTCTGATTTATTCCTTAGTGTCAACTGAACTAACAGTGCCTACTGGGAGACATGCTGACCTTGGATTTTGAATATCAATGTGTTTTAAATACCTACCTGCTACAGTTTGAATAGTTCCCTCCAAAACACTAGGATAAGTTTATCATTTTAACAGTAGTAACAGGTGTGATCTTTGAGAGGTTATCTGTTTATAAGGGTCTTGCTATCATTGGTAAGTCCTGATGCTACTAAGGAAGGAATAGGTTGAATATCATAGTGTTGGGATACTGACAAAATGTTAAGTTCAGTCACATCTTTACTCATTGTTTGTCACACATGTGATGTCATAATACTAAGAAGGAGAGAAGCTCTTGACACATGCTGATGTTGTAACCTTTGAATTCCTAAACCGCCAGAATCATGAGAAAATTAACTTCAATCGTTTATAAGTTACCCACTGTATTATATTCTCTTATAGTGATGAAAAACTAATTGAGGAGCTACTTTCTATTCAATTTCTTTCCTATCTTTCATGTATATTTGGGAGGAGTGTAAACCTATATCCATGCATATTTGCATTTGTGCATGTGCACATAGAGATTAGAAATTGGTATGAGTAGTGATAGCTTACCGCTTTTCCACCTTATTCTTTTAAGACAGGGTTTCTTTTCAGACACAGAGCTTGCCAATAGGGCTAGGCTGGCTAGGATGCTTGCTCTAGGATTAATGGTCTCTGCTTTCCTTGGCTATATTTAGGGTTGAAAATTAAACCTACCAGCCATTTTAGTGGAATGTAGGGATCAGCCCTAACATGTTATGATTTATGACATCTATAAAGTCAAGATTAATTCTCTCTCCCTCAACTTTCTCCCTCCTTTCCTCTATTTCACCCTCCCTCTTCTTCTCTCTGACACTTTCTAGCATTTGTCTTCAATACTCATACACCTTCTTATTAACTTTTCCATAATCATTTATATATTTACAGTTTCTGATATCAGCATAAGCTCCAGAAAGAATAATGTTGTATAACTTAACTCCATTTACTAAAAGAAATGAATTCAGGAAGAGATAAAATAGAGCCTCAGCTATCCAGGGACTACAGCCTTCAGATTTCCATAGAGCTTCTTCTATAAAGGTGGAATTTTTAGATTTTTGTAAGATGAGTGCCTGAGTTTATGACAATGTCCAGAAAAGAAATGTGGACAGTGGAATTCACCAATAGGCCTCTCCTTTCCTTCCTCTTTTTTCCCTCCCTTTTCCTCCTCTTTCCTGAAGCTTTGTTTCTCCCATTGCTCTTTATATGAATATTGACTTACACACACACACACACACACACACACACACACACACACACACATATATTAGTGTCAAAAGGAGAAAAAACAATATATTAGCATATTTTGGATTAAGGCTGTTTGGAAAACTACAGAGACATGTAATAAATAATAACATTATCATTTTCATTTTCTTGCTATTTTCTGTTTTAAAATTATTATATAAGGGTTATAGAGATGGCTTGGCGATTAAAGCCTCTGCCTCTCAAGCAGAAGTGCTTGAGTTCTGATCCTAGATCTCACATAAAAACACTGGGTAGAAATGGATGTACCCTGTACTTCAAGCCCTAGATTGTACGGCACAGGAAACCCTGAGCAAAGCAATGAGTAGAGCAATTTAGGGTGATTCCCAATGTCACCCTTGGACCTCCATAGGCACACACATTCAAACACTGTCTGGTACACATCTCCAAAAAATTATTATCAAAGTTTTAATTTTAAATACTAATACTTAAATTCCATAAAATGTTTATGAGTATAAACTTTACAGAAACATACCAAAGATCTCTGCTACACGGTGCAGTTCATATATTTTTTACTGTTGTTAGTTTTCAGTACGGATAAAAACATTAAGAAGTCACATACAATGTAAGAATTGATGCAAATGAAATTCTCCTTCATCTTCACAGAGTACTTTCACAATGTATTTTGATTGACTGCTTAAATAAAGAGTGTGTACTACTATTGTAGTTAGAGCAAGAACTGTGACCAAAGAAAACTAATCCAAAACAGCGGAATTCTATCACTAGATCTATGTGTGTATGTTTTCTTGACTATGGGCAGTAGTCTATCCAGAGAAATTTCCTAAGTAAATTGTTTGTAAAACATAGCATATACCAAAAAGTAAGTAACAAAAAATGCCAACATGAACCTCACATATGTATTATTAAAAACTCAGTAATTACCATAGCAATTGTTAGAACATAGATGAGAAAGAGATCTTTATCTAGCATGAACATTTTACTGATGACATTTTTCAGAATTGCTAGTGTTCCGTGTTCAGTGGGATTTGTTTTATTTTGAATTATCTAGGTTCAGTGCACATCACCCCAGCTAACCTGAAGCAGAGCAACAGAAACAAGGAAGACCACGTCTAATCTAAAGGAAGGTAAGAACAGATTCTGAAAGTTGTTCTCTGACCTCTACACTCATGTTATCACACACACACACACACACACACACACACACACACACACACACTCACAGAATACACACAATAAATACTTTTTTAAATTAATAATAATTAGAAAATTGTCAAGTGTCACAGTTACTCTTCTCTGCTACTGTGAGACACCAGTCAAACAGCCAGCTTAAGGGGACAGAGGGGAGATTTATTCAGTTTACAATTCCAGGGGGGGAGACAGTCCATTATGATGGCAGGCAGAAGAATCTGCAGGAGGCTCAGGTCATGTCCTCATCATGGAGAGAAGATGAGTTTGCCAGCACAAGGCAAAAGAGTCTCTGAGCTCTTCTGTCTTGTGATTCCTTTTATCTGGTCTGCTGCTGGGAGGTTTCATCCAGATTTAGAATTAGTTTTTGTGTTGTAAATATCTTAAACCAGATAATTTCTCTAGGTGGTTTTCTGCTAATCGGTTAGTTGATCCCAAGTGTAGTTAAATTGACAACCAAGGTCAACTATCACAAGTCCACCCCTTGTCAACTGGACACCAGATCACATTATGTCATTCTTAATCTCCATATAAAAACAATAAGATCATAATTCCACCTAACCTGAGATTGCTGTCCTGAGTACAACTGTACACATGTTATTTTACCCAAGAAAGTGACAAAATCCCTTAAGAAATGCTTAGTCTATAGTGTTCCATAGACTATACTTCCACACATCATTCAATATTCCAAAGTACAAAATCTCCTGTAAAATCAATAAGCAAGTCACATACTTTTAACATATGACAATACAGAATAAATATTGCCATTCCAAAAGGGAGGAATGGAAATATTTCCAGGAAAGATGTGTCTGTAGCAGGATCAGAAACCAGGTAGGACAAACTCCAAATCCTATAGCTCCAAGTTTAGCGTGTGAGCATCTTGTTGAAATCATTTCCATTCCAGAGGGCTTCACCCCTCCCACCCCCACTCCAATGCAGCTGCCTGCAGAATACATCATTCTTTGGCGATGATTTCTCTCATGGTATATACCTCTCCTTGACAGATGTTCCACATTGGTTCTGGCATATATAATATTTTCACTTCTCAAAGGTAATTCACATTTCAGCTCGATATTCAATGCTCTTCATGGGCCTCTTTGCAGGTTTCTAAACCTGCCTCACACTTCCTGGTTGGTCTTTGAAACCATGAAGAAGGAATGCATATCTTTCTCACTCTTGCAGCTTTTAATGCCTTTAAAAAACAAGTTCCACATGGACAACATTGCCAAGCTTTGCTATAACTTTGAGGTGGAGACTGGCTCCCTTGGATCGCAACTGGTTCAGCTTCTTTGTACTGACACTGGAAGATCCTCTCCTGGGCAGTTGTTTTAGAGAAACAGGCAAATCCTTTGGAACTCTATCATCTCATTACTTGTAAAATTCAAATGGTAGGAGCCTTCCCAAAGGGATAAACCCTCAGAGTGTGCCCTCTGCTATTGTCCAAATGATAAACATTCATTCATAGAGCTAATATTTTCAATAATAGCCACAATTTTGCTGTTTACAGTCTCTTTAAGTTTACCTTAACATTTTTTCCTCATCAAACTTTATAGTTTTTGTTTCTTTTTGCCTGTTTTCTTGCTCTTTTTCATCAAAAATCTGAATGAGAGCACTGTCAAGATTATATTGCCTTGAAACTTCCTCTGCCAAACATTTGAATTTGACTTCAGGCAAACTTTCAGAATGTGGACAAAACTTGACCGAACTTTCTGACAGAGCATCATTTCAATTGCCTCTAGTCCAACTCCCAAAACAGGTCCCCTTGGACCATCATTAGCTGGGCTTTTCACTGTCTGTGTCTTTTTCAGCATTACTGTCTTCCAAGGTCTGACTAGAATGACCCTTTAAGTTCCATCTCCAACATGCAAAGTATTTCCCAGCCCAAAGTCCTAAAATTCTCCAACTTTCTCCCAACAAACAGTTCCAAAGGTGAATAAGCCACATCACTGCAATAGCTATACTTCTCAGTAACAAATTCTTTCAGCTTCACAACACTTCACTTTCTGGTACCAGATTTCCAGTCTCACCAAAACACTCCACTCCCAGTACCAATTTCAGTCACAGTTACTCTATTATGAGATGTCAATCATACAACCAGCTTGAGGAGAGAAAGAGGATTTATCCAACCTACAGTTCCAGAGAAATGAAGTCCATTATGACAGAAAAGGCGGGGCTGGAGAGGTGGCTCAGGGGTTAAACCTCTGCCTTGCAGGCAGAAGGTCCTGAGTTCGGATTCTATGACCCCACGTATAGACGCCAGGCGGAAGCAGGGGCGGCTTGCGTTTCTGATCCTGGTAGGGCGGAGCCTGTGAATCCTGGGGCAGAGTAAACAAGAAGGAGGTGGAGGCGGTCCATGGTGATTCCCGAATTCGTCCGTGGTTCTACACACACATACATACACACACACACACACATAATTGAATAAATAATAAATAATAATAAAAAAAAAAAGAAAAGGCATGGCAGGTGGCAGAATCTAGAGCTGGCTGAGGTCATGTCCATCATCATGGAGGAAAGAAGAGTTTCCCAGTACAGGACAAGAAAGTCTCTGAGCTCTCCTATCTTGTGATTCCTTTTACCTGGTCTACTACTGGGAAGTTCCATCCAGATTTAGGATTAGTTTTTGTGTTGTAAATATCTTAATTCAGATAATCTCCCCAAGTAGTCTGACAGCTAATGCTTTCATTAATCTCAAGTTAACAACCAAGATTAATTACTTTTCCTAACACAAAAAAGAATCAAGCTGTTAGGGTGTTATCTCCTTTTTTTCCCCACTCTTAGCCTTTTAAAATTTTTCTTATTTAATTTCTTTTATTTCCTTCTTCATTGTAATCTAGCAGTATTTTTTGCATGACATAACTTATATTCAATAGCTCTACCGTGCTGGCTGGCAGTTTTGCAATATAAAACACCAACCATTTTATAAGTAAAGTATTGCCAGTTCTAGATGCTAAAATCCAACATGCAAGTAAATTAAGTTTGAGACATGAATTTAAATCAAGAATTCAAATTATTCAATACAAAAAAATTTTAAAAGACCAGTTTCGTGGGCTAAAGGGATGGCTCAGGAATTAAACCTTTGCTCCAAAAGCAGAAGGACTTCAGTTCTGATCTCAGATCCCACATAAAAATGACAGGAGGAGGAAATGTCATTTTTCTCCTGGGAAATCCAAGAGTGAAGCAAAAATGAGGTTAGAGCAATCTAGGATGATTCCCAAAAAACACTTTGGGCCTCCACAGGCACACATAGTACCTCTGATATGCGTGCGCATGCACACCCACACACACACACAGAGTCAGGCAGTCATTTGTTCATCCACTAAAGACAAACTTTAGGCAATTGGTCTGACTCCATGGATCAGAAGCAATAAAAGTCCAGTATTCAGCCATATCTTGTTTCAGAAAGAGTCAATTTCAAGGATGACATTTCATTCATCCCAAGACTTAAAATATGGACTGTGAATGTGAACATGGCAGCACTGGAAATCCCCATCACTGGGAAATGAAATCAAAGCAGAGTTTGAAAACCAAATACAGTATCTGGGTGTTAAGAAGAGTCTGTGAATGCATCCTGCTGAAAAACAAAAGTTATTCAAAAATTCCTTCCCAAAAGTTTCAAAAGAGGGGCTGGACACAGACCATTCTGATCAGCTGAAGACAAACTCTTTGCCACTACCCCAACTAACTTCCATATGAAAAAGTTAATTAAAAACTGGAAACTTTTCCACAAAACTACACATGACTCAACTATTTAACACAATTCTCTCACAGGCTTTGGAAATCAGTAATATTTTAATGTTTAATATTACATGATTACATTTTCTGATCTTGTTACAGTGTGAGGCTTATTTTTAATTAAAGTTTTACTTTTTGTAGTTTTACCTGCTATTCATTTATATATTAATTCTTTTGTTAACAAATTTAAGTTATATTTTATAATACTATTACAAATTTTTTACAAAAGTAAATAGTAACATACTTTTTTTTACAAATTTGTGCATAAGATGTGTTAAATCCTGGGTTTCATCTAATTAATGCAAATTAATTAGTTAATGGTTATTAATACAAGATTGGAACTAATGGTATTTTAGTCTTTCTGTAATTCGCTATTATTTCACTGTGTGTTTTCTGGCTTCTGCTGAAAAAAAAAAGAGAAAATGTTCGAATCTATTTTAGGCTCCTCTTCAAATTCAACTGATCCAGCCAGCTTCTAGTTTGGTAGGAAGCGGCCAGATTCACATGTGATGATCAGCATTTTTTTCTCCTGCATTGTAATTTTTTAGTTCCATGTCCTACAATTTTCAACACATTTATACAAGATGACAAACCTAGACAGCCCTTATCATTCACGCATTTCTGCACACAAAACGTTGTCAAATGTTTACTTATCTTCTCTTCTTGCAAAAGAAATATGTTAAAAAATACCATTGATGAAAGCAACAAGGACAAATTGCAGGGATGTTTTGCATGTCACCTTGAAAAATCCGTCACATACCATCTGTTGGTTTACTGAGCATGGAGAGTGAAATGCTGGTGAATGCTCCTTTAATAAACGACGCATATTGATATCCAGTAGCTTCACGCTAATGATCAGGTATTTGCCACAGTGCCTTGAAATATATCCACCTTAAATTATCCATGGACCTTTTATATTTGCAAAGTTATTAATATGGTCAATCTATTTTGAACTGGACAGATAGATGTGTCTTTCAAACCCACACTCAAATAAGAGAGTTCAGTCACCTGATGATTCTTTCTCTTTTAGCAATATACAGTCTGAAGGTTCAATAGATGAAGGCCTTTGCTGCCAAGCATGATCGCCTGAGTTCTGAACAAAATACTCAGAGTACCTGAATCTGAACAAAGAACTGACTGCTGAAATTGTCTTTTACCTCCACGTGCCTGTCATGGCATATGTGTGTACATGAGCACACATATGCACACACATACACTTGCACGCATGCAGACACAATGAAAAAATGAGAAATAATGAATTTTAAATGAAAGATTGTACAGGCTGGGGAGCAGTTAGATGGCTCCGTAGGTAAAGGCATTTGTTACTCAAACCTGACAACCTGTGTTCCTTCCCTAGAACCTACATAAAGGTGGAAGGACAGAACCAACTCCAAGTCAGTTGAACTAGAGACTAAACTCAGGTCACCTCTCAAGAAAGCATCTTATTCACTGGGCTCTCTCACTGCTCCCTGCTTTGTTTTTGGAAGCAAAGTTCTATATAGACAAGGCTGATCTTCCTGTTTACAAAGTGCTAAGATGATAGGTGTGGGTCATGCTGCCCAGCTGCCATATTTTATTCTCAACACAAAACAAGTTATAAAGAGTATTATTGAAGTACAAATAAATAATCGACGTAAGACAAGAGTGTCATGAGACTAAGGTAAGAAAAATAGTTGAAGACAAGTCTAAAAATGTGATTTATAATAATAAGCAGAAAATGTGAATTTGTTCTCAAAATTCCTCCCATTTTTTGAAATAAAAATCCTAGGGAATACTAAAAAATAGATAAGGAAGATAACAAGTGGGTTGTTTGATTTTGAATTTGAAATAACACTCACGTAGGTTATTTTAAAAATTCATATTTATAAACTCCAGTCCTCCAATAGTTAACAAAACTAAAGCTATCAATAAGTTTTAGAACCCATGCCATTGCCTTGAATCCTCATTGATTTGTTTATTCTCATTTCCTTAACTCATTTTATGTGTGATCATTCAAACACTTCTTTTTAATCTTTTTTATTTATTTTTTGAAGATTTAATTTACAACAGAATGAGTATGTGTCTTTAATTTCCCCACTATTCCCTCCCTTCCGTTCACCAAACCAGTCATGTCCCTCTTGCTGTCATGTCCCTCTGGACCACAGGCTTCTTCTTGGGGCTCCTGTACTGGCCTGAATCTGGGCATCTGTGGCAGCGCAAGGGACCATCCAGTGGACACATCTATGCTAGGGATGCTCCCGTTCTCTTGTTCAGCACCTTCCCCAATGATTCTCTTTGTCCAGATGTTTGTCCTCCTTTGTCCATGGGGGATGTTGATTTATCTGCCTTTGCGAGGACTCTGGGGGTAAATCTCACTGTAGTGAGCGCCTGGCTTGCAGCGGTCTCGTTGTGACTGGAGTGTTCTGGTTCTCTCCACCTTTAGGCTCTTACCGACCCCTCTTCCTCTAGGTTCCCTGAACCTTGGGATGGAGAGAGATACTGACGGCCTGACTGTGGCTGAGCATCGTTGCCTGTATTCTGCACTCTGCCCGGATATGGTTCTCTACATCTATAATCTTCCCTTGCAACAGGATTCACCTTGGTTGAATGCAGAGAAATTTTTTTTTAATCTAGGGGTGTAGTAAGAATTGTTTAGATGGCAGTTTGCTATCAAGAATTTATAGTTAATATCAAGACATCTGTTACTGCCTAGTTGACTGTTTTCTTTCCTGCCACTATTATTTGGATAGGTTTACACCACCAGGCATGTATTCCCTGGCAATTTTATGGGAACTTAGAACCCCTTCAGAGAGTAATGATTACCCTAGGATTTTCACACTATTCTTGTCCCTCTAGATTCTTCTTGCCAGAGTTGTTGCTGTTGTTGTAGCTTGCAAAATTTGCCTCTGGATGGAGCAGTCAATTGCTTTTTCCCTGAGCCACTTAATTCTCCCCCCTTACTACAACATACCTCTTTTCTTCCTTAGTCTTTAAAACTCTCCTTTTCACCTATTCACCTACATTTTAAAACACTTCTTTATTCATTACTTTTTACAGGTGTGCTTGCTTGTGTGTATTATGTACATTTTACATGTGGGCGGGTGTACATGTGTGTGCGATCATATGCACAATAGTACACTTGAATGTTCCTTCCCTTAGAGGCCCAAAAGTGACATTGGGAATCATCTTGGATTTCACTTCCACCTTATTACTTTGCTCTGGGATTTCCCAGGTTCTGCCTTTTCCTTCCATGACCAGAATTACAGGCTGTGGCCCTATCTGCCTGGTATTTGTTACCTGGGATCTAGGAAGTTGAACTAAAATCCTTTTGCATTTGAGGCAAATCCTTTAACCACTGAGCCATCTCACCAGTTCTAATTCACTGTTTAGTATTTTTGACATAGTTTTGTTCAAAAGGAATTTCACTTTTCTACAAATTTAAACTTTAATAAGATTAAGAATAACATGTAAATTTCATAGCAAATTTGAAATAAGATTTAACATTTAAGGAAACAGAAAAATCTTTAGGTATGATAAGTCATCTACTAAAACGTGATAGGAAAATGCTACACCCATAAATTCTTATTTACATTTCAAAGAGGTAATGGAGTCTAAAATATAAATTAAAAATGAATTCTCAAATTACAAAATGTCATGTATGTGGATAATGGTGTAATTATAAACTTAGAAAAAACTGTAAGTCTTATATATAAATGTGTGTGAGTGTGACAGAGAGAGAGAGAGAGAGAGAGAGAGAGAGAGAGAAAGAATTATCTAATAAGATAGGAAAACAAAGTGAATAGTTTTATTTTTTTCTAAATATTCTCCCTACTTGAGAAATCTTTAAAAATTATCTCCTGAGGATAGGAGTGGAACCCAGTCTGTTTGTCTTCCAAATCTGTTAAAATTTAATCACTTGAAGACCTCACACTCTGAACAACTGTTAATGCCTCACTGATAAAATATTATTCATGGTTGACTTTTCTCCATGCTGTTGTTGCTTGGCTTTATCTTTCTTTTTTAGTTTTTCTTGTGTGTGTATGTGTGTGTGTATTAGAGAGTATTGTGTGCCTCTGGGAAGACCAACGGTGACTTCAGGTGTGTCATTCTTAATTGTTTCTGTCTCTTTTTTCATAGCTCTGTGAGTGCCCAGGCTCTGCCCAGCAGAGCCAGAAGTGGAGGCCACCACTATTTTATGTGGGACCCAGGAGCTCAGATCCTTTTGTTTTCAAGGCATAATCTTAATCCCTAAACCAATTCTCAGCCCTGGATTTATCATGCTGAATAAGATGGTTAGGGAAGCAATATGACTTTGATTTTTTTCAAATTGTTAGTAAAATCCATTCACACACTGAGAAGCATCTATTTAATTATTGCCTGATGACATAATATATTCAAAGATGAATCATGGCCAGGGATTTCTTTGCCTTTATTTTATTTTCTAGAAAAATAGATAACCAGTAAATGCCCAAAGGGAATTTAGAAATAAAATTTTCAATCGCTATGTGTATATATTGCCTGAAATTTTGATTCTTTGTCTTTTCCTTTATGGCTTCAAATAGTTTTTTGAAATAAAATCTTTCATGATGATATTCATTATTTAATGACAGTAAAGTTCTTAAAATTGATACACAGAAGTTTATCCTGAATACTTAGAAATGATTAATCCACATGTATAAATAGCTCTGGTTCAGATAATATGAAAAAGAATATCAAGTTGTCTGCTAGTTATACCAGAGGGCATAATTAATAAATCATGCATTTTCTACTGAAAATTGGCAAGGTTGCCCCTGCGATGACCTGGCAGTCATGTCCGCTGGAGCACAGCTCACCAAGCTACGCATTGCATTAGCGATACCCGGGCGATGAACTGAACTCCAACTTCAGGAGTTAATTACATTGAAGAAGTCAGTAAATCCTGGATGCAAATGCGGATTTGAATAACCACAGATAATTTATAGCCTCCTACGTCAAATGTTGAGGAAAGCACTTGAGAATAGATTGTGAATTAAGCAGAGATAAAGTTTCAAGTGGATTAGCTGCTCCTGGTTTGGAATCTCTGGCCTATGGAATGTGAGTCCGCTGGATCAGTCACTCCAGCAGTCTTCATAGTGGTCCGTGCCAGCCCCCAACAGAGCCTGTGCCCTCTAGTGCCCAGTACCCTGTCTAGCATCATCTCCATGTCTGTTTCTTAATTGTTCACGCTTTCTCCTAATCATGCATTCTGTTCTGCTGCTTTCTACAACCAATCTGTGTTCTCCTAGGCTCAACAGTTCCCTCTCTGAGTTCAGTCAAGAATGGATATTTGCCCAGACATTCTTAGTAGGTGATTTGTAGTCTCCATTGCTACTACCAGTGACCAACTTGAAAACCTAGATGCTCACTCAAGATACTTCTGTAGTTAGCATATTGCCCTCAGTCCTACATCAAACTCATGTGGATTGCTCACGGTAATTAAATATTGTAGCTCTTTTTTTGCCAGCATACCCCTCCTCTAAGTATATTCCAGTGTTACAATATTCCTGGACTCCTATATTGTTCTTATGTACCTAGAGAATGCAAGCAGACTTGACTATTTGCTCAAGCAAATAATGTTGATCTATTTTAAAATCATGTGACTCCTGCTCAGAAAACATAACAGTTCATTTACTGATTATATTGGAGAAAGCTTGTGTTTGCTCAAATCATGAAATTTGGCTTCTAAGCTAGCAGGAACAAAGAGATATAAGTCTGAAAGGAACCGGGATTCAAAGGTGTGACTGGAAGGCATGGACCAAAGTTTCCTAAGAGTTCAGTGTTTGCCTGAGCCCTGCCCCACATTCTCCAAAGATCTCACCAGACTCATATTCTTTTCTCATGTGAGTTTTAATTTCCTACTTCATTTAACATTTGCTCTTAAGAATCCTGCAGTGGCTAATAGGATATATTTAGGGAGCTGGGAGGGAGAAAGCTAGAGAGTTGGACAGAATTTTGAAGAGTGCATGGCATGGCAGGTGGAAGGATCGAGTGTCTACTGTTGCTAGTTAAGCTAGACATGCAGTAGACGCAGCTCTGCTGGAAACTGAGAAGCTGGTGATTCATCTCAGAGGCAGCCCTGGCAGAAGCCTTTCCAGTGTGGGAATTAGGACCTGTTTAGATAGAGGGCAGAGCTGCCCAACTGCCCAACTGCATCTCAGAGGTTACAGTACCTGACTGAAAGGTGAGAGTCAGACTGTTTCAGAATACTTCCCACTATTGTGTGCGCATGTGCGTGTGTGTGTGCGTGTGTACCTGCCTGTGGAGGCCCAAGAGTGACTTTCTGAATCATCTAGAACCACCTCAACCTCTTTTGCTTAGTTCTGGGGTTTTTCCAGGGTCCTTCCAGATCTTCCATTTCTGCCTGATTTTTTTTTTTTTTTTTTTATGTGGAATCCAGAATCCAAACTCAGGTCCTTCTGCATTTGAGACACAGACTTAACCCCATCTCTCTATCCCCCTAGTCTCTTCTATTTCTGATGACAGGGAGTTAGGTTAGCATTTGGAGGGGGGGGGGTACTTATGGGGAAAAAGTTTGATGTCACCTTCGTGGACCCTTTAGAGAAGGCAGAAGCAATTTATATCAGTAATGTTGAAGAAATGGCAAAAATAAAACTCAGCTAATGTAAGTCTGAAGTTACAATATTGCTCACTTATTAACTAAGAAAAACTCTTTGGAAAAAAATTAGTGCTCAGGAACTCAGCAGTTACAGATGTCGAGTCTAGGGGTCTCTGTTTATCCACAGAACCCACACAGAAGAAGGAAAAGTTGTCCTCTGACCTCCACAAAGATGCAGTGGGATAGGAGAGCCTGGCTCGCTCTGTCTGTCTATCTGTCTGTCTCTCTCTCTCTCTCTCTCAAAAGATGTATTTTTAAAATTAGTATAGATTACATCGATAGATGCAGAAAAAGCTTTTGACAAGATCCAACAGCCTTTTATGATCAAAACGCTAGAGACAGTAGGAATGGAAGGAACTTTTATCAATATAATAAAAGCTGTATACAACAAGCCCACAGCAAGGATTATGCTCAATGGGGAACAATTGGAAGCATTCCCACTTCGATCAGGAACAAGACAAGGCTGTCCACTCTCACCACTTCTATTCAATATTGTACTTGAAGTCTTAGCCGAAGCCATAAGACAAGAAAGGGACATAAGAGGGATTCAAATTGGCAAGGAAGAAGTCAAGCTATCTCTATTTGCAGATGACATGATCTTATACCTGAGTGATCCCAAAAACTCCACCAGGAAGCTCCTGGAACTAATTGAGAAGTTCAGCAGGGTGGCAGGATACAAAATAAATGTGCAAAAATCAGAGGCCTTCCTATATGCCCAGAATGAAAGAAGTGAAAAAGCCTTGAGAGAAACCATGCCATTTACTATAACCCCTAAAAAAATGAAATACCTTGGTATAAACCTAACTAAGGAGGTAAAAGACCTTTACAATGAAAACTTTAAAACCCTAAAGAAAGAAATTGCAGAAGACACCAGAAGGTGGAAAGACCTCCCTTGTTCCTGGATTGGCAGAATCAACATTGTAAAAATGACCATCCTACCAAAGGCAATATACAGATTCAATGCTATACCAATCAAAATCCCAAAGCAATTCTTCAAAGAAGTTGACCAAACAATCTCAAAGTTCATATGGAGGCACAAAAGACCCAGGATAGCAAAAACAATCCTGAGTAACAAAAACACAGCTGGAGGTATTACCATACCAAACCTAAGTCTATACTACAAATCCATAGTTATAAAGACAGCCTGGTACTGGCTCCAAAATAGACACACAGATCAATGGATAAGGATTGAAGACCCAGATATAAGCCCACAAAGTTACAGCCACTTGGTCTTTGACAAAGGGGCCCAAAGAATCCAATGGAAAAAGAACAGCATCTTCAACAAATGGTGTTGGCAAAACTGGATCTCCACATGCAGAAGATTAAAGCTGGACCGTACTTGTCACCATGTACAAGACTTAATTCCAAATGGATCAAGGACCTTGATATCAGGCCAGAGACTTTAAAAGCCATAGTTGAAAGGATAGGGAACTCCCTCGAGCTGATTGGGCTAGGCCAACACTTCCTAAACAGACATCCAATGGCACAGTCACTGCTACCAACTCTCAACAGTTGGGATCTTGTGAAATTAAAGAGCTTCTGTTCAGATAAAGAGATTGTCGCACGAGCTCAAAGGCAACCCACAGAATGGGAGAAAATCTTCACTAACCACATATCTGACAGAGCTCTACTGTCCAGAGTGCACAAAGAACTTAGAAAATTAAACTCCAAGGAAAACACTGGCCCAATTAAAAAATGGGCCCTGGAACTTCAAAGAAACTTTACCAGGGATGAAATTAAAATGTCTAACAATTATCTTAAAAAATGCTCCACTTCCTTCGCCATCAGGGAAATGCAAATCAAAACTTCCCTGAGATATCATCTCACCCCGGTCAGGATGGCAAAAATCCACAGTACAAACAACGACAAATGCTGGAGAGGATGTGGGGAGAGGGGAACTCTCCTACATTGTTGGTGGGAATGCAGGCTCATACAGCCACTCTGGCGAGCCGTCTGGAGATTCTTAAAGAAATTAAAGATTGAAATGCCGTATGACCCTGCTATCCCACTTTTGGGAATAACCCCCCAAGCAGCAGAGGTTCGCCTCGATAGCACAAGCTCGACCATGTTCATAGCAGCACTGTTTACGATAGCAAAGTCATGGAATCAACCTAAATGTCCAACAGTTGACGAGTGGATAAGGAAACTGTGGTACATCTATACAATGGAGTACTACTCAGCCATCAAAAATGATGAATTACTGGAATTTGCTGGGAAATGGATGTCATTAGAAAGAATTATATTAAGTGAAGTATCCCAAACCCAGAAAATTAAGCGCCGTATGTACTCCCTAATAGGTGGCTCCTAGTACCAAACTCGCCCAGCCCACATTGGGACACTCAAAAGTAAACCTATGTAACACAGTAATTGCAAGGATTATGAACAAGAGAGATGGGTTAGGAGGGCCACACCAGAAACAAGGAGAGAGGAGACCATGTTACAGCAGAGAAAATAGGCCTCCATCAAGGTCTGCAAGTAAGTAATGAGAAACCTGGTTAAGTTCACAGACGTTCTTTCCTGATCTCACCAGAAGGGGAGGGCATATAGTCTAGCAGATAAAAAGTAATCATTGTGCAAATGGGTAATGGACCCCGCCCTCAGTGAGGTTTCCTACTCTTATTACATCTACCCTTGAATGTGCTATTACAACAAGACTCCAGTTTAACAGCTTTTTGTCTCTGGCCAGGGGGTGACATACAGTGCCCAGCAGAATGGAGTGAAGGGAATTGCAGGAGCAGAAAAACTGCAAAAGAAAATCAACAAACCACAATCCAGAACTTCAGAGACTCTATATCAATCACATAGAACTAGGACAGCCTAATCTCTCCCCATCCTGGAGCTCAGGGACATTTGCGGAAGAGGGGGCGGTAAGATTGTAAGAGCAAAGGATGGGAGGAGCAACGATTTGCAAGATTCTCAACAATAGTTGGGGCCAAAGCAATCATAATGGAACTTTGCATGCCCTGCGCAATGTCCAGCGCACTGTTGCCCTCATAAAGTCTAGCATCTGTTAAGGGCACCGAGACCCCTGGAGGCAAGGGATTGACAGCCATAGTAGTAATCTTATGATTAAGGGGAACAAGAGAAAGGGCTTATGGAAATGCCACTGGGTCCTTATATGTCATCGGAGAGGAGGACCCAGTGGAGAGTTAGGCGCACACAATAAAGGACTCTCTGGGAATTGGGGGGGAGACACTGGGGGAAGGGGAGGGGGGAGGGAGGGAACTGGTAAAAAATTTTAAAATGTATAATTAAATTTTTAATAAAAAAAAAAAAAAAAAAAAAAAATTAGTATAGATTACATTACCCCAAATGCCACTGAGTGTTTTTGATCAAAGGATGGTATCAAAATACTTAATAACTGTTACATCAGTAAAAGTGGACAGAGACCAGAGCGTCGTTAGAAAGGACAAAGGCCTAGAAAGCCTGGTGGAACACAGCAGGTGAATGTGGTGTCCACGTCCCCAACATGCATTTCATGGCTTTAACAACCCTTGGATGCAAAGCAGTTTGGATCAGGCTTTAGTAAGCTCTGCCTTTACATAACTCACTGTTGGCTGCGCTCACGTAACTCACTGTTCTCGTAGCCTGATGCCCAGCCTAAGGATCGAAGGGACCTGGCTTATTCGCAGGAGCACATTTTTTCGTGCTACTTTCTATGTATACCTGTTTCACTCTTTTAGCATTTTAACATTGGCTTATTATATTTTATGAGAAGTTTTGAAATTGCGAAAATAACATCAAAACAAATTCTGCTGTTTTTTACAAAGATTCTAAGTTTGGCAAAGGTAAGAATGTGTGAAATCACGGAACATTTTATTGAGTGTTTGAATCAATACACAGATGATACTCTTATAAATAAGCTTACCAAAATTTGTTTGTTTTTAATATTTATTTAGTGTGTGTGTGTGTGTGTGTGTGTGTGTGTGTGTGTGTGTGTGTGTGTGTGAAAGGGCACTTTGTGTCCCTGTGGAAGACCAAGGATGACTTTGGAAATCATCCTGGGTTGCTTCTATGTCCTTCTTGCTTCACTCTGGGCTTTCCCAGATTCTGCCCACCAGCCGGAAGTGTGGGCTGCAGCTGTTTCCACCTGGCACTTTTATGTGGAACCTGGGGTCCGAACTCAGGTCCTTCTGCTTGTGAGTCAGAGTCTTAAACCCTGAGCCATCTATCTAGCTCTAAGCTTACCAAATTTTATATTCAGTGTCTACACTGAAATTTAATAACAATATGCAAAGGCTTAAAATGATTTGAACTTGTAAAGAATATTAGTGTTTAGACTTCCCATCCACAAATTGCTATTCATGTCTTATTCTGCAAATGTTCTGTGCTTACATGTTATTTTTAATATATAACATATATAATATTCGTTTTACAAGCATATTGAGTATTATCCCTGCTTTCCTCTATCCCCTTTCCTTTCCATCTTCTTCCCTTATCAATTCATTCCATTCCTTCCCATCCTCCTGCCTGGCTGCTTCTATGGACCTCAGGGTTCCCTCTGGCTTGTCTACTCTTGTAGGGGTTCTGGCCTCTGTAGTACCCCAAGTTGCCCCTCATCAGGCCACACCCCATTGATAGGAGCATTACCCTTCACTCATCCAGCTTTACACATGTTATTAAAAGCTCACTTATGTATATATTTTATGCAACTTTTCTAGTCAATATATTTTCAAATATAGTAATCATAGTAAATATATTAATTTATCAAATTAATAGTGCCAAATGATTATACATCTAATTACACATTTATTTTCAACACTCAGTGAATCTTTTTTAAATTAAATGTATCACTTTTTATATTCCTATGCTAAATACTGCCAATGATTTTAAACTTAAGTGTCTAAAATTGTTCATGTGAGTTTTATGCCATCCTAAGCACTTTGGATAAAATTTAAAAAGTAAACATATAAATAATGCTAAGCTGCTTTGGAAGCTTTAGGGTCAAATCCAAATAAATTAACAAAAAAAAATCCAATGAATGCTAAATCATGGATTTTCCCTTTTCTATATTAAGGTCCAGACCTGAGGGGTATCTTCTATTACCTCTATCTCAGTCTCGGCTTTCTTACTGTCTGACTCTTCCTGTGCATCCTGAAGCAAGATTGAAAGGTAGGATTTATGGTGACATGTAAAGATAAGCTCTCTTCTTGGGCTCTCATCTACTTTTATTGCTGACAAAAGGAGACTTTGGACATCAGTGATAATGAACTGATAGTACCAGACACAAACACATTTTCCAACGGACATTTGGTCAAAGGCAATAAATAAATTGTGCTCCCTTAGGGCTAGACGTTGCATTTGCTAAGACACCTCAGTGCAGGACACACTGAGGGCACCAATTATATTGTGCTTTTTCAGGGTCAAAATGATGTATATCCTCCAGTTGCCGCCACTCCCCTCTTTTCCCTAAAGCTAAACCTTATCTCTCATAAATCCGCCTTATGACTTTGTTTATAGAAGGAAATTCTTTAACTTTTAACCTTGTAATCCATACCGTCTAAGTGATGCTCAAAGTGGGGGAGGAGAGTTTCTCAGCAACCTTTAGAGAGTAACTTGAGAGCACCCCAGCCCTGCTGAACCCAGACAGTGTCCGCTCTCAGTTACTTCACAATGTGTAAACAGTGGTTTGTTTGGACTGTCCTTTGCCCTGAGAGAGGGACTCTTACCTGTTGGGCACCAGTTAAGCAGCACGGAATGATAAATGTCACTCCTGGGGATGGTGATAGCCCACATGCCTGGACCTGTCATCCTTCCTTCCCCTATTCCTTAGTCTGGATCTGGTCCTGAACTTTCAATTTTATTTCCCTGCTTTGAAATCCACAGTGGCTGATTCATGGCAATAGCTTCTTCCCAGCAGTGAGGCTGTGGATCTTATCAGCACACATTCTCTTCACGATTCTATTAGCCCATTTTAGAAACTTTTTTAACCCTTTGTAGTTACTATATAAATGCTATAGATAATTGACAGATGGTTAATTGATGGATAATATAGATGGATATAGATAGATGATAGAGTTACTGTGATATGTGATCTGAAAGTCAGTATTAATAATTAATATTGGAATAAAAGAAAATGTTCACATCAGTCATCTTAGTAAAAAATAAGTGGGATTACCTGGCAAATTGTAGCTATAGAAACCACCATTGCTTGTAAATTTATTGTTACTCAATCAATTCCGACATTGTGGAGAGATACAAATGTGTTCATTTATTTTCTGACATAGTGCAACTCACAACAATCTTCAATACTCATTTGACAAATGTATAAAAAGGAAAAAGGAAGGAAGGAAGGAAAAGAGGAAGGGAAAGAGAGAAGGGGAGAGGGGAAGGAGGGAATATTTCTTTTTTTATTTCAACAAGTCCAACTTTGCCTCATATTCTATGTTCTCCTGACTTTATGTCTGCACTGAACCCAGAAATCACAGCTCTGCCTGGCGAAGCGGTCTAGAAAGATCTCAGCAGGATATACTGGTGTGTTGGGTCCTCATCACTGATAGCAAGATTTCAGGTCCTTGGGTCCCAGGACAGGCAGCAATTAATAGAGTCTTAAAAAATTCTTACTTTCTTATCCTTTCAACCTCCGACATATCTCCGCTACGTGAAACAGCAAACGAGCACCTCCAGTTCACTTTTATTTAATTTGATCAACAATTCAGACGCCTAATTGGCAGACGCTAGCTGCATGCTGCCCGGTCCATCGTAATTTCTCCTTCACGCAAGCCAGTTGCCTCTGGGCTGCTCTCAGCCTCAGTTTCAGGTCTTATTATGTAGAGCAATACACTTTCTACTCTCAGGACCCTACATTACCACTTGGAACCAGGCCAGCCTAATCTCTCCCCATCCTAAAGCTCAGGGAAATTTGCAGAAGAGGGGGGCAGCATGATTGTAAGAGCCTAAAGATGGGGAGGAGCAACGATATGCAAGATACTCCACACAAGTTGGGGCCGAATTAATTATAATAGGACTTTGCATGACCTGCACAATGACTGACGTATCATTGACCCTCCCAAAGTCTAGCATGGATCACAGGCACTAGGGATCCTTAGAGGCAAGGGATTAACAGCCACAATAGTGTTCCTATACTAAAGGGGAACACAAGAAAGGGCTCTAGGCAATGCTACTGAGTCCTTACATCTCACCAGAGAGGAGGACCCAGAGAGAAGTTTAACATTCACACTGAAGAATGCCCCAGGGATGGAGGGAAGGGGGTACTGGAAGAAAGGGAGGGAGGGCAGAAAGGAAGAGGAAAAGGGGAAGGGGTGGAGGAAGGGGACCAGGGTACCTATTAAGTTTGTATGAGTAGAAAAAATAAATTAATTAACTAAAAAATACTCTTTCTACTCTCAGGAATTTATCATTTGAGCGCATGGGTGACAGTGCACGGATGACTCCAGTCACACGTCTACCCTGGTGCACAGTCACCCACCAGCCCCAGAATAGAGGCAAAAACTGCTGGCAACATGGTGTCTCTGAGAGCCAGGCACATTCAAAAGACCACTGTTTAACACCATATGGAGTAATTTAGAGCAGGGCATAAATTGATCTCAACACTAGGTTTGTGATAGACCACCTAACCTGGATGAAAAGTTTACAATTTACTGTTGCAAGAATATTTGAGGATGACACACCATTCCACAAATATGCTTAACACAAGCATAATAAAAGCAAATATGCTTTTTGATATTTATCAGTAATGACCTTTCAGGAAAACAGAATCAGTCAGTGTACTCATTAGTATACTTTTTGTTGCTATTTAAGACATACAACTGCAAGAAAATGCCTATCCAAAAATTTTTTTTATTATTATTTATTCAATTGTGCGTGTATGCGTGTGTGTATATATGTGTGTGTGTAGAAACACAGATGAATTCGGGAACCATCATGGATGCCTCCACCTCCTCCTTGTTTACTCTGCTCCCAGATTCACAGGCTCCGCCCTACCAGAATCAGGAAGGAGACCGCCCCCCCACTTCTGCTGGTGTCTATACATGGGGTCTAGGATCCGAAATCAGGACCTTGATGCCTGCAAGGCAGAGGTTTAACCTTTGAGCCACCTCTCCAGCCCCCTATACAAGATATTTTTAATGAAATAAAATTAAAAAACTGTAGACAAGAATCACTCAGAGTGCATCACACTACGTAACACTGTGATTTAATAGTTACGCTTGGAGCAATGTGGAGATGGTGAAACATATATGTGGACTGGAAAGATGATTCGGCAGGCAAAGGTGTCTTGTGCAAGCAGCCTGAGTTCAATCCCTGGAATTCACATGGTGGAAAAGACAACTGACCTCTGTAAGTTTTTTCTCTGATCCTAGCACATATACCTCTCTCTCTCTGTGTGTCTTTCTCTCTGTCTTTCTCTCACTCTTTCTCTCTCTAACCACAAATGAACTATCTTTTTAAAAAGAAACACATGTATATCAAATTGTTTCAAAACAGCATATTGTCATTTGCAAAAGTTAAAATAGTAACAAAGTCTAAACACTGAAAAGTGAGTTTCCTTTTATATCATTGCAAAGTTTCTTATTACCAGAGCCTCTACTCTTTGCCAGAACTTGTGGGAGCATTTGAGATCTCAAATTTCAGACCAGTTAATACAGGGCCTTTCATTCCTCCTTTTAATAAAGGGGACGGTGGTGGGTGGACAGGGAGGAAGAGCAGGGGTAGATGCATCTGTGGCTACTAGATTTTATATCTTACTTTCACATATTCGTTCAACTCCATTTGTAGGTCATCACAGGTGAAGAGAGCAAACTGAGATCCCATAAGGGGACTGTCTTGGTTTGAATATAAGTTGCCCCCACAGGCTCATGTGTTTGAATTCTTAGTTGTTGCTTGGAAAGGATTGTGGTAACATTAGAAAGTGGAACCTTGCTAGAGGAAGGCATGTCACAGGAGTGGGCCTGGAAGTTGGATAGTCCTGTCCTTGGAGTCTGAAACTTGCTCTTTCATCCTCCATGATGTCTGCAATGTATTAAGCTGCCTCCAATTTCTGCCAACCAGACCCTTCTTTTCACCATAATGGACTATATCTCCCCTCTGGAACTGTAAGCCTAATAAATCTCCCCTTTCTCCCTTAAATTTCTTGAGTTTGAGTGTTGTCTCATAGCATAGTATAGGGACCATGGAAAACTTTTCCTTACAGTAGATAATATCCATCCATAGTCTTTCTCATCTCTGAAACTGCACAATGCACCTCATGAGAAAACTTTCAGAAGGTAGAATTTGCTTGGTTACTAGTAGAAGCAATTAGGAGAGACATACAAGTTTTTCTTTAAGAAAATGTCTGTATCTTTGGAAAGAAATAACAGGGTAGAACTGGATAATTTTGCCAAAAGAAATGTCAAAGTATTCTTAAAATACTTTGCCCTCAGAGAAAAAAATGTTCAGTAGTTATAGAAAGTCTGTGTAATCCAGAGCACTGTTTCTTAAAAATATATATTTCCGATGTTTATTTGACTTAAATTTATAGTTCATTTATGTATAAATTAGTATTTTCATGTAGTATAATCACTACACTATAATTGTGAACCACATACTATCATTGCAAATAAGAGCAGACTGTATTGATAGTAGTATTCCCATAACAGAATAAAATTTTCCACGCACTACTAACATTGTAATCTTTGCATATCACAAAGCAACATACGACCCACATTCTCAAGGCAATGCTTGAACTTCCAGTCCTGTTACCCATAGCACAACCAACCAATCATGTATGATATATAAAATTCATAATGATTATAAATGACTATATCATTGAATTATATGTGTACTAGTCTATTCTCTTAATATTAATATAATATCCTAAATAAATAAGCTTCTACTTGTTAAATTTTTTTTCTGTGAGATGTTCCACATGTGTTACTGACAGTGGTTTCATATTCTTGTTACTGTGCATCTTGTGCACAAGACTACATCCGTGGTCAATCTATGCCATCTTGATTTCTGTAAGTATACTTTCTGATGTACATGCATTGACAAAATTGCCTAATGACTAATAACCCAGAATCCATATATGTTGACAAAAGAATCAACATTCTCTCTCTCTCTCTCTCTCTTTCTCTCCTCTTCCCTTCCCTTCAAATCTAGCAAACTGGTTTCAAGAAAAATTCTTCTTTCATTTTGACTACCATCAAAGTTGATCAGTTCACATGATAAGAACAATGATGTGTTATAAACACACCTGGGAGTTTGTGATGAAATTAAAACCAAGAAAGGGCTTAGGAAGAAGGAAAGCTCCATTAAATTCTAAATCCTTAAATTAAGTTTCCCCCAGGGCTAAGAAAAAAAATAACTTGGATGTAGTTCAAATGTACTAGAATTCCACAAAGGAAAACACTTTGCCATTTTCTCTCTCTCTCTCTGAGAGAGAGAGAGAGAGAGAGAGAGAGAGAGAGAGAGAGAGAGAGAGAGAGTGTGTGTGTGTACACATGGACAAGAGGGCACTTGAGTCTGCTTGTCTAGGGAGCCTAAGACTGACATCAGGAATCACCCCGGATTGCTCTACCTCCTCATTGTTTTGCTCTGAGGTTTTCTAGACTCTGCCTTCTGTAGCCTTCCATGTATAAACCTGCCCGCACCCCATTACTGCCAAGCATATTTATGTGGGATCTGGAGATCTGAACACAGATCTCAATGCTTATGAGGAAAAAGTTTTAATCACTGAGCCATCTCTCTCCAACCTCATTCTTTTTACTACTATAATAATCTCCATTGATAATGTCACATGTTTTTACTACAAATATAGTATCTTTTTTAACATTTTTATTATTATTTCTACTCATACAAACTTAATAGGTACACCGGTTCCCTCCCTCTCTCCTCCTCCCCCGACCCCCCTGTTCCCCCTCCCCTCGCCCTCCAGTGCCTCCTCCCCCCCCCAATTCCCGGAGAATCCTTTAATGTGCATGCTAAACTCTCCTCTGGGTCCTCCTCTCCGATGACGTACAAGGACCCAGTGGCATTTCCCTGAACCCTTTCCTGTGTTCTCCTTAAGCATAGGAACACTACTGTGGCTGTCAGTCCCTTGCCTCCAAGGATCTTGGTGCCTTTAGCAATGCTAGACTTTGTGAGGTCAATAGTGTGTTGGACATTGCGCAGGGCATGCAAAGTCCAATTGTGATTGCTTTGGCCCTAACTTGTGTGGAGTATCGTGCGTATCATTGCTCCTCCCATCCTTGTTCTCTTACAATCTTACCGCCCCCTCTTCCGCAAATTTCCCTGAGCTTCAGGATGGGGAGAGATTAGGCCGGCCTTGTTCTAGGTGGTTGATATAGAGTCTCTGAAGTTCTGGATTATGGTTTGTTGATTTTCTTTTGCAGTTTTGCTGCTCCTGCAATGCCCTTCACTCCATCCTGATGGGTATTGGATGTCACTCCCTGACCAGAGATAAAAAGTTGTTAAACTAGAGTCTTGTTATAAGAGTATATTCAAAGGTAGATGGAATAAAAGTAGGAAACCACAGTGAGGAAGGGGTCAATCACCCATTTGCAAAATGGTTACTTTTTATCTGCCACACTATATGCCCTCCCCTTCTGGTGAGATCATATCCCCCTCAGTTGTAAATGATCAGGAACGAAAGTCTGTGAACTTAACCAGATGTCTCATTACTTACTTGCAGTCCTTGATGGAGGCTTATTTCTCTGCTGTAACATGGTCCCTTCTCTCCTTGTTTCTGGTGTGGCCCTCTTACCCCATCCCTTCTGTTTGTAATCCTTGCAATTACTGTAGGTATTACAGAGATTTATCCTTGAGAGTCTCTAGGTGGACTGGGTGGGTTTGGTACTAGGAGCCACCTATTAGGGAGTACATATGGTGCTTAATTTTCTGGGTCTGGGATCCTTCACTTAATATAATTGTTTCTAATGACATCCATTTCCCGGCAAATTCCAGTAATTCATCATTTTTGATGGCTGAGTAGTTCTCCATTGTATAGATGTACCACTGTTTCCTTATCCACTCGTCAACTGTTGGACATTTGGGTTGATTCCATGACTTTTCTATTGTAAACAGTGCTGCTATGAACATGGTTGTGCTTGTGCTATCGAGGTGAACCTCTGCTGCATGGGGGGTTATTCCCAAAAGTAGAATAGCAGGGTCATATGGCATTTCAATCTTTAATTTCTTTAAGAATCTCCAGACGGCTCGCCAGAGTGGCTGTATGAGCCTGCATTCCCACCAGCAATGTAGGAGAGTTTCCCTCTCTCCACATCCTCTCCAGCACTTGTTGTTTGTATTGTGGATTTTTGCCATCCTGACCGGGGTGAGATGATATCTCAGGGAAGTTTTGATTTGCATTTCCCTGATGACTAAAGAAGTGGAGTATTTTTTAAGATATTTGTTAGACATTTTAATTTCATCCCTGGTAAAATTTCTTTTAAGTTCCAGGGCCCATTTTTTAATTGGGCCATTGGTTTCCTTGCTGTTTAATTTTCTAAGTTTTTTGTGCACTCTGGACAGCAGAGTTCTATCAGATATGTAGTTAGTGAAGATTTTCTCCCATTCTGTAGGTTGCCTTTGTGCTCAATTTACAATCTCTTTATCTGAACAGAAACTCTTTAATTTCACAAGATCCCAACTGTTGAGAGTTGGTAGCAGTGACTGTGCCATTGGATGTCTGTTTAGGAAATGGTGGCCTAGCCCAATCAGCTCAAGGGAGTTCCCTCCCCTTTCACCTATGTTTTTCAAATATAGTGTCTTTATACGGCAATTGTTAATACAGGTTTTTGGAGAACTGTAAAAATTACGAAATTGAGGCCAAGAAGTTCTTTTGTTCTTTCACGTGTTCAAATTGTTCAATTCAGAAATCATTTCTGGAGCATAACTTATCAATATGCTGATTAGTACCTGCTCTGAAAACAGTTTCAAAGGAGATTGTGTTTTTTACGGCACTGCTGTGCTTAGCTAGCAGTGTTGCATGCAACAAGTTAAATTTTAGAATTTTCTTACTTATTGTATCTGTATATATGAGTTTCTGTTAATAACAGATTCTCTATCCCGCCCCCATGGACTGGCACAGATCTCAGGAAAAGTAGTTTCAGGCAGTAGGATTCTTAGAGCTGAGGGGTCAGACAAAGTTAAGGAGTACCTGTATAAGTGGGCTGCCCAAGGAAGGGACTTTCTGTCTGCCGTGGAGGCCTGAACCCCCATGAGAACATGATATAGAAGGAACCCCAGGACCTATAGAACTGAAGGACAGGAGAATAGGAAGGAGTAGACTGGATTCGCATAGGGACAGAAGGGAGGTGTGCCTAAGTCATGATATTTTAATCCAGTAGTTTCAAAGATTTAAGTGTTACCTTAAGTGTCTTTGATCCATTTTCAGTTTATCTTTCTGCAGGATAAGACATAAATATATAGATTCAGCTCTCTTTCCGTTCCCAGCGCAGCCATGGCTTGTGGTCCCAAGAAACATCTGAAGCGTGTAGCAGCTCCAAAACATTGGATGCTGGATAAACTGACTGGTGTTTTTGCTCCTCGTCCATCTACTGATCTCCACAAACTGAGAGAATGTCTGCCTATCATCATTTTCCTAAGAAACAGACTTAAGTTTGCCCTGACTAGTGATGAAGTGAAGAAGATTTGCATGCAGCGCTTCATTAAAATTGATGGCAAAGTCAGAACTGACATAACCTACCCTGCTGGGTTTATGGATGTCATCAGCATTGACAAGACTGGAGAGAATTTCCGTCTCATCTATGACATCAAGGGTCGATTTGCTGCTCGTCGTATTACACCTGAGGAGGCCAAGTACAAGTTGTGCAAAGTGAGAAAGATCTTTGTGGGCACAAAAGGAATCCCTCATCTGGTCACCTATGATGCCCGTACCATTTGATACCCTGATCCCCTCATCAAGGTGAATGATACCATCCAGATTGATTTGGAGACAGGCAAGATAACTGACTTCATCAAGTTTGACACCGGAAACCTGTGTATGGTGACTGGAGGTGCTAACTTGGGAAGAATTGCTGTGATCACCAACAGAGAGAGACATCCTGGCTCCTTTGATGTGGTTCACTTGAAAGATGCCAATGGCAACAGTTTTGCCACTCGACTCTCCAATATCTTTGTTATTGGCAAAGGCAACAAACCATGGATTTCTCTTCCTCCCGGAAAAGGAATCCGCCTCACCATTGCTGAAGAGCGAGACAAGAGGCTAGCGGCCAAACAGAGCATTGGGTGAAATGGTCTCTAGGAGACAGTGCTGGAGACGTGATTTTTAACTCTGACATAATTAAATGGCATCAAGAACTCAAAAAAAATATATACATTCATTCTTCTACATATATACACCCAGTTTCCGAAATGCCATTTGTTGATGTGATATGATTTCTCCAACGTCAGTGTATTGACACCCTGTTGAAAAGCAGATGGCTGTGGATATGCAGGTTTATTTCTGGGTCTGTACTCTATTTTAGTTACATATCTGAAGAGGTTTTTTTTTAACCAGTACTATACTGTTTATTATGATTGTATAATTTGAATTCATATATTTTGACACCTAAAGATAATGCCTTGATGTTTGTATTCCAAATAGAATGATGCTTTTATATGTGTTCTATCACCTAAAAAAAAGCTAAATTACTTTATTTTAGATTATTCATGGAGGGATTCATCATGTAGTCATGGATACTTACTACAGAAACAGGAAAAAAGGCCAAGAGTATTGTTGTTGCTCTTATGAGTTTAGTAGTCTGCTTTTCCAGTAACTTAAAAACACTGCATTTGTTCAAATCTGTAAGTTTTTCTAGTGAATACAATATCAAATACCGAAGAGTTCTAAAACGCAAATTTCAATCAGTAACTTAGTTATTATACATCCCTCTTTCTGACAAGTCATGATGTTATTTTTCAGGCCCTTTTCTCTGATCTCCATTTTCATATACGATGCACTATTCTGTAGAAATAGCATGGAAGAGTCCACCACATATTTTTAAAAATTAGCCTATCATGGCAGCTTCTCCCACCTACATGTACCCATCTAACTTACTCTTTCAGTCACTATCCTATAATATATCTAGCACACAGTTTTTTTCCTTAATTCAGCCCTTCATAAACTCATATTTGGCTTATTTCTACTGTGGTACTCTGACTGAAACTGTCACAATTCACAGGCTTTTACTGAAATTTTTACATAATATTCAAAATGAGTAGATCACACTATTTGAAACTATATAATTCGGGTTCCAGATATGAACATAATTTCTTATATATGAAAATATTAATTTCTGAATAAGTATGCTTCTGAAGAAAATACGATTTGGAAATTACATCTTTAAAAATTACTAACTGCTTTTGGAAATTCTTGTAAATTTTTACAGTGTGAAACAATTTACATATTAATATAAATTCTAATTTCATAAATATGATGATGAAAACTCATGTCTTTGTTAAACTTTTTTTTATTTATTCAATTGTGTGTGTGTGTGTGTGTGTGTGTGTCTGTGTGTGTGTAGAACCACAGGTGAATTCAGGAACCACCATGGACCACCTCCACCTCCTCCTTGTTTACTCTGCCCTGGGATTCACAAGCTCCACCCTACCAGGACCAGAAACGCAGGCCGCCCCTGCTTCTACCTGACGTCCATACGTGGGGTCTAGGATCCGAACTCAGGACTTTCCGCCCACAAGGCAGAGACTTAACCCCTGAGCCACCTCTCCAGCCCCAATGTCTTTCTCTGTTAAAGAAGCAAAGGGGACCCACAAAACCTACCATGATTTCTTGCAAGATATAACTCATTTGACATCAGTCAGCTCATATACTGCAAGGAATATCTTCTTTTACATCAGAAAACATACAGCCAAGAAGTCCTATGAATGTACAGCATGTGGAAATGTTTTCCTTTTAAAGACACACTACATTCAACATCAGAAGTTTCATACTGGTGAGAAATGCTATGAATGTACAAAATGTTCCAAAGCTTTCTCCGTAAGGAGCATCTCATTCGACATTGGACAACTCACACAGGCGAGAAGCCATTTGAATGTACAGAATGTGGGAAAGCTTTGTCCAGCAAATCATACCTCATTCAGCATCTGAAAATTCATATACATGACAAGCCCTATGAAAGTATGATATGTGGGAAAACTTTCATCCAGACAGGACAACTTATCATTCATCGGAGGCCTCATACAAGCGAGAAGCCCTATGAAGGTATAAAATGTGGGAAAAGTTTCTCGTTCAAGGGAAACCTCAGTCAACATCTGAAAATTCATACAGGTGACAACAAGCCTCATGAATGTATGTAATATGGAAATATTTCCTCATGTAAAGCAATCCTCGCTTTATTAGAATAAATACAAATGATAGTCCTATAAATGTAGAGAATATGAACTTTGGCTTTCATATGTAGCTTCCTCAAAATCTGAAATGTAAGCATATGAAGAATTCTGTGGATGTACAGCTTAAAGGAAATCTTTCTACTGTAATTTACATCTCACTCTACATGGCCAGTCTTACAAATGTGAGCATCACTTTGAATATACAGAATTTGTGAAACCTTTCTGTGCAAGGCATATCCCATATAGCATCACTCATGAACATGAGAAAATCTATGGCTGTATTAAATGTGGAACAGCTTTATCCCAAAAACCAAAGGTTAGTGAACATCAGATAATTCATATATGTGGAAAGATGTATGAGGTCAATGTCTTTCAGCATCCTGCTACTCATAGTTCAACAGTTTTATGACTATATGTGAACATCTTTATTTATCGTCTGTTGTCTTCGTCCAATAAATGCTCACAGAGATGCTCTGTGGGGAATCCAGGGCTCTTACCATAATGCACAGCAAACTTGGGGTTTAAGAACAGAGACACAGGCTGGAGAGAGAGGGCTCAGAGAGCATAAACACTTGAACCTGAATGTGGTCCCAGTCCGGTTCACAAAAGCCACTTCTAGAACTTGATAGAAAGGCCCACATTGTTCCTCTTGATGCAGGTCCTCTGGGGTTTCATGTCCTGGTTCTCATGTTCTGGGTACAAAGACTGAAACCAGAACATGCGTAGAGGATTAAGGCAGAGTTTATTAGAGAAGAGAAGGAACAGAACTCACACTTGTGAATCTGCAAGAAGCAAGAGAGTCCCCAAGAATTCACAGACTCCGGACATGGAATCCATGGTGGCCAAGATTAACGAAAGGAATTCATGCATTCCAAACATGGAGTCCCATGAGGGGCAAGGGAGCCCCAGGACAGCTTTTTAATATAAGCGATGGTAGCTTGCTCAACATCAGGCGACTCATGCAAGTGAGCATCCCAATGGATGTGCAGTGCATGAGAGTCTCTCTAGTACTATTCAGCTCACAGTATAGGAGAGAACTCACACAGCTAAAAGTCACATAAGTAAGAATTCAGGAAACCTTTTTTTTTCTGCAAGTCACTGTAAATCATAGGTCTTCAGGTACAAAGCCAATGTATAGTAGTCAGGAATATGTTTTTAAGTCATCTTGCACAAAATGAAAGAACTCAGACAAAAATGCGGAACAATTTATAAGGTGTCTGAAATGTTACTCCTGGTGGTCATCCTCCACTGACATAATAGAGTTAAATAGAATTCTAATAAATGAAGCTATTGACAAAAACAGTGAGTCCAATTATTAAACCTAATAGTCCACTGTCCATAAAAACATAGGTATAAGACCTGTCCATAAGTAGTGTCAAAAAATTGTACTGTCATTTTCTTTTGCATATTATAAATTGTACATATCAAACTGTCATGTAAAATTAATCATTAAATATAAAAAGCATAAGAAAAGTTTGTTAAACCTCAGTTCACATAAGAATATATATTTACAGAAACAGTCCTGTGAATGTAAAGAATACAGAAATGTTTTCTGATGACAAGTGCTATCATTGGTGATGTCCAAATATTTATATGACTGAGGAATCCTTTTGATAGTAATTGGCATTGAGAACTTTGTAGCAGAAGTCTGTTTTCCCTTTGGATTTGAAACCATTTGGGAGACACAATATACCACAAATAATGTATCTTGCAAAATTTGCTTTCAGTTTTACCCCAGATTGGTTCTGGAGCTACAAGTTCGTTAACTCAGAGGTTGAAGGCTAGCTAGTCTGAGTGGCATTGCAAAGCACCTTATTAAAGCAGAAGCCAGACTTTCTACATGAAGTCTGCCTTGTATCACATGCTGATGTGAAAAGACAAGAATGTAAAGAATGTCAGTACCTTTTAAATATAGTTGAAATTTGACTCATGTTAAAAAGAATTAACAGGGGCTGGAGAGGTGGCTCAGGGGTTAAGCCTCTGCCTTGCAGGAGGAAGGTCCTGAGTTCGGATCCTAGACCCCAGGTACAGACGCCGGCGGAAGCGGGGGGCGGCCTGCATTTCTGGTCCTGGTAGGGCGGAGCCTGTGAATCCTGGGGGCAGAGTAAACAAGGCAGAGGTGGAAGCATCCATGGTGGTTCCCGAATTCGCCTGTGGTTCTACACACATATACACACACACATACCTACACGCACGCGCACACATGCACAATTGAATAAATAAAAAAAAATCTTTAAAAAGAATTAACAAAGATGACTGTGGTTCCCCCGACTTACATGAAATTTCCTCAGGAAGTTCCTCATTCTCAATTTGAAGGCATCAGCTCATGTGTAAAAATGGGAACACACTTAAAAAGAGTTACTAGAACTTGAGATGTGCTCATTGACATTGTGCTTGCATAACTTTTGGTTTGCATTTCAAATTTTTTACATCATCTTTTTCGAACATCTTCATGTGTCAGTTGTAATAATACCAATTGGACAAAAATTGCAGTGAATTTTGAATGTCTCCATGGAGAAGATTTGTTTGTATTCAAGGAAATAAGTATTTATAATGATTCATACTTGAGAAGAAAAACCTACCATGAAAGTGGAAATCATGTCATGGATGTGCTGCCTATTTACTAAAGTCTTAGTCTCTGTGATATAAGACAGATACATAGAACTATCTGCATATAAGCATTTTGGATAACTGTATATAGTGGGATGAAATAACTAGAAAGCTGTGTGCACTGTAAGTATTATTTGATATTACACACATATTCAGAAAAATCTACTCAAAACTCCAAAATGTTTAACATACTAGTTTTTTAAGTACATTTATACTTGTTAACAATTGTTAGCTAATAACAATAGTCATTATTGCCATTGTAGTTCCTTGTAAAGGTAGAGTTTAGGCTTCAACTCTGCTGAAAGTTTTGATGGAATCTCTCCAATTCCCTGTGATTGCCTTTGACTGTTTAAAAGACAAATATTGGGCTGGAGAGATGGCTCAGGGGTTAAGACTCTATCTTGTAAGCAGAAGTCCTGAGTTCTGGTCCCAGCCTGCACTTCCAGCTCTGGTGGCCAGAGCCTGGGAAATCCCGGAACAAAGCAAGAAGGAGGTAGAAGCAATCCAGGATGATTCCTGAAGTCACCCTTGGGCCTCCACAGGGATACATGGTGCTTTCTCTCTGTCTCTGTCTCTGTCTCTCTCTCTCTTCTCTCATACACACACGCACACACACACACACACACACACACACTAAATAAATAAAATATTTAAAAGGCAAGTATTGGAGAGGGGACCATTTCTGTTGCGGTCACTCTTCTTTTCTGCTGCTCTGAGACAACACTCTGACAGTGTTGAGGGAGAAAGAGAAATTTATTTGGCATGGTTACAGAGGGGAGGCATAGTCTGTTATGATGGACAAGGCAGGTGGGCATCAGAAGTTGGAGGTAGGTCACTGCAGATATCAAAGAGACATGGGAGAAAGGCCCGCCCCCTGTGATAGCCTTCCTCCAGCAAGGCTTTATCTCAGAGTTTCCATGATCTTCCCAAACATTAATATAAAGGATTCAATGTGGTAGGCAATTTATATTTAAATTTTTTAAATTATTATTTATTCAGTTGTGCGCGCGTGTGTGTGTGCGTGTATGCATGTGTATGCGTGTATGCGTGTATGCGTGTATGTGTGTGTAGTTTATATTTAAACCATGACAGAATCTGAAGTAGTAGATGAGTCCAAAGGATTGCCTGTGAACCAAATCTATATGTGGAACAAAAACTTCATTTTAGCGTTGGAGATGCGGCTCAGAGGTTAAGACTCTGCCTTGCAAACAGAAGGCCCTGAATTTGGATCCCAGGTCCCATGTGAAAATGTCAAGAAGAAAGGGCGGCAGCCTGTATTCCTGGTCGTGGTAGGCATAGCCTGGGAAAACCTAGAGTGAAGCAAAAAGGAGGCAGAAGCAATTCAGAGTGATTCCCTTGATCCTCCATAGGGACACACACACACACACACACACACACACACACACACACACACACACACACAATAAAGTTTTTAAAAAGTCTTATTTTAGCCGTAAGTATAACATGCTTTCAGAAATGCCTGTGGAGAATGGCAGTTGCCTGGTAGAATATTTTCTTGCACAGGTCAACTGCTTACCTGGAATTTATTTTTAGTTTTTATACTTAGAGCTGCATTGTAGTCCCAAGACCCTGTTTATGTCCATAATGCTGAGTCAAGCTACCACCTACAATCTTTTCCTTGAAATAATGCAGAGCTCTTGCTTAATATGGTTATTTTCCACAGAGTACCAGAAGTAATTGTTTAAATGTTGCATCATTTGCACCCACACCTTCCTGTGCCTTTGAGTGGCAGTTAAACAGAAGCAGACATAATCTGCCCGACACTCCCTCTGCAGAGTGTTCGGGTCACTTTCTGTCCGTAGCTACGCCCACATGGATTCTGCCTTGGGTCCTCTGCATTCCTGTCCCATCTGTTCTACTCCCATTCCTATAAGCCATTTGTAATAGAAATCAAAAACTGACATACGAATGAAAAAAAAAAAAAAGACTTGAGAGGCTTTTTAAAATAAATGGTGGTTTATACAAAGGAATTTTTTTTAGCATTTATCTGACAAAGGATAAGTCACAGAGCTTAAGCTGAGGCAGATTCTAAGTCGGCAGAATGAAGATAATTTGCATGAAAACTAAATTTGGGGTTCTTGTCTTGGCCCTTGTGCCAGGGCTCTAGTTGTAACTAAGAAATTATGACACATTTCTTGACTTAAAGAAACTAAACAGGTTATCCTACAATCTATACATAGAAATACAGCATGAGTTTCAGTGGATAGATAACAAACTATGAGAGAGCATGTGTTGGTTTCAGGAAAATATAGGCGAATGCCTTCCCTTGCTTCCGGCTCTTAGAGATTACCAGCATCCCTTTGCTTTCACACCCAGTAATGGTCAGTCAAAATCTCCCCACAATGCACGGCTCTGATTCTGAAGTGCTACCTTCCTCTTTGCTTTTGAAAACTCTGTGATGACATCCAAGCCAACGTGATCATCCTGAACAACACCTATATTTGAAAATCGGTGGGTCAAGAACCACAATTCCGAGGGGGGAAAGGAAGGGGAAAAGGGGGGAGGGATCAGGGAGGAGTGGAGGAAGGGAGGGGACAGGGGTACCTATTAAGTTTGTATGAGCGGAAAAAAATACATTATTAAAAAAAAGAACCATAATTCCATCTCCAGCCTTCATTTCCTTTGTCTCCTGTCATATCCCCAGACTCTCAGAAGCAGCGTGTAGGCGCTTGTGCTATTCTGCCTACCACAATCCTTGGTCAGGAGGGCTTGTGTGTCCAGAGTGTGGAGAAAAGTAAAAACAGAAATCTGTGGAGAGATGGAGGAGGGTAGCTGCTGGAAAGCGTCATGAGAAAGATGTCCAGGAACGTTTTTTGTCACAGTGATTAATTGTCGTGAAACTACAAAGTGATTTTTATCATGGTTTACGATGTCTCATTTCAGGCTGATTCATGTTGCACACATTTTTGTATTCCTCCTTTGAGCCTTAACATTTAGTGAAAAAGTTTGTTTCGCAGGGTGTCTTTCTTGGCTACAAAGAGGATAAGTAATGCTCATGAAGCCTGGAGAAGATAAAAAAAAGCTCAGAGAAAACAACACTTGCAAGGAAATGCAAAAGGAAGCTGCAAGGGCATCTTCACATTCTACCATATAGATCAAGGAAGGTGTGTTAGTTATTTTTCTCTTTGCTGAGATACATTACTGGAAAAACACATCTTAGGGAAGGGAAGGTTTACTGTGGCTCACAGCTTGAACATGCAGTGTATCGAGGCCAAGAGGAGCATGGGGCAGCTGGCCAGGTGGCGTCCACTGTCAAGAAACAGAGAGACCTGGAGGCTGAAGAGGTGGCTTAAGGGTTAAGCCTCTGCCTTGCAGGCGGAAGGTCCTGAGTTCGGATCCTAGACCCCACGTATAGACCCCGGGCTGAATCGGGGGAGGCCTGCGTTTCTGGTCCTGGTAGGGCGGAGCCTGTGAATCCTGGGGGCAGAGTAAACAAGGAGGAGGTGGAGGCATCCATGGTGGTTCCCGAATTTGCCCGTGGTTCTACACACATACACACACACACACACATACACACGCACACACGCACAATTGAATAGAACACTTGAATAAAAAAAAAGAAACGGAGAAAGCTAAGTGCTTGTGTTCCACTCATTTTCCGCCTTTTTATTCAGTTTGGGACCCCAACGTGTGTGGAATGACTTTGTTAAAACTCTCTGGAAATGTCCAGAAATGTCCACGCACAGGAGTGGGTGTTTGTGTTTTTACTTCCATTACCAAGACAAGTGCTTTTCTTTTCAAAACTGACTCCATCTTTATCAATATAATAAAAGCTGTATTCAACAAGCCCACAGCAAGGATTATGCTCAATGGGGAACAATTGGAAGCATTCCCACTTCGATCAGGAACTAGACAAGGCTGTCCACTCTCACCACTTCTATTCAATATTGTACTTGAAGTCTTAGCTGAAGCCATAAGACGAGAAAGGGACATAAAAGGGATTCGAATCGGCAAGGAAGAAGTCAAGCTATCCCTATTTACAGATGACATGATCTTATACCTGAGGGATCCCAAAAACTCCACCAGGAAGCTTCTGGAACTAATTGAGAAGTTCAGCAGGGTGGCAGGATACAAAATAAATGTGCAAAAATCAAAGGCCTTCTTATATGCCAAGAATGAAAGAAGTGAAAAAGCCTTGAGAGAAACAATCCCATTTACTATAGCCCCTAAAAAAATGAAATACCTTGGTATAAACCTAACCAAGGAGGTAAAAGACCTTTACAATGAAAACTTTAAAACCCTAAAGGAAGAAATAGCAGAAGACACCAGAAGGTGGAAAGACCTCCCTTGTTCCTGGATTGGCAGAATCAACATCGTAAAAATGACCATCCTACCAAAGGCAATATACAGATTCAATGCTATACCAATCAAAATCCCAAAGCAATTCTTCAAAGAAGTTGACCAAACAATCTCAAAGTTCATATGGAGGCAAAAAAGACCCAGGATAGCAAAGACAATCCTGAGTAACAAAAACACTGCTGGAGGTATTACCATACCAAACCTAAGTCTATACTACAAATCCATAGTTATAAAGACAGCCTGGTACTGGCTCCAAAATAGACACACAGATCAATGGATAAGGACTGAAGACCCAGATATAAGCCCACAAAATTACAGTCATTTGGTCTTTGACAAAGGGGCCCAAAGAATCCAATGGAAAAAGAATAGCATCTTCAACAAATGGTGCTGGCAAAACTGGATCTCCACATGCAGAAGATTAAAGCTGGACCCGTACTTGTCACCATGTACAAGACTTAATTCCAAATGGATCAAGGACCTTGATATCAGGCCAGAGACTATAAAAACCATAGTTGAAAGGATAGGGAACTCCCTCAAGCTGATTGGGCTAGGCCAACAGTTCCTAAACAGACATCCAATGGCACAGTCACTGCTACCAACTCTCAACAGTTGGGATCTTGTGAAATTAAAGAGTTTCTGTTCAGATAAAGAGATTGTAGCACAAGCTGAAAGGCAATCCACAGAATGGGAGAAAATCTTCACTAACCACACATCTGATAGAACTCTGCTGTCCAGAGTGCACAAAGAACTTAGAAAACTAAACACCAAGGAAACCAATGGCCCAATTAAAAAATGGGCCCTGGAACTTAAAAGAAACTTTACCAGGGATGAAATTAAAATGTCTAACAAATATCTGAAAAAATGCTCCACTTCCTTAGCCATCAGGGAAATGCAAATCAAAACTTCCCTGAGATATCATCTCACCCCGGTCAGGATGGCAAAAATCCACAATACAAACAACAACAAATGCTGGAGAGGATGTGGAGAGAGGGAAACTCTCCTACATTGCTGGTGGGAATGCAGGCTTGTACAGCCACTCTGGCGAGCCGTCTGGAGATTCTTAAAGAAATTAAAGATTGAAATGCCATATGACCCTGCTATCCCACTTTTGAGAATAACCCCCCATAGAGCAGAGGTTCACCTCGATAGCACAAGCACGACCATGTTCATAGCAGCACTGTTTACAATAGCAAAGTCATGGAATCAACCCAAATGTCCAACAGTTGACGAGTGGATAAGGAAACAGTGGTACATCTATACAATGGAGTACTACTCAGCCATCAAAAATGATGAATTACTGGAATTTTCCGGGAAATGGATGTCATTAGAAACAATTATATTAAGTGAAATATCCCAGACCCAGAAAATTAAGTGCCGTATGTACTCCCTAATAGGTGGCTCCTAGTACCAAACCCACCCAGCCCACCTAGAGACAGTAATTGCAAGGATTATGAACAGGAGGGATGGGGTAGGAGGGCCACACCAGAAACAAGGAGAGAAGGGACCATGTTACAGCAGAGAAAATAGGCCTCCATCAAGGACTCAAATAAGTAATGAGACATCTGATTAAGTTCATAAACTTTTGTTCCTGATCATTTACTACTGAGGGGGTATTATCTCCCAGAAGGGGAGGGCATATAGTCTGGCAGATAAAAAGTAACCATTTTGCAAATGGGTGATAGACTCCTCCCTCACTGTGGTTTCCCACTTTTATTACATCTACCTTTGAATGTGCTTTTATCACAAGACTCTAGTTTAACAGCTTTTTGTCTCTGGCCAGGGGGTAACATACAATGTCCACCAGGATGGAGTGAAGGGCATTGCAGGAACAGCAAAACTGCAAAAGAAAATCAACAAACCACCATCCAGAACTTCAGAGACTCTATATCAACCACCTAGAACTAGGCCAGCTTAATCTCTCCCCATCCTGAAGCTCAGGGACATTTGCGGAAGAGGGGGCGGTAAGAGTGTAAGAGCAAAAGGATGGGAGGAGCAATGATATGTAAGATACTCCATACAAGTTAGGGCTGAAGCAATTATAATTGGACTTTGCATGCCCTGCGCATTCTCCAACACACTATTGACCTCACAAAGTCTAGCATCTGCTAAAGGCACCAAGATCCTTGGAGGCAAGGGATTGGCAGCCACAGCAGTGTTCCTATACCTAAGGGGAACATGGGAAAGGGTTCAGGGAAAGGCCACTGGGTCCTTGTATGTCATCGGAGAGGAGGGCCCAGAGGAAAATCAGGCATGCACAAGGAAGGACTCTCTGGGAATATGGGCGGGAGGCACTGGGCGATGGGGAGGGAGGGGGGTGGGGAGGGAGAGCAGGGGGTACGGGCGGAGGAGGAGGGAGGGAGGGAACTGGTGTACCTATTAAGTTTGTATGAGCTGAAATAATAATAAAAATGTATTAATAGAAAAAAATAAAATAAATTTGAAAAATAAATAAAATAGCCAAAACCAATAGATTCCCACCACCAATTTTAAAATTATCCTACTTAAAATAAAGATGAGTTCACCTGCAACTTTTCTAGAGTGCCTAGCTTATCAGAAAACCCAGTTACACAAGTATCATAGTTAAGCACAGGTGTCAACTTGACTGTTGAAGGTTTGCGCTCTGGGCACATTTGTAGAAAGTTAGTGGTTGAGTTAGGCCCAGAGCAAACCTGCAGGAGATTGTCTAGCTGATGGGGAAGGCCCAGCCTATGGTGGGTGGGATTAGGCCCTGGAATAAATCACGGAGAGCTGGTTGAGAGAGTGGGCATCCTTGTGTACACTTGGCCAGACATGCTGGTTTGGCAAGTAAGGATTGTCCATCTCTCAGCCATTATGCAGTGATGGTGTGGACAGTTCCCTTGGCCCTGGTGTTGGTGCGCGCTCTCCTGTCAAGCTGGACTGAGAACTGTAACCGGACTGTCATAAGGAAGTAAACTCCTTGTTCCCTAAAAAAAAAAAAAAAGTGACTCCATCCAAGTCTGTCCACCTGCTTACCTCTTAGTACTCCTCGGGATGTTTCTGTTTTCCACCTGTGCCTTCGGTCTTCTCTCCTTGGCTTTCTCCCTGTGTTCAAGATGTCTTGCTTTAATCATGTTCCCCCTTTTCAAACTTTCATTCTTCTCGTGCCTCCGTTTTCCTTTCTTGATAAACTTCTAGAAAGTACTTTCTACCCAACCTTTTTCTCCTTTCTAATATTTCTGTGATTCCAGCCCTTAGCTGTTTGGACTCAAAATGTCCCTTCAAATTTACTTGAACTTTAACCAAGGTAGTCATCCTCCTTGTTGAACACAAATGCACATTTTCAGACACATGCTGTGGGGCTGCTGGCCTCCTTCTGGAAATGCCCCTCCACTCAGCTACAAAGTTTCCATATTCTGTCAGCTCCTCCTCGAATCCTGGCTTTTCCTTCTCGAAGCCTGCCCTTTTTTCAGCTTCTTCCTTTTCTCTGCTTCCAATAAGACTGGATTTTCTGATATATATTTGTACACTTTTTTTTATTGACTGAATGTCTGTGTTTTCCAGAAATTTACAAGTTGAAACCTAAATTCCGATACAATGGTATTGAAAGACAATTCAATCCAGGAAGGCTCTGCCTTTGTGAATGGAATTAGTGCTTTTATGAATGAGGATTCCAGGAGTCTGGCCCACTATCTGCCACACAAGGGTGTGACATGTATGAAAAAGAAAGTTTATACCAGATGCCAAGTTGCTACTGCCTTAGATCTTGTATTTTTCAGGCCCCAGAACGATATGCAACGTGGTCCCGTGGTTTATGAATTGCTCAGCCTGTGGTTTGTTGCTGTTGTTATTAAGGCAGGTGGGAGGGGCTGAGACGTTTTCAGTCTGAGATATTAATCAACAAGATGGATGGAATGTTTAACACATATACAAAGGTTGAGTTTATAACTTAGTAGCAGAGCATATGATTAACATATCTGAATTCATAAGTTTAACTCACAGCTCAAAAAAAAAAAAAACTCTGCAAAAGAATTCAGCCTATGATGCAAGTTTATAAACACTGCCTAAGTGGGCTTTCAAAGTCATTAGGACAACAGAGCTTATGGACATTGCAAGCAACATTTTACAAGGAATGGAGCATGAGAAACAGAGAGACAATGCTGGTCCCCAGCCACATTTCCTCCTGGAGATTTCTGCTGCTGTGGCTCGGTGAAAGCAAAAACGTCCAACTCATTTTGAAGATGTTGTAGGCAAGAGCTTGGAAACAGGACAGTGCAATGGAGCAGGAAGGACAGAAAATAATTACGCTTATGAAACTTACTTCGAAGGACCCAACAGATGTCATAAAATTAATCAAAAGCAATCGACTAGCAATATTTATGTCAACTACCCCTTTATGCCTCTTTTTGTACTTGGTGGTAATTTTCAGAAGAAAAAAAAATTACCCACATCTAATAAGTTACTATTTCTATTTTCCTTCACATGCCAGAAGTTGATTCTGTTTTTCTAAAGAGAAAGGAAAACATCCTTTTGAAAAGTTAGGAAATGTTTTACAGCTTACAAGTCTCTACACTAACCCTTTACCCACACAAAGAGCAGTTTTGAAATAGTGGTTCCTTTTCCTAAGTGAACTAATTAGGTACATACAATGAGCCCACGTTTTTCATCTCCAGTTTGAAAGGATTAAGTGGCCAAGGCCACAGGGACCTGGGAGCTTTAGGAGAAGAATGCACTGGGAGGGAAGGTCCTAGAACTCAGTGTGCAGACTGGGCGGGTGAAGAGGGGCTCCAGAGAGGTTGTTGAAACTTGACTCTGCAGTTCCACCTCTGTAAGTGGAGCAAAAGAGCTAGAAGGGGTGTTGTGGTCACTGAGCTTTTGCTGTTGTGAGAAAATACTCAGACTCAAGTAATCAAGGGAGGAAAGGTGTGCTTATTTGGCCTACAGTTCCAGAGGGGATATGGTCTATTATGGCAGAAATTGCATACGAAAAACACAGGGCTGGAGACAGAAGCAGGAAGCAGGCCAGGTCACTGTAGGCATCAGGATTCCGAATAAGAGCCAGAGGAAGCAGGTCCTGGCTGTGGAGCCTTAAGGCCCCTTCCACGTGACTTGCCGTGCTCCAGCAAGGCTCGACGTCTCAGAGGTGCCCCAGGCCTCCCTCCCAAGCATTCACAGCAGTTAGAGATGAAACACGGGAGCCTAAGGTGGGCCGTGGACATTTAAACCATGGCAAATATGGTAGAAATTGATAGGGTCCTATACTCCTCTTTGTGGAAGTGGATGGTGGTAATGACTTTGCAGTAAAGAGGAAACATGTGTAAGATGTTATCAGAAATTGTATCTGAGGCTGCTCAGCAAGCATCAGATGTAGGCATAGGCTGCGAAAGGAAGGCGAGAGGGAGGCAGCCGATCCAGGAGGACTGCTCGGTGTCACTGTTACTGCTGTCAAAAAAAAAAAAGTGTGATCTTAGTGGGGAAAGAAATATAGTGGTCAAGGGTGCCCACAAGACCTGCCTGCTATCTGGGTCGGAAGGAGTAAGCTTATAGAATGGTTGGGACAACTCTTTCTAGGGTGGACCTGGTTCGTCTTGAAGTCAGATCAAATTTGCCAGTGTCAGGCTTGGCACACATGCCAGCTAACGATTTTAATCCAACGCACGATAGAAAAGAAGACGGAGCACCACGCTGGGTGGTCAGACCAGCCTAGGCTCCTGCCCGTGGTTCGCTTCATAGCTCCAATGACATGGTTGATTCAATTCTGCAACGCTGCTCAGTTATCCGAAGACAGATTTTGTGAAAAAAAAGAAAAAAAAGAGTCTTGCATTGTAAGAGCGCTCTTATTCTGACAGAAATTTGGTATGGTACGGACATTAATTTTTAATGATTAAAAGTTTGCCTAAATAATTTAAGATGTTTATTTTATAATGGGTCGTATGATGTTAACCTAAAGTTCAATGTAGGTGTTAAAATTTGTTATTCAACATATAGTGTGATATTGAAGCAGGAATGGCGGCTCATGCCTGTGCACTCGGCACCTAGGGGACTGAGACAGAGGGAAGACAATTCCAAGTCAGGCTGCAAAAAGAGATAGTTACAAAAATCACACACACACACACATACACGCACACACACACATGCACACACACACACACCCACATGCACATGACAATAAGTATATAATCATATGTACATATCATAAACTGAATCTCTTTATCCTAGTATCTTGCTCATTTCAGAGTAAGAGCTCTTATGCCATTGCAGAAATTTTTCTTCTTTCCTTTTTTAAAATTTTTATTTATTACTTTTTTTATTTGAGAGAAAAGTGGAAGGAACAGAAAAAGGGAGAGAGAGAAGGCACACATTCCATAGTGTATAGGCGGAAGGAAGTAGGAGGGCGACTTTCAGAAATCATTTCTCTCCTTCCACCACGTGACCTTCTGGGGATTGAACCGCAGGTCTCAGGGTGTGTGAGCAGGCACTTTACCCACTAAACTGTCTCTCTAGCCCATTTCTTCCCCTCTTCTAACCAAGAGACACTTATATATGCATGTGCTAACTGAAAATCAAACTTTTTGTAAGTCTTTGAAAAAAATTTAACACCTCTTTCTAGCTTTCCTTATTGATCCCATGTAGAGCGCTTGGAAGACGATTTCACAGAGATCAGATCTGCAGCTGTGATTCACTTGTCTGTAGATGTCTCTGTGCAGCTATTCGAGTAGGTTCCAAGTAATTTTTGACTAGACAGAACTGACAGGTATGTCATGGAACTAAGTCAGAGTTCCTAAAAAGTGAATATGGCTAAGGTATTAAAAAATGTGTCTGTGAGGCAGACCAGTTCAGGAATGTCAGTAGAAGAGACTCGGCGAGGCCAATGATTAGGAGCGTGCAGACTCGGAAGTCCAGGAATACAGAGCAAAGAAAAGAAGGGAGGATGGGATCACTCACGTCAGAAGCAGCTCAGAACCTCGGGAGCTGATTACAATGAGGCCCTGTCTAAGATGAAGGTTGACTGTTGCATTTGGCCTCACAGAGATCGATCACTGATAGCCTGAGCAACAGTTTATGCAGAAGATGAGAGACATGTTGCCGGCTGGTGTGGGTTTAAGAGTGTGGGAGCTGTGGATAACAGCTCTTTGTAACAGCCGACAGAGAAGACATGGAACTGGAGGGCACATGGAATAAGCGGATTTGCTCTCATTGTTTTCTCTACCATGTTGGAAGTGAAGGACAGTGGCCGAGATGAAAATCTGTAGAGCAGAGGACGGCAGGAAGCAGGGAGAAAAGTGAGTGGGAGAAGAACGTTCCCCAGCTTTAGCCCCAGAAAGGGACACAGGACTTTTGGGAGCAGATGCAGTTGGCAGATTGGTGATGAGAATCCTGACCGTGGGTTAAGAATGAGGGGTATGAAGAAGATGCTGGAAACCTTTGTAGACAGAACATGTGAAGTAGCCATGAGGGTGAGAGTGAACTGATTTAGGAAAAAAATCTCAAAAACTTTCCCTTTCAAAATTAGTGCGTCCAGGCATGAATGAAAGTAACATGGGACTCTCAGTGGAATTTCCTTCTGTTGCAAGAATTGAGGACTATTCATTAGTATCTACCCTCTTTCACTTCGTTCAGAAATAATCTACATGTATATGTATGTAATGGTTATTCTTTACTGTTGCTGTGAGAGAGCAACCAAAGTCAAACAACTTATGAGAGAAAAGGCGATTTATTCAACTTACAGTTCCAGAGGGGAAATAGATACAGTTTTTCATGGTATAGATGGCATGGCTGGCTGGCTTAGGCTGGAAAGCAGGCTAAGTCACGGCAGACCTCCACATGGCTTGAGCATTCCTGGAATGTCTCCCCTCCTATATTCTGTGGTCCCTTTTATATGGTCCATTACTGGGAGGTTCCTATGGGATCTAGGATGGGTATAATCCCTTCAGGTGGTCCTAGTTGATCCTTCCAGGTAGTGGTCTAAGCTGATCTTAGTTAATATCAATATGTCAAGTTGACTCCCAGGCTTAACTATCACATATGTGTGTGTGTGTGTGTGTGTGTGTGTGTGTGTGTGTGTGTGTGTATGTGTGTGTGTATGTGTGTGTGTGTGTATGGAGAGAGAGAGGAACTGCTGACTAAACCCACAGTTTGAGATACTGAACACAAAAGGTCCCATCCCATCTCTGACCCCAGAATATGAGACAAGATGTAAGATTATTACAGGTGACCTCAAATCATGGCTTCACACTACACAAAACTAAAAGCAAACATAATAGTCTTTTTTTCATAGCAATGGCTTCCCTTTAATCCAAAGCAATATCAAAAACAAAAATAATCCTCAAACACTAAATATAACACTTATTTTTATGATATTGTAAGATAATGTAAGAAACAAAGTGAAATGCTGACCTCATTAAGCTTTCAGATATCATGAACTTTTAATGAAAGTATTTCCGAGCACAAAAAATTAGCAAAATAAAAGTGCAAACTTTTTCTTGGTTGATAGGAAAATATAAGTGATTACTGAGAAATTTTTTTACAAAATGACAGAGATTGAGACTGTTGTATTTATGAGCTAAGGAGCAGTCATTTGATATATTAAGTTGCAAAATCAACACTTATGATGCCAACTAAAAACTGTACATTTCAACTTTTCCATTGAGTACTAGCTACTTTTCAAATTTCAAAAAGAACTGAAGTTTCAAGACAGTTTCAGTAGTCTATTACATAATGTTGAATTAACAAAGGTCTTTGCCTTCAAGCTAGAAGTACATAAGTAGACATAATTTATTGGTCTTCTGATTTCAGCTCTGATTTGTTAAGGTCTGAAAAGTTTAGCTGTGATATTGATCACATAGAAGACTATTGATTTTGGGAACTTGACAAAGAATTGAGACAGGAAGGCAAATTTGAATTTAGCCTATTTGAAGAAGTAGCAGCCATGAGAGACACAGCCAACTCCCACTTACCTGGAGCCATTGAGAGCTCGAAACTGTCTAACCTGTGGACCAAAGTCCACATGCATTCCAGGATGGTCATGAATGAGGCATAACATATTTACAGATGAAGAAATCATCTTGCAAAAAAGGTTGAACAACCCTGAAAGGTAATTTTGTTGAATGACTGAGGCTGGACATGAAAAAGTCAATTTGGAAAACTTCCTTAAGGAATGCAGTACCAGAGGTCTATTTTATACACTTTATATCTAGTACCTCTACCTGGTAATTATTATGAGAATCCTTATAGCTCTAGCAAGAGGAGGGAAAAATGTCTCCTTCAAAGCAGGAAAAAAAGAGCTTTCCACAGCAATATCCCCATTGGTGGTATAAATTCTTCCCAATCTATCGCGTCTGCCGTCCTATGATTCCCGTGTAACCTAAAGAATTGGGGGTAGGCTTTCCATGCTCAACAGTGCTAAGGCTTTATTAAAGCAAGTCAGTGCCAAGGAAGGACATGTAGAGGCTACAGCGAAGTGGATCACCTATACATGAAGTTTAATCAAAAAGCTACTGAATGCAAGGTAAGGAGATGTCACAGTTGAGAGTGGAAGTTCAGATCTCCAGATCCCATGAAAAGGAAGGTATGTGTGGAAGCCGGCCTGTACTTCCAGTCTCAGAAGGCAATCCTCAGAATCCCCCAGAATCCCCCGAGCTAGCTGGCTAGCCAGACTATCCCTACAAATAAACACTGGCTTTTAAACTAGAGACCCAGCTTCAAAACAGTTAAGCTGGAAAAGCAATGGAGGATTCTTCCTGACTTCTTGCTTGGTCCTCCACATACACGTGCACATACATGTACACTCGCCCACATACAAAGCACACTTACACGCTTGTACTCCATACACATATATACATAAAAATGCAAAAAAGTTGTAGAATGTTTCCCTCCCCCACATCATATCATACCAACAGGGCTTTGGTATTTTAATTGTCTACATTTGAAAGATCTGGGAGCAGCCAACTGCCTAAGAGGCATACTTAAGGGAATATCTAAGGAGACAGAAATGTAGTATTAAATTGACTTGCTAACACTGACAGCTGGCACAAAAAAAAAATAAAAGTAATCAGACCAACATGAATCACCACACTACTGGCCTATCTTAACTCTGTTTGTATCTTTGTTTACTGAATGCTCACCTTTCATCAAAAAAAGTAAAGTGCCTACCAAAGTCAAGAAACGAAGGTCCAATGAGATAAAGAAGTGTTGGAACCAGGCTCAGACTTGAAATTCTGACATTATCAAATAGAAACTGAATTTCGATAAAGGTGTTCAAAGGCCCTAATGGAAAAAGTAGATGATGTTCAAGAACCGATGAGACATGAGAGCAGGTTGATGGGAAATCTAAGAAAACATCCAAAGCAAATGGCAAGAATGGATGCAATGCTTGTGGAAATGTTGAGATTTGAAATTTGGGCTGATCAATGGATTCAACATAGTTATGGAAAGAATCAGCAAACTTAAAGGCAAATCAGTAAGCAGAAACAAATTTAAAACTCTCAACTCTGGAAGAGACTTTAAAAGTGTTCTGATATACTTGCTTGTTTCTTTTCTGAAAACTTGGGTCAATTTCTCTTTTCCGGAGGAATGACAGAATCATTTGATTCTGGCTTTCAAAACCATTACAAATAGAAACACATTTTTGAAATGACATCATAAGCTTTAAGAGAAGAGATTGAAAGAACAACAGAAGATGTGTGGCTTGAAGGTGGAATGGGGAATATTAGGCGTGGAAGAATAGCATGAAGCAGGATTGAAGTGAAATAGTAGAGAGGACCAGGTGGTGAGGAAGGTCCATAAGACAAATTCTACATGAAATGCTTTAAAGCCTGTTAATCTGTAACTTAATTGTTGTAGTTGGATTACATGCTGCCAATAAATGCAAACAACCTAAGGAAAAAAATAGAAATGACCATCATGAATAAAATAATTTTAGTACTCAGAAGCCATTTAGCCATTGAAGAGCAATGCTACATACAAGTTATATGCAATTATTATTTAATTAGGAGAATTAGAAATTCTATATTCTCTCTAGTGTTCATATAGACTACAATACTTTTAACATCTTTGTATTGCTGTAGTCAAGTCTTTTGGGCCTTTCTGGAATGAAGGATCAGTTGTCAGCATTAGAACTAAGGGCTGTAGTTTATGGCCTGTCCTCTCTGTTCTCCTTGGACTCCGGTATTTTGTGTCACTCCAGCTAGTGTCGATTTCAGTCCAGCTGTTCATGTTTGAGCATTTAAGTAACTAGCTTCCAAATATTCCTGACACTGAACTACTGAAGGTCATGTTGCTGCTAAGCAGATCTTTTGTAACAATATCAGAACAAGAGTTCAGCAGTTTCTGCTCATTGGCATTCATGCTAATTAGCATTCAAGCTCATGATCACATATTTCCGATGCTTGTAATTTTCATGTCACATATATGAGATTCTGCTCTACTGTAGACATAGCTAGGAAGCAGCACCTGCTTTAAAGCTGGACCTACAGTATTTGGCATCACCTTGTAAATTTAATAAAATTCTGTCAGCCAAAACACTTGAGTCGGGGCCCAGACACCAACAACTTTGAAGAGCTTCCTAATTTTTAATTGGCAAGCAGGGTTAGAACCACTGAACTATACACCGCATCAATTGATTTGGAAGAACAGGCAAGAACAGAACATACACATGATGTAGGAGATTTCAAAGTTCAGAGAGACCATATCCAATGAGAAATTGACAGCAAAGCTTTCTGAGATTAATGGATTCATTAATTAATGAAAGATATTTGGAGCAAAAAAAAACCACTGACTGAATGGAGATGCATGCCTAACAGGAGACTCTCTGTGGCTGAAAAAAGGCTGGCAAAAAAAAATACACATGGCGAAGATCTTTGTGGACAATGGAGAACATGTGAAGAATGATGGGAAATGAAGTCCAAATAAGGAGACCTGAAACACAGAAATCTGGGATGCTATCATTACAAAGTAGACTTTAAGTAGGTCTCTATTTCATTGAAATATCCATAAATTTAATTCTGTGATCTCATTTCCCAACCTAAGAAGCAAACGTTTTATTAGCACACTTGAACTCCCCTGTGTTCCCTTCTATAATAATGTTTCTGCCCTTAGCAGAATGTATTTTCATCTGAAATGTGGAGTTTATGCAAATGTGTGTAGATACACATAAAAACAATAATTCCAAGCTTTAAGCATATTGTAAATCATCAAAGCAGATGAATATGGCATGATGTAAATGATGCTTCAGGAAATTAAACCTGAAAGTAACATACAGAAAATTATGGCGTCAGCTAGGAACTTGGAACTATTAAGTAAAGTCAGGTTTAGAGAGAAAAGGGTACCAAAGGATGGGAAGGGAAAATCGGATGGGAAGGGAAAATCTTGGTGTCCTGAGAGCAGAGAATGAGGAAACAGGCAAGTCAAAAGGATGACTCTAGACTTCAGTCCTGAGAGATTAGAAGGACAGTGCAGGACTGGCAATTGCAGCGATCCCTGGAGGAGGAACTGGTTTCAGGAGTGCAGATGTCTGCGGAACCCGAATGTGGGCCATTCACTCACTGCAGAGGTACCCTTCCCCACAGCCTCTGCTGTTCCCGTCTCCTGACCCAAGTCTCCTTACCGCCGTCTGATTTCTGTCCATTCCCTCTGTCCCTGCTCTCTTGAAAAGGTTCATTCACCTTCTGTGCTCAGTTACACAAATACTCCTAACTTACAAATGTCTTTGATCAAATTGTCTGTCTTGACTCTAGAGGTAGATTTCTACCTCTTGCTTGCAAGAATCTATCTCTATAGTCACTTTTAACAAGTTCAAACTTATTCTCATCATGTTAACTGATGTTACTTACTCTTCCTCTTTTATTTTCTATCTCTAAAAATGGTCCCCAACATCTTTTTTTTACCTAAAGTAGAAAAGTGGGAGCCTTCCTCACATTTCTCCCTGGATATCAGCTGATTCCCTAAGAAGTACAATGGTTTGCCAAGTTGATCTCTGCACTGTGAATGTATCCCTGTATCTTCCCTTTTCCTTTTTCTGTTCCTGGCCTGGAATAACAATCTGTAATTTACCTCCCCATCCTGAGTTTTATGAGTGCTTATTATTTTTCTCTTGTATTCTTTGAGTGATTTTTTTTTGAAAAAAGATTGATCTGATCCTTCCTTGCTTACAAATGACAAAGAAGAACTCTTCATTATTTTCTTTAGAAAGTTTCTACTTTATTCCTTTTAGCTTTTATGAGGATTCTGTAGAGCTGAATCAAAGACAAACTAATGGCATCAGGCTGGAAGCTAAAAAAGATGGAACCTTTGATAGAACATGAAAGACTGGGGGGACTGGTACACCTGTTAAGTCTGTATGAGTGGAAAAAAAAAAGAACATGAAAGACTGAAACACAGAAGTGAAGACTATTTTTATCTCTTGGACTATTAAGTAATCCATTAAATAAATGTTTATTAAGCAACCACCCTGAGCTAGACCTATTATGTATTAGCTCTACTAATTCTCATAACATCTCGGGTATTTTGGTAATTCTGTTATCTCCATTTAAAAATGTGGAAATGGAAATGTTCTGATACTATACACACAACTTGGTAGAATGTAGAATTGGAATTTGAACCCAGGAAATTTTATTCCAAGAAATGACCCACTCCAAGCAGATTCTAAAGACCAGAAGAAGTAACCTTGATGCTCGACTTGATCAATCCAAATTCAAATTTTCACAAAATTCCTGGGTGAGGAGTATGCGCCTATGAGGCTTTGCATTCCAGTCTGGATTCTTATCATCTTTCTCATACTTATGTCAGTGGTTAGCATGGTTGACTATGCCATGGATAAACATGGAACTTTTTCTTCTTTTTATAGACAGGTCGAAAACTAAAATAAGTCCCCCCCCAGCCTTCCCCTTTTACTTTTCAAAGGATCCCAGGCGCATGTTTTGAAGGTCAAGCCTCACTGGCTCTGAGCTTTGACATTATTCCCTCTCTCCTTCGTCCCTTATCCTGTATTTGGCAACCGGTACACTGAGCTTAGATATCCTTGGAGATGTAAGCCCTTGCGGCATCTCCCACATAGCGGGGAAAACTTGCACAGGTGGGAACAAGACCTAGAAGGAACAAAAGATACTACACTGAAGTGAATTCTATGTTTAATAGTTATTTCTTTCCTAAACACTTCCTTTCCAATCTAAAGAGCTTTTCTCCCCACTTTTTATTTTTATTGCTGTCTTTTTTCATATAGTATGTAATCATTCACCATCAACCATAATTCCAAGCTTAGAATATAAACAAAGCATAAACTAGTAAGTTTTTTTATTTTAAAAATAAAGAAAACCAAGCACACATCTCCTTGTGGGTTTCATTGCCCACTACATTCAAGCTCATTCTTTTTTGTTGTTGCATGCATGTGCATGCGTGCGTGTGAGTGTGTGCTGAATATCAAAGCACACTCATGCCTGTGGAGGCCCAAGGATGATGGGTGCTTGATGATGACAACCAGAACTGACATTCTCAGATGATGACACATGATACTTTGCTTATCAGCTTCTGCTTAAGTTTCTCTTTCTATCTGTGTTAGGAAGACTTACACTGGACACACATGAGCATCACTGCTACTGTAAGAATTTATTGACTTTCCCCATTGAAACTGATGTCATTTCATGGGTTATCCTAAACACAATTTCAATTATACTATTAGGCTTGCACATGTCATGTGTGTGTGTGTGTGTGTGTGTGTGTGTGTGTGTGTGTTTGTAGTGTGTAAAGGCTAGAGTTTGATGTCAGGCATCTTCATTAATTGCTGTCTACTTTATGGTTTGAGACAGTGTCTCTGACTAAGCTCACCAGTTCAACCATACTGGTTGACCAGCAAGGAGCTGGTCTCTTCCTTCTTGTCTCTGCTTCCTGATTAGAGGGATCACAGGTGTGTGCCACCACACATGGAATCTTTCATAGATGCTGGACATCATACGCAGCTCCTCAGGCTTGAGTTGCAAGTACTTTATCAATGGAGCCAACTTCTGAGTTCCATGTGTTTTATTTCTAGCAGATAATAGACTTCTTGAGCACACCAACGGTTGTACTTGCTTTTCTCCAAATTTACTTTTTATGTATTCTTCAACCTTAACCAGCTCTTGATAGAGGTAAATATGCATTGATAGAGGTAAATATGATCTTTGAATAGATCATCGATCATCGCTCTGAACTGCCATTTTTTAAGCTTAATAGCATAAGCCTTTAAGTTTGAAAATAAGCATTGTAATGATTATCTATTCAAAGATTTTAAGTAATCCTATACACCCAAGTTACAGATTTGTCTTGCTAAAAAACTTATTTCTACTCTGTCAGTCTGTTTAAAATGTTGGTATATATGTAATAAATTATTCTTGACGGGTTTTCTAGCAGCATCATTAATCATCATATTCAATTTATTAAGTAGAAGGGCAACGTTTCTCCCATCTAATAAAATTAATTTAATCTTTAAAATATATTAAACATGTCTGGAAATTTGATAAGCAGTCATAAAGATTTATAAATCAATTTCCATAAATAAACATATAAAATATAAGACATAAATTTGTACTTAAATATATGTCAATAAAATGAAATGCTCAGAGCACAAGCATATTGTGACAAAATACTGTTAACTTTAAAATGTGTGAACAGTTTGCATTTTGAGCAATAAATGCAAGGCGGATCACTTATATCTTGGAATTGGCACAGACAAATTGAAGCTTGGAGGTTGTTAGCATTCGTTTAGAATTGTTCTGAGAAAGAAATATTCTATTCTTAGACCTGTAATTTATTCATATTCCTTCCATGATTCACACGATTAAATTTTGGGCCCTGGTGGGTTCTATGTAGAAAAGAAAGAAACAAATATGTTTATCACTGTAAGAACAAAAGTGAGCAATCATTAGTATTTCATCCAAATTATAAAAGGCAACTTTGAAAATACAATGAATATACTTTTTTAAAATGACTTTTTTTTTTTCAGATGAGAGCAAAGTATTACATAAACAACAGCAGGAAAAAAAACACCCTGAAAAACACAAAAGAGAAAACTGTTTTCCATCTAAGTGCATTTAACTTGCATTTTGCAACCACTTAATTCAAACATGAAGAATTGTACTGTAACGGCTTCACATTTCCATTGCTGTGATAAATATATGATTGAAACAATTTATGGTACAGGAAGAAGGAAATTTTTATTCCTATTCACAATTTCAGGTTACAGTGGGTTTTGACAGGGGCTGTGGGCTACACCAGATTCACAGGAAGACCTGAGCCGGGGGCAGGGCAAGTATGCCTTCCAGCATCCAGTCAACCCCATCCAGCCTTGTCTCTGCCTCATTCCCCGCCCCTGGTATGGTCCCACCCACTCTGCTCTGGACCCTCCCACATGAATCAACTAATCTACCAGCTTGCACAAAGCTTTGGCCTGAACCAGAAAGTTCCTGGAAGATGTGCTTAAAGGTTCAATTCTTAATTGTTAACCTGACACCTCAAAGTAATTTCTAAAGTACATGCGAGACCTTATTTTTACACTATGACGGTTCACCTCTCCCCTCTAAAGATGCTATGTTCACCTGATTATATATCTGGATTTGGGGGTATCAGAAATAAAACGACTATCCGATTTCTGGTTTTCTGCGAGTCTGTAAAGTGCAGTTTTTGTCATTATGTTTCATTTTCATCAGTTGCTTTCACAATAGAACTAGCAACATTGAAACATTGACACTCAGAAACCAATTCCAGTTTGTTTACTATCGGTGAGGTTTCTATTTAATATTTAAACACATTAATTAATATTTAAACAGTATGATGCAAGTGCTGAGGAAATTCTAACTATAGTAAAGTGGAAACTAGTTTCTTGCTTTCAAATGTGAAACTATAAGTTGGTTACTCCGATAGAAGACTTTCATGTGGACCTCTGTGTGTGGTGTGTGTGTGTGTGTGTGTGTGTGTGTGTGTGTGTGTATGTGTACATGTGTATTCTATGTTTTTTCTTTTGTCTGAGTTAAACATTTTTAATCTATTCAATATAAAATAGACTTCAGGCCTTTTTTTTGGGGGGGGTCCGAGTTGAACAATCAAGCCAGTTGGAAGATTAAAGTGAGTTACATCTGTGTTTGGTTCCATGCTCTCAAGCTAAAATTTGCAAGAGGAAAGTATCATCCATTTCAAATTTAAATTCCTAGCTTCTGGCGTATGTTTGCTGCCTTTTTTCTTTTGCTTATCTCACAGGAGAGAGTAATGCTGGGCGGCATACTGATCAGCGTCTTTAGAGAACAAATTTTTCCAAAAGAATTCTTTGCAGTTCTGTTAGCCAAATACATGACAAATATCAAAAGCAGAAATAAAAAGAAAGCTCAAGTTTTATGAGGGAAACTTATGACTTAGATCCTTGTATTTGGTTGATTTAGAATAAAGGTGTGCTAGAGTATACTGCATATGTCCCATAAGAACTATCCATTTGGGGCTGGAGAGGTGGCTCAGGAGTTAAGCCTCTGCCTTGCAGGCGGAAGGTCCCAAATTCTGATCCTAGACCCCACGTGTAGACGCCGGAAGCAGGGGCGGCCTGCGTTTCTGGTCCTGGTAGGGCGGAGCCTGTGAATCCCGTGGCAGAGTAAACAAGGAGGAGGTGGAGGCATCCATGGTGGTTCCTGAATTCGTCCGTGGTTCTACACACACACAAACACACACGCACAATTGAATAAATAAATAAAAATATTTTTTAAAAAAGAACTATGCATTTAATTGGCCAAAAATGCTAATTTGGGTTGGTAGATAAATCGTGTTGTAGGTAAGGGGAAAGAGAGTGAAGATTAAGATCTTCTGAAAGCATTCTGGTTGCGTGCGCAGAACCACTCCCACATAATATTGGAAGAACCTTATACATGTTGTAAAGACATTTGCTAGTGTCTTCTACCCATGGAAATGTTTTAAGACTGTTTTCTAGGCCCCTTCCTGAATTGTTAAAATTCGTCTATATTGCATATGCATTCAGAACACATCTCGTATATTCTATTGACAAATTGCACAGAGACTAGAGATCTAGCTATTCTAAATGAGACACTCTGAGATCTGGCAGAGACAGTTGAAGCTATACAAGTTTTAATTCCATTTGGCTCATTTGGACGTCCATATGAAAAAATAACTTCTACCCTTTCAGCTGTAGAAATGCTCAGGGAGGAAATGTTCTCATGCTCTCATTTGCTGGGTAGTGTGGAAGGCTACACGTCTACTTCCTACTAGCTCACTCTACCGTGAAGAAGAGGAAGGAAATTCAATGTAATGAAACTATGAGATCATTCTGATCTTTTTCTATTTTAATTTTGCTAAGGCCAAGTTACAAGAAATACCAACCACATGGTACTCTCATTTTCATTTATTTGATTTATTTCTAGAACGCTACACACTCCTCAGGACAAATTCTAACATCCAAACCAAGTGTTTAGGCCCCAGGTGTGTGTGTTTACCAGAAGGAGGAATTACATCATCACATCAAGGGGAGAAGGTTCCCACTTCTAGGATGATGAAATGACCCACCTTTTCTTCCATAGAGTGTTTCTTACAGGATACAGGCATTTCGGGTGTCCCCAGCATTTGTAAAGATGGGGCATCCCACCAGTTTCTGCTTGGTGCAGTGGTGCCACACAGACCCCTTTAAGCCGACAGGTTTAGATACACTCTTCATGGCTTGAAGGCTGGCTGGCCTCTGATTGTTTCCCTTCACTTAGCACGTAAACCTTCATCAAATGACCTAAGAGTGAATGAGTCTCCTTTTAAAGCTCTGGCTAATTTATTATTATTATTATTATTTTTATTCAACTGTGCGCATGTGTGTGTGTGTGTGTGTGTGTGTGTGTCTGTGTATGTATGTGTGTGTAGAACCACGGACGAACTCGCGAACTACCGTGGACGCCTCCACCTCCTTCTGCCCGGGATTCACAGGCTCCGCCCTACCAGGACCAGAAGCGCAGGCCGCCCCCGCTTCCGCCTGGCGTCTATACGTGGGATCTGGGATCAGAACTCGGGACCTTCCGCCTGCAAGGCGGAGGCTCAACCCCTGAGCCACCTCTCCAGCCCTAATTTTTATTTTTTAAAATATGTATCATATGGGCACATAATATGTGTGTGGAGGTCGGAAGCTGTGGGAGTTCTCTCCTTCCATCATGTGGGATCCGATGTTACATTGCAAGTTGTCAGACTTGATATTAAGTGCCTTTATTCTCTGAGTTATCTTGCTGGCCCTTGGTTCTTTCTTTCTAGTTTATCCTTCTAGTAACGAATCTTTCCTCTATTTTTATCACACCTAGGAAACAGGTTATTTCCATTACTTCACCATGTTTTTGTTTGAACATTGCAGAGTCTGGTTGAAAGCGTGTTCCTTTGAGCTTGAGGAAGGGTTGTTTCTCATTGTTACAGTCAAATTCTTGACCAAAGCAACTTAAGGGAAAGAGGGTTTATTTTGGCTCACAGTTTGAAGGTACAATCTATCATGGCAGAGAAGGTATGATGCTAACAGCAACTCTGCCTGTGGTACCAAAATCCAGAGACTTGAAGTCACATCACATCTGTACATCTGCAGTCAAACATCAGGAAATAAATGAGGCTGGGGCTCCACTCACTTATCCTTTTCCTATAGTCTGAGATCTTAGGTGTTGCCTGTATTCAGGGTAGATCTCCTCTCTAAGTAAAACCTCCTTTGAAACTCTCTCACAGACACACCCAGAAGTGTCTCCTAGGTAATTCTAAACCCAGTCGAGTTGCCAATCAAGACCCCTAACCATTAAAGGGTCCATACAAGCTCCTCAGATTCATGTACCTTTTTTCATGTGCAAACATGAAAATATTTTTCCCTTGAGGTGCCATGATCCATCGCTTGGTAAATGTTAAGACATTTTCCATAGTAAATGCATTTCTCATAGAAAATGTCAAATAGTAGTATTTGGAGATTCAATTGCACTACACATTCTGTTCCATAAGAAATACCAGTTTCATTGTTTTAAACAACAGAAATGAGTTATATTTAAGAAAAAAGTAGGTTGGAATTCTGCTTAGTAGCTGTTATAGTTAGATACAGGTGTCAACCTGACAGTTGTGGGTTTGAGCTGTGGGCACGTTTGAAAAGAACAGTTGAGTTAAGCTCAAAGACAACCTACAAGAGATTGTTTAGCTGATGGGGAAGATTAAGCCCATGGTGAGTGGGACTAGTCCCTAGGCAGGTGAGTAAAATATAGACTGCTGGATGAGGAAATTGGCATCCTTCTGTATGTACACTTGGTCAGATATACTGGTCTGGCAAATCCATTATGTGGATATAGTAGTCAGTTCCCTTGGCTCTGGTGTTGGTGTGAACAAAGAACTGTAACCAGACTATTGTAAGAGAAAATGACAAATGGGTGATAAATCACAACTTCAGCCAAAAAGGTAACATCAACAGTGGGTGCAGTGCACTATCACATCCTTAGCTGCACTAGGAACATGATGCATGAAATCCTAATTCCCGTTTGCTACCATGTTCCTATTTCGCCATCATTCCCAGAATGAATGTGAAGTGATTTCTCTTACTTTCTAAGCTAAGGAGTCAGTGAGCGTAGAGGAGCATCGATTAGTAGAGTTCACAGTAGGAATCAAAGAGTGCATTCATTCCCATGGCCATCTCTGGCAGGAAATGGGCAAGAGTGAGATGGTGGTCACTTTCCCAACACGGACATCAGACTTCCCCACCACAAACCTTTCCCCTCTGACATCTTCTAGAAATAGACTTAATTCGATGGTACTGCTGAAAGAAGTTGTAGAGCAGATATGAGTTTCAATATGGACTTTGAATAAAGACAGAGCAATCAAGAACGTCAAGAAAGATTATTTAAAGCCTAAGTATAGGGTCATTTTTAGCAATGGTTACATAAAAAAAAAAAAAAAGACAATGCAGATGGTTCTGAAGACTTGGTGGTTTCCTGGAATTTTTCCTTTGTATTCACAGCTGCAGATAATTTCATCTTAGTGGAATGAGGATTCTGCAATATTTGAGAAATACGATTGCCATTTGCAAGGTTTTCTTTAAAATAAAAGGAAGGAAAGGAAAACCTGTTCCATAACCTGATTATGCAAAATACTGTAGTGAAGGTTCACAACCACTTTCTTCAAGATTCTGTGAAACAAGGCATAGGGGAAAAAATGAAGTTTTAGTTCTTGGGCTGAGTGGATTTTGAATCATATATGTGTTTCGTTTTTTTCTCTCTGAGGCCTACAAGAGACGCCCTTTCTCTGTGTAGTCTGGTTTCCTGTGCTTCCTCTGGAAGTCTGCCCAACCTGCCCCTCTCTCTCACCTGTGAGGCCTCCTTTTCTTTTGCTAGTTGATTCTGAATACTGGGTCATTTCTGAAACATCTTCCTTAACACTTTTTGAGTTTCTGTTGTCTGTTTCCCTGAACTCCTACCAGATTGAAAATTGCATTGGAAGAAAGAGTGTAATTTAGGTCAAGTTAGGGACCCCATTGTACATTGTCACATTGATTCTGTAGCAGAGCTCCAGGCAGGTGCTTTGAGGGTAGAACAGAGGGTTCTAACTTTGTCCATGGTACTAGAAATTGAGAAGGGGTCCTTGGTTCGTTCTAAGTGGAGTGATCATGCACAAGTGGACACAGCTTCCCTTTGTTTGGTCACCTTATTATATCCTTTTGAAATGCCAGCGAAATGTGTGTGTGTGTTTTCCTAGTTTTGGAAGTTAGTCACAGCATGGCTGCATGAAAAGAATTAACATTGCACTCTTTACTTTTTGAAAATGAGAAAATTGGAATATTGAATATAAGCTGCTAATGAATGAAGCATGCTTTCCTCATGTGTATTGGTCTCTTGACAAAGATTTGCAAGAACGAGCGTTGATCAATGCCAAAATACACCTTTCCAATCTCCTTTCAAATAACAAGGTCAAGGGAGACACTCTGGCGACACCATGAGCATATCTTTTGTTTGTATGTGTGTTCACACGTGTTGGTGCTCATGTTGTTTGCATACATGTAGGGACTAAAAAGTGAGATAAAGAATCTTTCTCAATGACTCTCCACCTTCTGACTGAGGCATGATCTCTCCTTGGGCCTTCAGTTCAGCAGTTAGGCTAATTTGGCTAGCCCGCTTACAGGTAGGAAAGGACTCCCTATATCTACAAGTACTAAAAAATGCTCACATTACAGGCAAGTCTCTAGGTCTATCCAGCGGAGATCAGGACTCTAATTCCCACACTTGTACAGCAAGTATTTTGAACTCCGTCTTAATTATACTACCCCCCTCCCCTTCTCTCTTCATTTTCATGTGTAGGTGAGTTCAGAGTGGCATATGTTTGTGCGTGCAAGTTTGTACTTGGGAAATGTACATGTCGAAGCTGATGTCAGGAAGAGTCTTCACTCATCTTTCCATCTTATTCTTTGTGAGACAAGGTCAATGTTAAATCCCAGAGCTAACTGACATGGCTAGTAGAGCTAGTCAGCTTCCTATGGGCTTTCTCAGAATCTGTCTTCCAAGGCCAGAATTTCAGGTTGGCTGCTAAAACCACTTGATATTTTACATGGGATCTGTGGATCCACGCTCTGGTCCTTTTGCTTGTGTGGCAAAATCTTTAAACTCTAAGCCATCTCTGCAGCTACCAAATTTCCCTCTTTTGTTACCATATACTAAAGTTAAGACAATGGATTTGCAGTAAATTACTTGGACTCTTTATTTTTTTTAATTGTTTGCAGAAGCATTACTTTTAGGTGAAAGTTTTTAACGAGACTCTATTCTTGCTGTGTTAACAAGTCACTCAACTTCTCTAAAACCAGCTTTTCACATAAGTAGGATGAAGATAGAGAATGTCTGGCTTTTTCTTTTAGCAAAGTTAGTGAGATGAAATGGAAAACCCTTTATCAATTTTTTGATGGTAAAGAATGTACACATGTAGCTATTATGTTGCTTGTTATATCAAGTTAGTATACAATGTAGCAGTTTACTTTTATTATAATTATTGAATATTATTTATTAATATCACCTATTAGAAGTAGTCCCTATTTGTGAAGTTTTGGTCCTTCTGCACCAGGCTTGTGGGTGCCTGTGTCAGCAGTAGAGGGTTTTGGGACAGAGCCGAAGCTCCACAGTGCTGCTAAGGGGTCCTTAGACCATTGGGGTAATGTTGGGGGGGGGCCCTTGAACAGCTTGCATAGCACAGAAGCATCACTGGAATGGTATATGTGAGAATGAATACCACAAATTAGAAGACTCTGACGCTCTGATATAAACTACCAAAATGTTCAGAGCTAAACAGCTTCAGAGCAGCAGTTCACCATGTTAAGCTGTAGAAAGGAATGACGACATAGGGTTTTAGGCAGGGTGTGACAAAATAAGCTAACAGGGTATTGAGGAAGGAAGGATGTATATGGTAAATTAAGGCTGCCTCAAGCCAACTGTGGTTCATACATGAAATCTCTGCACTTAGAAAGCTGAAACAGTTAAATTGTTACAAGTTCAAGCTAGCTCAGGGTAACCCACCTGTCTCAAAACTACCACCATCAGCAGTAACAGTAACAACAACAACAACAGATTGCGCTTTCACTTATTTAGACTCTGTGGTGTTTGGATGTGAAATGTTCCTCATAGCTTTATTTGCTACAATGCTAGGTCCTCAGCTGGTGGCACTGTCTGGGGAGGTCTTGGGATATTTAGAAGGTGCTGTCTTGCTCAAAGAAGATGGCAGGCTTCTGGGTTACAGTCCAGCTGGATGTTCTTCCTGATGTACAGAGATGTAAAGCCAGTCTCTGCCATGTGAGCTCTCCCACGCCTCCCTCAATATGATGGACTGTCTACTCTGAAACTGTGAGACAAAATTTATCCTTCTCCTAAATTGCTTCTGTCAAGCATTTTGTCACAGGGAGAAAGGAAATGAAAGTATTCCTGGGGCAGCCCCCTTTCTGACCCAAATACTTTAACAATGTGGATTTCCATACGTGTGTGACATTTCTTCTACAAAAGAGAGCATTTCATAGCAATTCCTCTGTCAGCAGATTCTCAGAATGACCAGCTTAAAACATGCCAAAAATGTATTGTGAGCACCATATTCTACCTCTCATGCTCAGGGTTTTAAGGAGTATATGCCAAGATGCAACTCTGACCTACTTGCATGTCACAAGGAAGAGTTAAGAATAACCCATAAGAGTCTGAAGAGTAAGAAACCTGCTAGTGTTTGTGAGTAATTTGAAAGATCATGATGAGAACAGCGTTGAAAGAGCATTTGAAAATAGAATTGGGAGGCATCTAGGAAAGAGTGCTTCACCCAACTCGAGTTGCTTCCCAGGGATGAGAACTTTGGTGAGGAAGTTAGTCGGCCTGGCAAGTTAGTATTGTGAAGATATAATTACAATCTGTTGAGAGCCCAATTACTAGGCTCTTGTTCTGGACACTTCTACTAAGCCTGAACATTCAGTTCTGCATCTTCTAATTGGTCGCAGGGTCCCCTGCTACCACACACCTGATCTCATGTTTAATGGCTTTTCCACATAAGATTTTTTTATTGTGTTATAATGAAGCAAAACTGGCCGACTAAAACCCTACCTCTCCCTCTCCTTTGAAGCACTAAATTAGATATCGCTGAATCTATGCTTCCTGGTAAGACGTTATTAAAACCTCAAATGAAGTCGTTTTCACTTCTGCAATTTCTGAGTTTCAACTGACCAACATATTTGTCATGTGTGATCTAAATATTTATCAGGCAGGAATGGGAAAGGTTAGCCAACCATAGTGGTTCATGGTTATTATCCTAGCACTAGGGAAGTAGAGGCAGAAGATCACAAGTTCAAATTGAACCCAAGTCACATAGGGAATCCCAATGCAAAAAAAAAAAAAAAAAAAAAAAAAGAATGAAACATATATTTTGGCTCAGTTTGGAGGTGTCAGTTTAGTAAACCCCACTGCTTTTGTTATATATGGTGAGGCACCTTATCATGGCTTCAGCATGTAACAAGAGGTAATTGGCAAGAAAGCCTAAAGAACAGAAGAAAAAGAGCAGCTCTGATTAGCCCCTTCAGTGGTATATCCACCACGATATAAGGGCTAGCATCAGTTTCCACCTATTTAAGGCTTCTACTGCCTTTCGAGAGCGTGAAGGTAATTTTTAATCTTGGAGGGCATCTATTCTCCATCCAAGTTGTCATAGTGTCTCACAGTTTTCTAGGCATGCTACATACAAGTAGTCAGTCACTTAGCTATCAAAATGTATTTTTTACAGCATTTTCACTTCAGGATAATGTTTGTTCTTTCAAAGTCACGTCAGAAAAGCAGAATGCTATGAAAATAGTTAAAAGAGAATAACTTAACCTGAAAAATTGTTTCTTTTAGGGAATGGTAGATCAGAGAATGGCAATTTGTTGGCTTTCTGTTATTGTGACAAAATGCTGAGAAAAGCAGCCTGTAAATAGGAAAGATGTAGTTTCACAGAATGGACAGGTGGTCGGTATCTTTGGGTCCTAGGAGAAATACACCTGTCAGATCTTAAGTCTTAGACTTTCATGCTCCATTTTTATGAAAACGTTCTTTTTTTTTTTTTTTTTTTGTCGTTTAAGACCCTCCGTCTGTGGTGATTTGTTGTACAAGCTCAAGTATACGAACATTGCTAATTGAGGACTGTCAGGTGCTCCTTTAAGTGTGAAGCAGCATTATAAGCTAGAGATGATAATGGTGACATGATTTGTCCTATAGTGTGGTCAGACTGGACTGTCAGAACCACAGAGCAAGAAATTACAATTACATACAGTTTAGGAAAAAAATACAATAAGCTTGTTCGCTGCTTTTTATTGACTTAACAAGGACTTCATTGTGCCTGTACTAGGCAAATAGTACTCTTACTGACTCTAACCTATGAGTTGGATAGGGTCATTGTGATATCACAGACGCTTTCTATTTATAGGACTGCTTATTGTTTTCTTTAAGTAGAAAAAAATTCTAGAACATCAGTACATCTAAAGGAGAAACATAATTCTAATATTCTGTGGTAGATTTGAATCTTTGTCTTTGAAATGATTCAAATCTGCAATACGAATGGAACTTTTTTCTTATTAATGACTTGTAAATTTGTTTTGGCAACATAGTAAGCTTTCTTTATCCAGAAGAGTCTTTTTCAAACCTTGCCTAAATCAAGAGAGATGAATAGAAAACTATTTCCTTGGTTCACACATGTGCACCCAAAATATAATACTGAGTATTGTTAGAAGTCACATCTGTTCCCAGTATAAAAGGAGAATCCAGGTTTGTCCTTACTTTCTTTTATTCATTTATAACCAAGTGTATCTGATACTGACTAATTATGCATCAAAAGAAATACATTGGCTCACAGTCCTAGAGACTAAGATGCTGGAAATGGAGGTTTCAGCCTGCATCTGCCAAGGGCCTTCTTGCATCATCTCATGGAAGAGGGAAAAGGAGAAGGAGACAGAGGGAGGAACAAAGGAGAGAGAGAGAGAGAGAGAGAGAGAGAGAGAGAGAGAGAGAGAGAGAGAGAGAGAGAGAGAGAAGACCATGAAACTTTGAAGCCTGTCCTTTTATAGCATCACTCTTGTAACATCAAATTTGCTGGTGACTATTGTTGTGTTGACATTACGTTTGCATGGTTTTCAGAAGACATATGTGAATTATAGTACCAGTAAAAACTGTGCTTTCATTTTATATAAGTCATATTGTTTTATATTTTCATGTGAATGTCAACAGCAAGGAGTAATGAAGTTTGGAAGTCCTTAAATAATAATCTGAAGATATGCATTTTTAACTATGGTGAATAGCAAAGAAGATTCCTGAAGAGAAAAATTGACACAAGAATAAGCTTTGAAAAGAAGTCAGTATTGGGAATGAGTTGGGTTTTTATTTTGGGGGGGGGCTAATTCATCTCAATTTCTTAAATTTCTGTCCTTTGTTCATTCTATTTGCAAGGGTTTCTAAAAAAGCAACGTCTATGAGTAAACTTGAAATTTTCATCTCAAAATCCTACAATAGGACAATTGACAGAACGAAAAAAATGTTGAGTTGGAAACCAACCAGCTGGAAATGAATGGCATGAGTGGGCAAATGCACCCTCCCTATAAAGAATTATATTTAGTAGGAGCTAAGAACACTCTTTTTCTTTAAAACTAAAGGATGAACTTTGGATATTATTGTATTGCCAAAGTCTTGAAATTGAAGTTTAGTATTTGGCAAATATTTTGACCCCAAATCATTTTTTGACTGTTCTAAATCGTTTATTGGGTGTGACTTTTAGAAGCATTACTTATGTTAGCAGTAACATGGAGTTGGAGAGTATGTGTCTTCTCTTAGGTGCACTGTGGACCACCGATGGGGTGGTGGAGTTTGTGGCCCTTTCCAAGGCCAGGAGTCTTGCAACCTGCAGACATCGGCAGCCCAAGCATCTCCCTGTGCTTGCAGACAGGTTTGATGATCCCCTTGGGTCTCAGGATTCCTTCTGATAGCTTTATGGACTGGATCGATAAGAACAATTCAAAGAATTTTTATGTAGAACCTTCGCTAAGCCAGCAGGCATTCGGGAATCTCCGATTGCGTCCAGTTCTCTTCTCAGGAACAGACTGAAGGCTCCTGGCGAACTTTTTTTCTAGTTGGTTAACACCGTAGTGTACAGACTTGCCATAAGTTGCGTCTTTGGGAACTGGGCATTTGGGCCAATGCGGCGCGCACGAATCCTGTATATGACAGCCTTGCTTGCCTGTGCCCTTATCTGGCCAGGTAGGGCAGGGGGCCTTGTGCAACGTCGAGAGCTGGCACAAAATGCACCATGTGCGACTGCTCCTTCCTCCATAGATCCTGGATGTTACTTATTTTTTAAATGCTTATTTATTTATTTTTCCCAATCATACAAACTCTGTAGGTACCCGGGTCCCCTCCCTCCCTCCCTCTCTCCCCAGTCCCCCTTGTACCTTCTTCCCCTTTTCCCCGTCCTTTCCCCGCCTCTCTCCCTTTCTCCCGGTGCCTCCCCTTTCCCCCCTCCCATTTCCAGGAGCATCTTTTAGTGTGAATGTCAAACTTCCCTCTGGGTCATCCACTCTAATGAGGTGTGAGGTCTCAGTGGCATTGCCCAGAGCCCTTTCTTGTGCTCCCCTTTAGTATGTGCTGTGTGCTGCCTAAGCGAGCACCTGGATGTTACTTGAATGCACCCTCTTGGCTCACCTGATTCAGGCCTGCTGCCAAGCTCAAAGCCAAAATAATCAATTTAATGATAAAATTTAACGTTTTGCGTATCTGTGTTGGTGGGGATCAAACCCAGGACCTTGTTTGTGCAAACTGTCTCCTATTGAGCTACATCCCTGGCCTGACATAACTTTCATGATTCCGAATAGAAGAATCTGACTTTCTAAAAAATAATCTGCATTGTGGAGATAAAAGAAGTTCATTTGTAATTTTGGAGGGGGACTTTAGTTCCTAAATGCAGAAAAAAACGAGCTCTAACGTAATGCTTGGAAAGATTGCTCTCGCTCTCTGAGGTTCAGTGTTCTCATAAGCAATTCTGTGGTCAGCATCAGAACTCTTGCAATGTCCCTTAAATTTGTGGTTTACAATCATTTCACAAACGCCCAAGTTTTTCTGATAAGGATGTAGGTATCAATAATTAAATTTCTAATATCAGAATCACATGGCAAAACAATGCAAGAATTCAAAGGATGACTGAAGACGTCTAAAGGGCAGATAGAATACAGATTCAAATTGCACTCAGTTGTTTCAAAGCCTTTAGAATTAACCTGATTAAATAAAAACAAGGATCCTTGTTTGCTTTTTTTGTCATTAGATTAAAATTTATACCTGGATTTGTGCTTGTATTATGTATGTGTATTATGTGTATGTGTGACAATATGCACTGATAATTCAGCCTCACGTCTGTTCCCAGATAATCTGGTGCAACCCAATTTATTTTTTTCAGCTACAGATTGCTTTCTCATTTTTTTTTCTTCTCTCAATTCCATATCTGTTAGGTAGTCCATTCATGATATTTAAACTGTTTAATTTGGCAATCACGATGTTAGAATGGCTCTTTTGTAATGTTGTTTGCCTTGTAATATCAATTCATTTATATTCTGTTTGGTAAGCAAATCTTTTTCCCCCCAGGGACTGACAGTAACTGACACACATTCCAATGCGTGACACAAGGCTTCATACTCATGTAGGTAATGCTAAGGAGAAAAGTACATCTCAGCAGAAGTACATCCCATTTTAAGCAAGAATGCATCTGACAGTCCTTTGCTTATATTTGTCTTTTCTCTTTGCATAAGTTCATTGCTTGTGCAATTCCTAGAAAGACAAGGTGGGGGTGGGGGTGGTGACATAGGAAGTAGCCGGTGCTCAGGACGCTGAGAACTTTGGGACTATTATAGACAGGAGGGACGTGCTGGTTTTGGGTACTTGAGCAAGAAGTGCAATCCCCTCTACCAGTCCTGGACCCGGATGGTAAAGCTAGTTAAGTATCAGGTCCTCGCTTCCTCCTTCCTGGGCACCGGGCTGCCCCCTGCTACCTGCTGCGGGGGTGGCTCGGGTCCCAGCGCTCCCGGCGGCGCCCCGCCCTCTGGCCCCTCGCGCGCTCCAGCCCCCGCGCGGTGGGCGGGGTCCGAGCCAAGGGCGGGGCCCGCGGTGGGCGGGGCGTTCCGGGGCGGGGCTCCGCCGCGGCCCCGCCCCTCCCACCGCCCCGCGGGTCACAATATAGGGTTAGGGCGGCCGCGGGCGGGGCCGCGCGGGGGCGGAGCCGCCGGGCGGGGCGGGGGCGGTGACGGCGGTGGGGGAGGGGAGGAGGAGGAGGAGTCGCGGCGGGAGGAGGACAGCGCCATTCCGGCCGGCCGCTCCCTCCGTGGCCCTCGCTCCGCTTCCCGCAGTGGCCCCGGAGCCGCCCCGGCCAGGCAGCGCGCGGACGCGTGACGCGGCCCGGCTCGCTCGCGCCTCGCCCGCGCCCCCGCGCATGGCCCCGGGCCGCCGCCGCGGACGAGCGGCGCTGAGCCGGGCCGCGCCGAGGCCGTAAGGACGGCCGCGGTGGCGCCGGCCGTCCGCGCCTCGCCTCGCCGCCCGTCCGCGGGGCCCGCGCGCGCCGAGGCCGCCCTCGCGTCCCGCGCCCGGCCGCCGGGGGCGCCGCCCTCCCCGGCCGCCCGCGCCGCTGCCCCGGGGCCCGGCGGAGCGCGGCCGGCCGGGCCGCCGCGGGGGCCATGACCGTGGAGCAGAACGTGCTGCAGCAGAGCGCGGCGCAGAAGGTGAGGCGAGGGCCGCGGCCCGCCGCCCCGGGGCCGCGCCCACCCGCCGGGGGCTCCGCGTCGCCCCCCACTCCCGGGCCGCGGCGCCCCGCGCGCTCCTCCGCCGCCCCGCCCGCCTGCGCCCTCAACTTTCCTCCCCGCGCCGCCCCGCGCTGGCCTCGCGCCCCGGTCCCGGCCGCGTCCGCTCCGGGCACCTGCGGGTGGGAGGCGGCGGCGCGCCGGGCCTGCCCGCTCGGAAGCAGATCCCCCGCGGGGAACGACTTGCCGTTCGCGGCAGGTACGCGGAAGCCCGCGGCGCACGCGGAGACCTGGCCGCTGCTTTGCCTTGGCCGAATATAGAAACCGTCCCTCCCGGAGGGACCTGTTAAGGTCATGCTCTCCCAGGAATCTGTTGTCCCCTGAGTTTGACCTTGTTCCGCGGTTCACCTTTCAGCCTGGCCCGGGGTCCGACGTTCTAATGGACACGCAAGCGAAAATGAGAAAAGCAAAAGAAACAACTAGCGTGACGATTGAGATGGCATCTTGCTATTTGCGAGTTTTTCTGTAAGAATCTTAAACGCTCCATCGTGGCGTGGCCCCTGCCCCCGAAGAGTAGTTTCTCCTTACTTGTGCCATCCCTCACCCCCACGTGCGTGAAAAGATTTGGGGGCATTGCCTTAGTCGTGTGTGAATTGTAGAACAATTAGTGTTACTATGAATGAACAGTCAGCAAAGCGGCCTGTGGCTTATCCGGGTGGGTAAAGAACGCCTCACCCTGTGGCAGTTTGGGCACACTGTGCCTTGTGATCCCCTCCAGAGCAAGGCCTATATTGTATCAGAGTGTGCCATGCGTGCCTTGCTAGATTTTGCTCTGAAAATGAAGATTTCAGGATACTACTTGAGGCAACCAGAGATGTTGAAGAATCCGGAAAGTCAGAAGAGCACATTGTTAAATTAGGCACTTTGGAAAAAGGTCTTTTCGAAGCTCATGGTGACTTGACAAGATTATTGTAGGCTGAAGTTTATTTGCAGCAAAATAATTCCAAGAGTTCGTAATAGGGATTTAAACCAGTTTTCCCTCCTCATCCTGGGTGTTGCACTAGGAATACCTTAATCCTTAGTTAATTTTCTCTATGCGATGAAGTTCAGACTTAGAAAGGATCCTGTGGTCCTATTAACAGCTAAACAGTGGTTGATGATTTGGTTAGGATTTTGTTTGTACTTCAGTGTTGCACATTAAGACTTATTTCAAGCTATTCTTGTATAAGCTTGAAAAATGACTAGGTAAGTGTAAGGTGTGGAGTGTTGTAATGTTGATATGACTACTTTAGTATAAAGTCAAATAATGCCCAGCTATGTCAGGGCTCAGAAGTGTGTGCACAAAACCCTAGAATCAAGAATCAATATATTGAGAATGGGTTATCAATAAGCCCCTCTCTATACAAAGGGAATACTTTCTGATTCAAAATTTTAGCCTGTATTTTGTGTTTGAGATCACTTCAGTGATATTGGCGATAGTTTTTAGAGCAAAAAAATACACTTTAATTTCTCTTTTTACCCTCTGGCTTCTCAGGGCAGGGTCTCATATTTGCTAATGAATACCTTTTTGCCAAAGGATGAATTAAACTGCTGGCCCTATTTATTTATTTTTTAACGATATGATGCTTGAAACCAGGGCTTGCCAGGGACTCACTCAACCACCTGAACTATGCCCTAAACTTGTGTCCTTTTTTTTTTTTTTTAAAGAAAACTTCAAAGTGTTTCTTTTCCTTAATATAGTATTACTTTGTTACCAATATTAAAAGTACTTGAAACCATGTAATTCCAGAAAGCTGACAGATTTAAAACTTAGTAACTAAGATGTAACTAGGAAGAAGACTTCAAGCTAGAAAGTAGGATGTCAGTTTCAAAAGAAACAAAAGTGAAACCACTTCGCTTAGAAACATCATGGATTCTCAGTAAGAGTAGAGTTGTCCAGTGCACATTGTATAGACAGTTTAGCTGTTTTCCTTCTCTCCTTTCTAGAGTTTGTGCTTTCAGGTTTCAAGACAGTAGCTACTATTATGATTGGAATTATTTCCAGTGTTCTCATTTTTTTTTCTTTTCTTGCAAACGACTGTAAGATTAGTATTATTTTAAATTGACTTTCTTTTAAAAATTATATTATTTTCATTATATTAATAGTGAATTTATGTTTTCATCAGCCAGTACCTACCTCCTGTCCTTGCCCCTTCCCACCTCTTCCCACCCACCCTACCCCACTTCTCTCCCCTTCAGTCAGCTTCCCTCCCTTTCTACTGGGTTCTGTCTACCAGTGTGTCCTGGCTCAAATGGCTTGTTTGTTGCTGGGTAATCCATAATCTCTCCTGACCAGCACAACCTTACACAAAACTTTCCTAAGTCTGTTGGCCACCTACAGAGTATTTCATGATAATGTGTGCAAAGAGACAAGAGGCTGACTGTCTTTTCCTGTATTCTCTGTTCAAGTTTGGTCTTGCAAGCTTGGCTAAGTCCCAGCCCTGACATGTAATGTAACTTCAGAAAATTGATTTCTCCAGATCCATGTGACAGGTGAAGTGGATTTGGCAGCAGATTAAGTAGTTAAACCTGTAATTAGTTACATAGTTCTTGGGCCAGTATCTTTTACACCCTTTGTAGCTGACATTTACCTGGATGTAAGGTTTTTAAATCTTAGAAGAAGCTTGAAAAATGAAATTGAAGTTGTGAATGATAGTTCTTTAAGATAGCATTGGGATGGCTTCCTCTCAGAAAACAAATGCATTTAGGTGAAATGAGCAGGGTTTTTGTATACAGGAAAGTACCCTTGTGATTTGAATAAAATGTGCAGTTTCTTGGACCCCTTTGCCTGTATTGTTTCAGTGTAAGGTTTAGAACTGTTCTTGTGTATAGTAGGACCCTTCAAGTATTTTATAAATGAAAGAATAAGTGTGTTTTCTTTAAGTCATGAATATACAGTATTTAGTTCTCTAGGTCATTTGATGTTTAAATATCAAGAAGCAATGCAAACTTTTAGCTGTTTTAATGTTAGGAAAAGTCGGATGTGGACTGTATCAGAATCACCTTTCTGTGACCATGTGGAGGTCATTGAATGCCTCTAAATCTTGTGTCATTAGACAGGAACAATTTCTTCAGATCTAAGTGTTTAGTGGAGCTAAGCAAGCATTATTCAGTAGAGGACTATAAAAAAGAAATAGAAGACAGAGGCAGAACAATCCTGCATGTATACTGTCAGCTTGCTCTTAAGTCTGTGAATAGGGTTGGAACTTAGATAGGATGTATGTGCTGGATAAACTATATTCAGAGTTAAACTTGAAAAAAAATCACAAAATAGGTAGATATCATAGTTAAAATTGAATACAATGTTTTATAATTGAGACGTCATCTAAAATTGTGAGAGTTTATGGTAGGCATAAGTATATGGTAGGGTATTGACAGCTAATACCAGCTAAATGTTACATGAAATGTTTTTATTGAGAAGTGATTGGTGTATTGTTTAGTATAACAGCTCAGTTATACTTTTTCTTACCTAGTGATTTGTGTAGTAATATTGTATCTAGGCTTCTTAATTTAAAAAAAAAAACACTTCAGTGTGTCATTGTGACCTTTTGCCATTGTTTGCACCCCATTTCATTCATTGTATAAAATTAACTGTAGTTTTGTTGTATTTCCATGCTGTAGAAATTCCTTTATACTATATTTCCGAGTTTTCCAAATATTCTGAAGTCAGATTTAGATATTGACTCATTTAAAAATTTTTCTTGTGGGAGGGTTGTAATGATGTGATACTTCATGTCAATTGGACAAGGACATTATTTCTATGAGGTCAGTATAGGGGAATGTGGGTTACTTCAGCATGTTTACTGTAAACTGTGTGCTGGTTCTGTGCTAAGAGTCTTGGAAGTTGTTTTTTTCTTTTTTTTTTTTTTTTCTTTTCTGATTTAGTCTTATCCTCTGTAAGATGTAAACAGTTTTCTCCCTTCTTGCAGCTAGATTTAGGGAACCAAAGTGAGATTCTTCCTTATATCAAGGGTAAGAATTAAGTTTCAGAATGATCTAAAAGCACCTTGTCTTAACTACAGTACAGCAAGTGGCCACTACCCTTCAATGTCTAATGAAACTGATGTGGACATGTCATTCTTGCACTGTATTTCCCAATGTTGCACACTCAGATTTAATAAAAGTGTAGTGTGCATGATGAATATAAGCATGTGTACGTTCTTTAGCGACTTTGTAAAATTCACTCAAAATAAAGTTAATTTGTGTGTTTTGTATGATTGAATCAATATAGGATTAGGCAAGCTGGTCAAAATTTGTAATTTTTTTTTTTAAATCAGTTACAGCTCATCTTAGGTACTTGTTATGTTGAAGATTTGATGAATGTGACTTTATTATGTCTGAACCTAGCTGGAAAAAATTTTGTTAGAGCAATTTGCTATTAGAGTGAATTGTTACAGATAAGCTTTTTAGTGTCTCTCACTATTTGTGTGATTTTCTTCTTCCATGGTCAAATTTGAAAAAAATTTTTATAGTAGTAGCAATATAGGTAGGAAATTTTTGTTTTATTGTGATTTCTAACTTTAGCACTGTAGTTTTCTTTTTAGAGTGTATATTTCCTCTTGTTTGTTTAGCTCTTTGTAATGTTTGCCAGGTATGTTTTCTCAGTCTTTAAAAATTGAGCCCTTTCTTTGATTTATTACTTGTTTTCTAATTTAGTGTTCCTTTAATAATTTCAGCCTTCTATGCTCCTTGCATATTGATTTTCCTCATTATAGCTTGAGTTCAACATTCAGCTACTCTCCAACCTTCAATATGAAAGAGCGGTGGGGTTTGGATTTTCATCTGATTGGAATGGACTTTATTTTCTATGTTTACCTTAAGGTGATTCATTCTCATATTTCAATTCTTTCTCCTTTTCTCTCAACTTTCCAGAATACCATTTTAAAAAAATCTTGTGTGTTCTTGCAGTGTGCTCGGATGGAGTGTCCTTTCCTTCCTTCCTTCCTTCCTTCCTTCCTTCCTTCCTTCCTTCCTTCCTTCCTTCCTTCCTTCCTTCCCTCCCTCCCTCCCTCCCTCCCTCCCCCTCCTCCTTCCTTCCTTCCTTCCTCCCTCCCTCCCTCTCTCTCCCTCTCTCTGTCTCTTTGTATCTGACTTCTTTCGATCATAAGAATGTGTCATATATCAGTAGATTTGCTCTTTTTGCTGCTTAATAGTCTTACAATTGTGGTTATATAGAGCTGTTAGTGTACTTTTGGCTTCCGTATGTAATATCAGTACTTTACATATGCGATTGTCAGCAAGTCTCCAAGAGACATTTTGGTATGCTTTTGGGGCAAATGTATAACAGTAGAATTATTATAAGATATTGCCTGTTATCTATTCTTGTGGTATATTCTCATCTGCTATGTTGAGAGTTTGTTTTGCACTTTCCTCAAGACTTGGCTTTGTTATTACTCTTTTTCACTGTAACCTTTTTAGTAAGAACAGTGATAATCAGATTACTAGCGTGTTTCCCTAATGACTTTAGAGGTTTTTTTTTCATGCTTATTGAGTATAAGTTTTGGATGATTTTAAATAATGTTTTATGTAGCAATTTAGTAGTTAAAACAGTTAACTATTCTTGGAGATCTGAAAATGATAATAAATTTTATAGATATAAATGGAGTGTAGACATGTTCATGCAATGGAGTTTGAAAATTCAATTTAGTTATTGTGTGTGTGTTGCATGTGAGTAGGTATATATGTGTGAATGTGCACTTGGGTGTGTGTGCCTATAGAGGCCCAAAGGATGACATCTGGAATTATCCTGGATTGCTCTGCCTCCTTATTGCTTTGTTCTGGGCTTCTGAGACTCTGCCTTCTAGTGCCAAAAATTACAGGCTGCCACCTTATCACTTGACATCTTTGCGTGTGATCTGGTCCTTTTACTTGCAAGCACAGAGGGTTTAACCACTGAGCCGTCTTCCCAACTCTCACTTTTTAACAAACTGATGTCTGATTAAAAAAAGTCCACTTCTGAAGATTAAGAGCCCTTTTGTTTGTTAAACCGCAAGGCAAGCATTAATCTTATGTCTTTAATAATTAATTGTACATACACTCTAGAAATTGCCATACTTTATGAATATATTTTCATAGGAGGGTGTAGCGGTGAATGCCTTTCAAAACACTTGAAAGCTGAATCAGGTACATTAATTTTACACCAGCCTGTCTGTATCCTACAAATAATAAACTCCTACTGTCAAAAACACCCCCCTCATACACACATTTTCTGCCCGAGAGAGACGGCTCAATGGGTAATGGTTTCAGATTCATATCTGCCAACATGTGATCCTTCCCCAGTGTCCCATGGTGAAGGAAAGAACTGACTTCTGAAAGCTATTCTCTCATCTGTACAGGTGTGTTCTGGCACACACACACACACACACACACACACACACACTTTGGTTTGGAAGTGTGGAAAGAACTTGGCGAAATGGTGGGTGTGGAGAGAAGAAATTGGTAGCTTATGAGTTTTAGGGCCATCTCTGTAGCAAGGAAGAAGAGGGCCGATCTGAACTGGAAAACCTGGCTGCATCTCAGTTGGGTATTTCTTGCTGCTGTTCTGTGGCAGGTGGTGTGGCCAAAGGCATTCAGCCTTAGGGCTTCGGCTGAATTAGGAGCACAGATTCTGGTCCTTGGTGAAGCAGGATAATAAGAGGGTGCAGGAAGGTAGAGAGCAGAAGACACGTGCATAGCAACTAAGACCTGATGCTGTGATTAACACCAGTGTGACAGCAGGTGTACTCACATTCATGATAGCTTGCATGTCTTAATTCGTGGCAGAGAATGTGCAGAATCAAATGGCTTATTTTTTTGAGGATGTGCTGAATGACCATCCTGGGCTGGTCGTCTGCCACTTCCTGTGTTCTCCTCTGAGCTGAGTCAGGATATCTCAGAAGGGAGTCTGAGAACAAAGCAGTCCTGAGGGACAGGCGTGGAAGGAGGCTAGAAGCAGTGTGTTGCTTTAGAAGCTGCTCTCTGAGCAGCATGCCTGAGGCCAGTGCACTTTGTAGATTCCCTTCACTGCATCCTGGCTTGTCTATAGAGCACCATTAACTTAGGGCCAGTTTGGCAGAACTGAAAGAACTGGCAGAATCTCTTTGGCGGCTGGCACTGGTGGGAGGACAGTGGTGTCCCAGAACACTGAGAGCTGCTGCTGTGGTCCAGGCCCACGTCAGTTCCAGTGTCTTTATGTGGAGAAGGGAGAAAATCCCTTGGGTGGGGGCACAGGGAAGCTCTGAGGGCTCTGAGCCTGTGCATGTGGCATGGCTCCAACTTTGGCAGGGCTTGTGGTGCTGTCTTTGACCAGCCTCACGATTTGCAGTTTGTGGATGAAAGTGATGATCTTGCATTCTGGAAGGTGCACTTATTACTGGAGGAGCAGGTTAGAGTGTTCAGGTTTACCATCCAAGGGCCCTCTCTTCCCTTTCCGCTCACCCTCCCTCCCACCCCTCTTCCCCTTCCACTCACGACCTCCCCTCCTCTGCCTTAGGTGGTCCACAGGGTGCAGGTTCTGTAGTGCAGGAGGGGAACAGGAAGATGGGTCAGGGCTGCAGTGGGTAAATTGCAGGCAGTCCAGTTTCTCATTTTTCTACTTACTGACTTTGTTATAAATTCTTTCTTACATGTTCAGATCGTTTGCCAAACTCTCAACTAGGTTATTTATCCTTTTGCTTTTGTGTTGTAGGAATTCTTTGTGTACATTTCCAAATATTTTCTCACAATGTGAAATTAATTTTAACTTTTATGTTTAAATCTGTGATCCATTTGACATTTACTTTTATATGTCCTCAAAGGCATAGCAATACATGTGTGAAAATGTCATAACTCCATTACTTTGTACAATTAATTCTTGTCAAAAACACAGGAAAAGCAAAGAACAAGCATATCCTTAACCTCATACAGATATGACACATGCAGATATGCAATTGTCACAGCACAGTCTTTTGAAAAGGGAATATAGTGTGATCTTTAAATTTCTGTAATTTCTTTCTGGAATGCTGTCCATATAAGAGGTTTTTTTTTTTTTTTTGTACCTGTGTTCTACCCTTCTGTTGTTGCATCATGTCTTAAATTTTGTGGCTTTTGAAATATGTCTTAAAATAGATGGGTGAAGCTCTTAAGTTTTCTTGGTTGTTTTAGCTAGTCTTGGTCTTTATATTTCCATATAAAATTCTGAAGTTTGAATGAAGAACCACATAGGCTATTTAAGTGGGATTGTGGTGAATATATTTCTGAGTGAACATTACTAAATGGTATCTTTAATCTATGAGCACACTAATTTCTCCATTTTCATATAGCGTTCAATCTCCTAGTTGTATTCTATTATTAGAGTTAATTTTTTTCAGTGTTAATAGATGTTGTTCTTTATTTGGTTTTATATTGTAGTTTCTTGCTGGTATGTATGATTGATTTTTTATATGTCTTACCTGTGACCTTGCAAAGTTATCTTACTGTTCTAATAGTTTTCCTACTTTTTAACTTTTGTGCATATTCTTTGTTTCTTTCATTGCGTTTTGTGTTTTTGTTGCACTGGTTTTTGTTCCTAGTTTTGTATGGCAAATGTTAGGTCACTGTATTTCTCTTTGAGGATGTGTTTATAAGTTGAAAGTACTTTCTATATTCCTAGACTAAATAATTGCCTGAAAATGTGTATGCAGTAGTTCATTTGTCTGTGCAAACACCACAGTTTGACCATTCTATCACTGATCAGCTGTTTGGTTGTCTTTTTCTATGCTTGTCAGTTGATGTTATTGTGAAATTCATGCCTGTTTGTTTTTGGCCCTTTGCTTTTATAGTGATTATTTCCTTTCTTTTCTGATTTAAGGAAGTTACCTATAGTCCAGATCCTTCTTGTGTTAATTTTCTGTTACTTTAACAAAATACCTGCAAGAAGCAAATTAGAAGTGTAAAAGTTCGTATGATCTCATGGACTTTTGAAGGTCTTAGGCAGTGGGGATTGGGCCATGGCAGGGCAGGACATGATGGTGGAGCACATGACACCTGTTGAGGGGAGCAAGGGAAAAGTCTGGAAGGGGTGGGTTCCAGCTTCTCCTTCCAGTAAATGCCCCCGTGATCTGCCCCCTTCTCCTATGCTTTTTGTCTCTTAAGTCTCTTAAAGGTTCCAGCACCTCCCAGTTCATATCTTGTGTCAGGGGTCAAGCCTTTAAAACACTGCCCTTTGGGAGCACATGATCCAACCATAACACCACTTTCCATTTGTTTGAAAATATTATTTCCTGTATTTCTAGAAGTCTTTTTATTCTTTTTTTGCTGTTCTTTCATGAATTGCAGTTATTAGGTTTTTACTTTTTTCAGGTGGGTCTTGTAAGATTGGTCAGAGTAGCCTGTAACTCCCAAGCCGAAGTTTTCCCCTGAATTCAGCCTTCTGATTGACTGGGACCATAGGCATCTGCCACTGTGCCTAATAAAGAAGTTTGGAGAATTCATTCACTCTTACGCTGTTTCATACATGATTTGAACTTTAATGCATATTTCATAAACTCCTTCCTATTGTCTCTTAATCTTTTCCTTAGTTTTCTTTTGGTATTTAATACTCTGCTTGGATATTGTTGTGATTGGTGTTTAAATTCATCCCCCCCAGCTTGGAGAAGCCACCCAGTGAGTCATTTTCATCCTTGATTTGGTCCCATTTCAAAGGAAAACGGTATCAGAGACTCTGTCCCTTGAACTAAATTTTTCTTTTTTGATTTTTAAATTTTTCTTAAACTTTATTCATTTATTGTGTGTGTGCATGTTCGCATGCATGTGCATGCGTGTACCAGAGGGCACATATGTCCCTGTGGAGGGCCAAGTGTGACTCCGGAAATCATCCTGGATGGCTTCTCCCTCCTTCTTGCTTTACTCTGGGATTTTCAGGCTCTACCCACCAGTGCCAGAAGTGCAGGCAGTCAGTTCCACCTGGCATTTTTATGTGGGACCTGGGATCTGAACACAGGACCTTCTGCTTGTGAGGCAGCATCTTAACACCTGAGTCATCTCTCCAGCCCTGTTTTTGGTTTTTAGTTACAGTTCTGCTGAAACTTTGATTAAAATAAACCATGTGGGTTTTTTTTTTCCTTTGTGCAAGTATGAGGATCTGAATTTAAATCCTTAGCGCCCACCTAACAGCAAATGTGGTGGCACCTGGGGAGTGGACACAAGAGGATCCTTGAATCTCACTGGACAGTCAGCCTAGTCAGGTGGTGGGCTCCGGGCTCAGTAAGAAACAAACAACTGAGGAAGACACTTGACATTGGCTCTGGTCTCTATGTGCATGTACACCTGTGTGTAGACACTGGTTTGTGTGTCTGTGTATGTGTGTGTTTATGTGTACACACAATAAATTTTGATCATAAATTTATTAAGCTTCATTATAGCTTTTATGTTCTATAATAACAAACTGATAAAGTTAGATATGATTAAAAGTGCAACTAGAAGTATGCAGAAGAATAAGTTTAGCTTGGTCTGATAGATGATGTGTTGCAGAAGCTAATTTCAGCTAAGGAAATTACGCATCGGGACATTTTTGCAATGTTATTGAAGAATAGGGGTAAATTTTATTGCTTTTATAAATATTGTAAGCATGAGTCTGGTCAGTTGATTAGCATTATCTAAAGGTGATTTTCTTTTTTTTTGTTGTTGTTGTAAAATCTTCACAGATGTGTCTTCAAGTTGTGATCAAGTTTAGAACTCTCAAGCTTCCCTTTCCACCCCTGTGCCCCTCCTCCCTTCTCTCCTCTTCTCTCTTATAAGCTTGTTTTTCAACATTCTGTCAAGCAGGATATCGGCCCAAGCAATTCCAGTGGTTTACTATAGTGTAGAATACACTTGTTGAGAATAAGCAGCAATAGTTACAGTTTACTTTTAAATTAAATACTTATGAAACTGTTATTTGCCTTGTGAACATGTCTGAGATCCTGCTGTGCATGCGGGGTGGTAATTGGTATTGTGGTCAAGAGATGACATTGTGCTGTAGTAGTGAACATACTGTGTTGTAGTTACTTTATATTGTGGTGACCGGGCTGAAGAAACATCAGGAATGATCCTTTCCTCAAGGATCATGAGGTATAGTTTGTCTTGTTGGGAACTACATGGGGTTGTTCATGGGGCAGCAAAATGTGAGGAGGCTGGTGACATTCATGTGGACCAGAAAAAGGGCCAGAATATAACCTGTATTCTTCCTGTGGCTTATAGTCCTCCAAATAGGGATCATGTTGCAAAGATTCCACATCCTTCCAAACAGAGAGAGAGGGGAAGAGAGAGAGAGAGAGAGAGAGAGAGAGACAGAGAGAGAGAGAGAGAGAGAGAGAGAGAGAGAGAAGGAAGGAAGGAACCTGCTGCATTTATGCCTGTTGAGCTTCTGCGTCCCACTTTGTTGTCTTCATCCTCGACTGTGTGTGTCCCTGCGCCTGGCCGCCATTACTAGGCTGTAGCTGAAGGTAAATTTAGTGTTGCATCCTTGAGTACCAGTTGGTTTCAGACTGTTAGCTGCCCACTGCACAGTTTTCTGGAACATGCAATTGTCAGGCAGCATCATGTCTGTCTGTTTACTTACTCTTTTTTTGCTTGATGGAAATTGAGAAATAATTAAAAAACAAAACAAAACAAAAAACCCTGAGAGTTCAGTGTTAGAAACACACATATATCAGAAGGTTAAGTATAAGGGAGGCTGTTTCAACATTGGTTGAAATGGAGTGTTGAATATATATTTCACTTAACAAGATGAGCTACGAAGAAGACAATTTGATGCCCATTGGTAACTCTAGATAGATTTACATGACTGACTGGTTTCATGAAACAAAAGAAAACAGAACAGACCTCTGGTCTTTCCCCTGGGTTTCTAAGACCCTTGGGATTGGCTTTTTTATGTTATGGAGATGATTCATGGGACTAGGAGGAGAAGGCTGGGTAGCTTCTACATGGTAGACTGGAGATGCAGCTAGCATATGAACCTACTATGTTCAGAATCTAGTCCCACCACCACTGAAAATGGAAAGGAAGGAATACATTTGGAAGACGCTTTGAGAAGCCCAAATCTTGGATAGGTGCTGAGTTGAGGAAAATTTGCTGAGCCACTGCATGCTGGGACATTCCTACTAGTAGCTGCTAGGAATTGTATGGTATTTAGTAGGAAAGTTCAGTTCTAGAGCATGTTTGTAATATATAAGACTTTAAATTTGTATTGTAGATTAATTATGAAAATTTAATACAGAAATTGAGCACATAGCTATTTAATAGGATAAGAGTTCTATATTAGGAATTTAACGTTCACATCAAGAACCAATTAAGTACATATTTAAAATGCAGCTAAGACAGTTAAAATCTTTAATTTGATTCTTGACATTTTGTTTACCTACATGTTTTCCAGAATGTGGTTACTTTATTTGAAGAAAAGATCATATTCCAAAAAGTTTTACCTGTTTGAATTTTGGAACTTAATGTGCATGGTTTCCACAGAAACCATTTTTACCTCTTGGGTTCTTATTTGGCCTTGAAATGTATCAATTTTTGTATGAACCTAGGTTATAGTGGTGTATAGAATATTTGGAGGGAGGATGGCATTTACCTGAGAGCAGGATGGGAGAATTCATGAAAGGGCATGGATATACTGCAGATATAACTGCGTGGCTGGGTGGCAGGCAGGGATAAGAACTTCGGGTGAGGAAGGGGGGAAACACATATTTATCTATCACCAGCCATACATTGCTCTTTGCTGGCTGCTTCTTCTACATTATCTTTTTTTTCCCTTAGATTTGAATTTTTTTCATTCTGGAATATATAAATGCTTAACATAGTCTATAGCTCTGGCATTTTATCAAAAATAAGAAGGGACTTTTTGAGTAGAGAATTGTTGGCATTTCAAACCAAAATGGGAATGGTGAAGAATAAGAAAGTACACGGTCACATTAATGTGCAGAGGTCTAGGATTTTCTTTATTATTTGAACGCTGAAGTGCTTGCACACCCCAGAAGAGTGATAAGCCTCACTTGTGGCAGCAGGAAGACAGTGTCTGGACTATACTCAGCACTAACATGTGTGTTATTTAAGTGAACTGAAATAGCGGCCAAGTCAGAAGACTGACCACACAAAACTAATCTGACATCATAACTGATGTGAACCCTGCTAGATTTGCAAGTAGCTGCAAAGCCCAACCTGAGTGAGTTTTGCAAGTGCTATGTTAAAGAAGCTGACAACAGACATGACTAGGAAAGGTGCGTCGGACAGACCACGTGTGAGGCATCTGTGTGGCCCTAACCCTGTGTGTCCCTTGCTTTCCTCTGTGGTCTTGCTGAAGAAGCCTCCTGGCGTCTCATGGGTAGACCTCCTAGACCACTTCTGGCCTGAAGTTGCCCAATTCGTGAATTGTTGTTTTGCTTAAGTAATTTCTTTGAAAAACAACAACAACAACAGACCACTGTGCCCCAGTTTACCTTTATACTTCAAGTAGGGTTTTAACACTTGAATTGCAAAACGAAAGCTGCTGTGAAATTCTATTGCAGATATAGGAGAGAATCAAATGGGCCTGGTTTATGTGTTCTTTTTAATTTGTTAGAAAATGTGCTTATTCCTTGGCCTGATGTGTGTTTCCTCTGCTCAGTAATTGGTGCTTCTTTCTTGTAGTGAGCACCTTGCTGGAGTTCACCCTCGCAAATGCTGCTGTATAAATTCATTCACTGTGCCCGACTGCATGAAGTATCGGAACCACCATAATGAACATGTATTCCCACCCTTTTTGGCCTTACTATGTAATGATTAATTTGTATACTGTTACTGGTGTCTGTGTACATTGAGGAAAAAAATCTCTAATCTTAATGGGTATGCAAAGTCCTTGCATTAGAAAAGAGAATGGTATTCTTAGGAAACACAATATCTTTAATATTTAAAAAGGGCTCTTTAAGCTATGAGAAGGACTCAGTCTTATGGGAATATTCCTCATAAATGTCATACACTAGTGCATTTTAAGGGAAGTAAGGTTGAAAATAAACATTTAAAAAAACTCTAGAAATGAACACTTTCTCTTTTTCCTTTCTCTCTCTCTCTCTCTTTTTTTTTTCTTATTATGTGGCCAGTTAGAGGCACTTTGGACTTAAAAAAACATGAAGGTTTGGGGTTCAGAAAATGATGAATGATACCCCAGTGACTGCTTGGATGTGCCAGAGACCTTATAGCCTGTCTCAGAATCCACTATCCCCTGACCTGGCCTTGTTTTGCCTTTGCAGGAAGGGCTTTGTACAGAGTTCCTATGGAGTTACTGGAAGACAATCCTTTCCATTGTCGTTTTTACCTCTCTCCACCCCATTCCTCACCCCTTTTTATTTTTCTTATTTTTGAGATAGGTTCCCATAATTTCTTATGTCACTGATTGTCTTTAAACATGCAGTCCTCCTGCCTCAGCCTCCTATGTGTTAGATGACGTGTTACAACTTTAACCACCTTTAGTCTCCTTATTGGAACTTCATTAACCGAAGTAGGCTCATCTCATGTGTGTGAAGTCAGTCCATCAGCAGCTTCAGAAGACTCTGTCACGCCATTGCCTTCTGTTTCAGTCTACTCCAGGGAATCATTTGCAATCCACTATCTTTCCATTCTGTCGGCCATATTTGTCTCTGGTGTGGTATGTTCTCCAAACACATTTTCCCCCTAAAAATAATGGATCATTCACTTGACAATTCCCATTCTCTTCTATCACTAGATAACATTGTATATTGATAACTGTGTACATGTGAGTTAATGTCAGTTTTTAAATCATGTTTAAATCACACTCCTGCCTTGTGTTTAACCTTTGGTAATTTCCATCAGGCAATTCTGAGGGCAAGGAGAAATTTCTTTGACAGAGGACATGCAGTGCACTTAATTCTTTCTCGAGTTTTACAGGTTCCTTATTATGGTAAGAAAATATGAACCAGGACAGTTTAGTTATTGGGTAGATGCACAAAGGATTTGGAAAGGAAATACCTTGTTGGCTGCTCACCCTAAAGGCAGTGGAAGGAGGCTGAGTCCTTGCCTTGGTAGCTAATTTAGAAAGGCCTGCCATTTAGTGCCTAGCACACTTGATTCTGTAGATTAAAAGTGCCTTGGGTTTTTCCATCAGTGAGGTCTTTATTTGTAGAAAACCACAGGCTTTTCCTCCCTAAGGTATTTGTAAAACTTGGCCTTTTCATCTGCTCTTCACCCTCCAGCCCCCAGGATGGAGGCCTTTGACTTGTATTTCCTTTTCACTAAAAAGAATTTTGTTTATTTTTGGTTACATTTGGTTAAAGGACCCAGTGAATCCAAAGATGCCCCCTGCTTGTGGTCAGAAGTGCTTCTGTGTAGTTCACACCAACACAGGCAGTGGGATTTCACTCGACTTTTTCACAGACTTCTTAGTGATGATTTGAAAGGAGCCCCTGGGACTTCACAGACTTGTTCTTATTTCTGTCTCTGCATATTTTAATCTCTGAAGAGGCTTCAAGGGACTTCAGTGGGATCATTTCCTGGAGAAAGGGAGGGAAAGAAAGAGAGAGAGAAGGAGGGAGAGAGGGAGGGGGAGAGAGATTTTGCACTAGAAGCTTTTAGAACAAACTCATACAGCAAAAACTTAGTGTCTATCTTTTCCCTGAAGCTGCTGAAGCCAGTGATTTCTTCAAGTCTCCGCGCCCCTCCGCGCCCCTCCGCTAGCCCTCCGCGCCCCTCCGCGGGCCCTCCGCGCCCCTCCGCGGGCCCTCCACGCCCCTCTGCACCCCTCCGCGGGCCCTCCGCGCCCCTCCGCGGGCCCTCCGCGCCCCTCCGCGCCCCTCCGCGGGCCCTCCGCGCCCCTCTGCACCCCTCCGCGGGCCCTCCGCACCCCTCCGCGGGCCCTCCGCGCCCCTCCGCGCCCCTCCGCGGGCCCTCCGCGCCCCTCCGCGCCCCTCCGCGCCCCTCCGCGCCTCTCCGCGCCCCTCCGCGGGCCCTCCACGCCCCTCCGCGCCCCTCCACGGGCCCTCCGCGCCCTTCCGCGAGCCCTCCACGCCCCTCTGCATTCTAAGAAAGTTATACTGAAGTTAGATCTTTTTGCTGTGCCTGGAGAGAAGTCTTGATCAAGTAAGGAGAAACTTCTGGTGCTGGCTGTCCTGACCTTTGACTGCGCAAGGGTTTGGGGCTGTACTGGCAGACCCCCAAGCGTCAGGAAGTTGGGACTTCCTGCTCCAGACTTTAGAAACCCAGATTTATGTCAGTAAAGACTCAGGTGGGTGGCATACTGCTTTGACTTTAAACCACAGCGGCTCTGTCAGTTAGGCAGTTAATTGTCATCCTCAATTTCCCCAGAGGCGGGTGAAAGCAGCAGGCAACACCGGTGGGTACTGTTGGTGCAGTAATTCCTGGGAGAGCAGCGCATGGTGGGATGCTACGGGGCTCTCACTCCAGAGCCTGTTGTGTTGAGACTTTGGGACCTTGTTGGCAGGCTAATATTGTTCCTGGGGTTAGGGGTTAGACCCTTGGCTCTTAAGGTCTGATTTCACCCAGGGCACCTCCAGTAAGGGGATCTTGCTGCAATTTCCTCTCTGGGCCCTTCGGTCACTTAGCTCCTGTGGCTGCCTTTGGAGCTCTGTAGTCATCCTGCCATCATGACTGCCGCAGTCCTCGGGAGCTGGATCCTTGCTGGCCAGGATAAAAATGGCTTCAGGGTCAGCTAGAGTTCAGGAAGTCTGGTTTTTCTCAGTCTTCTTCTTCTAGGCTGGAACAGGCAGTATGAGGGCCTCGTAATGAGTGTATTTTCAGCAATGGTTGTAGCAGTCCTGTAGCTGCTGAAGTGTCTACAGAACGATTGTAAAGTTCCAGAACAGTTGGGCTGCTGTGGAGTAGTTGGTACTGTTACTAGTGAAGGGGCTGCTTGTCAGAGTTCCCTAGACTGTCAGGCAAAACGAAGGGGCCTGGTACTCTTGTCATTTCTTGGTAGTTTTAATTATCCACAAAAAGCTTTAAACTTCATATTTTTACAACACAGACTTAACTAAGAAAAGCTCAATAGAGAGCTCACAATTATAAAGGCATGCAGTAGTTTTTAATACTATTCGAAAATGTTTTTGTGGTGTTTATCACCTGCCCTGGGTCTTAGGAAGGTAGAGTCCTCTGAGAAGGGTTTAAATTTTTTTTTATTATAATATTTAAACAATCCCCAATATATCATAAGGTCAACTGGTGAGAATTTTTCTGAGATCCTCTGATTTTTTCTTTTGAAATTGTTAGTCCTTTTTTATTCTTGAAGTATATGTTACTGTATTTCTCACTTTATAGAAATCAAGCAGCATGTTATTGTGTACTGTAAGTAGCAAGTGAGAAATCTAAGGTCTTCTCCTTGGTTTTTAGATGTGGCATCTAAAAGTTGTGCCTTTTTGGGAGTCACATCTTATGTCTTTTGGGCAAGCAGTGGGAACAAATAGAACCTGTCTCCTGTACTTCAGTACATAAGAAATACATAAAAAAGAGGCTGTCGTAGTTCAATAATGAGCTATAACCTTAGGATTATGTTGGATTTGAAATTTGTAGGGAAGCAAGGAAGAGCCATACATAATACCTTTCTAGTTGAGGATCAGGTACATCATAAACTAGAAGCTGGGTAAATTTGAAAGGTATGAGTTACTTGTCTCCCGGTGGTGACAAAATACTAGAGAAAAGTAACTTTCGAAAGGAAGGGGTTATTCTGTCTCGCAGTTCCGGTGGTCGGAGTCCATCTGGCCGGGAAAGCATAACAAGAGCAGGAGGTGGCTGGTTGCGTTGAGTTCAGAGTGAGGACGCAGAGATTGATGAATGCTGCAGCTCAGCTCCTTTTCTCTTTCTTTTTCAGCCTAAAACCCCAGCCCCATAGAATGCTACGCTGGCGTTTACAGAGTTGACCTAATATGGAAGATCCTTCCCAGACATGCCCAGAGATTTGTTTCCATAGTTACCCTAAACCATTGAGTGGATAGTAAAGACCAAGGATACAGAAGGCACAAACCTTGAATGACAGATCAGGATTTTAATTATAGCAGACAGCAGACACATGCACCGGGCTTCACACCTAGGGAAAGTGCAGCCTGACCACGCTTGACAAAGGAAAACTTTTGCCTTGTCTCAGGATTTTTCTTGATTTCTTTCCCATTTCTTGTCAGTTTAACTAAGAAAATTCTTTCTACTATCATTCTAATCCTCTGACTTCAACCCTTCTCTAGCTTCTTTTTAAGTTTATTTTGTGACCATTGTAGAGATTACACATGACTTGTGTTTGTAGGATATCTGGCTAACTTGTAAAAGATAAAGTTCCAGACAACCGTGACAGAATTCTAAAAGCTTTGCTTCTCTATGTAATAACTTGTCATTTCTTATTTTATCAGTCATCTATTTACGTAACAAGTCACCTTGTTGACATGTGACTTCACCACATGTGCTTCATTCTTCCACTGCAAGTTGCAGTCCCAACCATACAAGTAGACTTCAAATCTTTTGTGTGCTGTCCTCTGCCATGGCTTTTCGCAGTGCCTGTTTTCAGTGCCACAGGGAACTGTGTCTTTAGTGGCAAGAAGTAAAGAGCAGCATTAAAGTGCATATAACTGCATATGGAGTGTGTACGTATAGTTGTTTGCTTGATCTAAACCATTTCTAGGTCCATTTGCATCAAAATCCTTTGAAGTACTTTCTCCCTGTAATGCAGTCATTGTTGGGCTCCCTGCAGTATTAGATGCACATTAGCTCACTGTCGTGCACAATAAAGTTTGTAGCCACTTTCTTCGAAAGGAGGACATTTGGTTTCTTTTCATTTTTAAAAGATTAGGAATAATATTCATCACCATTTGTACGAATAACTTACTTCCTTGTTGTATTCAATAATCTCTTCCAGATCCTTGATTATCGTTGAGGAAAATAATACTTTAATAAAGAATAGAGTTGTAATTACATGGATTTGTGTTGGTTTCTTTGTGTAAAAAATGAGGCATCTCTCATTTCATTTTCAAAGCAGATTTTACTCAGTGATGAGTGCCATGACTTGTAACTCTGCACAGTAAGGCTTTGAATGGAAGGCTACATGGGGTTTGTTAAAGAAGGGAGTTTTCCCTTGGCCAGGTACCTTTTGACCCTTCCCCTGTGCCTAGAACTTGTATGGGGTGCTGAACATGACGGGAATACATGAATTTCAAACAGGGATATCCAAGCAGCAAGAAATGCAAGTCTGATCTTTTTGCCATATGGAGTTTTCCTTATCAGGTCTGGACTCTTTCCTACTGCTGGTCTTTCTGCATTATTAGGTAAAGAAAGTGGGGGGGGGGAGGGAAAAGGAGAGAGAGAGGGAGAGGGGTAAAGAGGGTGAGAGGGATAGAGGGAGAGAGAGAACTCATGCACTACAGAATGTGATGTTGCAGGGGCTCAGACATGTTGGTGGACATAGTTTCTGAATGATATCTAAGGTTTTTATTAAACAAATGCGTGGAGTTGTCATTAACTTTTTAAATTGCACCATCATCTTTTCATTCTGTAGTTTGTTTAGGATCTTTGAATTTTGAATGTATCGATACACATTTTCAGGTTCTATTATGTCAGGAAGCAAGCTCCTGTTTTATGACTGGAATACTCAGATGTGTTGGTTAGGGTGGAGTTGTCAGGTTCCTCCTTGTAGACTTATTGTTTCTTTATAATTTGTACTTTGCAACTTTGTAAATATTCCACCTAGTAGTTTGAGCATCCATTAAAGATTACTGATTGGCCAAGAACAGTGCAGGAAAAACAAAACTGAAAACAACAACAAACCATAATTCAGAACATCAGAGACCCTACATTAATCACCTGGAACAGACCAGCCAAGATTGTAAGAGCCTAAAGATACCTGCACAATGGCTGATATGTCAACAACCCCCCCCCCCAAAGTCTAGCATGGATCATAGGGGAGAAAGCTCCAGGCAATAGGATCCTTAGAGGCAAGGAATTAAACAGTCATAATAGAGTTCCTATACTAAAGGGGAGCCCAAGAAGAGGCTCTGGGTTATGCCACTGAGTCCTGAACCCTCACTAGGATGGAGGACCAGAGGGAGGTTTGGCAGTCACACAAAAGGATGCTCCAGGGAATGGGAGGGAGGAAGGGGGAGGCACTGGGAGAGAGGGAAGGAGGGGGATGAAAGGAAGAGGGGAAGGGGGAAAGTGCAATGGGTGACCACTGGGGAGGGGAGGAGGAAGGGAGAGAACGGGGTACCTATTGAGCCTGTATGATTAGAAAAAAAAAATGGGAGAAGAAAATTCAGAAAATCTTTTTCCTTTATAATCCTTTAAAAAAGATTACTGATTAGAATTGTCACTGACGGAAGTATAAAACATTTTCAAGTAATACATCTGGAGAGACTAAGTTATCCCAAGGACTAAGCTTGTTTTCTTTGAATTGTGCTTCCTTTATTTTATGGGCTTGTCTATCATAATAATAATAATAATAATAAATTAAAAAAAAGAAACAAAATACCAAGATGTGTAGGAAGGAATGTGCCTCACAGTTAAGGATTATGAAAGGTCTAACAGTAGACTCCTGTCCACCTGCCTTTTCCTTTCTACTATAAGAGATCTGTGGATCATAGAATGCAGTCTGTGTATTCTATGTACATAGAAAGAGAATTGGATTCCTGGGGCAAACTGGTCAAGTGAGGATCTTGCATAATAGATTGCAGAATCAAACTATGTCCATTTGTTTGATTCAGTCTTAGGACTTTCACGATATAAATACTGATTTGTGCGTATCTGTGGAAAGCATGCCTCTTAAGCATCCCAACAGCTCCTCAGGTTAAAGCAGGGTACAGACTGCTGTGTTCTTGTGGAAACTTCTGAGGAGGCGAAGACTGGAAGGGTGGGACAGGAACTGCTAATTCAGTATGACCAGTTGAGAAGTATTGTGCACATTCTGGTTTAGAAGTAAGAGACAGAATAAAAATTCTTATTGCATGACTTGCTCTTTTAAAAGAATGAAATTAGTTTTATATCTCTCAGGTTGTACTTTCTTAGATTTTTTTTCCTTTTTTCTAAAACGTTCTTTTATTTTCATCATATATATCTGTAATTGCTAGTGTAATAATTCTGATTTTTCCCTTTATCTAGCATCAGCAGACATTTTTAAATCAACTGAGAGAAATAACTGGGATTAATGACACTCAGATACTACAACAAGCCTTGAAGGTATGGCCTCTGTGTTGTTCTGTACCCTCATTTCTGCTGTGTACTGTATTTGAATGTTGAGTTTTTTAGCTACATTGTGTGGTAGCAGAGAGAGGGAAATATACTTTCATAAAGTTCGAGCCTCACTCTTTGCTACAATTTTGATCATGATAGCTTTCTGTAGATTGATGTTTTAAGAGCCTCTGGCATGAGAGATACCCTCTTTCTTGCAAAACAGTGTGATGTGAATCCTAGTTGTTCATGAATAATGTTACTCAAGCTATATTTTAGGATTAAATAAAGTTCCAGTGGGTGGGTGAGAAGAAGAGATGAGGGGCAATCACAAAGTAGAAAGTATGTAAAACTTCCTTGTTTTTCCTTTCAAGACTGAAAATACTGATTCTTCCATGCAACTAATCACGTCTTAACAATTTTCAACTTCATATTTCAGAAATATGAGGAACAAAATCTAGTGTGTCATTTTAGTTGCATCTTAGATACACCCTCCTTTCCCCATGGAGGTTCTGACATGAGTCAAACAGAGCCCATGAAAAAGATGAAGTGAATGAAGAGGTGCTTGAAATAGAGCTGTGTTTCCATTTCATTGGTGTGCAGCGGTTTCGGATCTAGCATTTTCATCACTTTGGTCATAGACACACCTCTGGGTCTTTGGTACTTAATTTCATGAGAAAAGGTTTACCTCGTTCCTCTTTCTGAGACCTGTGGAATTTGTGTTTAGGACAGTCTGTACCTATTAGTCAGTTTATGGGACCTTTTATATGTATGCTTATTCAATTATCATTACTCTGTGAGATTAAAATCCTCCCCAAGATAATGAAATGGAGAAATTAGTGTAACTCATTCAAGATTACACAGTCGCTGTGTGAAAGCACCTGGAGCAGAAGCTACTACAGTCTGGTGCTCAAGTGCTGGGCTTAGACTTCTGCTCTGCACTGAGTCTTGCTTTCCTCCTAAGGAAATTACTGCAGTAGTGTTATTTAGGGTGTTGATAGGAGCTGGGAGGCCACTGTTGGAGAGAAAGCAACAGTATCACTTGTGTTCTTATGAGTCAGACACTTATGATGACAGCGGACATTGATCTCCATGGTACTTATCGTGTCTGGTAAGTACTGTGACCAAATGATTACAAGTCTGTTTTCAGAAAGTTCCTTTCCCAATATGTCACAGGAAGGAGACTGTAGCCCACCACTTTGCCAGTATAAATTTCAGAATTTACTTTTTTAACCTTGAGAAATAGACCAATAAGTCTTAACCACATTTCTTTTGGTATAAGTTGTTTTTCTTCCTCCTAAACGTCCATTTCATATCAACTCTATAATGACCGAAAAGAGCATACATAAACCATAATTGTTGACCTTTATGAATCTGTAAGATGCTCAGTATATTAGCTGATTCTAGTTTGTTAGGTAATAGCAAATAGTATACTTTTCAGTGCTACAATGGCATTGTTTTAAACAATTTCTGTATTTTGAGACGGGTGTTAATTTTGTTGTTGCATTTAACCAAATGACTGACAACAAATTTGTGCAGGAAGAATTTATTTTAGCTTATGGTTTCGGGGTGTAGTTTGGGCTGCAGTTATGGTGGCAGGAGATGGAAGCTGTGTACTTAATAGTTTGACAGATCAGTTAGCACATTTGTGACAGGAAGTGGGGCTGGGCCATGAACAAGATACCCACCCACCCCAAGGGATCATTCTATATGTATGCTTATTCCAGCCTTTGTCCTAAAGCTTCCATAGTTTCCCAAAACATTGCTAGGAGCTGGAGACCAAGTATTCATAGTCATGAGCCTGTGGGGAGCAGTTTACACCCAAACCATAACAAAAATCTATTTTTGGCCTTACATAGTAAATGACGTTTAAGTTGACAAATATCTGCTGTATTTAGTTTTTTAAATATTATTTGAGACAGTGTATGAAAAACAGCACATTTCTTTCACATAGCAAACCCTCAATCAGTGTTCGTTGTCATTACTGTAGTTTATTTTATCATGAATGTATTTTATTTTGGACGAGTCCTTTGACAGTTGTGCAGTGGTCTGCAGGAAGTGTATTTTCGAGCAGCTGTGCTTCCTGGGCTGTCCCTTCCTAGCTTGCTGCGGGAATTCGAGTTAGTGTAGGTTGTGGGGACTTCATTCTTCTGGTTGCTGATAGTTTTAGGATTGTCTTAACCCTTCTACACTTTCCCATAGTGAATATAACAGTTACATGTCAGTTACATGTTGGACTCTGCTCCTTGAGTCTGCTTTTACATATTAACTTTTTAAAAGTGATAGTCATACTTGTAATTTTCTGGTCAAAACCCTCCCCTGGCTTCCTGCTGAACTTCTCAGGTCTTCTACATTCTGAACGTTATTACAGGGGTAACTACCATCAGTACTTGGGTTTATTGTGTCGTTTCAAGTAGCTGTCTTGAACTTGTATTGTGTTTTACTGTCATTGATTGTGTAGAGAATCTGAAGATAAAACTGGACACATACCTTCTCATTTTGTTGCTTTAAAGATTGAGTTTTTCTGGCATCAGTACCTCTAAATGAAGTGGAAACTAGGTATTTTTTGATAAGCACTGTGTAAAATTTATACGTAAATCTAAGCAGCCTTGTCCTTAGTCCTTGGTGTAACTGTAACTGTGTAACAGTTCATGCTGTCAAGCTCAGCAACTTTGCTGTTTTCTTTGTGCAAGTCCTTGACACTTATGTACCTGATGACCAAGTTATATGAAATAACGTTTATTGTCATAAAAGAACTGTCTTAAGTACTTTTCACATATCATAAGTTTTGTAAGAAAAATTCTAGGTTAGTCATTTGTTTAAAATTGTAAGTTTGCGATTGAATTTTGTTAACTAGATATGGAAGTCAAAGAAAACTAAAATTAGAGAATTGATTTTATTGTCGTATTAGCAGTTTACTGAATGAGTTTCTATTGAGCTGGTGCGTTTTTGTGTTATGAATTTATACTGTACAATTAGAGAACAATATTTGAGGTCAAAGGGATTTTTTGCTATAAAGTATTATGGAAAAAAGTGCACAAATTTTGCATGATTGTATAGCATTATTCCAAAACATTTGATGTTCTTGTCTTTTATTTGAAGGATAGTAATGGCAACTTGGAATTAGCGGTGGCTTTCCTTACTGCAAAAAATGCCAAGACCCCTCAGCAGGAGGAGACAACTTATTACCAAACAGCGCTTCCTGGCAATGACAGATACATCAGTGTGGGAAGCCAAGCAGATACAAGTAAGCTTTCCTTCTTGATACTGTAGGAATGGGTTAAAAGTGTCTTGATAGTGCATTAATTTTGCTGTAGCAGAGGTGAAGCACAACTATTAATGAATGTAGCCTTGGTTCTTAATGTGTAGCTGAAAAGAAATATTTTATTAATGACAATATAGTTTTTTTATATTAAAAAAAATGATTTTGGGGCCAATGAAATAACTCAGTGGGTAAGGCCTGCTCCCAAACCTGGTGACCTGCATGCAGTGCCTGGAAGTTCATGTGGCACATACGAGGTCTTCCCCCCCAATCTCTCAATCTCTCTCCTCTCTCTTTCTCCTTTTTCTCTCTGTTCCTCCTAACTAAATCATAAAAATAAAAATCTTAAAAAAAATAAGTACTTTAGGTTATGTGTCCTTTTGTGAACATCTCGTAGTATTTAGTGCTTTGACATATAGAACAGCCGTATGACTAAAGACAAAATGAAAACTCACAGAATAAGTGTGTGTGGATGACTTTGCTTGGGGCTCTGGCTTTCCTTTACAACTTGAGCATCCTTATGTAGCACTCAAGAGTTTTTCAAAATATTCTGTTGATTTCATGTCCTACCAGGGTTTAGTAACTATCCTGCATCCATGGATGTATCACTGTGGCAGACATGCTTAGCATGTATGAGGTCACATTTTAGTGTTGTGCACCAAAGTACCCCACAGTGTTTTATGTCATGTGTTAAATGTTCGTTTGTATGGATTTGGGATGTTTGTTTGGCAACATGTTTGAAGGGAATTCCTGACTTTATGTGTATAGATCTTGTCAGATTCAAGAAGCACTTAGAAGCCTACACACTCTTTGTTACACAGATTACAGATATGAGAGAAATTCTACTTATTTTAGACAGACCCGCTTATGTCCAAGTTCAAGATAAGCTGACGTAGGCCCATCTGTGCCTCTAGCATCATTTTCTCATTTTGTACTGTGAAATAATAATGAGTTGATGTTCTCAACACCAGCATCTATCACTTTCTGGTTCTTTACACTTTTCCTTCTAGTGGGAATCCTCTCTAAGTGTTCGTTCCTTCTTTAGTTTAATTTATTTTGGTCTCAAGTGTTAGCAGCTGCTGGCTGGTGAAAGCTTCTGCTGACCTATCAGTGGGACCATCTGCTTCTTGAGCAGCAGAGCGGCTTCCAGTGAGGGCAGGAGATGTTTGAATGTCGTCAGTTCTCAGAAAAGACTGTGTAAACAAACTCTTCCAAGACCAGTGATCAAGACTGAAATTGAGAAGTTTTTTGCAAGATGCTGGAGAAAAGGGAAGTGCTAAATATATAGGAAGACTTCGTCTTTGAGAGTAACAGTTAGTTTCTCAGAAGATTCTGAGACTTGGAGAACAAATTAGATAACATAAAATGTTTTAAAAGAGATGGTTTTGACTGCAGACGACTGGTTGAAGTGGTGCAAATGGGCAGATGATAGTTTCATGTTCTAGATGGTAAGAAGACTTTAAAGAGGCAGTGTAAACTCTTAATGTAGATGATATCTTTGTGATACGAATAGCAAAAACATAAGTGGGAGAAATTAGAATGGCATGAACAAAAGATTTATTTTCTGTTTAAAGTAAGAAAAAACCACTTTATTCAAGTGATAACACTCGTTCATAACTTGACAGGATTAGTGAAGATGTTATTGGAAGACCAAAGGAGATTTGAGCAGGCAATGAAGTGAGAGTGCATGATCATTAAACAAGTTTGCTCTGTATGTTGGTACACATGTATGTCTTGAAAAATATTTGGTAATTTCTGATTGTAGTTGAACTGATTGTGTAGTTTGCTGCTGTGGTTTCTTTGTACAATGTGCTGTCTTAACCAGGAGACTCACCGAGATGGTGTCTGTTGAACAGGTTTTGGATTATAGAGGAACACACTTGTCACTGTGTGGTTGTGCTACTGTAGCATTAGTGTAATGCTTTCAGTGCCTTTGTGCTAATGCTCTCATATGTCTACTGTCTTTGTATCATGTTTGGCTAAGTTATCAGAAACAAACCTGTGGGAAATAGCCTTTTTTCAGTGAACTTAGTTGGGAATTAAGTAAAGTGTGTTTATGTTTTCAGTAGATATTTTATAAAAGCAAATGAAAACTTTTTTGTGGTTTTAATTCTTGGTATGGCAAAACATGGATTGAAACACCAGGAACTCCTTATGAATGCGGATGCATCTGAGGGCAGGCCCGTGAGCAAACTCAGGTTTGCAGGAATGTCCTGCAGTGGCTGCACAGGAGCACCCAGGTGCTGATGGAAACATCTTCAGCTCCCGCGGAGTGCGGCCGTCCGAAAGTCTGTTCAGCTCTCACTTGATGGTCTCGAGTATAGCTGCCTTTATCGGTCAAATTTGCTTCTTTTCAGAGTGTAGAACCTCCACACCCAGGCTAACGAGCCAGCAAAGCTGTGTTTCCCACCTGTCTGCACTTGGCATGGATGCACACGACCTCTGCATCATGAATGGAAATCTCCAAGGCCAAACATATGTGCTTCTTGCTCACATAATTTGGCCTATGACTGTTTAAAATAAAGCATTATTTTAGTAACTAGAAAAAAACCTACTATTTAATATTTTCTAGTAGTCACATGTGAAGCTCATATGGGTTAATACTTCCAAAACAGTTGGAAATAATATCACGACTTGAACACTTTCATTTGTGAAATTTTCCTTTACTATTGGAGAAGTAATTACCTTTTAGGTTGCTTCAAAGTCAGAACAATCAAATGCTTTTCAGTCCATTTTTTTTCTTCTATTTCTGAGAGAAAAATTAATATTTCAAAGAAAATTTTTATTCTGTATATTAAGGCACATAAAATTAGTATACCTATTTTTGTATTATTTGGTAATAATTGCATTCTAATTTAATACTTTAGGGTTCTAGAAAAAGGCTTAAGTTATTAACAATATAATTAGCAAAAATTCTGTATTTTTTTACAATTTGGATCTCCTTACCACATTATGAAATTTTCAAATGAATGTCTCCTGCTCCTATCTTAAATTGGAGAAAACATTGCATTGGCTTTTTGCAGTCAAATTACTAATGGGAATTTGGACAACTGAGCAGGTAAGTAGCTCAGTGGTGAGAACCCTTGTTCACATGATGACCGACCTGAATTTGAATTCTTAGCACTCACATAAAAGCCAGGTATGGCTGTGTTTATCTTTAATCCCAGTGTTGTGGAGGTCAGGGCTAGAGGCAAGGCAGGAAGATCATTGAGCCTTCTAGCTGTCATCCTAGCTTTAGGCTTATGAGATACCCTGTCCCAAGGGAATAAGATTTAGAGTGATAGAGAAGGACACTTGAGAGCCTATGGTCTTTGCACATACCATACACATGCACACCACTGTACCTCCATATACACAGAATAAAGAAAGAAAAGAAAATCAGATTAGATTACAGTGCTAGGTCTTGACTGTAGTAGTTTACTTATGGTCAAAGAGATATTGTGCTAGTTTTTTTTTTTTTTTTTGTCTTGGCATACACTGTCATAGCCATGAGTATACAAAAATTTTCCCCAGTATGAAATATTTTAATATCATGATTATTAAATTGTTTTGAACTTTTTTAAAACAGGACCAAAACAGTATATGCCCACCAGAGCAAGATGCACTACAGTTGAGCAATCAAAGTATGGATCAAAAGATAAGAGGGATTTAGGTAGGTAATTTTAACACAGAAAGTAATGCTACAATATTGACTTAAGTTTTAGAGAAATTGGTATAATACATCAGGACCAAATTATAGATTCTTAAAAAATCTGAGATCATGAGCGGAAATAAAATTTAAAAAAATCTGAGATAATTATAAGTTGCAAAACAATTTGAATTGCATTGAACCTGAGCAAAACCTTGAGGTTCCACCCTGGAATCAGCACCATGACAGGTTGATTGTCTGGAGTGAGCAAGTGTAGGGTCTTCTCATCTCTGATGAGAGCAAAGCACTCAGTCAAGAATTTAAGAATTTTACTATTGGAACTCTGTTATTTTTTTCTATTATCCAGATTTTTTTCAGCAAATAATGTTAGATAGGAAAAAAAAAAATCCCTGTAGTCACTTAACAGTTTCGGCTTTTGGAATATGTTACATAAAACTGTTTTGGTCATCCACCAGCAGTCAAGGTTAAGCTTAGAAGTAAGACATCAAATGGTTTCAATGTTATTTCTCATTGATTTAGATGTAGTTGGGTGCTTTAGTCTGATGACTGTTAGTATAGGTAAACTGAGATGTGTCCTATATAAACTTATAAATATTCTTTAATTTTTTGAAATGTAGTCTCTGTTTCCCAAGCTTCTGCTGGAATTAAGCAACTTCTGCAGTGCTTGCAGTTTCTTTAATTTTGGGGAAGACAATAGCTATGGGCCTCTGGTTGTTGACCATCATAGAATTTTAACGTCTATTTCAAGTTCAAAGATGCAGAAAAATTACTGGCAGTATTTCAGAATGACTCTTTAATACTTACAGTCCCTTCTTTCCTTAACAATGCTGCCATTACTAATTTAGTAGCTATTAGTGAAAATATAACTATATTTAGTACAACTGAGGTGTTCAGTATAGTTACAGTGAGGAATACAATAATAAATGAGACCATTAAAATTTAAATTAAAATGGAATAATACTGAAATTTGTATCAGTGCCTCTTAGCATCAGAGAAAGTTCTTTTTTAAAAAAAAATTACAACATTTATTTATTGAATCTAAAATTTAGCAGTCAAAAAGATGGAGCAGTAAGGATGTCTTAAGAAAGTTGATCAAGTGGGGCAGAGAGTGTGGAATGAGCAAGTTTACATGCTGATAAAACCTCTTGTCCTCTCAGTTGAAAGCAAGTGGTTATGTTTATACCCTTCTTGTACTCTGATACGGAGGAGAATTTTGATTTTTATTCCATTAACTATTATTGGTTTGGCACATATATGTTGATTGTGTAATATTGTCAGAGATCTTTATAGGCTATTGATAAAGGCTAGTAAAGAATCTACACAGAAAATAAAAAGAAACTGAGAAGAGACAAGTAAAGAAATAGCACCAAGCTGTGGGACGATTATGAAGAACATAGAGTTGGACTAGCTTAATGTCCTGGTGTTGCTGCGTGCTGGGTAGAGGAGACATTCGCTTAGATCCTGCGGTCAAGGATTTCTCTTTCTCAGACCACTTTTGTACAGTTGCTGAGTGACATGATAAAGGGAACCACGGGGCTGTGGGAAGTGAATCTCAGGCTCTGGTGACAAGGGACTGTGCTGGGTTCGCAAGATGGAAAGAGAGGCTGATGGGCCAGGAGCTGAGCAGGCGAGGCGTGTGCCCTTCTTTCCCACCTGTGACCATCTGTGTATTCTTACGTCCGCCCATCTGGCTGGTGAGTCTTAGGGTGAACTTTCCATGGATTTCCCCAAGAAGTCTTCATTTCCCTCTTTCCTTTCAAGTTTAAAGTGCATTCAGCTTTTGTATCCAAACCTGTTCCCTAAGTTTTCCTATGTCCTGACACATATTGTAATTTCAGCTCTCCTTAAATAATAGCAGTATTTCTTCTCTTCTCTTTTTCCTTCTCCAGTTCTGATTGAACCTCCAGGCCTTCCTTATGCTAGGCAAGTGCTGAGCTGCGCCCTAGGTCTCCTCACTTGGGATGAACCCTGATCTTAGGCGTGCTAGGCAAGGCTCCACTGCTGAGCTGTGCCCCAGGTCTCCTCACATTTTTGCTGAATATTCTATCACTGAATTTTCAGATGGAATTGTTTCTGCCCATGTCTTGTCTTGGCATGAGATTTTCATTGGTGGTTAAATTTAGTTTATTAAAAAAATTCTTCACACAGGTAACGAAAACAATCAAAGAACTTCTTTCCCCTATTTTAGAGCACAAAATCTTTGTATTTTAGTTCAGTTAGATTACGGACTAATCATCTGTGAACAGATTTATTCAATACATTTTCCTAGAAAAGCGAATCCTGACTGATGCAAACATTTAAAGTTTTAAATATGTTGATAGGTTGAAACTACATGCATTTTGGAGTTAGCAGAAAAATGTTTGGCAATTTTCAGGGTAATTCTTTGGAAAACAAAACATTTGTGAAGATGTTCTGGTACCGATGCAAAGTTTCTGACTTTTTAAGAACAGTTTTTGAGGTGGAGACTTGACGGCATCAGGTGCGCTCCCACGCTCCCACAGCAGTGCCGGCGCAGTGGCGTCCAGTGGACACGCATCAACGGCTCAGATGTTTCTTCAGTGATACCACAGGGAGGGCTGCCAGAAGCTAAGCTCTGAGCATTTGCTCAAACAAAGTTAAAATCATATTCACAATGCGCTGACATTTGATGGATTTTTTACAAAGATTGTTTTTGAAATAGATTACTTTGGCCAGTTGCAAATTGTTTGGAATCAAATTAACTAGGTTCCTTTTGTAAGTTTGTAAGAACATGCTCATTTTCATTGTAAAATTGATAATTTATTATACATTCTATGCAATCTTTAGTCTACTAATTCTTCGTCATGATATGTATGCAAATGTCATACTGAAGTCTGCTATTTTATGTGCTAACTAAAAAGTTAACTTGAAAAGGTAGAAGAGAATGAGCTATTCAATAAATAAAAAGTAAAAGACTAATGAATTAGCTTGGTGGGTATGATGCCTGCCCACAGAGCCTTTGACCAGAATTCAGTGCCTGAACCCACAGAGAAGTGACTTCTTAGAACTTTACCCATTCTTTATGGTATGCATTCCCTATCCTTGCTGCCCTCCTCTTTCTTCATTTCCCTCTTTCCTTTCATTTCTTTCAACCTTTAGAAAAAAAGAATCACAAAACTTCAGGTCTCAACATTATTTTACTTACTAATTTCTTGAGTAAAATGAATTTGGCATATAAGTGAATTCTATAGTCTTTCAGTGTAGCAACACTGTTCAAAATAATGTGGAAAGCAATTTTATGGAATAATGGATAATTCATATCATGCACAAAGTAGTACTTTTAGTGAAATCACAGATAAGTAAATCACAGATAAATATTGCTCAAGGAAAAGATTTCCAGCCTTTTAGTTGACTGATAGTGTTTGTCACTGCTAACCTTTCTACCATTAAAAAGGGCTATTCACCAGTCAGTATTAGGAGATGCAGCTTAAGTTCCCATCTGAGTGACAGTCGTACCTTCCTGTTCATCTCCTCACTGATGTAGTTGCTGAGTGTGACAAAGGCAGTTGAGCCACAGGTGGGTTGTCTCATGACAGCGAAGGGGAGGGCAAGGCAGGTAAGCGGATGTGTGTAGCTGTGTAGAGGTAGCTGGAGAGGCTTAGCGTGGGGCACAGTGGAGAAGGCACACTCCGCAGAGTGTGAGTGAGAGCTGCCCTCACTGCCGTGCCCCAGCTTCGCACCCACCGTTGTTGCCATGAAGAGATCACGTACCCAGGTCTTCTGACTGTTGTCCCCTAGAAAAGAAAGAAATACCTACTATTTGTCCTGCAGACGAATCTTTATCTTTTGCCCATTCAGTTTTTTATAAGGTTAAAAAAACCCCACCTATCTTAGATTTTGATTTTTAAAACATGTTTATGTTTAAGAACATGGCATTCTTTTGATCTCAGGATCCCTTTAAACTCATAAAACTGTTGTGGAATTAAAAAAAATTTATTTTTATCAAATATATCCCAAATTATAGCTTAAAATTTAGAGAAGCTTTATTAATTCACACTAAAATGCCAATGTTATACATTGTATAAACTTTTTAACATAAAGTTTATTTTCCAAAAAAATGCATTGCTTTACTTTATTGCAAATTAATATATACTATATTGGAGAAGAGCTGGCATCTCAGATCGGCTCCTGGAGGTTTGCGTCCTGTTGCCATAAGGTGTTTTGATTCTATTGTGGTAAGAAAAACTGGTTCAATATAGGTACACATTTACGGAAGGCGAGGTATTTCAAATGATCATTCAGGGAACTACTTCTCAGTCGCTGTGATACATACATGATTAGGTAAACACAGTTTAGGGAACAAAGCATTTGTTTATTCACACTCCTCTAGGTTATAGTCCATTGTGTTGGCAGGAAAGTTCACGCCACTGTCAGAAACTGAGGGAACTGGCCATTCCTTATACATAGGAATAGTTGAAAATAGGGTGTATTTTCTACATTGCCAGTCTGCCAAAGCAGACTTATGCCAGGGAATGGTTCCACCCACTGTTGACTGCATAGTCCTACATTAGTTACAGGTTTGCTTTAACCAAATAATTCTTCATCAGTTACAGGTTTGTTTTAACCAAATAACTCTTCATAGATGTGTCTAAAATCTCACTTCTCAATTTTCAAGTTGACACTTAAGACCAACTGCTACAGTAATAGATATTTATAATATTGTATCAAAATTCAGTGATTCCTAGGTTTCTAAAAATGAGCATTGTGAATATACAGTCATATTGTAGTTTTCTATGCTGATTGGTGATTATTGATTATCTTTCATACTATGCTATATTAAAATCTGTCAGTCTGTCTTGCTATTTGAATGGATATATTAACTATGCCTGATTTAATAAAATTGTGCATTAGTAATTTGCAAAATTCTTTCTATATCATGAAAGAATGCTGCAGTAGAGTATCAAATCAGTGTATTCACCTATTTTTAAAATCAGTACTAAGCCTATTGATTCCACATATACATCATAGAGCAGGAAGCGTTTGTCAAAGTTCTACATTTCCTTGATATCCAAGCCCATCATCACCAACAAAATAGTCTTCAGTGGTGGCCGTAACTGACATCTGAATAATCACTATTTGTAGCCTGTTTCAAGTAGAAATGGTCTTGAGATAACAGGTTTGCTTGGCACCTCAACATCACATGTACATTTGCAGTTGCTTTGCGTAGAGGTTTTATGTAGCTCTGTTTTGTCAGAAAGCCTTGTGAAGCTAACTTTGGTGCTTTATTAAGTGCCTTGTTTTAATCAAACAGACAGGCAGTGGGTGTGCTTGTTTGTAATAAGAAGGTAGCTACTTGGTGTTAAGTTGTGGAGCCTTTGCCCCTGTTGTTTTGCTTCAGCAGGGCAGGAACAATAGCATAGAAAAGATAGGTTATATTCCTTTGGTGTCATGAATACATATTACTTTTGTCTAAAGAATTCACCATCCCTTTCTTAAAGTGCTTTTGGGACCCCAAGGATCAATCAACCACACTTGGAGAGCTCCTGGTATGGTAGAGAGGGGGCCTGACTTCAGAATTAGACTTAGGTGTGAAGTTTGTGTGCTTTCACGGTTCTTATGATGTTGGGTGTTTTGCTTCATTTTTTAGCACTTAGGCAGTAGGCTGAAATGAAGCAGTTCGTCTTGTCTTGGTTTTTGTTGCTTGGATTACAGTTCATAAATCTTGAAATAGTGTAAGCGTAGATGCTTGCTATTTCAAAACGAGTGTGTCATATCATCTAATGCACTTGGTCTGTCATGAAACACTAAACATGCTAGATTTTTAAAAAATTTTTCTTGCATGTGTATATATGGTACATTGCTTATGTGTGGTTAGTGGTGTATGCAGGCAGGTATGCTGTGTGTGTGTGTGTGTGTGTGTGTGTGTGTGTGCTTGCAGATGTGAGTACATGTATGTGGGCATGCTTGTGAAGACCCAAAGTTGATTTTGGATATATTTGCTTACTCTCCTCTTCATTTATTGTTGCTTGGTCTCTCCATAGAACCTGTACCTTACTGATGGCTAGTCTAACCACCTTACCCTGGGGGTCTCATGTCTCCCTGTTGACATCACAAGTGGCAATCATATCTACCCAGCTTCTGTGTGACTTCTGGGGATTGAACCGTGCTCCTCATGCTTGCCACTTCAAGTGCATTATTCTCCGAGCTGTCTCTGCAGACTCCTAAGTACTTTCTTCCTTTTTCTTTTTCTCTCGCCATCCACCTGTCCTTTTCTACCCTCCCTTCCCTTTCCCTAAATACATCTGTCCCATAAAACACTTTTAAAGAAGGAATTGAATACAAGATATTAAATGATTTGAAAAGTCACTGGGAAGGAGTCTTTAGCTCAGTCTTGTGAAGTGGCTGCAGGTCACTGCAGGACAATAGCCTGGTGATCTCAGTCTGCGCCATCTCAGGTAGGTTCCAGGTAGGGTTCAGAAAGCAGGATGGGTAACTGCCACTACCTACTGGATATTGGGATACAAGTCTCCTTGCCACTTGGACTCTGTGAGTTGATATTTCTGCAGCTGGAAATTGGGTACTGGAGTTCTACTGCAGAGTGACCTTTATCTGTTAAACCTATTGGGAAAAAAATGCCAAAAAGTAGCAAGACAGTAGCAGGACAGTGGTCTCCACCTTCAAAATCTCACGTTAGGGTATCCAGTTGATTCAACCTAAATTTTATATTTATTTCCGGTGAAAATAGAAAATACTCTTTTATAAAAATTAAATATGCCAGAAGGCTAATTGACTTTCTGCTTTTATTTTCATTTTGTTTGTTTTGTGATTTTCAAACTCTTTTCTTCTCCCTTCACCGTACAAGTTAAGTCATCTTAACTGCCACAATGGCTCTCACTGAATGGCGCATCTCGTGCCTCTGCTGCAGTGTAACTGCACTGGATGGCTGCACCCTTCATTGCCTTTGCTTTGTGTGCATGTGGCTCTTGTAGCCAGGCTTGCAGACCTTGGCTGCTGGCCTGTGCGAGGTGAATGTCATCTCCAGCATGCTTGGCATGACAGTGAAGAGCATCCCTGCGTGATGCAGCGGGGGTCTACTTACTCTAGTTTCGTGAGTGTGTTTAAAGCTAAAAAACTCTTCTAGAACCACTACTCTAATAATTTCAAAATTCTTATATTCTGCTATTGGAGAAAAAATGTAGATAACATTAAAAGTAAGTTTTAAAAATCATTAATATGCTTTAGTTTTTCTCATTAAGCTAGATGATTCTCTTATGTTCAGATGTATATGTATGTATATGTATATATGTATGTGTGTACCTATATATTCATATAAACTGATGATAAAGTTAAGGTAACTTAATTTTCCTTTTGTTTTTCTTTTATAGAATTCAGTTACTTCAAGGAAAGTTTAATTTTATACATTTTTAAAATACATGTCAAATAAATATAAAACACATCCAGAACAAAAGTAATTTCAACTATCCGTACTTTATCTTGTCAAACTAATTTCTATAATTTCTTAAATGATAATGAGATGAGAGTATTTACCATTATCATCTTTGTGCATAAGTGGACCAGAAAGTATTGGGAATTTGGATGAAGATATAATTTTACTTAAGGGTTAATAGTTGTAATTTTTTTAATTAGACAAATAATTAAAATATGTAGTAGTATTCAACCTTTCTTTTGCTTGGAAATGAATGATCATTTTCATTCATTTCCATATCTCTTTGTTTTAATGAAATGAGAATCTTAGCTATATTAATTACGCGTATGTTTTCTATGTAAATTACCTGGTGCAGAAGCACATCAAATTGAAAGTGACAACTTCTTACATTTTTGTCCTTCCCTTTCTTTTAGTGAGATGTGTTCTGCCACACACACATGCACATGTTTTTATTAGATTTAGTAAGAGACTTCACAGTAAATACTGAAATTTCTCTAATTTTTTTCTGCATTTGCTGAATTAGAAGACTGTCAAGTTTGTAAGAATAACTGGTTATGTCTGTTCATTCTTTTTAGGTAGACTTGCTTCTCTTAAAAGAAATAGGGAATTAAGTTTGTGCTGCTTTTGGTTTGTAAGGGTTTATTGGGTATAAAAACTCTCTAATAAGAATTGCTTTTGGAGAAAATCAACAAACCACAATCCAGAACTTCAGAGACTCTATATCAATCACATAGAACTAGGCCAGCCTCATCTCTCCCCATCCTGGAGCTCAGGGACATTTGCGGAAGAGGGGGCGGTAAGATTGTAAGAGCAAAAGGATGGGAGGAGCAACGATTTGCAAGATTCTCAACAATAGTTGGGGCCAAAGCAATCAGTAATGGGACTTTGCATGCCCTGCGCAATGTCCAGCGCACTGTTGCCCTCATAAAGTCTAGCATCTGTTAAGGGCACCGAGACCCCTGGAGGCAAGGGATTGACAGCCATAGTAGTGATCTTATGCTTAAGGGGAACAAGAGAAAGGGCTTATGGAAATGCCACTGGGTCCTTATATGTCATCGGAGAGGAGGACCCAGTGGAGAGTTAGGCGTACACAATAAAGGACTCTCTGGGAATTGGGGGGGAGGCACTGGGGGATGGGGAGGGGGAGGAGGGGACTCGGGGGGAGGAGGGGGGAGGGAGGGAACTGGTAAAAAATTTTTTAAAATGTATAATTAAATTTTTAATAAAAAAAAAGTATTGCTTTTGGTTAGTTTGCCTTCATTTTGAGAAAGGAAGTTCTGTTTTTCAGATGTAATCGATCTCACTGGAGATGATAAAGATGATCTTCAGAGAGCAATTGCCTTGAGTTTGGCAGAATCCAGCAGGGCCTTCAGGGAGACTGGGATAACCGACGAGGAGCAAGCCATCAGCAGGTAATGACAGTCCGGGGACAGTGAAGTCATGGTTGGCTGCATTTTAAAAAATCATTTTTTGTGTGTGTGTATATTTGTGTGATATTTATTGTGTGTGTGTGTGTTGGGGGGGTTGATATGTGGGCCACACACATGTAGAGAGTCAGAGGACAACTTCTTAGACTTGTTTCTCTCCTTTCACTTCTACATAAGTTTTGAGGATCAAATTCAGGTCGCCAGTGGCCCATGATTGACTATATTATGAAAGGTAATAAGATACATTCCATTCTGAGTAAGTTATTGATATGTTTCTATGTTGTTTTGATGTTCTGTATCTAAAAGTTTTCTATTTTAGTTTTGAAACTTTTAAGGATTTCATGATAGCATTATGGAACATTAATTTAGTCACCTTGCATCACCTGGTGCAGAAGCACCAAATAGATACACCAAATTCCTTATTCCTGTGATTCTGAGGTAGAGAAATGTAGACTGTCAAGTTACTGCTGAGCATGAGTTAAGATGAAAACTATTCAACTCCCCGAGATCCCCCCCACCCGTGAGCTGCATCTGTGTTGCTAGCAGATAGGAGTCAAGGTCCTGGGCCTTCTGCAGTCAGCCTGCCCTGCTGACACTTGGTAGCTTTTGCTTCTGCTTCTGGAAAGTCTCACTTCACTTGCTCCACCTGTGCCTTGCTTTAGTGTAAAATGAAAGCACAAGTTGACTAGGGGTTGTAGTCCTTGTAGAGTGAGTGGATCTCCAGGCGGCTGGTGAATTAAACTCTCTTCCACACTAATTGGTGTCTGAGGAATCATTCCAGGGAATCCCCACAACACTTCTTTAGAGTCCTCTGTCCTGTTCAATAATATACAGTGGGGTTAACAGACTTTTTCTGTAAAGTGCTGATAGTAACTACTTTTTACTTTTTGTGCATGTGGTTTCTGTCATAACTATTCTCAGGTTGTAGTACAAGAGCAGCCTGAGCTACTACATAATGATCATGACTGTTTCAATAAACCTCAGCTTGTGCAAACAGCTAGCAAGATGGATTTGTTCCCGGAGCACTGACCTGAAGTTTTACACACAGGTAGTTAGGGCTTCTAAGAAATATGGATTTCAGGATGCATAATAAAGATATTTTCAGTTTCCTAACTGAAAATTTTTAGTTTGGATCACTTGCACCTGAGTATTAAATAAATTTGGTTTTAAACTAAGCACTGCTAATGAAGAAACCTTTATAAGTAGCTGCGATTCTCTAAACATCTATTTGGAAACAGTGGTTTTATCCAATTTCCTGAAGTAGAAATTTAGCTCCTGAGAGGTTAAATGATTTTATGAAGGTCCATAGCTGAGTCTTAAGATTCCATTGTGTTTTTCATTGTAAAGCAGCTACTAGAAGCAGAGTCTTATCAGTTTTCTTAATTTCGTTTAGCATATTAGGATATTTAAGATTATATCTACATGAGATGTAAAGACTAAATCAAAATCCTTGTCTTGATTTTTGGTTGTGACTAGTATTTAATGCTGGCTAATAAAATGTGACAATTTATTGTTGAAAACCCCAAAACACATAGGCTGTATTAGAATATTTTAAAGTGTCATCTCCCCTGCCAGATTCCCTCCTATTTTCATTTCTTTGCACTTGCGCAGAGTACTGTGTTTCATCTGGTTTATCTTTGATAACATATGCCTGATGTGATTCATGCTCCAGCAAGTTTTATAGCTTAGTGTGTTTGTCATTGAAGAAAGCATCCTCCTTTTCTTCCCCATCAACATTAGTCCCCATCAATCTGTCAGAAGTGTGAACATCTTGAGATCTTTTTGCTTTCATAGTGAGATGTTGATAAGACATGAAATCTTGTGTATCATCGCACTGTCATACCCAGGAGATAATATCAGGCCCACCACTGTCCTACTTCAGACTCTTACAGTCTTGTCCCCCCCTCTTCTGCAATAGTTTCTGGGCTTTGGGGTGGGAGCAGATAAGGCATGTATGTCCTGTTAAGGGACGAGTACTCTGCGGTCACTTATTTTCTGCATTTTTGACAAGTTGTGCTTTTCAGTGATTAATACCTTCACATTCTAAGGGCCCAAGATCAGGGAATCCCATTAGCTTTGGTGCTTGTACCATCTTAACAGCAGTTGCTACTATGACAGAAACTCAAAATGGAGCATGTATTGGAGGGAGAGGCCACATTGCCAGAAATTTAGAGAGAGACACAGAGAAAGAGGGAGAGAGAGAAAGAGAGAGAATGAACTGGGTCCTATAATCTCTTCCAAGTGCATTCTTCAAGGACTTAAAGACTCCTAAACCTCCAAATATTACCATTTGTAGAACCAGGATTCCAATACATGAACTCTTGGAAGGCAAACCATATCTAAGCCATAGCATATTGCTAAGAAAGAAGTAGACTGTGGATACCGTTGACATTTGCTAATTAACTTCATTGAGCTGACTTATGTCTCAGTCACATTTCTTGTGAAAGTGGTTTGGCACCTGACATGACTTTGAAGCAGCTTGTTGGGAGGAAAGCAAAGTTGTTTCAAGAGCTCTCCTCCAACTATTTCAGAATTCGAATTTGGTGGTGTACGCTATTGATAAACTTTTTTATTGAAAATAGCTTCAAGTGTTTTCTGTGACATATACAGTATTTTAAAATCTTTTAACAAGCATTATAGACTTGATAAGCAAAATTAATAAATGAGTGAATGAATGACTAAGGTCAAAGTAGAAGCAGAAATTCAATGACAGAAGAACCCTGCCAGTCACATTGCTCTGGTGTGCTGGGATAGAATCTGAGCCCTGGGCCTCCCTCCAGTCAGTGTTCTGTACTGAGCTCTATCTCCACTCTGGGATGTGTTTTAAAAACAGATTTTTAGGCTGACTTCAAACTTTTGATCCTCCTGATTGCTGAGATTACGTAGATATCTTAGCATATCTTTTGTAGATTGCTTTGACTAGATTGAATGTGTCTTGCAGCTATACCTGAATTTGATATTCTTGTTGAATGGGCATAGGAAAATCACACAGAGCCCCTTGTGAATCTGCTTCAATTCATCTAGCTAAATAATTTTAGAGAGTTCCTGTGGTTTTTAATGAATAAGTTGAATGGGTAACTTGATTTGGTGGCTAGCGGTAATTTTGCTATGAGTGGGACACTGTTAAAAGTGATGCACATGGGAGCTGGAGAGGGAGCTCAGGGGTTAAGCCTCTGTCTTGGGAGGCAGAAGGTCCTGAGTTCGGATCCTAGATCCCACGTATAGACACTGGGCAGAAGCCGGGGCAGCCTGCGTTTTTGGTACTGGTAGGGCGGAGCCTGTGAATCCCCGGGCAGAGTAAAGGAGGAGGTGGAGGCGTCCATGGTGGTTCCCGAATTCGTCTGTGGTTCTACACACACATACATGCACACACACACACACACATACACACACACACACACACACACACACACACACACACACACACAATTGAATAAATAAAAAAAGTGATGCACATGTAAGCTGTTCATTATTTAAGTAAATTTACTATGATCCTATCATTTCAACATACGTTGTTACTTTTTTTTTAAGCTGTCATTAATTCCTCAGGATACTGTGCATTTTCATATAGGTGGCTGCAAATAGTAACTTTGAAAGTGGATTATATTGTTAATCTATTATCAGGTTTAAACAGGAAACAATGCTGTTAGAGATAAAATAATGCTATTTTGAGATTAAGATGGACAAAAATTTTAGGATAAAAAGGTTGTGGCAGGATTAAGATTGTTTTAAGGAAGCTAGAAAACTTTGTAGCTTGCAAAAAGCAGTTTAGGAAAGTTCAAAATAATTCATTTTTGAATAGTAACACATTTCTTGATACTTGAATAATAATACATGAATAAATATATGGTCTCTGGGTATTGCAGTTTTCAGTGATGATGGTATTTATGTTTTATGTTTTAGAGTTAGAGAAACATCACTGAACAATATAGTGTTACTCTTTGTTGTGTTACTGTTCTGTAGGTGAGTTTATTTTGGAAAAAAGTATTTATGTAGATATTTGTTTCATTGTCTTCCCTAGCAAACTATTCAGTGAATAGTGAGCGTGTATGTATTGTTTTATTTAGCTTTCATAAAGTTGTGGACTGCTTTTTAGTAGAAGCTTTTTAGTAAAAGCTTTTTATTAGAGCTGCTTTTTAGTAGAGGAAGAAATTATTGATTACATTATAGAACGTTTCCTGGAAGATTAACAGATTATTATTATAAAAAGTCATAATGCTATGTTGTAAATATGTAATTTAGCACCACAATTTCTCAGGAAATCAATCCAGGTATTTTATTCCTGGTACTTGGCCTCTAACTTGTTAAAATGTAATTTAAGAGGATTTTTATGGTATAGCACTTCCTTTTGTGTTTCAAAATCTTTTTTTTTTTTTTTTCGAGATATTGTCTCAAAATATGAGCCTTTCTGGCTTGAAGTCATTATTAGACCAGCTGGACCCATCTCCCAGTGCTGGGGTTATAGTGTGCACTCCAGGATCAGGGCTTGAGTTTAAAATTCCCCAGGAAAAGTTGTTGTTCTTTCTGTGTTTGCATTGACACTGCCATTTAGGGAGATGGAACCTTCATTTGAGTAACTTAACACCTCACTGAATTCATTAGAGCTGGAGGTGTGAAGTTCTTAAAATTCACAGCATGCTGCCGCTTAACGCGCAGGATCCTACTGTACTGTGTTTTTCATGTTGTCTTCTTGTTGCTGAAGAGTTCTCGAAGCCAGCATAGCGGAAAACAAAGCGTGTCTGAAGAGGACACCCACGGAAGTGTGGAGGGATTCCCGAAACCCACACGACAGGAAAAGACAGGACAAAGTACCTGTTGGCCTGAAGAATGTCGGCAACACTTGCTGGTTTAGTGCTGTTATTCAGGTAAGACTCCTGCCAGCCCTTGCCTAGTGGCCAGAGAGCAACAGAAGTGGGGTGCAATTGTGTTTCTTGTGTATTTAGCTAAAATATAGGCAGTTTGTAGTATTTGTCCAGTAAAGTAGGTTGGAGATTTTAATACTCCCCACTTCTGGGCTTCCATTTTCTGTGACTTTTTTTTTTTCTTTCTTTTTTTGAGGTACGTTCTTACTTGAGGTAAGTTCCAGGCCTAAGCTGGTTTAGACCTTATGGTGTCCTGCCTCAGCTGCTGATGCTGAGATGCAGGTATGAGCCATGACATCTAGGTAGCTGCAGGTCCCTCTTGTCCTTCAGAGTTTTAACCAGGGCCTCACCGTGTAGTTCAGGCTAACCTTCACTTCACTCTTGATTCATCCCCAAGTCCTTAGAGTTGCAGGCGCTACCTCGAGGCCTTGCCTCAGTGTGGGGTTTTAACAGTGGAGCACAGCATAACACCTTTCACTTTGTGAAATTCATTTCTCCTCCTTTGCTCTTAGGAATTACTATTATCTTGCTGACTTTTATATTGGAAAAAAGTTAATTTTTATGTCTTTCCCTTAAAATTCAGAGAAGGCTTACAACCAAATCAGGAAAGCAAAGTCAACTTTTCAGGGTCAGATCACAGTTACTTGTTTCTAAGGGAAATGTTCATAGCATTGGATTCATTTAGTGATTAGGAAGTGAGAAGGCGTTTTATTTGAAGGTGTTCTATAAGGGAATTGTAAATAATAGTGGCAAATTAAAAATAATGTATTTTCTTTCTACTCTAGAAAACCCCAACGCAGTGCTTCTTTATGTTTTCTAAAGTAGGATATTGGTAGGTGCCGATATCCATTATTTCTCAATTTGGATTTTTTTTTAGCTTGATCGCTAATCTTTTACTTTTTCATATGATAATAAAAATTGTCATACTCCTTGACAGTTCTCTTTTAACATTAAAAATCAGACACAGAGTTTTAAATATGACAATCTGAATTATAGTGCACTGTTAATTTTGATAAGTTTTTATTCATTTTTTTGTGTTGTAATAGTTAAAATATAATTTTCCTGAGGAGAGCTTAGAATCATTGGATACATATACCATTTATTCTTATATTTAAAATCACTTTGTTTTTGTAATTTTCTAAATTTGTATATGGCGCCTTCAACTTTAATGTGGTCCTGGAGCATCTAGCTGTCCTGTTCATTTGCTATAAACTTGTCTATTTGATTAGTCTATAATTTTAGCTTTGCTTCTATGGCATTGTTACAGTTTATAACCTGCCCCCACCTCTTGCTTGTTACACACATTCCATATGCTTTGATTCATTGGGTGCTACGGATTCAAACCTTGTTCCTCCCTGGACTATTACGGACACTGATAAGTAAAACTGCAAAAGGCTGGTTTCTAAAACACTCAAAGATTAAATAATGCCAGGGTTACAATAAATCATAGTAACTTTTTGCCACCAGCTTAATCATTCATTGTTCACCTAACATGGCAAAGCACAAGCTATTGTTTTATCTGGTACTTTTAAGTCCCTCATCTGTGATATCACCAATTGGCTCTAAACTCTGTTGGCTGTTTCCCTTCCCTGCCACTGTTTATTAGTGAGGTTTTCTTCATGTCATAAGTTGAGACATTTCAAACTATGATGTATGACTATGATCTGCATATTCATGACTTTGTTCTGTATTCCCCAGCACAGTTCTGGCCAGGAAATGAGGCTCATGGAGCAATAGCTTTTCTTGGCTATTCATAAGAACAAGAAAAGTACTTAGAGTCAGTATTTGTTAGCTAAAGTAGATGCTATTATTTGTTGTAGATAATATTCATAGGGAAATCTTATTTGGAGCAATAAGTATTAATAATAGATGCATGAGTAACCAGCTTTTTATTTAATAAGGGTAAATTTGCTTCATTAACTCAGTTCATGTGTGATACAGTTATCATCTGTTAATACAGGAAGTCCTTTTTCTTTACACTAAATATTTTTGATGGGTTAAAGAACAGACTGGGGAACCCCCCCCCCCAAACCCCCACCTTTTTCTTGGTTTATTAGAAAAGTATTATTTTTACTAGATCTAAAAGTTTACCTCCAGTGACTACTTCAAGAGAGTTCCCTAATTTTCCAGCAAAATAGAGCAGAAACAGAGTATTTAATTTTTCTCTTGCATAAATCTAGATGAAATAATCTCTATCCTCAAACTTTCAGGTTATCGTAGTCCAATAAAATGATTTTGGGGAATAGAGAAAAACAGCTTCAGATTTTGGAGACTGGATTGGACAAAAAGTTGTTTGAGGAATGGTTGATTTTATTATTCTTTTTACTGGATTTTGGAAGTATTACATTTTAAGGAGCTTTTTTATTTTACTAATTCTTTGCTTATCAGAGCCTGAGTTTTCTTTTTCTGTTATTGCTTAATTCTCAGTTATAAACTGACATGTGACTTCTTATCGTTAATGGAACTTTCACTTAATTAAAAAAAAGATCAGGCAGAAAATGTACATTAGCACTCAGAGGTCATCAGAATTTGTCCAGCTGTGACATCAGCGCTTTGTGAAATTGTCTCAGGTGGAGCTTTCTCAGCTTTCAGGATGAAGTCAGATATATGCCTTTCATAGACAAGCACTTTCAGAGCAATGCTGCTGAAGTGTGGGGAATGCCCATCGGCTATTGGGAATCCTTGAGGTAGCAACAACCTTTAAAGAGGAAGAAAAACAATTTCTTTTGTGTAGACTCATGCCCAAAGGAAATTTTTGCTATGTAGAAGCAAGGAGATGTTCTGTGGTAGGAGCTTAAAGAATACGAGTGGGTTGGGAGTCTCCTTTAGCCTTTTGGATTCCTTGTAAGAATAGTCCATACCCCGTACATTTGCATTGATAGTTCTCTCCTTTATGCATTATCCAGGGAATAGTCCATCCATTGTGGGCTGAGTCTTTCCACAGCAATTATCCAGTAAACACATATATATATAAGTGATTATAAAAGTATATCATTGTACTAAAAACTGGACTTTTCCTCAGGGATAAAATAGATATTATTGTGCTAATTTCAACATTTCTTTCTATAAGCTGTACAGTTGTCAAGAATACATCTTTGAGAACAGTGATATGCATAGTTCTGTTAATACAGTTTTCTCTTAGGTATCATACATTGTTCTTTTTCAGTCATTATTCAATCTTTTGGAATTTAGAAGATTAGTTCTGAATTACAAGCCTCCATCGAATGCTCAAGATTTACCCCGAAACCAAAAGGTAAAATTCTAAAAATTTACTGCTCAATTATTTGAGGACATTTATATGTGTCATCAAATTTGTAATTGTTAAATTAGAATGTCACTTTTGTAGTCTTCTGCAGTAGCTTTTTATCCTTTGTTAGGATATTATCAATAGGAAACTTTTTCACCTCTTCCATAATAACATGCCAATTCTTTTTTTCCAATTTAGTATTCTTGTGTTTGGATACTCAAATTACATAAATTCTTCAGGGCTAAAATTTACCATTCAAGGTCTTATAATACTCTCACAAAATTGTGTGGGTCTCTTTTTCATTTGATTGATGGAAATTCCTTTTTTTTTTTTTTTTTAAGAAAAGATCTATGCTGTTTTGGAATTCTATTCCAAAGATCTATTCTGTGTTGGAATCGTGTATGGTTAGGTAGTTCCCATTAGATAGTGTTGGTAAGGGAGCTCAGAGTCTAGGGTCCCGTTGCCTGAGTTCTAGCAAATCACTCCATCTTTTTTTTGTGGTTTGCTTAGCAGTAGTGTAGACAATATCTGTGATTATTTCATAGAGTTGCTGAGGAGATTGTGGGTGGTAAAACAAACACCAGAGTTTGGTGTACAATATTAGATGTTAGCCCTTATTAGTTATATAATCAATTTTTAAATGAAAACTTTAGTGGAGACTTTTTACAGATGGGACTGACTAGCATCTATACATTCATAATTAATGGAAAAAGATAGTGTCTGTGGAGATGATCTGTTTCAGTGCATCTTTCCATAAAGAGCTTGGGGCCCTTAGGTGGACTGCACATGAAGGCAAGGAGGTGAGTTTCAGACTTCAGTGCTACACTGAGCTTCCTGCAGCTTATTGTGATAGTGATAAATTATTAAATTGGGTTTTCGTTTCAGTGTTTAATTTTTAAAGCACTTTCTGTACACAGTACTTGAAACATTTATAATGCACAGTAGAGGGAATATAAGTTGAATTACATCCAATTTTTTAGGCTGTGCCTCTGGGCTGTAAAGTGTCAGACAGATGAGCAACTCCATATTAGAAGGACACTGGGCTTGCCTGATAGCCCCTCATGCTGCCAGAGAGATTAAGCAAACCTCTTGGAACATCATAGTGTCTCAGAGTTACTTCCCCTCTTCACAATTTAACGTTGGTAGGCTGCTTCCTGGCATCTCAAATGAAAGATAATGGAGGATTTTTGCAATAATAAATTATTTCCAACATATATTTGATATCTCCATCTTCCTCACCTTGTATTTCCTATTTTTATATTTTGCAAAGTTTTAAATCTTTCATTTCTCATAGTGAGGTGTAATGTTAGTTTTCTAACTTATTATTAGTGTTTTTTAAATTTACGATCTGTGTTTGTGAGCAGGGCTGTTTTGCGTGTGCTCACCCACCCTAGAGGGAGGAGCTTCTTTCTTGAGGAGCGTTTCCTGCAGTGACAGGATCAGTGTTTCCAGCTTTTTTGGCTTAGGGAACTGTCTCTTACCTCCATTCTTTGAAGGACTCTTGCATGGAATAATATTGTGAAATTTTATATAAGTTATTCCACAAAGAACGTTTTCTATTTTTTAACTTGACATGATGCATGATGACAGCAGCACACACTCAGTGTGAAGATACAGTATACATTTGGGGCTGGTGTGTCACATAGCAGAGCTGTCATTTGCGTGCACTGCTAAGCAGAATATTGTGGTAGGTAATTAAAGCTTGCCACAGATCTTGTGACCATTTGAATAAGAGGTAGTGCCCTTAAAATCAGTTTGTATTTTAAAAAGATTTAGTTAATTTTTAAATTAAAACTAATTTTTAAATACTTGTATTTATTTGAACTACTTACTTGCAAATTTAGTGTCTGATAAAAATAGTAATAAGTCTCCACATACAGAATATCTTTGTGCTTAAAATACTATGAAATTATGAAAAACATATTAAATGGTGGTAAAAAATCTCATAGTAACTTACAATATTTACTTTAAATCAATCAATAAGTAGCATTATCAATAACAAACTTATGTTATTTAAAAATCTTGATTCAGGTTAAATATTTTTCAGTGCACTCTATTTTTTACTTCTACTATGGCAGAGTAGGACTCACAAGAGAAGGTAATGCAACCAGGTACGATGCCACATGCCTGTAATCCTAGCATTTGGGAGGTGGAGGTAGGAGAATCCTTAGTTCAGAGGCTAGTGCATAGCCAGACCTGGTCTCTCAGCTTCTCCAGGCACATCCAAAATCGAAAGAGAGATAGAGAAAAAATTCATTTGAGTACTATGCTTTATTTTGGAACTATTAACTGAAGGAATTTTTAGTTTTACAAATTTACTAATTTACCTTTAGTCTCTGATTGTACCTTTAGTCATGATGCATGGAATAATGGACTACAAGTTTCATACATTTTAGAGGATTTACATATACTTTCTCGCTATAAGTAACAGTCAAAAGGAAAACCTCAGAGAGTTGGGAGTGTCTCTTCAGGTCTACTCAGGGAAATGTAAAGTATTATTTAAAAAATAATAATAGTAAGTTACAAAACTAACATTACAACCTCACTATGAGAAATGAAACATTTAAAACTTTGCAAAAGAGTAGAGGACAACAAAGGGCATTTTAGAATTTTCTAACACAATGGAACTATAACCTGAGCTGTCAACCTTTAGAAATTCAGCTGAAACAAAGTGTAAAGTTGATAGCTTAGCCATCCATGCACTCAGGCATCTTATGAGAGTAGACATCTGGATTCAGATCAGTGACAGCAGCTTGTGTGTGCAGAAATTAGAAACAACCAGACAGAAATACCAGGCAGAAGGAAGCTAGAAACCATGGAGAACAGTAAGGAAAGTGGATCAGTTTCTTAAGAAATTTGGCAAAGTCATGACCTTCTAGGGAGGCTGAAGAGATAAGAGCAAATGATAATATAGATGTAAAGAATGAAAATCAGAAGACAGCACTTTAGATTCTGCAGCAGTATTAGAGTGTTAGCAAGAACAGGTGCCTTGCAAGCTGTAGGCTAATAAAGTTTATCACTGAACAAGGAGATCACTCGAGGTATTCCCTGTCTAAAACAAAGTTGAACCTTTCTGATAAAAAAATTCAATGGCTGTATTTTTACAGATAATTGAAAATTAGGTAAAGCTTCCTACTCATTTTTCGAGCTTACCACTACCCTGAAACTAAAATGAAAAAAATATGTTTAAGCAAACGTCACACTAGTATTTCTCATCATTGTGGAAACAATATGTAAACCTGGAAAATTAAATCATGCTGCAAATGTAGTCCTTTCAGTTGATTTGGAAAAGGAGCTTGAAAAAAGCTAACACTTATAAAATCTCCAAAAGCAAGACTAACATAGAACATTTTATTCCTGTAAAGCTCAAACTTTTTTTTTTTAAAGTTACATGTAATATACTTGGCAGAGGAAAATCAATGCTTTTCCTCAAAGATTAGAAATAAAGTAACTGCTTTCATCAATTTTATATTACACTGGAAGTTCTTAGCAGTGCTTTAAAGCCAAAAAAGAAAAAGTAATACATTGGGGGATGAAGAAATGACACTTATTTAGTTGTAGATCAGAAAGATATAAAAAGTACTTGTATGGTTTGTTTCAGGTACTTTATTTTGCTCTGAGACAGTACTCAGACTCAAGAACTTAGGGGTAAAGGGAGATTGATTTGGCCTGTGGTTTTAGAGGGGATGTAATTCCCATCATGGCAGGGCTTGCACAGTAGAAGGCATAGCTGGAGGAGAAGCAGGAGGCTTTTCGGTCACCACAGCCATGAGGAGAAGGAAAGCAAGTACCAAGCAGGGCCAGGCGCTGAAGCTTGCAGCCTCTTTTGAGTGAACTGTAAGAACAACTATTTCTGTGCAAATGATATCATTCTAAGAAACTGTTGTATAAAAATATGCATTATAGCCCTATAGTTTTATAACATTGATGGTAGTTATATACATTGGAAAAATCTTCTCATAATTACATAATATATTTAAGATAGAAGTTAGGATTGCTACAGCAAGAACAAATACCATAAGAACTTCTGATTGTCTTAAAAACGTTTCAGTTATATATATATTTTTTTAAAATTTTCTTGTTTCAAAATTAATAATTACTGATAATTTCTTTTTTCCATGAAAGATTTGGTGTAATCATTTAGTAAGAATTGAATACATGTTTTATGTAGTAAATGTTGTAGAAAAGATAATGAAAATCTTTGAGGAACTTGCAGTCTTGGTATAAAATCAAGATTTCAAGAAGTTCTAAGAGTACAATATTTTAGTGTCATGTTAAGTATCTAGTCTAATTAGTGGCTAGGTTAACAATGTTAAGTGTTTAAATAGAAATACAGTAATCAGAATGAATCTTAATAATACTTTATAAGGTATGTACAAAGATATTTTATTAAATACAAAGTGTTGAACAAATATAGTGACTATATATTGTCTGTTTGGTGATTAAATATTAATGGATTCAAATATTCTAATAATTAATGTTGGTATACAGCAGTGGCTGTTGGTGCTTTATATCAGAAGACACCCATCCAGAAGATACCGAATAGGGGGCATTGTTAACCTTGGAGGTGTCCAGAAAGGGTTGACAGATGAGAGGCTTTTGCATGAGCGCCATAGGGAAAAGCACTTAGTGGGGCCTGGCGTGCGGTGAACACTCACTGATGCTGTTCCTGCGACTCTTGTCACAGATGCTGAAGGGGATGGAGGATATTCTTGGCTTGGGCAGTGACACAATTTGCTGCGAATATGTGGCCAGTTATGTACATATTATGGGTCTGGTCTAAGGTGCTGAAACCTTTGAGTTGTGTAGTTGACACTTTTTTAATATGATGCACAGTGCTGGATTTTTCCTAATTGGTGTCAGATATTTAATTCTCAGTTATCATTAAAGCAAATATCTATTAAGTAGTTGTTAATTGAATTTAAGGTTGATTCCTTTTTTTCTTTAGGAACATCGGAATTTGCCTTTCATGTGTGAACTGAGGTACTTGTTTGCACTGCTTGTTGGTACCAAAAGAAAATATGTTGATCCATCTAGAGCAGTTGAAATTCTTAAGGATGCCTTCAAATCAAATGACTCACAACAGGTATCTTTTCCCCTTCTTAGCTAAACATTGTTATCTCTTTAATCTTAGCAATCCTTAAATTGTTTGAACTGTATGTGACAGTTTAGGGTGGATTATTAAATTTATTAAAAATAACCTGGAGCAATTGAAAACAATATTTGAAAAAAATTTAAATGAAACAAAAAGTGATAGAATTGGTGATATTGAAGTATTAATGTAAAGGAAGTTGTAATTGAAATAGATAAGATAGATAAAAGCAATTAAAATAGAAATAATGAATAAAATTAAGAATATTATTATATAAAATTAAAGATTTTAATCAAGCTTATAAAAATCCAGTGTAGTATATATCTTCATATGCTTGATTTTTGTTGACTGATAATAGTTTTCCTTAATTACATATAAAAAGTTTTTGGCAAGCATTGCCTTTTTCCTTTTTTTAAATAGTGCTATCTTTCATGGTAGCGTGTTACTCTTTTACTGAAGACAGTATTAGAGATGATTTTCATAAAAAAGCAAGCAAACCATTATTTTCACACACTAATTTGAAAAGTGAGAGAAAATAAAGAGCAAGTAGAGAAAAGGAAGGTATAGAGAATAATGAGGCAGCATTAAAGTAATGGGTAGAAAATTATCTCCTTGATAAACAAAGCTACTATTTTTTGCTATTTGTTGGTTTTTTACTGTGTATGTTTCTTGGATATATGGAATGGAATTTAGAGGAGGGTTCTGAAAAATTCTGTTTCTGTCGTCCTTGTATTTTTTTAAATTTTTGCTTTCTTTTTTAAAATTCCTCTCATAAAACAGTTATAAATGGTTAGAATGTACATTTACATCAGTACTTTTTACTTTTTTTTTTTTTTTCATTTTTAAAATTTTTCTCAAAGCAGTCCAGTAATTTTTAGGTTTACTCATTACTTGGTTGTTGAATGTATCTTGTTATAATACAAGCCACAAGAAATGAAGTTTTTAAAATGATCCTAAGCCACAGTTTAGAGTGCTGCTTCTGGTTCTAAATGTGCTCATGCACTCTCACACACGTACAAACACATGAAATTGCTTTTTCTCTGTATTTTCTGTTGAACTTTCTGTATGTAGATGCTAGTGATCTCTTAGTATCTTTCGTTTGTGAAGCTGGGGCAGAAGTGGGGTTCACAGCCTGAGAATCCTGATGGGGACGGCAAAGCTTCTTTGCTGTTCTGTGCTTGTGAGCACTGCAGTGTGTCTTTCCTGAGAGCTGGCAGAGTGGATAAATTAGCTTGTATCAGTCTAAGTCAATACAGATTTTATCAGTCTAAGTCAATATAGATTTTATCAGTCTAAGTCAATACAGATTTGATTTTCTTCTTTTCCCCAAAGTCTTGTCTCTACCACAGCATTAATGGGTTTGTGGAATAAATACCTAAGTTACATGGGTATTGTGGTTATTTTTAAAAGATTTTGTTTTACAGTCTTCCAAAATATAAAATATTTTGAAATACACAACAGTCTTTTGGGAGATCACAATTTTGTTTTAGTTTAGACTATTGTCAACACTTAACTTTTTTATCTTGATCTAGATTTTTGTTATATAATTTTGAATTTTAGATGCCTTAATTAAAAAGATAGGATTTCCTCTAAGATTTGTGATAAGTATTAAACTTTTTTGTGCTTGTTAGGTTACAAAATTTAAAGAAGAATAAGATTTTAAAAAGAAAATTTTACAGATTTATTTAACTGAGGTGTTAAGTCGGTAGTTTAACTGCTGCTGAAGTTAACAAATATCTTGATAAGTTGCTTTAAGTCAAAAAGTATGTGTTGAAGTAAGGAACAGAATTTTCAAAAGCACTAGCCTTTTAACAAGTTAATAGTGATAATTTCTTTATAAAATGGACTTTCTAAATTCTTTATAAAATCAACTTTTGGTGATATGGGTGTTTCATTTTGTAGAAATTCACAATGTGTATAGGAGGTACTAATTTTTTTAAAGATTTTATTTATTCGTGTGTGTGTGTGTGTGTGTAGGATCAAGAGCGACTTTTGGGAATTATCCTGGATTGCTTCTACCTGCTTTTTTGCTTCACTCTGGGATTTTCTAGGCTCTGCCTACCATAGCCAGACGTGCAGGTGGCATTTTTATGTGAATCTGGTATCTGAGCTCAGGACCTTATGCTTGTGAGGCAGTGTCTTAAAACCTGGACCATCTTTCCAGCCCCTAATTTTTTTATACAAACTCATTTGATGTATTTGTATGTACATAGTTCTTTAAGTGAAACCCAATTTTAAAACATTGAGAAATTGCAAACATTTGCTATATTTTATGGGGCATTTCATATGATATTTTTGTGAGTAGTTAAAAATTGCATATTTCAATGACTAGTTTATATACATTGTGTGTTGCAACATGTAGTGCTTTTATTAATAGGCTCAAATACCAAAAAAAACCACCTTTTTTTTCCCCCACAGCAAGATGTCAGTGAGTTTACACACAAATTGTTAGATTGGTTAGAAGATGCCTTCCAAATGAAAGCTGAAGAGGAAACGTAAGTTGCTATGGTGCTTAATGATGTGTTTTATGATGTCAATAAGTGGCAGTCAATTTTTTTTCTTATGTGCAATACAAACATAGAAATAGGTATTCAAGTCAGATTTGTGGGAATCCCAACATTGTCTGTATCATTTTGAAGCTGTTTAGAAATGGTGGGATTCAAATTCTGAGTAGCTCTCAGTTTCTTCCATAAAATTTTAAAGACTTCTGGTGAAATCCTTTCACTCGGGAGCTCAGGACAAGGATTCCTTCTTGATAATCCTGCTTAGTAGGAATCAACATAAGCCTGGGATATATCGTACTTGCAGAGGGCAGAGGTCACTGTTTGTTGTCTTCCTTAGGAACCATCTACCTTGTGTTTTGAGGCAGGTTCTCTCTTTGGCCTGGTGCTCACTGGTTAATGGCTGTGGTTCAACCACCTGGCTCTGCTCTTACATCCCTGGGATTGCAAGATTGCAACAGTCTACCTGGCTTGGTTTTTTTTTTGCGTGGGTTCCAGGGATTGAACTTAAGTCGTCATGTTTGTGAGGCAGCCCTTTATTAACTGAGTCAGATCTCTAAGCATAAAGTCTTGGTTATGTAACAGATCTTGGCTGACTTTCTTAAAGGAAGAGATTAGCACTCTGAAGCCTGTCCTGCTCCTACCTTCAGGAGTTCTGTCTCCTTAAGCTAATCATTTGTTCCCTTACAGCTGCTTTATACTTTGGCAGGTTACTTAGGCTGCCAATAAAAGGCTCTGACATGAATCTGCAGCACATAACAAATATTACTGTATGTAAAAAAGGCTGAAATCTCAGGTTGAAAAGGATTTCTACTTTAAAATTTTTGCCTCATTATTTAGTAATTCAGTAAAGTGATAAACATGATAACATTATTTGCAGTATAGTTTAAAAGTTCAAGATATTCAGTTCAATTACCAGGTGCTCTCAAACTTTAATGTAGATGCCCTTTACACACACACACACAAGCACACACACACACATAATTTGTTGTCAAGTTCAGGGAATAGTGACTATCCTAGTGACACTCTGGTATTTTAAAGGCATAGTTCAGAGAAGTTATATTCTTTTTTTTTTAATACATTTTTTATTATTTCCGCTCATACAGACTTAATAGGTAGACCAGTTCCCTCCCTCCCTCCCTTCCCCCCCCCCCCCCAGTCCCCTGGAGAAGTTATATTCTTTTATCACATTATTTTTTCTTTTAGATTACAAGTCAAACAATATAGACAATCCATTTTCTAACATTTTAATGCCTGTGGGCTTTGTGAGAAGCTGTACTTGAATAGAATTGGGGTCCTGCAACTCTCACCTTATTCTTTCACATATACATGTGAATTTCCTTAGCACCTCCATTGTATCTAAGCCTTTTCTTTTCTTTTTTTTTCTTTCAGTGTTCAAAGGGTCATTAAGGTATACACAGTTATCAAAAGCAGTTCTTACTGCTGACATTTTGAAACATGTGACAGCTCTTTGGTCCAACTTCAAGATTTCTTTTTGGAATTTAATGTGACCAAGACTCATACTGTAGCCTGGCAGCATGCCGGTCATTAAAGACCAGTTCATAGCAGGCAACTTTTTGCGAACTGAGATTGCATTGGGAGAAGTTTATAAAGGGATTAGTTTAGTACCAAATCTGTTGAATAGGGGAAAATATTCCACATTTTATGAGTTATCTCTGTCACAGAATGTGACAGTGGAGAATTGCTTTTTTTCTACTGGCCACCCTCATCATCAGGTGTTCTGTCCATCCACACTTGTTGGTTTCATTGGTCTTCTGCGTGCATTTGTTTTCTGCCAATGAGGCATTGAATGGAATTGTTTCTAATAACCTGATTTTGAATCACAATGCATTTTGAATCACAATTTGCATTTTGCTGTGGAATTCTTATACCTGTGAGAGGTTGAGTTCTGATTTCACCCTCACCCTCCTTGTGTGGCAAACCTATTCAAACTCCTTAACTGAATCTTCTCTCTATTTTTCTGGTTCCCAGCAACTGTTAAAGATAGTGATCAATCGCCATGGCGTGTTCTGTCCTCATCATTAGATTGTTGCATGCCTCAATTTTACTGCTTTTCCTGGAAGTGATACACCTTTGAATTCAATTACATGCATGCATAAATTGTATGCTATACATAATCTCTCTCTTCTTTTTGGAAGGCTTACTTTTTTTTTTTTTCTACCAGTTTCTTATCCTCTGCTTCATGCAGTGCAAGACCTGCTTATTGAATCTAGTGTTCCTTTTTCTTCTTTTGATTTTGACATTTGTTCCTGCCTTTTTTTTTAACTTATTTTTCCCATTGTGTCTTGATCATGTCCTTATACTGAAGATTAATGATACCTGAATTAGGATGTCCAAATTGTTTCTTATTCATACATATTCTGTTTTTTTGCCCTCTCACTGCTTAGAAGGGTGCAACCTATCGGCAGCAATGTCAAGTCCTACATTTCCAAGTATTCAGTTATTTCTTAGCAAAGCTCATGTTCATAGAGTTCCAACATCAAAAAAGTGTTGAAATCCAGTTAATTGACTGTTAGCAGACTCTATCTCTATCTGTTGACTGTTGCTCTTAAATACTCTCTAGTACTTTGGATGTTTCACTCAGTCTAGTTTTTCTTAAGGTTTGTTCAATGTCCTTGAGCATTTTAGAGAGTGTCCTGTCTAGAGCACATGACCTCCTTCTTGCTTTCAATCTGTACCCTTACCCCCTTCCTGTTTATTGAACCCTTGTTCTATCTGGGAAGAGATTCTGCTTCTGTTGTTACTTCATATTAAATTTTGTTTTATACAACTATCTTTTGTATCCTGAAATGAACTAGTAACACTATCTCCCTCTAGGATATTTTCATTTTATCTGAAATGTTAAGTTTTACTTGAAATACATCCTTCTCCTCATTTATTTCTTATGGGTTTTTGGTTTTTTTTTCTTATCAGCTTAAAGCTAAGCTGATTGGACCACTGTGCTATGCCCATTTCAAGCAACACTCTCCAGTTGTACTAGGGAAGCCACCAAGATGATAGGATTTGGAGCAAGTAATCTTGTTTCTGATCACGGGGAACATGTATTAGTGTGCATTGTCAGTGTGCTGGTGTCCTTTAGGAATTTGGGCGTTCTTACCCAAAGTGTTGTGGCTTACTTTTGCATGTGCCCTAGACTCTTGTATTCATCTTCATTCCTAAGGTTATACATAATACTCAGAAAAGTTTTCTTCAGTAAATTTATTTTGTCTGAGGTAATGGTGACAGGCTAATTTTCTTCTGCCTTTGTATGGTAATAGATTTTTTTTTTTTTAACCATTGGAGTTTTTTGTTGTCTCAGCTGCTTTTTAGTTGCATTTCTGTTGCATAAGCATTATCTGTTTCTTGAAATTCACAAGGTGAAATGCATAGTAAAGATTATCTTGGGACGTTGTAGAGAAGAACAAGTTAGACAAACTTGGAAAAATTCTGCCTGATTCCTTAGGGAACGTCATTGTTAACACAGGTGACTGGGGAGCATTCAGCTTCAGACAGGATTTGAAAAGAGAAAAGAGGGTTCAGAGTTAGTATGACCAGCATACTCAATTGCTTCTCCAAAGGTACAGGTTTGAAAAACTACCAGATAAGTCAAATTACTTTTTCCCTGAGTAGAGTTATCAACTTGATACAATATAGAATCACTTGGGTAAAGGGCTTCAGAACACACTTGTAGCAGATTTTCTTGATCACGTTAATTGACAAAGAAAGACCTACCCTCTGTAAGTCGTCCCATTCCCTGGCTGGTAGTCCTGACTATAAGAAAATGAACTTGGTACTAGCAGGCCTGCGAACATTCATCTGTTGTTTTCTCTTCTTGACTATGGATAGAATAGTGAAGCTCCTGTTGCTGTGACTTCCTGTCATGCAGTGCACCCTGGAACTGTGAACTGGCATAAACCTTTATCCGTTAAGTTTTTTTTTTGGTCAAGACAATATGTTAGAACAACTGGAAAAGAAATAAAACAGCAGGTTACTTGTATAATGAGAAAGCAGAGAAGCCCAAATGTGATTTCCAGCATAGGAAATAGGAAGCTGTGGAAATGGTGATTCTCTCTAATATTTATTCCTAGAGACTTAAGTCCTTGAATCTTTTCTGTATCTAGAATCAGTCTTTAGTCCTTCTCAAAATTTTTAGTATGACAATGTCTAGAGATTAAATTACTGGTACAACACTTTGGTTGTACAGTCAGATCTAAATTCACACAACAGTCACATGTCCCCGATGTGGATAAGCAAGGGGTGGTGTTGTCTGCTTCCCCAGAGCTGCAGGTCTGCAGAGACTTCATCTCTTCATGGACTCTGGGTCACCCTGGCCGTGGAAAGGATGCTGTCAGGGTTTCTACCCAGAAATGACACATGCCACTTTGCTCCCATTCTGTCGGCAAACCCAGTCACGTGACTAATTGCAGAGTGAGTAGGGATCTGTTTCATGCACTTACCGAAACCACCATAAAATCAAGGAGTGATGATGTGGAACATTGGAAGCTCTGAACTGTAAGATAGTGTTGCTACCCCAAAAAGTTACAAGTACCATTATCATGTGACCTAGTGAGTTTGTTTTTGATTATGTTCATAAATGATAGGAAAATGAAGTGGAAAGAGATAATTGTATGCCATGGACATAACAGCATGTGTATGTAATAGCCAATAGTGTAATTATCCCAAATGTTAACTGATATTTATTCAATGAGTAAGTAAAATGTTGTATGTATAAGCGGTAGGGTATTATTCAGCTTGAAAAGAATGGGAATTCTGACACTTGGTGAGATAGTTGAGTCTTGAAGACATGTTACCCGAAATGAAGCTAGCCACAAAAAATACAAACATTATATCATTTGTATGAGACATCAAATTGTCAAACTGACAAAAAGAAAAAGTAGAATAATGGGTTCTTTAGCCTAGGAGAGGGGAAAAGGAAACGGTGAATTAGTGTAGAATTTTAGCTTTGCATGGGGAGCATTTCTCAGCTGTGCACTTTAAATGGTCTGTATGATAAATATTCTGTTGTGTTCACTTGATTATAATTAAAAACAAAAAGTCAAAAATGGATGGAAAAGTGTATTTTAATACATGGTGCAAAACCAAGCAATAGCATTGCAGATGAGTGCACTCCCCACGGGATTGTGGTAACACCTACCAGGAGAACTACTTAGCACCACAGGTGTGAGGCCAGTGCTGACAGTGTAACACATTGAGGAAGGGAAGCGTGATATCTTCTTCCTCTTTTTAAAAACAGAACTTTACAAGTCAGTTTAAATACAGTTATTAAAAATTTCTTCATACATGCAATTGTGACCATAACCCATTTTTATACAAGTCTAAGATAAGATAGACTTTGTATTTTGAGTCACATAATATAAATCCTAAAAACAAAACAAACAAAAACAAAGAAAAGCTGTTAAAGTATTTGAAATAGTCCCAGATATAATTGTTTTTACTACTTAAATCTGGAAAGGATGGCAGAGCTCCTTCATGTGTGGTTCAGAGGGCCTCGCGCCTCTTCACTGCTGACAGCTATTCTTTTGGAATGTGTGCACTTTCCCTGTAAACACAGATAAATGCGTTAACATTGTTTAGAAAGCCGTTCTGATTAAAAGTGTCTCTTTCTCTTTTCCAATAAGACTGGTATTGTACAGAGTTAAAAGAGTGGAACCAAAGCGCGTGGTAATGGCAGAAAATGCAAGCACCTGGGACCATGTTGTAGTTATCTTCTGAGTTCATCCTAGGCAATAGCTCATTTCTGCCCTCACATCTGCCCCACCAGTTCAGTTACTGTAATTATCTTTAGTTGATAGGTGAAGAAATTGAGGAATAAATTTAAGTGCATTGCCCAAGGTGACATGACTAATAACAGACGTGTGCGTGTTAGCCATGTAAATGTTCTCCTCTTGTCATATTGGTTCTTGGACTGTTTCTTTTTTTCTGTTTATAGATTCAAAAATTTTAAGAATAATTATCTTTTTTTTTTTTTTTTTAAACATGTGTTAGGGATGAAGAGAGGCCAAAGAATCCCATGGTCGAGCTGTTCTATGGAAGATTCCTAGCAGTGGGGGTGCTGGAAGGTATAATTGCACATGTACTTTTTATTGTGAGTGAAAACAGATACTGTTATCCATTAGCTTTTTATGTGGAGAGTAACTGTTGATGGCTTTCTTTTGGACATATCCTGTTGCTCCAGGTGCTTCTTGCTAACCACTGGCACAAACAGCCTAGAACTGACTTCATGGAAAGAAACATGCTCAGTATACTTATTTTGGTTGTAGTGTTCTTTCCAGTGATAGGGCTTTTGTGATATTGAGACATTGGAATGAAAGCATCCATGGGATTGTAGACAGCTGATGTTACACTCAAAATTTTAAGATTTTCCATTATTTCTTCTTTTAGATTTTTAATATGAAAGATCATCCCAGAGTTAGGGAAGTAGTTCAGTGGCTGAGTGCTTGCCTAGCATGTATGGGTCAAGAGAAAGAGGTAAAGGTACTGATAGACAAATAGAAAGAAGGGAGGAGGAGAGAGAGAGAAAATAAGAAGGGGGAGAAGGTAGAGAGGGGAGAGCAATGCTGAAGATGTAGACTATGCAGTTATTCCATAGTTAGAAAACCCCACAACTAAACTAAGCAGTTTGGCACAGAGGGTTGCAATGAGATTATAAACTTCCTTAAATGCTTGCTTTTAAGAAAGAAAGGTACTTTATTTTTGCAAAATCACTCATGAGATACTATAATTATTTCTATACTACATATCGGTTTAATGTAGGTCTTCTAAAATTTGTGCTTGGTTTTCCTTAAAAAGAAAGATTCAGGTTTATGTAAGATTTTGAACTTCAAACTGAAAGCATCTGAAAATTTTTTTCAAATATCAAAATGAATTGACTTTTTAAATTGTTTTTCCCTCAGATTTCTCAAAGTATAAAATTGTCTTCATAACTTCGGTGAAGTAGATATACACTAATTCGGATATTATTTGGGCATTGCAAAGGTTATTCAGAGGCAAGCACATTTTTGTTTGCTCTCATATAAATGAGATATTCTACATGGTAGCTGACACTGGCTGTCCTCCTTGGCCTCTGACTCTCTGAAGCAGGACTCTGGCTGATGCAGCGAGGAGGGCTATGCAGCTTGTGAGTGCACACTGCTCTTAGTGTCCTCCTGGACTATCAGTTATTAGTAAATTATTTAGTTATTAGTTTAGCAAATTAATCACACTGTCTTTATTGACATCTTTGTAGTTGATATGAGTAAACTACTCAAAGCTGTGTGCTAATCACTGTGACTTTAATATATTTTCACTTGAATTATGTGTTCATTGCAGTGAAATGATTTATTTTGTAACACCTATGCTTTTATGGGTCTTCCTCATGTTTACTTTTATACCAGTGATTCTGTTTTGGGATAATTAGCTATTTACCAGTGTAGTGCAGAACAGAAGAGAGGCAATACTTCTGCCTCTCTTCTGTTCTGCACTTTTCTTCCTGGCATTCACTAGATCACTCTCACCAGTGCCTAAAACTGTCTTTTCTCTGGCACCAGTGTCCTGTTTTTTGAGTGCTGCTATGCCCTTCACATTCCCCTTTCATGTACTGTGTTAATATAGTGTCTTCTGCGATGACACTTCTTGCTAGGGTTCATATACATATGTATGCATGTATATAATTGCACTCATTAGATATTGGGATTAATTAGTGTATATGTATAAGACAGTATAGATGCTGTACTAACTAATTTTATTCTTTGGAACATAGCCATTGTTTACAGTTTTAGGGTCATTAAAGAATCCATGTGTACACTTGTAGAGGAAATTAAATTACCATTCCAATCCTTCCTATAGGAAAAAAATTTGAAAACACCGAAATGTTTGGCCAGTATCCACTTCAGGTTAATGGGTTTAAAGATCTACATGAGTGTCTAGAAGCTGCAATGATTGAAGGAGAAATTGAGTCCTTACACTCAGACAATTCAGGGAAATCAGGCCAAGAGGTGAGTTTACCATCTTCTTTTTTGCCTTTCTTCCCAGCTCTTTTTTATGATGACTCAGAAGAAGAAATGTGAGGTTCTAAGTACAAAGCACTTCATTATTAAAAAAGTGTATATAAACCCTGTTGAGATTTAATTATAGTACTTTAGACATTTGGAAACCTGGCACAGAACATATAGTGTAAGTTATGTTCTTATTTAGACATTTTTTTTTCTATTTCTTCCTCTTTGTTTATAGTATGTGTATGTATGTGTTTAAAAAATAAATCTGTCTTTGGCCAGTGAGATGGTTCAGTTCAAAGTGTTTACTACCAAGTTTCATGTCTCATACCCAGATCCCACCTGGTAGGAGACACCCAACTCCTGCAGGAGTCTCTGACCATAGGAACACATGTGCATGTACACACACAGTATTATATATGTATACATATGAAATAAGTGAAATGTAATTTTAAGAAAATCTGTCTATAGGACTTTTAGTTTTCTCATGCTTTTCTGTCAAGGTCATGGCTCTTAGCAAGCACTGATTTGTATAGGCTCATACTGATTAGCTCAACAACCACAATACTTTTCTTGTAAAATTTCTGTCTGATTATAAGGTAACATTCAAGAACCTATTTTCTCAAGAGACAACAAATTTAAGCAAAAAACATGATACAGCAATCTATTCATCGGCATTATTGAATTACCTTTTACCCATTTATTTCTTTGTGTAGCATCATCTAGGTCTGTTTATCTGTCTGTGCCGGGGAGTGTTGACAATACAATGGGTCACAGTGAACCCATTGCAGATGACAGATAGGTGTACACCCTAAAAGTAGATGTGTCACTTACTGTCCAGTACTTAGTTGGTTAGGAGGGTGACGGCAAGTAGGGTATCATAATACACATGACATGCCTCAGCCCTTGACAAAAATTTGTAAGCTTGCATATAGATGAGATGTTTAAGAAGTAATAAATGTTCCCCAGCTTGGTGATGCTTGCTTGCAATGCCAACACTTGGAAGATTGAGGAAGGAGAGTCGTAAAAGTTCAAAGCTTAAAAAAAAAAAAAAAAAAAGTTCAAAGTCTTTAAGCATAGGAACACTACTGTGGCTGTCAATCCTTTGCAGGAAAGGATTCAGGGAAATGCCACCTTGTACGTCATTGGAGAGGAGGGCCCAGAGGAGAGTCTGGCATGCACATTAGAAGATTCTCCGGGGATTGGGGGGGGAGATACTGGGGGATGGGGAGGGAAGGGGGAGGGGAGGGGGAGTGCGAGGGTGGGGAGAGGAGAAGGGAGGGAGCGAACCGGTGTACCTATTAAGTTTGTATGAGTGGAAATAATAATAAAAAATGTTTAAACACACACATACACACACACACACACACACACACACACACACACACACACACACACACACAAAGTGCCATGACCTTCAAAACAACTAAAAAAAAAAAAAAAGTTCAAAGCCAGCCAGATCTTCAAATTGAGTTTCAGATCAGTCTGAACCGTGAGATCTTTATTCAAATACTAACCCCCATACCACAAAAAGTAAGGAACATTGAATATAATCCCCGATTTTGAATCTTAATTTACATTTTTCTAAGTTGAAAGTTCTATAAAAAGGCGAGATGGGCACTTCTCATTTTAGCTCTTGCTCACCTCCATCCTGCCCCCAGAAAGGAAAGCAAATATTGAAAACAATAGAAACTTAATGCTGAAACATTTAAATATCATTACCTTGATGGTATTATCTGATGATTTTAATGACTTCATTAAAAATTACTGAAATATTGTCATGGATTTTTGCTGTAAAAGAGGAAGGAAAGGTACTTGCAGTACTATTTGTGCTTTTTGTAATGTATCATCTACTCTAATTTCATTGAAACATGAGGAATAGACAGACAGGTCCAGAAATGTAGTTAGGTTTAATTCAAATGTTAATGAAAGTCAATGTTTCAGAGTTGGAGGGTTTTATAGAGTCACAGTGGAAGAGAAAGCAGAACCCTTGAACTTGAAAAGGTTGACGTGTCTGAGGCAGGACACAGGGATGGCCTTCTGCCTTTTGTTTGTAAAGTGTCTTAAGTGACAGGTGCTATACACCATTGATAAATAATCTTTCTCACTTATTTGTAGATTTGAAAATTGATTGCGGTGGATCAAATAATTTCATGATTCAACAAATCTTGTTTTTCTTGTCATCATTTTACTGGCTTTTTTTCCTTAAATGTTCTGTAGATGACTGTTCTTTCTATCTGTTTTTCCGTCCAGTCTTTGGAATATAATAGTCTTCATCTCTGAATTAGAAGATGCGAAAGCAAATGAAATTACTTGTAATTCCTGTTATTGCTTAGATATGCTAGGGATAAAGATTTTATTACATTTTCTACTTGCTTCAAGAAATTATCAATTATTGGAGCATAATATCTTGAAAGATTTTAGTGACATTTACATTGTAGTCTCATTGTGTCCTTTAGAGTAACTTTTCTTCTTGAGGCTAATTGATCTTCTTGAACAACCAATAAATGGTAGTTTATGCTGTATATAAATATAAACAAATAAAATCCTCATTAATGGCTTTTTTCTTGCTGCAATTTACCAAAAATTACTAATTTTAATTTGATGTTGTAAATATCTCTTTATTTTTTATTGTTTATTTTTATTTATTTATTTATTTTTTTGCTAATATAGTTTCTGCCAGTCAATAAAGGAAGATTTTTTAAGTATGTAATTTTCCAGGCTATGATAGTTCAATATTGTAAATTTATGGAATGATATACTAAGTAACAAATGAATTAAAAATTATTGTATACAGTATAACTACAGTAGTGTCACTCCTGTTAAGGAGCTACATCCTGAGAAACACAAGGTGAGGCAGCTTGTCTGCATGTGAGTGCAGTCGCAAAATGCAGGAGAACGCAAGAAGAGCGCTCTCACCTTGCCTGTGCAGCGTGACTGCCACAGTGCGCTCACACAGCCTGTCAGTGTTTGTTCACCCGAACTGTTAACACTGTAGTATAACTCTGTGATCTGTTTTGCAGTTAACTTTTCTTGTTAATAATTAGAAGTATGCTCTAAAATAATGATTTGAAACTGCTGCTTAGTAAAAATATAAATGTCAGTAACATACCATTTTCTATTATTATGTCCTGTTCACCATTGCATGCGTTGCTGACGTACATTTGTTTGTGCCATCATCATGACAGCTATATGATCAGTGTCAACAGGGGATAGCAGCTTTTCAGTTCTGTTACAATTTTTTAACACTACTGTTAATATATGCAGTCCATCATTGACCAAAATTCATTGTAAGGCACATGACTATTTTATTTTATTCATAATTTTTAATTTTAATTAAATAAAGTGATAGTCACATTCTTTAGGAAAGTTTTGTTCAGCTGTTGGATAAAAATCTTTAAACAGTACGAGATCTCATGTAAAATTCCCAGATCCCATGTAAAAATACAGGCAGAAATGGTGGCAACTTGTACTTCAGGTCCTCGAAGGCAGAGCCTGGGAAACTCCAGAATAAGGCAAAGAGGAGGTAAAAGCAATCCAGGATGATTCCTGCAGTCAGCATTGGATCTCCACAGGTCCACACAAATGCCCTCTGAAATACACACACACACACACACACACACACACTTAAAAAAAATGAAAGAATTAAAGAACATGAAAATCTTTAAATAGTAAATATAATTTGGTGTGACTAATTAATACTAATGTGCTGAACATTGTTCTGGACCATTGCTTTTCAGGTAAACATATCTTGTCTCTTCACAGTGTTCTAAGACTTGCTTTTTGCATCCATTGGTACATTATGGGAATCCTTTCATGATACTATACAGATTTAAAATAGTCTTCTAAAAACCTGTGTAGAATTATATAGTTTGTATTTATAAATTTCAGCTGAATATCCTGTTACACAGTAGTTAGTATCCTGAAGAATGTCTTTCTACAAATGCTTTTAAAAATGAATTCTTTGGGTATAGGACATACTACTTCAAAATGTATGTACTTCCACATGTCTTCACTAAGTTGTCCCGTTCGAGTGCTGTAAGTTCTGTGAAGGATGTTTTGTGGTGCACACTCCTGCCTAGGATGCCTCGGGCTCAAACTCCATCATTGCTGAAGCGGGGAGAACAGGTGCTGCGCGGGGAGCTTGTTCCTCAGGTGCTGGAGTCAGGAGCCCAGAAACCACGGGGCTGACTGCTGCTTGTGCTTAGGTTGCATCTTGATTTTGTTGACTGTTTACATGTATTGCTTTCCTTTTTTCTTTATTTTTTTCTACATGTGTGCAATGTCACAAAAGCAACATTTTAGCATGCTTTTACAGAGAAACCACACCAATTAAATATCACAAAAATATCTTTCCTTTAGAAGTTGCTTTCAAGAGTCATAATAAGTTCAGCAGCTTTTATGTTGCCTGCAGTCATATAAATTCTCTTCTCACTAACTTCAGGCACTTGGTCTCCTATTTCTTCCCTGTTGCTGTAATAGGAAGAACAGTGACAGTGTACTTCAGAGATCCAGAAAGTAGATTCAAGTTTATTTTTAATGAACTCTGCCTCTAAGGGATTAATAGTCATAATAGTGTTCCCATACTAAGGGGGAACCGGGGGAAGGGGGAGGATGTCCTGGGCTATGCCCCTGAGTTCTTACACCTCACTGGAGTGGAGGACTCAGAGGGAAGTTAGGTATTCACACAGGAGGATGCTCCAAGGGATGGGATGGGGGGAAGGGGAGGCACTTGGAGAGGGGAAGGTAAGGGGAAAAGGAAAGAGAAGGGGGGAGGGTGCAATAAACAAATTCCTGGGGAAGGGTGGAGAGAGGAGAGGACAGAACCTATTGAGCTTGTATGATGGGGAAATAAATAAAATATTCTATTGATTTAAAAAAAATAAATGCTGCCTCACTAAGTTAGCTTGTCAGTTAGATTATAGAGAAATAATTGTACTTTTTGTTGAAAAAAATTCATGTTTTATGTTATAAAATTCTAATTACAGGCTTCTATACTTCAAATCCTAAAATAACAGAACTAGTCAAACTAGTTATTTCATTTTGTCTCATAAGTTTCCATGAGACTTTGAAGTCCTTCCTTTTCTAGAAATGCCCTGCTCTGCTGGTGGAGGGAAGGCCCTCATAACACAGACCGGTCGCCTTGCTCTGATTCCTTTTGCAATCTACAGAAGACGCTAGCAATTTGTGTCATTTCAGTTTTGCATGTCATTATAGATTATTGTCAGTTAAAATGGGCAGTGATTTAATTTTAAAAATGTCAGTTTAAAGTGTTGCAGTAAAATATGGAATTCACAGTTCTTGGCATAAACTTTATTGTTGTTAAAATATCACAAAATGAAGTATGGAATATTATCCCAAAGTATCATAAGTTTATTTTAAGATCTATGTGGGATTGGATGTTTTCACTTGTAGCTATAAAATAAATTCCTTAAACTTAACTGGCAGCCTTAATTGAACTGGCCATTAGCATTTGGGAGGAATAAGTAGTTTTAAATGACCATTTTCTATTACTAGCTTTATTTGGAGAAAAGCAGTGACTTTGAAGATCCTAGTCAAATTCAGTATGCAGATGTGCAGCATTTGTGCCTTTGTCTTAGATGTTCAGATTTAAATCAGTGTGTGCTTACAGTGACACTTAGTGGTATTTGAAATTCAGACACAGGTTAAAGTATGTTCTGTGGTGTTTTATAGTAGCCTGTGGCGTGGGCTTAGGAAAACAAACACTGGAAAGGTATTTTGTTAAGTCATTTTATATTCCTTTATTTGTTTGATTTATGATCTTAACATTCGTTTCTCTTTAAATAAATACAAGCTTTATGTATGCAAAACCTAAAAGTGTCATATGAAAACTATTTTTTGGAAGTTCTGTTGAATTTCTTGCTTCATCGAACAATTGCTAAATTGTATGTTTGTGTGTGGTTTATAGTAGTAAGAAATTCAGTTCATTAAACACTGGTTAACATGTAAAGATTATAAATAGATTCATCACAGGTGTAGACTTGATACTAGTGAGGGATAGATAATGACAATGGTTATAAAAAGCACCAAACTATTATTCTGTATCTTTATTGCAATGGAAAAAGCAAACAAAAGGTTGATACTTTTTTTTGTTGTCTTGTTTTCTTTCAGCATTGGTTTACGGAGCTACCACCTGTATTAACATTTGAATTGTCAAGATTTGAATTTAATCAGGCATTGGGAAGACCAGAAAAAATCCACAATAAATTAGAATTTCCCCAAGTTTTATATCTGGACAGGTATTGTTTGCTGTGCAGAATGATTTAATTTTGCAACACTTTTGTAATCATGGACAAATTGTGTTTAGAGAAAATTTGCATAATTCCATTCAAACTTATTTTTACTTATAAATTATATATCTTACCATTTGTCAAAGAAACTGATGTTCGAGGCTGGAGAGGTGGCTCAGGGGTGAAGCCTCTGCCTTGCAGGCAGAAGGTCCTGAGTTCGGATCCTAGACCCCACGTATAGACGCCGGGCAGAAGCGGGGGTGGCCTGCGTTTCTGGTCCTGGTAGGGCGGAGCCTGTGAATCCCAGGGCAGAGTAAACAAGGAGGAGGTGGAGGTGTCCATGGTGGTTCCCGAATTCGCCCATGGTTCTACACACACACACATGCACACACAATTGAATACATAATTAAAAAAAAAATTAAAAAAAAAAAAAAGAAACTGATGTTCATTTGTCCTGTAATATATGCTTATTGGGAATAGTATTCAGAGGAAGTTTCAAAATGATGCATTGATGTTTGATAAAATTATTTTTGTAATCTTAAAATTTTTTAGAACTTAAAAAATGCTCTTTAGTTTTACATATCTGAGATCATACAAATTTGAAATGAATTGATCTTTTATATTGACAGCTAGACCTGACATCATGTCTGTTTTGAAGTTTCAGTCATTAGTATGTGGAAATACTAGTGACTGCTCATTTTTCCCCTTTTAGGTATATGCACAGAAACAGAGAAATAACGAGGATTAAACGTGAAGAGATCAAGAGACTTAAAGATTACCTCACAGTGTTACAACAGAGATTAGAAAGGTATTTTAACCTTTTTGAAATTGTAGTTGTAGGAAATCGTGTATTTGGTGACTGTATTTTTTTATATACAAAGTATATAAATTTACTTATGTAATTATTTTTCAATATATATTTTAGAAATTAGAGATATTTCTGGTAGGCTATAAGAGTTATTACTTTAGCATTTAAAGTAAGCATCTCATTGTTACCAATATTTATGGTGCTGGAAATGTAACTAAATAAGTCTAGTATAGAGCATGAAAATTAAATGATATATTTTCGCTTAAATACTGTATTTGAGAGAAAGGGAGAGAGAGAGGGGGAGAGAGAGAATACCTGTGTGTGCCGTGGTGCAGGTGTGCCTTTGCAAGTGAGTTGCTGAGGTCAGAGAAGACTCAGGTCACCAGTTTGTGCTCAGGTCCTTCTGTCCCCCAGCCATCTTGCGGGCCTGACTGTGACTGTGGAGCTTCTGTTTTAGTGAATGGTAGCTGAGAGGATTCCAATTCTGGTCACTGCTGGGGCCTCACAAGCTTCGAAAAGGAGGGGACACTGTAGAAGTACCTAGGGAAGTGAAGGGAGCGTGGGGAGCACAGAGAGCAGCCAGAGGGTGCCAGCCGGTGCTAGAGGGAGAGCTCCTGTGAGCAGATGGCCTCCTACAGCAGATCTTTGCGTTATTGCTAAAGTCAGCTGGAATCTACAAGTCTGCAGGTTTCAAGAACCCAACTTTGTGACCTCCAGCCTTACCTTTGTGTCCTTTTTAATTTGAATTTGAAAATCAATAATCTAAAACTAAAACTAATATATCTTTAGTATCTTTTATCCTTATAATATTCCAATTATTGAATGAAAAATGTTCAAGAGGCAAAGGGTGGAGGATAATAAAAGTCACTGCTTGGATCATGAGTAGGTGCAAGATTTAAAAATGAAAACAGTCTCTAAAGAGTATTTTCCTTTCCTCCTATTTATTACCATTTAGTGTGGCATTTAAATTTTATAGCAGGATACACATACTTCAGTTTTTATCAGCTTTGGCATTCTTCCTTGGGAGAACATTTACTTCCTGAGTGTGTATTCACTTTCACTCTCTTCATGGGAAAACAAGTGAATTTTATTGTGAAGTAGTTATTGAAATGTTCTCTATATTTTATTAAACACACTTAAAAAACCAAATATGCTATAAATGTAAATAAAATCATTTGTATATTTTGTGGTTAACAGGTACTTAAGCTATGGTTCAGGTCCCAAAAGGTTCCCCTTGGTGGATGTTCTGCAATATGCTTTGGAATTTGCCTCAAGCAAACCTGTTTGCACTTCTCCTGTGGATGATATAGGCGCTAGTTCCCCACCTGGTGGCTCCGTATCTGCCCAGCCATTATCAAGGTGAGGTATTAATCAGCCAGGGGCCAGCTGTGGCACCTGCATTGCATCTACAGCAATATACTGATGCCTTGAAGCAGGGTTTTATAAGACGTGAATATTGTGATTTATTTTACCAAGCTCTTTGGAAACATGGATGTTCTGAGAAGGTTGTCTTCTGGATACATTCTTTATTATTTCAGCCTATCCAAGGTTACTGATTGTAATTTTTATTTACTTTTCTGTTCTAAATTATGCTTTCAATTGTTTTGATTAATAGCTATAAAATTTCCAACCTTTCATGATCCGTAAAATGCCTTACAGTAAAATTTCTGTTATGTAAGCCATTATTAGTGAGCAATCTTCATAATTGGAGTATGCTTTAGATTTGCTTTTTTTTTTTTTAATGACACTGTTACTTTAAAGCTAAAAGTTCATCCTTATAATAATTTAGCTTTAATTTAACCAGGAATCACATTAGGATATTAGATTAATTCATGCATTTCTTTTTAAAGAAGTTATGAGAGAACTTACTGCTGTATGTTTGGCATGATCATGGCCTAGCTCAGTTTGAAGGTTTAACAAGTCATCTATTCTTTCAAATACAGTTCAGCGGAGCAGCAGGGAGCTCCTTCCTCAGACCCACCCAGCTCGTCCCCTGTGGCAGGCGCCTCCCTGTCGTGCAGGTCAGTGGTACACAAACCATTCACACAGTCTCGGATCCCTCCAGATCTGCCTATGCATCCAGCACCGAGGCACATAACTGAAGAGGAACTGTCTGTGCTGGAGAGCTGTTTACATCGCTGGAGGACTGAAATAGAAAATGACACCAGAGGTAAGGAAGTTCTCATGCCATAGTGCCTGTCACTTCAGATGGGTGTGGCATGGAGTGAAAATCATTCACATTTAAATACCACAGCCATTTTACTTTAGAAAAGATTTTATGTAAGGTGATTTATTCTGGCTTCCCAATTTTATGATCTTAGCAGAGACCGAAAGGGTTTCTCCAGACTACTTTGCTGATTAACGACATGGCAGATGGACCAATTTTCCAGTTTAGTGTTCTAAATTTATATCAAACCTACTATTTATAGCTCCTTCATTGGTAAAATGTCATACAACATTACAATGGGTATTTACCAGTGTTTAATTCATTTGATGTTTGCATTATGTAAAAAAGTGATTTTTCTCCCTATGGGTATAAGATTTAGAAAAGTGAATTTCTATTTTTATTTTTTTTTGACTGGGCATTGAACCCAGAGCCTTTAGGGTTGCTAGATGGTGGCTTTTGCTCTGAGCCACATCTCCAGCCTTAGAATTTTAAGTTTTATCAAACAGAGATTTTCAGATATGATCTATGACTCTCAATGGCACTACACAAAAGACTTTTAACTGGAATACAGCAAATAAGAACAATAAGGATGGTAAGTGGTATTTGTATGTGTGTATATATGCAGTCTCGTGTGTATGAGGGCACTGTGTCTGCCTGTAGAGGCTCAACAGTGACATTAGGAATCATTCTAGATTGCTCTACCTTTTTTTGCTTTGCTCTGCAGATTTTCCAGGCTCCACCTTCCAGGACTAGAATTGCAGGCTGCTGCCATATCCACCAGGCATTTTTGCATGAGATCTGGGGATCTGAACTCAGGTCCTTTTGCTTGTGAGGCAAAGCCTTTAACCCTTGGGCCATTTTCCCAGCCCCAAAATATAATTTTTTTCAATATAGTAGAATCAGAAATAATTCTAACAGGAGTTCTGTAATTTTGTATCAAGAAATTGTTGATTGTTGTGTACTTTTAGTCACTACATATATGCAAAATATGTGGTGAGGTTTTATTAAGTTCTCCAATATTACACCATTGTTAAGGAAGGGTTAGCTTTAATATTATTCAGAATTTAGTGTGTATATTTGAATAAAGTTTACTTTTCTTGGTTTATCACATTTTCTACATGCAACATAATTAAGTTTCTAACTTTTACTGTTGCACTCTATCTTTTTTATTATCCTTTATTAAGATGAACTGTATCTCATTTTACACAAACTGTCAATGGTAATGTTTCAGCAGACAGTTTTAGGAAGTTTTCTTTATTTCTCTGATTTATTAGAAGATGTTTGCCCTTTTCTCACTAATCTCAGTAGGATGATAATTGGCATTAATAATTCATTAATTGACATTTTATATTCTTAGATCTGCAGGAAAGCATATCCAGAATCCATCGAACAATTGAACTAATGTATTCTGACAAATCCATGATTCAAGTAAGTGAACCTTGAGATGATAATCATGACCAAAACTATTAATTCACATTTTTATCTTGCACTAATTTTTGTTATATATTTTATCATAAAACTTGCATAAATTATACCAAGAGTAAACAATATGTTCAATGTTAGGATATAAATTAATGAGAGAAATTTTATAAAACATTTCATAATAAATTGCCTGCATTCAAATTTGATTCTCTACTGAAGTCTTCTTTTTGTAATTTTGCTATAAAATTTATCAAAAAAATTTCAGAAAGTTTCAGTTATGAAGAAAAGTCTAGCAGACAAATTATATATGGAGTAATCCCACATTTAATTAAATTTTAACTTCTTGAATATATTGTAATATCCATTTTGCTAGCTACCAGTTATAACTGTAACAACTTGAAAAACTGTATATTAAACTGCTCACCCCATTTCTTTATTCAGTAGAAATAAGTAAAAGTAGGTTCAAGTATCTTTCACTTTCAGACATCGTGATCGTACTTGTTTTGTTACCTTTAAGGTTATTTCCCTTCCTTCTTTTTTGTTGTTGTTTAATTTTGTGTGATGTTAAAATAAAATTTTAATCCCAGCTATTTTATCTCATGAAAAAACCTTGTCTTCCTCATAAGTGTTTAGTGAATGTTGTGAGATGAATGTAATGGATTATATAATTGCAGGTTTGGTTTTTTTTTTCCTTTCATATTAGGTCCCTTATCGCCTTCATGCTGTTTTAGTGCATGAAGGTCAGGCCAATGCTGGGCACTACTGGGCATACATCTTTGATCATCGCGAAAGCAGATGGATGAAGTACAATGATATTGCTGTGACCAAGTCATCATGGGAAGAATTAGTCAGGGATTCCTTTGGTGGTTATAGAAATGCCAGTGCATATTGTTTAATGTACATAAATGATAAGGCACAATTCTTGATACAAGGTAAGATTGTGGTTTATATAAGTGATATTTTATTTGCCTGTTGTACAGTATAACGTGCTCCAAAGTTATATGTATATGACATACATGAGCTAGTGCTTTTTATTTTATTATTTTATTTTATTTTACTTTATTTTGTCTTGTGTGTGTGTGTGTGCATTAGAATTTTAACCCCTGAGCCATCTCTCCAGCCCGAGCTAGTGCTTCTTGATCATAGTTTGTGAGGAGACCACCGAAAGTGAAAGCAATGTGAGCTACTCACATGAGCGAAATGTATATTTGGCCCTTTCTCCTTAGTGAAAATTGCTTGTGACTCCCTGCCCACATTCGCACCTTCAGCATTTCAGCCTGTAGTGGGCAGCTCGGCCTTGGCCTGGCGTGGAGGACTCTGGTTCCTTCCAGCTTCCCTTATTGCCCGTGTTCATTTTGACCTTTATGTATTTCTTTGATATTTGAACTTCTTCCTTTATTTTCCTTAAATGAATTCACACATTTTTATCTCTTTGTTCTTACATGCTTTATTTTTACTTTTTGCCAATAAATTTTTTAAGTTTCCCCAATTACGTCAAGGTCGATGTCAGTTGTCATATCCTCTTGTAGTTTCTCTAATGTTCCAGCAAGTATTATGTTCTCATGATACTTGTGTTGTGTTAGGCAGTTATTGTTTGTTGCAAATGTATTTACTAATTTTGCACACAGCGCTTTGTTCTGGTCAAAGCCAAAATCAATGCGATACCATAATGTACTCTTTATTTCTCATATTCTGATGTGGGCTTTGTGTATAGAAAAACTCGCTAAAAGTCAGTGGTCTAGTCAGTATCCTTATTGTAATTGAAAGGTAAACTTTAATTTTTATGAGTAATGCAAATTGGCTCACTCGTTTAAGTAGCACATATGTAATGTTTCCAAACATTTTGTTGTATTGATTAGTTTCATAATCATATGGTTTTATATCTGTAGTTAATCTTTATTAAGGTTATTAATTACATCTCATTTTATGACATTATTTGTAATCAGATGTCTATTTCCATTAAATAGTGAAAAAGTATGTTAGAGTCATAAAACATTTGATTTTGTATTGTGTCTCATTTCTCATCTTCAGACTTTATTAACCTGTTAGAATTCCCTGGAGTGAATTTTCAAATATTTACATCATTTTTTCTAAGCATTTTTAACTTTTAAAGATAAGGTTATGCTACATAGCAGTATGACATAGTTGATATTCAATTTGCAATACATTCTATTTTGAGTTTGCATTTTTTCCTTTAATTCTTAATTTTATAGTAGTTTTTGAAATATGATTTGCAGAGGAGTTTAATAAAGAAACCGGGCAGGCCCTTGTTGGAATAGAAACACTGCCACCAGATTTGAGAGATTTTGTTGAGGAAGACAACCAGCGATTTGAAAAAGAACTTGAAGAATGGGATGCACAGCTCGCCCAGAAGGCCTTGCAGGAAAAACTATTGGCATCTCAGAAACTGAGAGAGGCTGACTCCTCAGTGGCAGCAGGTTGGTTTGTTACTATCAATCAGTTACATTTATTTTGTGTTGTAAAAATAAGATTTGCTCATTGAGAAAAAAAAAATTAAGCCTAAAAGTTTAAGTATTTCTTAACTGTGAAGAAGCCATAGATGTTCCCTAGAACAACCCATAAGCAGTAACTGAGAGTCATGGCATTGTCCCCTTTGGCAGACAGCACTGCTTGTGTATGGACCCTTTTCTATCATCACTGCTGCTCCACTGTCTCTGCCTGCCTTGCCTGCCTTAGGTGGGCTGTCTCTTTGCTGCAAGCAGGAGAAGCGTGATTAGCAAGCACTCTAATGAGCGCTAGTATTTATGATTTTAAGTAAATCTAATATATCCACATATATATTTGTGAAATGCAGAAATAGCACCATTCTTTCAGTGTATTTATATTTTTCTAAAAAATTCTTAAGATTAAAAAGAGGTCTGTTAATAGAGCTCAGTGGAAGGTCCCTAGGTTCCATCTTAATATACACAAAAAAGGTTAAACATAATGATAGTCAAAACTAAACATTTAATATAACCAAGTGAGAGACAGTTAATACACAAATAAAAGGTACAAATGTATAAAAGTATAAAATACTGAAAAATTTCATTCTCAAAATATTACCTAATGGAATAATACAAACTTTCAAAATAATAAGCAATGTAATGAAACGAAAGTAGGCTCTACAAAGTTTGTAGTGAAATATCTTAGCCTTTTTATTAAAAAAATTCATCATCATGGAGTTGAAAATCTATCTTAAGGTCACCTATTTCATGCTGTAAAAAGTAAGTGGTATTTCTCTGTACCAAATGGGAAAATGAGAAGCTAGGCGGTAAAAGCTAGGTAATTTTCTCTAGCTCTTGTTTGTCTTTCTGTCTCTCTCTGTCTCTCTCTCTACTCTGAGTGCTTCTTTTTTTAAATAACTTGCTCTCTCCACAGCCATCCCTAGGGCCTTCATATTTTTAGGAAACTTTTGGATGTTTGTTTTTTAATTGCATTTTTTATGAAGATATTTCCATGTAACATTGTCTGTGTGAATTTCAGTTTTGTCATTTTGAACATTAAACAAATTTACTTTTTCAGTAGAAAATAAAAAATCCCACATTATGTCAATTGTACCTGATATAGCCATGCACTCTGCCTGGAGTTTTAGCTTCTTTTTCTATAAATTGAATAATTTGTTGAGTGATTTTGTTTTTAAGAGGCAAATAAACTCCTAGAATACCAAAATATGATATTATACTAACAAAGGTGTCAGCATTTTGCTGTGTAAACATCACATAATGTCAGAAAATGCCACCGTTGATGCCCGGGACACACTCCCATTGTGCAGGGTGACGGTGCGCTTCCACGCAGCGGCCGCCTTGTAGAACAGGCTCTGGTGCTCCACAACAGGGCAGTTTCGGTAGCTATCGGGAGGCTTCTTGAGTCCAGTCAGCCCCTGTCATTCTCAAATCCTTTCTGTAGTTTGCAATTTGATGTCATCCTTGATCTGTATACATCCTTTTTGGAATTTGCCCAAGGCGGAGCTGCCGCTGTGTTCTTCTTGCCTTAACATTCATGTGATCCATTTGCATGTGGCTGCAGGAGAATGTAGTTGCATAATTGCCTATTTGGTAGTAGAATCTAATTGCTTAGATGCAGTGAGCCTTTCATTCATTTGTCGTGCTCTAGTTTTATTCATAATTAACTTACATGTTGTGATAACAGACTGAAATTTCTCACAGCCTTCTCTTCGTTTCGCATGTTTTTTAAAGTTCTTTTAAGGCTGGCATGTTTGTAAGTCAAACTCATGTATAACAAGGACTAGGCTTGTGTTTGACCTTGTTTATTTTCATCTTATTTTCTCTCCATATATGAAAAATGCCCATGTATGTATGCTCTACACCCTGTTTTTATAGTCAGTATTTTCTATACTATTCTTGCTGTTTTGTCATTTTTTAAAAAATTTAACCTGTTATTAGTTACATATTTTCATGATTCTTCATTTGTAAAAGAAATGATGAGAATGTAGATATATTTCTGAGAGGGATGAAAATAAAAAGCCTTCTGGGTTTGTTCCCCACAGCTGTCAAAACGATTGTTTTCCACACTAAGCAGTTAGACAGCAGTGGCCATATTTTAGCAGGAAGCATTGTGTCCTCTGTAGGAAGTGGATACCTTCTCAATCTTAATAGAGGCAGAACATACTCTTTCTATAAATTTGGGAGATAAGATTGATGTTGAAAAGGTTTGTTTCCATTTGTTTTTTGAGAAAGGGTTTCATTGTAGTCCAGGTTGGTCTGGAACATTCCATATAATAGACTGGGCTGGCCTCAAGTTTGTTACAGAGATAAAGCTGGTTTTGAACACATAGTGGTCCTCTTGCTTTAGCTTCCCAAGTGCTAAGATTACAAGTGTTAGTTTGTCTCAATTGCAACATTATTTTAAGATTATATTAACTTATCTTTTGTTGCAGGAGAGTTTCCATATCACATTTGAATGTCACATTTAAGTACAGCTAATTTTTCATCACAACCATTTGTTTCCTATCAGGAAAAAATTTTTATTTTAATGTTCTTTCCACTTTATTATTTCTTTTCATAGATTTCAAAGTAAGGAATTTGATTGATCTGTTATGATGTTTCCAGAGTCTCAAAGAGGCACTGTATTTCAGTTTGTCAGGTATACCATAGGATTTTGTCAGGTGTACCATAGAAGTAATACTTTGGAAGGAAATGCTGATCAAAACAATCCAGTAACACAAAGGATGGTTTCCTTTCCTCAAGTTCTGTTTCTACTGTGTGGTGCTCTAATAAAGAATGTTGGGGAAAAAAAAAAAGAATGTTTGTATACTTGGTATTATTCACATCATTGTTGTCCTCAGATATACTGTGTCTAGCAAACATAGCAGCATCACTTCTGCAGCACTATTCATTGCCCTCTGAAGCTACAGTGATTGATAAATGAGGGGTCAAGCTACTTCGTGCATTTCATACTACTTCTCTAACCTGCTTACAACAAAGCCAAATTTACTCAAGTACTTCTGTTTAGATTCCTGCCTACAAGTTTATTACAAACAATAGAATTATTAGTAGGTTCTTTTACTGAGTTTAAAGGGTACACCAAGACTTACTAAAATGAAAATTATTGAAGATATCAGTGCTGAGCTCTTGAGTGCCAGAGCTATTGTCTGTATTTATCTAACACCTACATGATTCTAAAGAAAAGAAGAGCATTTTCTGAGTTTTTTTGTCTTTATCCAAAAATTATTGAGTCCTTATAGCATATCTGACCTATGTAGATTGAAAAAAAAACAAACAAAAACCAGAAAAAAGAAACAAAAAGAAGGGTAGAAAAAAATGTGAAACAGGTTAGGATTGATATGAAACCTATCATGCTTTGTAGAGATGGCAGGCAAAATTCAACTCTTGGACCTCTCTACAAATTCTGCCTCCAGAATAAAAAAATGAGTTGATGTCCCAGGAAAGTAGATAATTCCTAAGAGTAAGTCTTTTTAGAAAGAAAATAACCTTAGTATTCTTTTCTGTGGTTTGTAGGAATGAAACAGTGTCCTTATTTATATCTCCATGTAGTAAATGCCCTTCAAATGCTTTCTTGATTGGTTGTTTTCCCTGTGGAAGTTGTAGTTACTGTCTTAGTGATGGTCAGTGAAGGAAAATTTGTTTTCATTCATTGCCAAGGATTAGTCTTGTCTGACCTTTTACATCTTCCTCTTTATTTTCTCTCCATATATGGAAAGGGACCATGTCCTTATGCTCCACACTCTGTTTGCATATTCAGTATTTCATGTATGTGTTACTTTGTGATTTTTTTTTTTAAAGTCAGTCTTGTTGTATTCAAGTTTTAGAGTAATTACAAAAGAAAGGTAAGCTTTAAAGTGTGCTATAAGGGTGCATTTCTTTGTTCTAGATTAACTTGAGGTTTAACTCTCAGGGATTATGTTTGGAATAGGACCAAAAAATAGTCTCAAATGCACCAAAATTGATTCTTGTTTGTTCTCCTTGCATAGCTTGCAATAGGCTGCTATCATAGGTAGATACACATGTCAACTTGATGGTTTAGGATTTGAGCTCTGGACATATTTGTAGATGAATGGTAGTTGAGTTAAAGCCCAGAGAAAACCTTCAGGAGATTGTCTAGTTGACAGGGCAGACCCAGTCCATGGTGGGTGGGACTAGGTCCTGGACATAAATAAAGTACAGAGAACTGGTTGAAGAAGTTGGCATCCTTGCATATATTTGGCCAGACATGCTCGTCTCACAAGTAAGGATTGTCCCCTTCTCAGCCATTATGTGGAAATGATGTGCTCAGTTCCCTTAGCCTTTTATGTTAATGTCCTGCTAAGATGGAAAAATAACTATAACTAGACAGTTCCATTAAGTTCTTGTTCCATTAAGTTCTTTGATGGTGATTTTATCAGCAACAATGAAGTTGATCTGCAAGAGCTGCATTTGGGGGAAAGACTGATTTTGCATCCTTTTGTAGAATGCAGAGGATGCACTTCTTAAGCTGTGCTCTTTAGGCTTCCTTCAGCGTGCTTGTGATAAGTATGATTCCTCAGGAAGTCAAGTCAGTGAATACTTAGGACGAATGTCTGATCTACTGATCCTTCCTTGTTGTTCATTGCTGTACAAAAATGTAGTTGGTGGGTATATGACACAGTTAAAACGTGTCAGTGACCTTAACCAAGAAGTGCACATAAATATTCTTCAGAACTCTTAGTCCCTTACTTCATAATGGAAGTTACCTAAGGCTACCTTTGTCTCATAGTTGAAGGGCAAATGAGACCCCTGCCCTGTGCAGCCTGCACAGCACGTCTGTAAAATTTCCTGCATGGCAGCCGTACATTTGAACATCCCGGTGTGCTACTCTTAGGCAGACCTTCATGAAGTACAACTTAGCCACAGTGAAATGACTGCTCTTAGGAGCTGAGATTTTAAGTAGGGACTTGGGCTAGTTATTTCATCTGAGACAAAATATCTAAGATAAAATCATTTAAGAGAGAAAAAGTTCGGCTCTTGGTTTCAGAGGTCTTAATCCATAGTTGGCTGATTCTGGCTCCTTGTGCTTGTGCCAAGGTAGAGCATCATGGTGGGGAGCACATGGTAGAGCAAAGCCACTCACCTCATGACAACCAGAGAGCAAACAGATCAAGAGGATTCTGGCATGCCCCCAAATCTACTTCCTCTAAGTAGACCCTACCATCTACGAGAGCACAATCAGCCGAGAACCAGGTATTCCATATAAGAGCTGTTGGGGGATATTAACAGCCATACTATGACAGGAATCTAAAAAGACCTCCAGGAATTGATAATCGCAAGTACTGCCAAAGTAGTCATTACTTATTCTCAGTTGTAGCTTGAGAAATTCATTATTTTTGCCCATTTACCATAAGTTTTGCCATTTATATAGACCAAAAGTGATGTTTTTATATAATTGCAAGATTAAGAAAAGTTGATGGTTATGTTTATATGATATAAGCCATGCTTTTTGTCCTGCCAATGTTGAACAGTGATGTGGAAATTGATTACAGGCATCATGAGGTGTTAGTTGCCTGAACCTTTCATTCAAAGCAACCCAGTAGAATAAAACTTGTATTGCTATGGAAAACGTCTTTTATTTAAGATAAAACTATGTATATGAAATAATTTTTTCCTTTAAAAATATCAGTCAGTATTTAATGTCAAGAAGCAAGAAATGCTTGATAGTACTTATTTTTGATAGCAGAAAGTTTCTGATTTCCTCATTGTTTTCACCTATTCTGAACACATATTTATGTTCTCGAAGACAGACATGTCTCTCTTTTATTTTGAATTGTTTATTGTTATCTGATTCTCTTGTTACTCTTCCTGCACTACTTAAGCAAGTGCTCCACACTTCATTCTTGTAGAGAATTTTCCTATAATCATGTCATTTCTAGGAATACAGGCTTCATCTTATAAAATGGCCATAGTAACCAGTAAACTTGTGAAATTTAGCTCATTCTTTAAGCTCTTTCTCATCTCCCAAAATCTTATCAGTTTCATGAAGATTATTCCAGTCTATTTTCATTAACAGATTTACCATATCCTTCATTAGGTTGTCCTTAATTTTAACTTGCTTATCAATGTGATTGATATCAGAAATCTTGTGTATCTTTTATAAGTCTATCAACTTTTTTTTTTCATGTGGTAATTTTTCGGCCTTTTAGTCTTTAATTATTTTCAAAATAGTTTTCTCTAATGGCCTTTCAGTACTCAATCCAGTTTGCATTTTCTTTTCTAGAAAGACCTTCCAACGTGCACCACCATACCAGTGTATGAATTAGGCCCACAGTTAGCATATAGACTTTATGCATAATCTTCCATTTAATATATTTTAATAGAATTTATTGTCATAGATCCTTAAAATGAGTGAGGTATATAAATATTTAGCACAGTGCCAAAAGTCTACTGTAGATCCAGTAGATATTTTGTGAATTCAGTGTGAAATTTTTTTGTTTCAGAGAGTTAAATCATTTGATTCAACCCACTAAGACTTTTGGATTCACACCTCTATAAGATAGAAGACCCTGGTCCTCACGACCTAAAGTGGATATGAGTGTGGTAATTAAATAAAATTACCCTCTCCTCTTTGGCGCGCTTTTTTTTTTTTTGCGCATAATTTTGGAGTATTTGATGGTTAGAGAACCATCTGACTAGGTGGATTTCTTGAACCTCATCCAAATAGTGAGAAGAAACAGTGGTTCTCACAGGCAAACACTGTTTTAAGAAATGTATCTTCGTTAAGTTCTAAAGCAATCAGCTAAAGTCATACACAGGAAGTCTTCAAGAAACAGAAACATTGTCTGGCCAGGAAAAGCCCAAGATGGTCTCTCCCTTGCCCATCATGTAGGGTCTTTGAGCATATATTAGTCCATCTCAAATTAGGTATTGCTTGTATATGAAGACAATTAACTTCTTTCCTTCCTCACTGCACAAATTTTATACATTCTCACCTTTGCTTTTCTTTGTAGCACAACTTACATCTTTATATTTGCTCTTGTTAAAAAACTTGGAATCACATTAATGTCGTATGTAGTCTCCAAACCTTTGTGTCCAAAGCACACCTTGAATCTAGCCATGTTTGTGTCTTTGCTACTGTCTGCTGTCTACAATGCAGCCATTTTTTTCATAATGCTCACATACTTACTAGTTCTTTCACTTGCCATACTGAAGTTGTGCTCTCCCCAAAAATTGTTCTGCACAATATGACACTCACATTTTTATTTTTGTATGTGTGCTTGAGGTAAAATCCAGTGATTATGCATGCTATGCAAACCTTTTTTAAGTCACTCCAATTGCTTTAGATTTTTTTAAGGTTGACATGTATTAAAATTTTACCTGTTTCTTGTTTTCCTCCAGTTTCGTGATTGATGCTTTTGCCCACTTGTATCATCCTTCTGATTCGCTGTTACATTATAGTTCAGCACAGTGCTGCTCTGTGTGATTGAGCTCATGCTCCTGGCATTCTGGGCTCATTGTTTCTGTCTGATGAAGAAACTCTTATAGCTTTTAGCTTGTAAAGATCATTTAATCCTATCCCTCAAAAGTTATTGCCAGTCCCATCCTCATTTCAGTCATTATATTGTTACAGTTTATATCTGATTTTTTAAAATTAATAAATCTCCTTAGTAAAGCTTATGAGAAGACATGATTGATTGCTTTGCTAATCCTGGAGTCTCATTACTTCCTCTATTGCCTGGCACACTGTTAATGGTTTAATTAAGGAGACTATGAATGTCTATGCACATATGTTAAAATTATAATACTTCTTATTGAATGATACTTCCCTTTAGAGAATTTTAAATTTGTAGAATGTTAAGGGGAATACCAGTATCTCTTTACACCTCATGAGGTAGTTGACCAGGGATTCACCTTTTTCAGAAGCAGTATGGAGAATTTCTGCAACTCTTTATTCTGTATATGCATTCCTTAACTTAATTGCTAATTTCGTTCCAGTAAGCAATCATGATCATGTATTATGCTAAGCCTTGGAGAATTAGCAGTGCAAAGGAAAAGCATGTTTGCTCATGATATTTACAGGGTTATAGTTGTTATGAGCTTTCAACAAGTTAAATGACAAATAGATTATAACTGTAGTAAGTGATGTTTTAAAGGAAAGTTTGTGAAACTTTAGTGTGGTGTGTGCGTGTGTGTGTGGGAGGGAGGGGGCTCTGTGTGTCCCTGTGTAGGACCAATGGTGATTTCAGGAATCCTCCTAGATTGCTTCTACCTCCTCCTTGCTTTGCTCTGGGATTTCCCAAGCTGTGTGCACCAGGCCAGAAATGGAGGCTACCACTCTTTCAGCTTGTTTTTATACTTGGGACCTAAGATGTAGACTCAGGACCTTCTGTTTGTGAGGCAGAATCTTAACCCTTTGAACCATCTCTCCAGCCCAAAAGAGCCTATTTGGGAGTGATTTTTTTCGTCTTTGAGGAGATATTTGCTTCTGTTGGAAATTCTTGATTGTCACACTTGGGAAGCAGGTGTCAGTATTACTTGCATTAAGAATGTAGTTGTTAGATTCAGAAGCCAGCCCTTTATATCACATAATTATTCAAAAGCCAAATCTAAGCAGTCATGAACCTAAGGATGTGATATTTATGCCAACAAGCAAGTGACTAGAGATTGGGAGTGTATGGGCACAGAGGGAAGAATATGCAGGAGCTGAATGTGGGAAGGGGCGTACTTCCTTAGAGCAGTGGTCCTGTATAGACCCTTCTGAACAAAGTGCACAAGATGACATTGGAAGAAAAGGAAGTCATCCATTGATGTAAAATTGTAAGGTCAGTGGATATTCAGAGTACTGGTGGATGTGTGATCCGGAATTAAAAATTAGGTAGGAATAGAAGTTTATCTCTGAATGCTTTGCATGGGCTTGGATAGCCTTTAAAGTCATGAATCTAATATTGCTGCTGGTTTTCCAATTCTAAATTGCTTTTCTCCTGACAATATTTAGTTATCAGGGGCACAATTAAAGATTAGAATTTTGTTAGGAGATGGAGAAAGAGCACTGTACTCAACTGTGGAAATCCAGCCCTGGATTTTTTGTCTAAACTAAATTCTCTTTTTGACAGAGTGGGATGATTTTCTTGAATGAGACTTTGGTATTTTACATAGAAGGAAAAATTCATACCTTAAATCATCGTGAAAACATTCTTTAGTAATTCCTTGAGTACTTTGTTTTGCTTTTTATTCTCTTTTTGTGACCTGTGCAGTAAAGTGATAAATATGTATGTGTATATATTTGGTTTAAGTACAAGACTCAAATTGACTGTTGTGTTTAATTCCAGAATTAGATATAAGAGCTTCATATTAGTGTAGACATGTGATTTTTATTAGCTGTACAACTGACTCTTTTCTCCTGAAGCACAAGCAGGAGAACCCGAGTATCTAGAGCAGCCATCGAGAAGTGACTTCTCAAAGCACTTGAAAGAAGAAACTATTCGCGTTATTACCAAGGCCTCACATGAGCATGAAGATAAAAGTCCTGAAACAGTTTTGCAGTCGGTAAGAACTTTTTTTTTGGCTCTGGGAGCGTAGCCATGTTCACGTTTCTCCAGTGTGATGGAGCGCCGGTGTCTGCGAGTCAGGAGAGATGGGCCCAGGACAGGTTCCGTGAATGTAATTGGTGAACACAGGGAGATCATCCACATCTGACCTGTAGTTTCCTCAACTCGTACTTTTTAAATGACTTCCTCTTAAGTTTCTATCCTCCTGTCAGAAAACTATGAAGAATTTTGAGTCACACACTATATTGTCTTTTGACTTGGAATTTCAAAGCAAAAGTGTAAGTTTCAACATTATTCCATTCTTTTCCTCCATCTGTAATTTGCCAGTTTTGTATAGCTTTAATTGTTCTATGAAATGTGTTTAACAGTAGGTTGCTGGGTACTCAATGTGAAAGTGTTATTAAACAATATATACAATGTGAGCAAGATAGGTCATGTGTGGCTGGAGTATCTGCATGTATATTGTTAGTAATATCTCCGTGTGTCTTGGTTTAGAAGTCTGCATTTTTATAATAGAAAATTTAGCTCAGCCATGTAGTATTGTCTTTCAGTGCATATCACTGTGAAAGAATTTGGTTGAGCTTTCATATTTATTTTTTATTTTCATGTTGAGCACAAATAGTTCTACAGCAGGTTTTATAGTAGTTCCTTTTAGAATTTAAAGATTATCTTCCTTGAGAACTAAAAATTATGAGATATGTCATACTTCTGTAAGAGATCAATTCTGCCCTGTAAATAAACTCAGTCTCGTCTCATAGCCTGCATAGAAAACCTCACTTGATCACAGTGTCCAGTGACATAGTTTTGTTGTGGTAGACTAAACAAATAACCCAATATTTTTCTTCAATTCCAGCTGGAAAAAAATTTAAGCTAATTACTGCTATCTTGCTATTTAAATGTTTTAATTTCAGTAGATTTTATTTTATGCTAACAAACTTAGAATTATAGATGAATTTAAAATGAACATCTGCTAAACAAAACTTTTCTTGAAAATTGCATTGCCTAATGAGTCTGGAAAGTCTTTGCCCTTGAGGGTGATGGAAAGAAGAATTGGGGAACAGAGTCAGACAGGGATACATACAAGGGAGAAATATTTTTACCATTCATGAAATATTAAGTCGTACTATTATGGCTAAGTAGTACTTTTTGTTAGCCCTAAATTATTGTCACATGTATCAGAAAATCAAACCGTTTCTTAGCTTAATGTGGAATTATTTTTTAAGTTCAGCATTCATAAATGTATATAGCAATCACTTAAACTTCATGAGTTTTCTTAGTACAGTTATCATATTATAAACTGACATTGTACTTTCTCACATCCACTTGAAAGAGGAAGATGGAAGACAGAGAACGTAACAGAAATGTTTTTGCGTGATTGTAGAATAGCCCCTGCACTCTGTCCTGTTTCTTCTGAGATCCTCAGCCTGCCTGAGGCTTGTTAGCCTGGGCTCCCAGAAGTGCCATCTTCTGTCAGGCTTCTGCTCCTTACCTGAAGCCTGCTCACACATCTGAACACAGTGCACAGTGGAAATCAGCAGCAGCTCCAAACATAAGGATTGAGTATTTCTAGGATCTTGAAGATTAGATTAGTTTTACTTGTTAGCAAAACAGGTTTGTAAATTATTTAATTTCTTTAAGTTTTAGTTTTCTTCCTTTTTCATAAAATAGAAATGAACAGTAGGCCTTAGGAAAAGTTTTTTTTTAAATTTGTTTTTGTTTAATTTTTTTTTCATTCTATGTCTGAAATGGCAGGTTTCCTTTTCTTTAATCCTGGGCATTTCATATGTTATCTATTCATATTCCAACCTTAGAGTAACTCCTTAGAAATCTCAAAAACATACAGTCCATAAGTAGTCTCCCAGAAGTATTTTTGTGAAAGTATGCAAAGTATGCTCCAAGAAAGAATCATTCAAAGCTTCAGTCATGTTCATTGTTGATTGATGTCAATATGCTTGTTAATTTTCTTTCTTTTGGTTCTATTTGTAAACATTGTTTAGAAAAAAATTTTAGGTGAATTACTATACCATATAAAATTTTATGTCTTGCTCTTTCTTCTTTTATTCACCAAACTTACAAGTGAAGCATTTCCCATTGCAACTCGGTAACAAATGTCAATGATAAATACTATATCTCTCAATAATTCAATTTTTGTTCACTAACCCTTTCTACCATCTATATTTCTTTCTCTACCTTCCTCTAATTAGGTTCTTGTGATAAGAGTTCATGTATGTTATAGGCTTTTTCTTAGAACATGTTCACCAGTAGTTTAATTACTATGATAAAAGAACTATCCGATTAAAGTATCCGTAGTGGTTTTATAACTTTCCCTTTCAGACTTTTAAAAAATATTTTTATTTAAATAATATTTAATTATTTTAAATAATTTCTATTTAAATATTTTTAAAATTAGTATTTCAATTTTTTTCTTTTCTTTTTTTTTTTTTTGGCCTTACTGACTGAGGAACTTTATAAAAACAAAGCATTTCATTTACTTTTCTGAAATTTTCTTTAAATGAAAAAGTATTATTTGTTAACATTTGTAAACTTAATGAATGATGCTGAATTATTATATATACTTAAAGCTTCTTCCTTTTCAAAATTCCCAACATAACTAATGAGCATTATTCTTTCAAGTTTTAGCAGTACCTGGAATAGCTACAGAATGTTTTTGCTAAGTGAAAGATTTTCCTCCTCTGGTAGTATGTTTTAAAAGGACCAGTATTCCACGTAACATACTTTCCTCTGTATTTATGTTCTTTGTTTTAAGAATGATGTGATTTTGACTGTTTTGCTAGTAAGAAATTCTTGACCAAATTTCCAGATGTGTTTATAATTGCTTCTATTTATAATTCACTTTTGTAACTTAAAATGTAGCATAGGTCTCTGAACTGCTGGAAATATCTAGAATTCTTAATCACAAGCACATTTCTTTGGAACATATATGATTGTAAGATTTGGTTAAAATAATTCCAGTAGTGGTGCAAATTGAAATTACTTAAAGAAGCTGCCTTCAAAGTGGTTGATATGATTGATATTTATATGATTATTGGTACACAGTCAATCTGCTACTTATAAATCTGTCAGTAAAGCAAGGTGACAAGAAAGACGAACAGGTCATATTATCTTTTAATACTTTTTTTCTGTATTCACAATTGCCTTCCACTCAGAGTGAAATTCATAGAATTTGTTTAACAGAGAGAATGTGAACAGGAATCAATTTGACTTACTTGGGTTATATTTTCCAATGACTTTTTCTTAGGTTCACTAGGTATTGATTTGAGAGCTGGGTTTACACCTCAGTGGATAAAGTGCTTGCCAGGCACATGTAAGGACCATAGTTCAGATCCTCACAACCCACCTGAAAGCTGGGCAGGCATGGCAGTGCCTGTAATTCCAGCACTCATGACTCGAAGACAAGGAGCCCTAAGGCAACGTGGCTGTCTAGACTCCCGCGCTCTGGGCTGAGTTCAGATAGAGATCATGCCTCATGTCAGCATTGGCCGTCCACACAAGCATCACAGATGCACACAAGCAAGAAGTACTTGAAAATGAGTTCATCGTAGCTATAAAGTAAACAGTACTGGAGTCTTGCAGATTGAAAAAATAAGTTAAATGCAGAGTGTATGTATAGTAACTGGCACACTACAGAAAATAGGTTTCCAAGCTGCTGGTATACAAAAGGTTATAAATTTATTTTTGGCCAAATCTGAAGTTTTCTGAAGTTACTGGCTTATTTGTTTTTGAAATAAAACATTGCATAGAGTAAATATTAGGAAACAAAATTCTAATAATTTGATATTTTATACTACTTGAAGTCCAGAATGCTTTATTGGTTAAAAAGTAAAACTATTTTTGAAGTATTTGGGACGTAAAGGGAATTTTATAAGTTTGATTGATTAATTTTCCTCTGACATTCAATTTTAGTTGTTTTCTCTACGTACTTAGCAAATGCAGGTATTTTGAAAAGATGAAGAGCCCAAGCATTTAATACTGGTGCTTCCATCATTGTTTTCTAATGGACAAACTGATGACTTTCTTCTACAGAAACCTGAAAGTACCGTAAGCGAACTCCCTTCTCATCAGCGAGTTGTAGAGGTGGCCATTCCTCACATAGGGAAGTTCATGATTGAAACAAAGGAGGGCGGGTATGATGATGAGGTACCGCTCTGCACCGCCTTCCTTGCCCTGCTGTGAAGTGCCCACCCTGTAGGCATGCCTGTGGCCGCATGCGCAGCGTCTGCTGCTGCCTCACACACAGCTTTGCACCCTTGGTGTGAAACTGCCTCACCAGTTACTGACAGACTTGGAATTAAGAGGAATGCTTAGTAGAAAGTCAGAGGAAGAGTGAAAAGAATTTCTTTCTAGAGTGGTTTTATGTCGAGATAGGCTGTTTCCTCTCAGACTGATAGGAGATTTGCTTGAGTATGTAGCAAAAAGTTTGCATTTAAAAATCTCATTTTTATTTTTTCTGTCCTTATTTAGTTTTTACTAAGTCCTTCATTGAAAAATGGGTACTCGATACTTTTCTCTGCTACACCTCTGCCTATGTCAACGGAGGGACGGGTGTGTCAGCATTGCTGAGTGTTTTACTCATTGGCATCTCTTGCTTGGGATTAGCTTTTTTAATAGTCTGGAGGCATTTTTGTATCCCACGATAGAGTTCTTTTTAATCTACATGAAAATAATCTGTTTTCTGTTCCTTTGGATTATTTTCATTCTTTTTGTTTTTCTTTGAGACTCTTTGAAGGGTTCTTTTCTGTTTGATGAAGGCCAATGCAGCGACTTTTAAATGGCAGTAGTGGAGCAAGCCATGCATGTAGGGAGTCGGTCACTGGGGCAGTTAGTTTCATGCCTGTGGTAAGAATTGAATGTATGTCAGATTTTTCCTATGTCCTTTCTTTCCCATGTTTATAATTATTATTATGTAGGAGTTGATCATCAGAATTGGAAATGTTATAATGACCTTAGTATCACTGTACGGATATAAGAAAGCATAGCCAATAAAAAAAAGTAGGTTTGTAACACAGGAACTGATCCAAGAATTTGTATAAGCAGACATTCAATGTTAGATATATTTTAACACTGAATGTAAAATCCAGAGTGAAAATCATAGTTTCAGTGAATCTGGAGTGGCCGCAGTTGTGGTAGGACTGTGTCTTCATTTTATTCTGCAGATATTTTGAAACACAAATATTCTGCAGATATTTTGAGTTAGTCTGGAAACAAAAGTATGTAAGTACTTAGCACTGAACATTATGTTGTTCCATGTTAGCGGTTGAAAGTTATGGATATGTATGTGTTTTTAATTAAAATTAATTTATCGATCAAGCATCTAATTGTTTCAGTGTGAGCTTGTTGGCATTTGAAAAAAAATTAAAGAATAAAAAATAATTTAGGAAAGAATTGTGAATGATTATTCAACACCATCTTTTGTGGATGCGCTTCTGTTTTGTACAGTGACGCCTATCATTGTTCTAACTTCCTGGGTCCCCCCCAGGGTGCATGCGCCTTGAAAGCTTACAGCCTGCCGTGGACAGAGGCTGCTGCTCACAGGTGTGCGGGTGCCCAGGGCTCCTGGCCTTTGTGTTGAGACGGCCGAGCCTTGACTACAGGCATTTTTTTGTTATTTTAAATCATTGCTTGTGCCTAAATATTTTTCTCTGAAGGCTCTTTATTTTTCTGGTTTGTCCAGAAGGGGATGCCTTTTTGCAGTGCCACATTTCAGAGAAGAGAGCTTTTTGCAATTGGCACGAAGGCCTCCTGTAAGACAGCTCTGCCCTGTGCAGAAGATTCTGAAAGATGCTTTGCCTGCACATCAGCAGACATTGCTGTTTTATAAATGTAGCTGATTGTGAACACTTGAGGAAAAAAGGGGATAATTTGCATGCAAAGAAATTGTTTCAGTTTTTAATTCAGAAATTCTTCCTTTCGATTCCTGTGGCAGATCATGATGACGCCCAGTATGCAAGGTATTGTCATGGCGATAGGTAAATCCAGGAGTGTGTATGACAGGTGCGGTCCTGAAGCAGGGTTCTTTAAGGTACAATGATCATCTCAAAATTAAATGTTTTGTAATATTCTATGTCTCTGAATAATTGATTTATGATTTCTCTTTTTCTATCTTAATCATTACCACTTGTTGTTTATATGTATGAATCCATACATATGGATTTTTTTAATACAAATAATCAGAGAATATCAAACATCATACCTGTCTAACCCCAGCAGTGTGCCTCTGTTTGATGGCTAGAAATTAGAATTGTATTTGATATTTAAAGAACTTAAAGGTATTGAGGAAAAATAATAGGAAATAACTAATTGTTTCTGGCTTATTCTTTAGTGTCCAGACCATGAGTCAATATTAAAGTATGTGTACTTCAGTTTTATCACTTGATACTGTATTGCTTTCTATTGTTTCTAAAATTGATTTATTCCTTTTTTATCTAAGGTTCTAGCTTCTTATTTCCTTGCTCTCTCCATAACTAGTTTATGATGTCCTCATCCATTTAAGACCAGGAGCTTATTAAGTTGATGCATAGTTCTACCTTTTCCCTTCTAATGTGAGAGGCTTACACATTTTGAATACATTGCTGTTTTCTTTTACTTAGTTAAGAAATGAAGACACCATCTATGTATTGTCATTTTCTTCTAATTTATCAAAAATCTGTTTTTATTCTTCCCTCTTTAGTGTTTTGTGTGTGTTTAAGTGTATGTTTTGTGTATATAATGTATGTTTGTGTTTGTGTATGGGGTGTGTGTGTGTGTATGTGCACACATGTTTGTAAGATGTGTGCATATGTTTATGTAACTGTGTCTGTCAGATGTGAGTGTGTATGGTGTGTGATGTTAATGTACATGTATGTCAGATGGATTTCTATGCTCTTATGTGCATGAGAATAGGTACACATATACCGCACAAATTGAAGTGTTAATCTTCAGCTTCTGCCATCTTTCAGACAGGGATTCTTCCTGTTTGCCAGTAGTACATCCCAGATGGTTGGCCCACAAGCCACCAGAGATTCTTTCCTCTGCCTCTTAGCTCATGGCACAGCAGCGATGCATGGATTTACATGGGTTCAAATCCAGTCCTCGTGCTTGCACAGCCAGCCCTTTGCTCACATTGCCATCTTTCCAGTGTCTTTTAGTGCTTTTGAAGAAGTCCTTTTGTTGAAGTCAGTGTGTTAAAATCAGTGTCTATTATTTTGTGATGTTAAAATTCTAAAGTTTTCCATTTATTTTTTATTTTCATTATCTACTCTGCTCTTCAGTGGAAATGCAGAACACACATTGGAGTCTCTGTCAGTCTCTGTCTGTGAGTCTGTGCAGTGTGAAAGAGTTAACAGGAAACCAGTGTGCAGTGTGGAGATTGAGCTGAATCCCCTCATCCCTTCTCACATCAGCCTTACCTGTCAGATCAGTTTTCACTCTAAATAGGGAATTCCTCAATAATGCTGGTTTGAAGAGAAAATCCCCAGGAAAGGGAATACAGTGTTTACAATGAGCAGAGCTAAGAGGGGCGTTCTTACTTGCTGGCTGCTGGTGTGCACAGGCGAGGACAAGGAGGCTCATGTAGCTATTACCCTGGATCAGAATAGCTTTTGCATTTATTTTGAGGACCATAAAAAATTCCCCTTTTGGCATATTTTATCTGTATCTTTTCAAAATGGTATATTATGAAAATTTCTTGTAGGGTATTCTACTGCTTCACAATAATTGCTGTTAAGTTGTCATTAATCATTCCTGTGATTAATGTTACTACCGTTGCTCCTTTTTCAGTAGATGTAAAATGTCTTTTGAAATCTTAACATATTTTGTAGTTTAACCACAGAATGAGCATTTGCCCATGTAAGCCAGTAGTACATCCAGAAAATAGCATGGCAGAAGCACCTTGGGCGGCCTGCGCTTTTGACTGCCCTCCCCTGTCTGGTGCCACTGGATTCCATGCTGCCCTGGAGTACTTGAACTCTTTTGTTTCAAATCCTTTTTGTGCTGCTGAATTTGCTCCCCATGGTGGAGCTTCATGTGTGCTACTGAGTGTAGATTTGCTGCCTGGTGTTTTGGCATCTAGCGTATGACAATGCTATGATTTTTTTTTTGCCATTATGCTCTTGGTGAACACAACTGCAAGGAATGGTCCTAATTCTGATGGCAATAGTTGGCATAACTATGGACTGAATTTCCGCCTTAATAAAGTTTATTTTCTAGTGGAGAAGCAGATATTAATTATATTCAGTATACTGAGGAAGAAAATAATAAGGAAAGACACAATGAGAAAACGGCTGGTATCTAGAAAGCTTCTATGAGAAGGTGACATTGAACCTAGGATGGTGTGTACCAGAGCGTAGAATTTGAATAGTTTTCTCCCATTCCTAGTTCACAGATACATCTGTTTTGTCTGCTGTTTCCTCTTGGGTAGATAGGCACAACTCAAACTTACATATTTTTAAGTTTTCTGAATATATTTAGCATTTAGAATTTTATTCTTTCTATTGTTTGCTTGACTTCAGATTTTTTAATACTTTGGTGAGTGATTATTCTTATATTCATCATGTCTCATAAATGTGTCACATAAATTTTTCCTTATTTCCTGTTGCCCTGCCAAGATACTCCTTTCTCTCAGATTATCCTATTACAACAACGGGGGCGCCGATGAGCATCATCACGGTGCGCGTGGAAGCTGTAAGAGCTGAAGGCTTTGTCCATGTGTCAGTGCTGCCTGTCTCATCACCCAGGGCTCTGTGACCAAATTTTTAGGTTTAAATTCTAGTTTATGAAATAAAACTTCAGTCACTTTTTAAAATTATCTGAACCAGTAATTTATTGAGATATTAAGAATAAAACCACACAAAAACTCAGTAGAAAGTATTACTAAGTCTTGGGTCACAGTTTTCTTGCTCAGCATTTGAGTTACTTCCAATTGTGAGCATTCTTATATATTGTATGAATATTGCGTAGTAATACCATCAAGTCAAAGTGCTTGCATATTTAAGTACTGATAAGACTGTAGTATTCTTTATTATGACTTACTATTACCAATGGTTATCTGACAAAAGAACAAAAAAGTGGGCTCAAAGTTAAAATTGATACTAATTTTTCTGAATGCCAATATTTTCTCAGAAATATTTTGTCGATTAATATTTATATTAACTTTCATCTTTGTACAATTTTTAAACTTATCTATCTATCTATCTATCTATCTATCTATCTATCTATCTATCTATCTATCTATCTATCTATCTATCTATCTATCTAGTGTGTGTGTGTGTGTGTGTGTGTGTGTGTGTGTGTATCAGAGGGCACTGTGTGTCCTTGTGAAGGACCAAAGGTGACTGCAGGAATCATCCTGGATTGCTTCTACCTCCTTCCTTCTTGCTTGATTCGGGATTTTCCATGCTCCATCCACCAGGGCTTAAAATGAAGGCTCCTGCCATCTTCTAGTGGATTTTATGTGGGACTTGGAATCTGAACTCAGGACCTTCTGCTTGCAAGGCAGAATCTTAACCTTTAAGGCATTTCTCCAGCCCCTTTGTAACAAATTTTATATTGTGAGAATTTTTTGGTTAAATCCATCTGTAATTTGAAAATTTTGTTTTGTGGTTTGAAATTTTTCTTTTATAGTTACATGAAATACTTGAAATATAACACCATTTTTAATAACTATGGAATTTTTCATTTTAGTCTTTAGAATTTTATATTCCATTATCTTTATCATTTTGACATTTGTGTAGAATATAGGATTTTAATTTCTACTAAAAACACAAACTTTTTTTCTAACACATTTTTAACCATTACTCAAAAATGTCTGTCAGTTATTGATTTTTTATTTATAAGTCGATCTGTGTGTGTCTTTATTACAGTGGTATGTTTTATTTTTAAACAATGCACCTATCTAATGAACCATTTATGATATATTTTGACATTTTACAGGTGGCACGCTTGGTTACTTTTCGTTCTTTTATAAACAGAAGATTTGATTACTTTTATTTAAATAATCTGTTTCTACTCCTTGAATACTTAGAGGATTTGGATAATATACTTGTGTTCTTTTAGTACATTAACTTAGGATGAACTTGAAAATTGTATGTTTAATATTAAGGTTATTCTCCAAAGAGAACTAGATGTGGCTTTTCACTTCTATCTTCTTCTGCTGTGTCTTTTCATAATGTTTCATTTTATAATTTCATTCATAATAATTATCTCTTGTTTTATGTTGTCACTAGATGTATAAAATTTTTTATTAAAGAGTAAATCAAAAGTTGTAAGGATAAAGAAATCTATTAAATTTAGCATGTATATATCAAATTATCCTGTTAAATTTATATTTTCTAATCTTCAGTTTATTCTCTTATTAAATCACATTCCATTTAATATATCATCATTTCCATTCAGCTATCTCTTATTTCATTTCTATTTTGGTTATAGTACATATTTCCAGTTGAAATAATGGCAACAGGCTCATTTGTTTGACATCATTTTATCAAATTCATAGTCAACATTTTCTTGTAAGCTCATCAGTAGTGGAGTGTAGACACTGGAATATCGGTATATCCCAGCACTATATTCTGCAAATGGCATCAATTCTTGTATTGAGATGCCGAACATCTTTTTTCTTCTTCCTTGAAATGTATATATCTGTATTTCATCTATCTTTTTATAACTGTACAAACTGTTTGTTGTATGCCTTTCCCCATGTCTGATTCTAGAGCAGTTTGTATGAATAGAAATCTCTGGTCCTTGAAGACTGACACGTCTCAGCCCTGACATCCTGGGCTCCCCTGCGCTGGATGTAGTTGTAGGACAATGACTCTGTTGGTCTCTGGAGTGTTTCTGCCTCTTTAAGAAAATGGGAATTTAAGTCTTCCTAGATGATTGTGTGATTTAAACAAGATAATACAGTTTACTGAGAGAATTTAAGTGTCATTCCTAACAAATTTAAAATTTTTCTTTGAGACTTTTGTATTGTCATGTAAGTTCTTTCTAGTATTGTATTTTATCCCTGATTGGTTTTTGACCAACCTTTCTAAATATCAGATTGTTACATTAATCTTTTTTCATTTCATTTTCATTTATATTTTTCTCTTTCCTAATGTGAAATAAATTTCATTGTATTTTGTTTATTAGAATTTGCTTTTTACTATTAGTCCCACAGGATCATATGTCTCATATTCCTGATATTAAACTTTCTTTCCTTTGGTGCTGAAACATTTTAGAACAACATTTTAAAAATCATAAATGTTATTTATAATTTCTGCTACATGCATTATAGTCAATTATGTATATGTGTGTGTGTAAATATATATATATGCACACACACACAGTCAATTATATGTGGCCTATGTGATATGTGTGTGTGTGTAAATATATATATGCACACACACAGAGTCAATTATATGTGGCCTGTGTGATGTCAATCTTGGAAATATAAAGTAGGTTATTTAAGTTTCTTATATAACATTTAAAAATATATATGTACTTAACATTTAAGAACTTTAAGACTTAGAAGAATGTGACAGTTAGTTAGTAAATGCTCATCCTGGTTCTCTGATTCTTAGTCAATCCTCTACCAGATCTTAACTGCTTCCAGAATGTTCTATATGTGTATGTATTTGGTATTCTCTGATGTTTGAATATAATTAACCTCTAAAAGAAAATATAGATCATGATTCTATGATATAATTTAGAAAAGTGAAAATTTAGGTGGAAGTCATTGGGTATTTAAAGATGTTGTCACTGAAGTGACTTCTACCAGGCTTGTTGAACGAGTGTTTGTATATAGAAACAAAAGGAACATTTATCAGTGACTTCAGTTATTCAGGAAATTCTTTTAAACTGTGGAACATGGGGCACCCTTACATGTGTCACCTATTTAATTTATCTTAAAAGGTAAAATGTTTAAGTGATTAATGTCAGACTATTGAAAGTCTTAAATTTTTATAATCTACTGAAATTGTCACTCTTGTTTCATTTTCTAGGCAATTAAATTGGAGTATTCAAGGTTGGTCAAGTTGGCCCAAGAAGATTCACCTCCTGAAACAGATTATCGCTTGCACCATGTAGTTGTCTATTTTATCCAGAATCAGACACCCAAGAAAATCATTGAAAAAACACTGCTAGAACAATTTGCAGATAGAAATTTGAGTTTTGATGAAAGGTAATATGAAAGTTTAGAATACCTAATTCACATATGCATATTCCTTGTAGGAAAATTTTTTTTTCAGATTACAACTGTACGCTTTATACACAAAAACATTTAAAAAATTTATTTATTTATTATTTATTCAATTGTGCGTGTATGCACATGTGTATGTATGTGTGTATATGTAGAACCACGGATGAATTTGGAAACCACCATGGACGCCTCCACCTCCTCCTTGTTTACTCTGCCCTGGGATTCACAGGCTCCGCCCTACTAGGACCAGAAACGCAGGCCGCCCCCGCTTCCACCCAACGTCTATACATGGGGTCTAGGATCCGAACTCAGGACCTTCCACCTGCAAGGCAGAGGCTTAACCCCTGAGCCACCTCTCTAGCCCCATACTTTTAAAGTCTGAACTGAAAAGTTTGTATAACTTCAATTTATTTATAATTTTGATTTCAAGAAATCACTCATCTTATAGTTCTCAGTAGTTTGAAAAAAATGAGATATTTCAGGTTCTGCGTGATAGACATTTTTCCCCAGTAGCTTCATTTTCAAGCTGTCCTATAATTTTAATTCATTTAGCGAGATCCCTAACCTCTACCATTTAAAAGCCAGTAAGCCATCAGTGCCCTTAAGTTGGGATAACATACCTCTCTTTATTCAGATTGCCAATTAACCTCTAACAGTGGGGCTGAAAGCCACCCTTCATTTAGAAACAGAAGAGATGTTTATCTAGTCCTCCATACAAATAATATGAATACATCAATCTTTGATATTACAAAGGAATGTTTAGTATAGTTGATTCATTTGATTCATAAATATTCTTTTATAATATCCTATTAAATTCCTTGCTTGAAAAATAATTTTTTTCTAGCTAGACAGAACACGTGGTATAAAGGTCCAAAACACTAAATTATTGTAGTATACAGAAACATTTATCTTACTTTAGAGTTTATTGTAATTACATTTTATTTCTAAAGTAAATGATTATCTTCTTATGAATGTATTAAAAAATACTGAGTTAAAGGATGTAGCAGATGTAGCAGAATAAAGTTCCTAAAGAAACAGAGCATTTAAGTTCAAATTGCTGTAAGATTCAGGACCTGAAGTAATGTAAACAAGTGGTTTACAGCAGTATCTGGTAGACATTTGAGGGATCCAGGAATACTGGCTCTTGCTATCTGGTTCAGTAATAATATGGATATCACTTGTTCCTTGTTTTCAAGAGCTCAAAAGTGACCACTTAACTCCCTTGCATTACAGTGAGTATATATGCTGCTGTTTGAGGAAGATATTGATGGACTAACCTGACTTTTTGAGTGGAATAAATTGACTTTAATCTTTTGTATTTTTATCATCTGGGGGATCTCAAGTAATCAGTTTTGATAAAGATTCCACTTGTGCCTGGAAGACAGTCATATAAAATGATCTAAATATATATTGTATGATAATTTCTCTAGCGATGATGATCCTGATTTTACTTGATTTTACTTGATAGGCACATTTTGAATCCTTTTTTTTATTATTTAAGAATACTGCAAGTTTAGGAGAAGACAAAATGTTTCTTGCAGTGTTCTTAGTGATACACTTGGGAAAGTGGTGCTTCATGTTTCCCCAGGTGAATTGTGTTAATAGAATGTAACTTAAAAGGCACATGTAAATATCACCTCAATTCTATTGTTCAGTGAAAATGGATTCCATTTTTATATCTGTGTGGTAGTTTGTTTTTGTGTAGCATAGTTTTGGGGTTTTATGAATTTTGTTACTGATTTAGATTTCTTTTATTTGAAGGTGTCACAACATCATGAAAGTTGCTCAAGCAAAACTTGAAATGATAAAGCCTACAGAGGTGAACATGGAAGAATATGAGGTAATAGCTCTTTGGAGGGGTGAACTGTGTATGGAAATCCTCTGTAGTTCCCTGATGCTCATCTTCATGTATGTTCCTGTTGGGCTTTGTTCACATTCATCCTGCATCACCCTTTTCTTCCTCTTATGTCATTTGTGTTCATATGTATATTTATATATTTAGATTTAAATTTTGGTAATGAGAGGAAACCATAGTATTTGCCTAAAATAATGGTCTCCAGTTCTATTAAGTTCCCCATAGATGACATAATTTCATTATGATGGGCAAATCTATATGATACACTGGCTTCTTATATTCTTTTGAGTATATACCTAAGAGTACTGTACGTGAATCTCTTTGGGTTCTATTGATAGTTTTTGAAAGTTCTCCACACTAATTCTCTAATGGCTCCACTAATTTATATTCTCCTCAGAAGTGTATAAGGGTTTGTGTAATCTCCTCATCTTTCACAGAAGTTACTGTTATATAATGGAGTAATAGATTTCTTTTAGTAGTCCAAATCACTATATTAACAGAAAAGACAAAATATACAGAAAATAACCACTTTTCAATACTTTGCTTTTATTCACTAAAGAATATCTGGAACCAAATTTTTATTTTAGTACCACAAATACATAAGGTTTTGAATATTAAAAAAAATTTATGTCTGTTATCAGGAAAGATAATACAGCAAAGCTAAGCAAAAAGAAATGATTAAAAAACAAGGAACCAATTGTAATTATTTGCAAATTTTATGCAGATATTGAAATAAAACTCTATTGTTAAATTTAGGAATGAAAGATCTTTGTAACATACAAATCTGTATTGCCTACTATTTTTAACATATTATTTGTTTCAATAATTAGAAAATGAAATTTAGTATAAAAATGATATGTTCTTTATGATAGCATCTAAAACCTAAGGAATTAAAAGTACTTACAGGCTATCTGTAAAGGAAATTATAGAACTTGTTGGGAGATAGGAAAGCCTAAAGAGTACATGTTCCCATGCAGTGTTTAAGGTACTTGATATTATAAATATGTTGCTTTTCCCCTCACATGATTTATAGGCTTTTTTGTCCATATTTCAGCAAGTTGGTTTGTAGAACTTAACAATTTCATTGAAGAACTTGTAAAATTCTCATCTCGTGACCTGGCAATGCAATCTAGTCACTTTCAGCTGACTGACTGACTGCAGATGTGTCCTCGGAGTGACAGAGCTGTCCCTGTCCCAGACTGTTGTCCTGGGGTTGCCTTTTCCTCCTGGGTTGGTCTTGTAGTCCTTCTGCAGCTTGCTTCCAAAGACTGGATTTCACACATTCTTAAATATCCAGTCCCAGCTGCCGCTTAGCCTTTCCGTTGTTCTGGTGTTCAGCTGACACACTAGCTTTCACACAACACTCGGACCTTTGTTTTGCTCTGAGTTCAGGTGTCAGTAAGCCGTAGCCCTCATGCCAGTCAAGCTTCCCACCTGTTTTTATCAAGAAAGCATTTTTGGACTCAGTCTGACTGCTGACACGGCAGTCACTGGAGGAACTGCCGCAGAGACCAACTCCATGGCTGCGTGGCTCAGAACCATGGAGTGGCACTTTGTAATAGAATTTTCCAGAAAAGCTCACTTCATAGTTGTAGAATTGTTAGTTAAGGCCAACTAATTATATCAAATTGTGTCATAAAAAATAAAATTTAGTTTATAGTCAAAAGAGAATACATTTAGCAATATTAAGTTAATGTATTATAAGTGTTTTCTTTTACTTCTTCGAAATTCTATATCAAGAAACAGTTTTCAAATTCTAAAATATTAATAAAGCAGTGGTAACTACCTATTTTCCACTGTGTTACAACTAAATTTTTTGCAAGTGTTCTGCCATATCCAGAAGTTTTTGCCTGGTAATATGATAATTTGAGTACTGAAGTAGTACTTAGTATAGGTTCTGATATTTTAGATTAAGGATGCTTACTTCATAAAGTATATGCAAATACTAAAAACACGAGAAAGTTTGAAATGAGATAATTCTGATCCCAAATATGTTTGTATTATAATAATTTAATAAAGTAATTCTATGATTAAAAACTTTTTACAAGAAGAAAAAGAAGCAACTTGATTATTTTTCTTTGTATCTTTAATCTTCTAGTATGGTCATTATTGTTTAATTTATCATTAGTGCTCAATAATGTTAACATTTAATAATCAGTCTTGTATGTCATCTAGTTTATCTTAGTTTTTTATTTCTTTTATTCACATAGTTATCAGAATAGTACATTATTTTGTAAGTAATCTTACTGTATCTTTGCATTCTATTCTTTTCATTTTTATACTTTCACCTACAGGAGTGGCATCAAGATTATAAAAAATTTAGGGAAACAACTATGTATCTTATAATTGGACTTGAAAATTTTCAGAGGGAAAGGTAAGACAAAATGGGAAGTTGTGAAAACAGTCAAAATCTTTGACCATATTTCTGTTCAGTCATATTACTAAATTGTTCACAGTGTATATTTTTAATGGGTACTTTATTTTTAAACTTTAAATTACATAGCACTATAATTTAATAGTATGAATCCCCTTTTCCTGCACATAAAATATATTTTTTATTTTAGATTAAATTCATATTGTTGGTGTTAGTGTCTTTGTTTTTGCTAGTTATAAATTTGGTTTGAAATGGGATTAAAGTCAGAACAATTACAAAACATCTAACACACTGAAAGTAAGAAGTATGTTAATATGCAGTGCATTTTTCTCTGTCTCATTTCTACATGTGACTTGAGCTTCCTGACGCTTGTAACCATGCCACCTTCATGTAGCTTGGCTCTAGTACTGTCAGTCTTTCATCTTGGTTATGTATTTTCTTGGCTTTCTGTCAGTTAGGAATACGTTTCCCTCTTTTGACCTGCCATTACTTGTTGGCATTTTCTTGTATATTTTTCTCAGTGGCTCGAAATGTACGTACACATGGAACAACCCTGACTATAGTCTTTGCATTTGCATTGTCATTGTGAGGCAGAGGTACATAGTCCTTCCCTGTTAACAAGCAGCTTGATCGCCTTCATGCCTATCCTCATCTGGAGCCAACGTGGAGACAGAAAGCAAGATCTCAAAGACATCAAAGGAATTCTGAGTTCTTCAGTTCTGGTGTTTCTTTTCTTTAATTTCTAGTTTTAGTTTTACTTTTTTGATGTTAGCTGTCTCCTGCTTCACATTTTGCTCTTGCTGAAAAGTGACACTTGTGTACTGAGTATATTTTAAATTAGACTTAGAGTATAGAAATTTAAACATGTCAGTGCTGTGTTTGATAATGATAGTTTTGTACAAAAATGGAAAACTAATTCTGTGTTTGTCTTTAATTTTTAAGTTATATAGATTCCTTGCTGTTCCTTATCTGTGCCTATCAGAATAACAAAGAACTCTTGTCCAAGGGTCTGTACAGAGGACATGATGAAGAACTGATATCACATTATAGAAGAGAATGTTTACTAGTAAGTAGATTTCTACCTACTGACTATCTGTTGGTTTGCCTTATGTTGGATACATTTTCAGATCATTTGTACTCGACTGAGTATAAGCTCTGACTGGGCAAGACTGTGGTTCTGGTTCTGCTCCTGAGATGGCTGAGTGCGCTGGTTCTTCCTCGTAAGCACATCCCAGCACTCTCCATCACAGGCTGAGCGTTCTTCAAACAAGATGAGATTTCTTTCTTTAGATGCTTCGGTTTCATCATTACGCTTCCATTCCCTTTCGCAGTAGATAAAAAGTTGCATAGATCATGCAAAATAGTATTCAAGAAAACATTAATAGATTTTCTGAGATTCTAAAAAATCACTATATACTTGATGTGTGGTTGTCAGAATTTCATTTTGACAGCGTCTTTTTTTGGAGGTGGTGTTGGCAATTCCCCCTCAAATAATACATTCACCACTGGTATAATTACAGATTTTCAAAAGTTACTTTGAAATTTTTTTTCTACTTTTCCTAACTATAAATTATTTACAGACTTTGTCAATACACACTGTCCTTCATACATAAAATCATAAATTACATTAAGATTTTTCTGATTAATTTTAACTCACTGTTATCTATTAGCATTACTTTCTTCTGTAATCTAAACCTCTAAGTACTTATTATTTTTCTGTTGGATTGCATTTTTTAGCATCTATAGTTTTGTTATAGTCATTATATGTGCTTTAAAAAAGTTTAAATTCATGTATTGATAAGTGTTTTTTCATAAAATTGAACATAGCCAAGTTACCCTAACTTAAATATGCAACCAATCTTTGCAATTTTGGGGAATGCTAGGAGGCTATGGGCTTATTTTTTCTTTTGTTTTTGTTGTATTATATGCATAACTTTTTCTCGGGTATTTTTCAGTGGTAGAATAGCTCAGTACTGTTTTTTTATGACTGCTGCCTCTTCTGAAACTGTGGGCAGATTTTTTCTGTTGCTTTTAATATTAACATTTATATTTTATTGCAACATGAAATAATCATGTTCTCTTCTCTCATCGCATTAAGAAATTAAATGAGCAGGCTGCAGAACTGTTTGAGTCTGGAGAGGATGGAGAAGTCAACAATGGCTTAATTATCATAAATGAGTTTATTGTACCATTTCTGCCCTTGTTGCTGGTGGATGAAATGGAAGAAAAAGATATACTTGCTGTGGAAGACATGCGAAATCGATGGTGTTCTTACCTAGGGCAAGAAATGGAAGGTACAGTTTTACGTGCTGTCATCCGGGTCCGCTGCAGGCATGACCATCCCTTCTTTAAAAGTTGGGCTTCTGCAACTCCCAATCTGGCAGTTACTTACAATGAAGCCACTATAGGACAGCACTTTAATTTTTCCCCATTTTTAGTTATTTCTCATTGTTTGTATTTGCAGCAAACCTACAAGAAAAGCTGACGGACTTTCTGCCAAAACTGCTCGACTGTTCCACTGAGCTAAAAAGTTTCCACGAGCCGCCAAAGCTACCTTCCTATTCCACGCATGAACTCTGTGAGCGCTTTGCTCGAGTCATGTTGTCACTCAGTCGAACTCCTGCTGATGGAAGATAAACTGCCCACCCTTTCCCCAGCACATTATATAAACGTCTTTAGTTCTTAACCCTTGCCTTCCTGTCACAGGATTTGCTTGTTGCTGCTATAATTTTTAACTTTTTATTTTAATAACTGCAAAAGACAAATGACTAAATCGACCATAGCCAGACTGCAAACAATAAAGCTGAGAATCGCATGGCATTCGGACTTTGTTTTACCAGAACTGATGTATAATGAATTACAATCCGGCTGATTTTATTATGGCAGAACTGTGCTTTGCCACCCTCCTGTTACAGTATTACTTCCCTTCAATTTTCTCTATCAACAGCTTTCCATTTAGTCTGGACCCTTCCAAAAGGAAGCCACTGAAGTGTTCAGCACTGTGTATGATACATTATTTGGTAGCTTGTAAATCAAATCAAAGAATAAAGTTTTATTTATGGCTATCTGTGTGTAAGCAGGTATATTGTACACTGGTATATGTTTTTAGTTGTATAAATGATAATAGGTTGGGGTTGACACTGGGTGGTAACAGATTAGTAAAATCTTTTTATTTACTATAATGATACCATGTTGGAATTTCACTATTTAATACTTAAATATGTCTATATTAACAAAGTTCTGAACTCCTGAACATATTGACATCAGTCAGTTTTTCACTGAAACAACTGTTTTATCCGTCAAACTACACTGCAATTTTCAGCCTGTTGTAAGATTGACCTTTGTTTCTTTTTTATGTACAAATAATATAGCAAGGTGATTATGTCAAGAGAAACCTGAAAAAAGTATTCAAATAAGGCTGTTGTAAAAAGAGACAAGAATAATGTGTGTACACATACATACATCTATATTCTTCATAATGGAGGACACTGTTTTACATTATATAATCATTCTATTTTTGTATATTGTATACTACTTTAATTGAAAATTCTCTTTACTAGTCAATGCTGTGAAATGAAATTGATACTCACCTAGATATAAATCTTAACTGTTTTTATTGACTTCTTTTAAAAAGGAGAAAGATGTAGACTATTTTGTAGAAGGAACTAATATTTAAAATTACTAAAATGATATTGTGAATGAATTAATGCCCATATATTTTTGATTTTATAAAAATTCTATAAATTATCCTTTATCAGCATAGTAAAATCGCTCATTATGCTTTGTGTATATATTTGTTGTAGTGTCACCAATACTAGTGCTTTGTGTAAGTGTTCTTGCCAAAGATCCAGATGGATCTGGAAAGAAAGAAAAAATATCTGTTGTGTCATATTTTTCATAAAGGCAATATTGTACTTGAAAGGTATTAGCTATGAGGCATTTGTAACTATCCCTGTTAAAAAGATAGATTTTTAATATTGTAGGTATTAAAATGTGTTTGGGTTTAGAGTTTTAAATTCTCTGCCGACTAGATTTCTGCAATTTTTTTTACATCCTTTTTTTTTTAAATTATGGAAAGTTATGTGTCATCATATTTGGGCAAATTATCTGCTATTGTACACAATTATCAGCCTGTCAATGTGTGTAATTGACTGCTGAAGCACAAACGTCCAAATGCCATAGGGGGACCATTCTTTTTAGAAAGCATATCCCTGAAATCATTTGTTCCTATACCATGGTAAGTATTAGGTTTTCAAAACCTATCTTTTTTATGCTAAAATTGAATCTGAACTAATTTACATAAAGAAGTGAGCTTTTTCCAAAATTGATTTCTTAGCAGCTTCTAATCTATTTTGAAAGGTTTAGGTCATTGAGATTTCTTTATGTAATTTACTGGATTTAAGTATCACTTATAATTAATAATTTAAGTGTCATAATTTCATAGCTTTGCCCATATTGTCTTTGACTTCAGTCACTCTCATTTTTGCTACTATGACATTTTCTTATTCTGCTTGAATTACATTTTGAAATGTCTTCAGTGTAGAATTAATTCAATTAAGTTAGAACCTAAGATCTTTGGAACTCCTTAACTATATAGTTTAAAAAGACTATTGCTTTTGAGTACCCGAGAGACTCACTAATACTGCATTCATTAGAACACAAATTATCATACACCAACTAGGGGGTGGACTCAGGGGGTGGACTACATCCCATTGTTTTATCACTATTTGGAGAATATGTTAGAACTGAAAATTCTGAGTTCAGTATCATAATTGATCAGAAACTCTCCAGGCTGTGTATGTTATAATCAGATTCTTACCTGTGATCTTGGCGTTCTGTGAGGTTGAGAGCCTAGGCACTAAACTCAGCATTCCACAGCATATTCCATGACCTCTCAGCTCATTTCCACTCATTGTGGATCTTAATTGAAATTCTTTCATATTTTCCACTTGTTTCAAAGAGGTGACACATTTTTGGAATGGGTGGTGTTGCAGATGAGGTTTTTTTTTGTCCAGATTCTTGTGTTCAGGAGTAGAAAGAGCAGAACTCATGACAAGGATTCTGTGTGGGCCAAGAGAGCCATCTGATGGCTGCTAGGATCAGGGGTATTTATAGGGTGAGGAAGGCCCAGAAAAAGCGTTTTTTTCTTATTGGTTAACTCCAATTTCTGCAAACCTGATTGAAGCTTTTGGTCCCCTACATGTCACTGGTTTGTTCATATCAGGGCCCAGCCCAGTTGACCTTATGGCCGACTTAATAATTATTTCACATTATTAAGTAGATGCCACGATGATCTCCGTCTAGAGTGTGTATATTAGCATTCTGATGTGTCACATTTCAGTCTGCTACAGTATGTGATCACTAGCAATTCTTTCTAGAAGGGGAGGACTGTGAGTGTCTTTAGCCTCGAGGTATATGCTCTTGAATTTGTTTTATTGAAGAAACTATTAGAACAGCACCAGGCAGAAATTTTCCAGTGGTCATTCATGTAACCACCTTAGTTTTTTATTCCAAAATAGACTTATTCCCTCATAGACTAGTGTGGATCTCAGGAGAAATAATTACACGCAGTGGGAACCTTGAGCCAGGGCTAGAGAAGTGAAAGGGAGTGCCCCTATCAGTGGGTCTGCACAAGGAATGACCATGTGGTCTGGTGTAGAGGCCTGAGCTCCCACTAGAGCAGATACTGCAAAGGGAACACTGGGGCCCACAGAAGCAGACAGGGAGGGAGTGGGATGGATTGATGAAGGGAGAAGAAGGTGGGAGGGGAAAGGGGGAGGCAAGGACAACTACTCATATGCTTGTAATACTAGAAAAAACAGAGTATAAATTTTTTTGTTGAATAAATAAAAATAGACAATATTATATACATTCCTGTCCAACTTCTGGATATGTTTCTCATTTTGATGTTGGTTGTGTTTGTTACCTGGCCTCATATCCATTCTTCAATCCCCATTTTATTCCCATGGTATATTTTTCTCCACGGTTGGATATCTTCACTCATGTGAAGGACAGTGCAGACTGTTGTTTTTCAGAGTCCAGGAGAGGGTGGTTAATTTTACAAAAATGAAGTACCTTCACGTTTTACACATTTTCACACTTTGCAGCCTCCAGTTGCACTTCTGTCATTAGCTTTGGAGTGGCTGATAGCTCAAAATAAAATTTAAAACATTGATAAATGAGTCATGGGTTAGCTAGGTGGTTACATCTTAATTCAAATATTCAGAGTCCTAGGTGATAATGGAAATCTTGTAATAAGATCCCTTTAATTACCAGGCACAGTCAATCTTATCAATACTTGAAGAAATTCACTCTCAGTATTGATGTCTATCTTGATTCTGCCATAAACCAGTTTACTGTGTATTCTTTATATTGTGTCTCAAGTTGCTGTGTGATTTGAGGAATTCAAACCTGGCTGGAGCAGCCTGGGTACAGTGACTTGAGTGACCCAGGGATCAAAGAATCATAGTGCCTAGTCCTGGGGATGGGAAAATGTAGATGTATCAGAACCTTGGAACTCCTCAAAGCCCATATGGAGTCATCAGATTACTTGTAATGCAGAGAGAGATGTTTTATAGGCAGTAAGTTTTGAACAAAATTTTTATGTTCTAAACATTGTTCTAGTCTGGAATCAGCTACCAGTATTAGGTGAGCACTTATAGGATTAGCCAATGTAAAACAGTGTAGATCTTCCTGCTGCAAAACTTGACTTGGAAGCAACAGTGGAAAGTGTAGGAATATAGCTCAGTGGCCCAACCTCAGCACCAGAGTGGAGGCTTTAGAAGGATGTAGTGTGTGTGTGTGTGTGTGTGTGTGTGTGTGTGTGTGTGCGCGCGTGCACATGCTCGTGCGAACAACTAAGGCTGTGGGTATTCAAGGATCAGAGATTGTGTTCACAGCTTTTGTTCTTTTTTATGTAAAATGAGACTTTACCTAGTTCTGTAGGTCATTTGTAAGCATTCCGCTGGGTGTACTTTTTGCCTGGATCCATAGTGGAGGGCTCTACTTCTGCCTTCATTCACATGTTTAGAGTGCCTTTCATGTCCCACATAGCTACTTGGTAAGTTAAAGAGCAAAGTTAAGAACCAAGACAGTGGTAGTTACCAGTTCTGTCATAGTTAAGTACAGGTGTCAACTCGATGGTTGAGGGTGCAAACTTTGGGTACTTTGCAGATAAATGATACTTGAGTTATAGCCCAGAGCAAACCTACAGGAGATTGTCTAGTTGATAGGGCAGACCCAGCTCATTGTAAATGGGACTAGGCCCTGAACAGGTGAATAAAACACAAGAGAACCGATTGAGAAAGTTAGCATCCTTGTATGTTCTTGACCAGACATGCTGGTGTGGCAAGTAAGGATTGTCTCTCAGCTGCTACATGGATGTAGCATGGCCTGTTCTCTTGGCATTTGTGTTAGCTCTCTTGCCAAGCTGGTCTAAGAACTATACCTGGACAATCGTAAGAAAATAAACCCTTGTTTCCCTAAGCAGTTCTGTCATGATTTCATCAGTAAGCATGCAGACTAACTGCTAAGCGTGTGGACACAGACACTGTCAACTTTTCCTGCTTCTGGACACCTTTCATGCATTCGCATGTGCGAAAATCACATCCTTGCTTCCATGAGATGGCTTACACTGGGAATAAAGTAGAGCCCACAGGACAGGTTAAGCTATTAAAGCAAAGCAATGAAGTGCACTTCGCAGGAGGGGAAAGGTGGGCAGAGGGGGATGAGAACACAGAGCCAGCTGCCCTGAGTCTTGGATGGCTGTTGCTCTTATGAAGTGAATTGAAAACTGCCTTCTGCCCAGGATGGTCTGAGCCTTGAAACGTGGCTGCACTCTGCACCGCATGATGCTTTCACTCTTAACAGCAGCCCCAAGCTCAGGAAAGCTGGGGTAGAGGAGAGAGGTGTAGCTGATTTTGTTACTGAAAGTTTACCTCTGAGCTGCCCCGTGCTGGCTAAAGACCTTTTTCTTTAAGCAGTTACAGGCACGCACACTGCTGTGTTCCTTCATTTCTCACTAAGCATAGCAGTGACAGGCACTTTGAGGACCACCAAAAGGCTAGCATCTGAAGCGATAAGCTGGTGCTTTGAAAAAGTCTCCTCTCCCAATTTCTACACTGCCCAATCTACCATAACACCATGAGAATGTAATGGATATATACATTTCCAAGAAATAACTATAGATCTGGCTTATAGTGTGGTAGCATGCTATGCTATGCCTACAGATTGCATACAGCTCAGTGCAGGCTGCCATCTATTCTTAAATTTCTTTTGTGAAGTTTTCTGTATATATATGCTGTGCTATGCTTTGTGTGGCTGGATCTGGTCTCTCTGCACATGTCATGCTAGTCTGCACGCATGCGCCTGTTCAATTTTACACCGCTACACGGTGCAGGAGCTTTTATTCAGACATTAAGGAACATACAATAGTAGTATTGGTTTTCAGTATTTTCCAATGACACGGTTTTTCTCTCTTGCATTTTTTTAAGTGAAAGTTTTTTTGATATGATGACAGCCTGTATTTGCAGGGTAGCTCACTGTGCACTTGTACTTTATCTTTTATGTGTGCATGTCTAAGCAGAAGCTCACCCAGGGAGCCATTAATCCTCCATTAGCATACCACAAGTGGCTCTGTCATTTTAAGCTTTTTATCATTTATAGCAGCTTTTTTATGTAATCAAATCTGCTAAATTATTTGAGAATTTCTGCCCTTGGTGTAATGATTAGAACAATTCTTTCTGGCCAAGTTTTAACAATAGTCATGACTTCTGTTAAGTGTATTTTTTTAAATCTGTGTCCAATACACTTGACAATTACATTGAACAAGGGCTTAGGTAAATGTGCAAGCATTTCCCTCTCCCCAACGTTAGTTGTGACATGACAACTTGCAGAGTAGTAGTTGATAAGTCAATATATATATGTATATGAGATGTCAGTGTATTGATGTGTCAGTGTAAATGAGTGTGTAAGTGCTGGTGTGTATTTAAAAACACTGTTCATCTTCAATTTTGTCTGTTCATCGACCACCACAAATTTAATTGCTATTTCTTCATATTTTAGCAGAGATTTAAATTGTTTTATGACTATACACTTTCCTATCTAATTTCAAGACCCAATCTACAAGTTCATCCTTATTACCTGTTCTCCTTTAGCGTTTCTGTGCTACTGTACAGAACTGTAAAATGATTGAATCTTCCTTCAGTAAAAGACCTCTTGGTACATGATCATAGGCGTGCAGACTGCACTGATAGTATGTGAAATGGACAGCATTGCTGGTGCTTTATGATTCTCGGTAGTCCTTTCCAGTGGACTTTTTCTAAATACAACTCATTTGTCCCACAGAAACCTCTCAGAGTGCTTTCCTTTTCTTTAGTTGAATAGTAGATGTCTTAATGTTTAATGCTTCTGTAATGTTTATGAGTGTGACTTCCATACCTTAAAGACGAAAGTTTCTAATTTTAAAGTGTCAGCAGTATAGAACATTAGTTCTCAACCATTTTGGGTCTTGGAAATTTTTCATAATCAAAAGTAATTAAAAACCTCAAAGAACTTTTTTTTTCTGATGGGGGGAGCATGGTAAACTAAGGCTTCTCAGAAAATAAAGAACTAATTATAACTGTCCACGGGCCTTATAAAAATATGAAAATTATTCTGAATCTGCCCTTCCAGATTAACACAATAGAGTTGACTAAAAATTTGGACTTGCAAATGATAGCATGAGTATTTTGAAAGCTGATGGAAGTTGTTTTCCACAGAAGTCATAATTTCCTGAAAATATAACTTATTTGTGTGTGTGATGAGTCAACCAATATATGTATGTGTGTGATATGTCAGTGTAAGTGTGTGTGTATGTCTAAGTGGTGGTATGTGTAAACTGCTGCACACATAAAGTAAAGGATGACCTTTGGGTGCCGTTTGTTTCCATCTTGGGTGAGACCAGTTTTGATCATAGCTGCTGGGTAAGTCAGGCTGACTAGTCCAGACCTCTAGAGAATATCTGGCCTCCACATTACAGATCCTGCATCCACATTTGTCATGGAATCAGGATATGAACTCAGGCTTGATGGCATGTATGCCACCTGCTGGCCTATCTCCCCAATCTTTTATACTTCCCCAAAGAGAAAACACTATACCCAATGGCTGAATATCAAACCCTCAATTTCTGTACTAATTAGAAAATCATTAGCATAGGAAGGGTACAGAAAAAAACGAAGAAATACTTTGTGAGGATTAATGACGTGCGGCCATTTGCATATTTTCATGATGCAAAAGGTATCCTAAGTAAATTTTATTGTCAATAATTTTATATTGGTTAGCAGGTTTTTTGGTCTTGTAAATTGGATATTGGGACTCATACAACTTAACCATGAAATTTAGGGCCCAAGCAAAAAGCAAAATCAATAAAAGAGATAAGCCCTTTGCAAAGAAGACAGGATGTGACACTTATTCCTGGTTACTGTGATGGGGAGCCTTTTGTCACCACTGCTGGGCATCTGGAGATGTGGATTTGAGGCTGGATCCTTGCTTGGAGACGGTTTGACAATCTCCAGGTGGGGGCCAAGGGACTTTTCTCTAATCTGAGAGACTCTAAAGGGGTAGTCCACCAGTAGTAAGCTCTAATTATCTGAGTCAAGCAACTTGCATCCCGAAGAGTTGAATAAAAGTGATAAAGTTTTATCCTTAAGAAGAAACATGATGGTTTAGTTGATTTTATATGAGCCAGGACCAATAAGTAAATATAAACATTTGGGATGAAAAAGTCCTTTTTGCTGTTAATGTAAAAGGATGCACCTCGATTTCGATGGCAGATTCCAAATTGAAGAAAAATGCTGGAAGGAAGAAATAGGTTACTAAGTATGAATATGTTTATCAAGTCAAGGTAGAATATAGCCTGAAGCTTAGTATCTCTTCTAATCCTATACTGAGTTCGATTTGGAAAAATGTCTTCCACATCCACTGAAAGGAGCAAACATTGCTGCCTGTGACTTTAAGATGCCTCCTTCAGCCTCCTCGGAGGTCTTGTGGTCACCCATATCCAGGGTCCCTTGGGTACATGGAGTTAAAATCAGACCATATGGGCTCAGTGCAGATCAGAAGAGCTCAGATCTCCCTACTGGGTGGGCTGCAGCTTGACCACAGTTGTCATGCATCCACCCTTAATCCCAGCCTCCCCTTCCCTCAGATGCTGAATGAGTTCGGCTCTATGTGCAGAAGACTCACCTGGCCATATACTGCTCATCTAGCCAGTGTCTTGTCCTTAAATTTCTCATTGGTATTAATGGAAAAAAATTTACCATACAATCTTTCTGTCTTGGAATCAATTAGTTAGCTGATACTTTGCTTAAGAAGCAAACAGATTATCAATTCATTAATCCAGAATTAATTCAAGCAGGTATTATTAATCCTACTTAATAGTCTGGGCCCCAAATAGGAAAACAGATTATTAAATTGGATGCTTTACTAAAATTAAAATTCATAAGTAATTTTGCCAGATTTACCTAAGCCATCTTCAGCGTGTATGCTAGCCAATCTTTCGATTGCCATAGTAACGAGCTTTAAAGTGCTTATAGTTGAGAGGATAACTGTGCCAAAATATCTAAACTGCAGTCTTCTGAATTCCCAGCAGGTGGTGTCATAATACCATATTTTGGGAATCACTAGTGCTTTTTTTTAAACAAAATGTTCATATGTTTGCTTAAATACATGTATTAATAATTTCCATTTCAGAATCAGTTCGTTTTTATTCTAAAGTGACACTGCTATTGTTCCTGCTATTGTTCCTGACATATTTTTTTGCCAGTGTTCTAAAAGTGACACTGTACTGCTCTTTTATCTTCTAGATTTATGCAATGCTGTGCAGTTTAGCTAAAAAAAAAAAAATGACCAGAGTAACACAAGGAAACGCCATGATCTTTTTGTATTCATATATTCTAACCACATTGTGACCCTTAGTTTGCATTTACAATGTTTCCTACTTTGAGCTATTGTTTTCACCAATTTACATTAAAAATGCCTTACTGTTCTGGAATTTCACTCTTTCACTCTTTCTAGTTCATTTGAGTGTTTTCTTACTTTCTCTGTCTTACCTTTCAGTGGTCCTTTCCTATGTTCTTAGCCAATACACTACCTACATGAGATAGTTATGCTCACGGCCCCTGTGCAAGGATGGCTCCCAGCTCTCCTGGAACCATGCCACGACTTCAACGTTCCCGCAGCTGGATTGCAGATTCTCTGAGGGTAAGATCCATGGATCCATGACCAACAATGTGCTTTTTTAAAAACTCAGCTAAAAGATACAGTCCATGAAGAGTGAATGTGCTGCAGTTCAAATGTAAGCAACTTCTCCCCGTCGTCCTCCTGAGATGACAGTTGTGCATTGTGACATTTAGTACTCTGGTGATTTGGTGATAAGTTAGAGGTCAAGAATCAGAAGGTATACGCTTCTGTGTGTCTTGGTGTTTAATGAAAATTGTAAATTCTTGTGAGAAGAAATTATTTATTTCCCTCATTGAAAATATTCACTAAAGAACTTAAGGCATTATTTTACTTCATATACTTTCTCTGCAAACTAAATGTTAATTTGACATAGCACAAGGAGAGGGATCAGCAGCAACCCAGACACTACTGAAGCAGGCAGAGATGATATGCTGCGCCATGTTCAGATAATCTTTGCTATCTTTTCTAACTTCCTTGCAGAAGCCGAGGCCACAGAGTTTATCTTGATTCAAATTGACTCAAAAGTTTCTCAGTACAAATATTTTTATGTCTAAGACATTTATGAAATGTCATCAGTGAAATAATTTAATATTCAGTTGACGGAAATGACAATTACCTGTTGGGATAAACATGTAGATGGTCCCAAACCATTAAAGAAGAACTAGGGGGAATGGAATATGATGGGATTTTTCAAAAGCTTTTATATATTTCATCTTAGTCCATTGCTTCTCTCGAGGTGAATGTTCTAATGGAATCTTACTTGATCACTAATGCCTGAGTGATTCATAGGCAGAACTCAGGAGAAACTGGTAAGGACAAATACTCCTAGATAATTATCAATACCCACAACCAAGTCTTTGCTATAATCTGAGAGCAAAATCTGAATTAAAAGGGAAAAATCAAGTTTAATAAATGACAGCATTTTGTTAAAAAATGCCACCTTTGGAACTCGTGTACTCTATTCTTTCATTCTATTTTTTAAGCATCCAACTTAGACATTATCATAATTAGGTTATAGAAGCATTTATAGTTAGTTATACATAAGCTCATGTGTATTATTTTATGCTGCTTATGTTCTAATTGTCTTCTTGTAATTCTTCTTGCCTTTTACTGATGCTATCTGAAATTTCTTTAGTAAAGGTAACAAATATTTTCAAAGATTTGCTTTCTGAAAATGTCTTTACTCATTCTTTTGGAATTATCATTTGGCTGGATATATAAATCTTGAATGGTACATATTTCTTTTCTATACTTTAAAGCCTTTTCGTTGCTCTCTGTCTTCCCTGTTACTGTTGAAATTATGTTAGAAATTTATTATCACCCCATCTACTTGTCATTTCCTGATCCTGCCTTTGTCAATGGTCTCTTTAGCTAGTAATTATAAGATTTGTTTCCCTTGGTGTTTTTCCTTTTATTATCATTGCTAAGAATGTACTTCTTTGTATTTGTCTTCTTTGGTACACATTGGCAGATAATTTTTCTTCTACACAATTCAGTGAGGAACTTGATTTCTTCCATACCGAGTCTCAGGGATTTCCTTATCATGTCTTCATCTAACGTGCCAGATCATGGCAGAGGAACAGTAGGTAGCTTCGGAAACCCTTTGGCTGGTATGCCCTGCGTCAGTCACTTCCTTTTATTTTTCACTAGACGGACACTGGTCAAGTGGCAATACCTCAATCTAGTGGGACTAGAACACATTTTTCCCTCTCTGCAAGGAAAGAAGGAAATTTTGAACAGCTATTAAATCCAGAAAAATGTCCAAATTTGCAGTATGATGCTCGGTGTAGCAGTCTGAGTCACGATCATGAAAGATATGTCACCTAATAAGGAAACTGTTCAGTGCAGACATTTGATAGTAAAATATGGACTTGTCAGTTTGTGTTTTGGAGGCAATTGCCAGTGACTTATAAAATGAAGTATGAAACAATGAATGAAAGAAAGAAAAGGAAAAGAAAAGTAAAGTAAAGAAAAGAAAAGAAAATTTTTTAAGAAGGTCAAGTGCAGATCGTTTTCTGGCACTTTTTCTTCTGAGAAGCCATCTTGACTTTTTCTGGTGTCAGTCAGTAAACAACGCTGGAGGTTCCTGAAGCTGAGATGATTGCAAGGATGAGGGTCTCGGCCAGCCAAATGACAGGAGGATTGCTCGGTAGTCAGAGGCAGTCAGAAGGAGACCCCCAAATGGTAAAGAAGCCTTGAGAAGACTGCGCAACAGCCAAGTAGTTTAATTAGAAGATCCCAGAGCAGTCGGGGCTCCCTGGGAGAAAGAGAGAGAGATAGAGAGAGAGATAGAGATAGATAGATAGAGATAGATAGATAGATAGATAGATAGATAGATAGATCCATTCAGGTGCTGGAGGAAACTGTCAGCTGCACTGTGGTGAGGAGCCCCTGCTCCTGTCAGGAAACCCAGTAAATTGTTGGTTCGTGGCCAATTCGGTCTGTCATGAAACTCCTATCTGGGGTGGGAAGATAGTTGTGTGCAGCATCTCCCCAGGAAGAGTAACTCATACACCACAGGCGAACAGAAATTCCAGTGACGAGTCCCAGCAAAGAGTGTTTCTCTCCCACCCCACGCTGAAAAGACAAGAAGACGCATCCCTGGGACTCCACGAGGGGCACATCTTCCTGTTAATCTTGACATCAAGCTATGAAACTGGATTGCAAATCTAGTGAAACTGGTAGTAACCGCTTGCCATCCAGAACCTGACAGAAAACATTCCTGTTGGAGTCACAAGGTTTATGTTCACTAGTTACAAAGCCACAGACACCTAAGGACTCAGTGAATGCACAAGTTCAAGTGGAATATTTTTTGAATGGACTCTAGGGACAGTAAGGAGCAATAAAGAGTTATCTGCCATGAGAAACTCGGCAGTCATGGGATGAAAGTCTACTCTTCTCTCTTTTTTTTTTTAGGGAGGAAGGGGTTTCCATTATGCTTCTCCTTTAGCATGGCTACTCACAAGAGGCCATCAGACTTCAAACATTATAATCAGTTACTGTTTGTGCGTCTTCCATCTGCTGCTTGCAGACTCTGTGGTGTTTAGGGAATGGTGCACTTGACCAAAATGGTCTATGTAAGGAAAGCTCTCTTCCTCAGTGTTGAGGATCCTTTTATTGTATCTCAACAATACCCTGATGTCAGTTAAATATCTGCTCTCACTCATCGTGCTGCATTGATGAGACAAAAAAAAAAAATCACAGAGCTGAGTGTTCTGCTAAAGAAGGACTGGCTACCTCCTTTGAGCTAGAGGAACTGCACCAAGCAGCCAAGGAGTTTGACATTTGGTTTTGAGTGCAAGGAGTTAAAGGCAGGAAATGACGTGCCTTCCAGTTGCTGTCCTGCAGGACGAGCAAACACAGCTCACTGCCTGGAATATTAGTGCTGTGGCCTTCAGACTTCCTGCCACCTCGCAAACTGTCTAATATTATGAAGATGATTTTTATACTTGCCTGATTTGGACATCCTAAGTGTCTGTTGCTTAAGTAACCTTAAGTCTGCAGAAAGTTTAACAATAGAGTAAGTTGTGAAATCTCAATTATCTACACCTAGTATAGGGAGAGAGGGAAAAATAGATGGAAAGTTGTGAAAGAAAGTGTTAACATACACATTTATTTAGCAAGGGAGAGAGAAGTCTTTAAATTTATAAATAATACATTGTTCTCTTGACCTCTGTGTTTTGGATTGATATGGAATGGCTTTGCACTTCAGTAAATTCAAAGGTGTTTGAATAATACAATTTACCATGTACTCATAACCGTTTCTACTTTGAAATACACAATTGTCAGGCTGCAGTTTTATCTTAGTGGCAGATCGTTTTCCTGGCTTGTGTACGACCTTGGTTTGCTTCTCAGCACTTAAAAAAAGTACTTGATCTTCTTTCATTTGGCATTTTTATTGATCAATGTCTGTGTGGGTATTTAAGCAGTATTTTCACTAGGGGAAATTGCTGTCCAAACAAGAAATAAAAGGAATAATTTATATGCATGAGATGGCATATCTATGTTGCTAAGTAAGCAGATACTTAAAATAACGATTACTGAAAAGTTTTGGGATCATTTTTTAAATTTAAACGAAACTTATTTTTAATTGATACTAGATAAAATTGTCTATATGTAAGAGATATATCATGTAACACTTTGACATATGTATCCATTGTATGGCTTAAATAAGGATAAGCATATTTGTCATCTTGAGCCTTCATCATTTTTTTGTGGCAAAAACTTTCAGCTTGCTTTCTCTTGGAATCGACATCTCAGTACTGCATTTATCATACAGAATTTGTCTTCTACCTTGGTGTCCACTGACTGACCCCTATCCATCCCTCTTTCCTCCCAAATTTTCCCAGACTTGATAGCCACCATTATAAACGGAACATCCAGAAAAATCTACTAAATTGTATTAATAATAATAGTTTTTACATGTACCATGATTTTAAATGAATTTGTGCTCGTTAGTTGCTGAATTTATAATTGTTTGAAGATACATATCATTCAAGGATTAATTAAGAGACAGGAAATGCATGATCCTTTTAACAGAGAGGTATAATTTGCTAATAATTATAATCTACATATATTACCTACCAATAAAGACAAGAAGGCTAAACCATACAGAAATGGCAGGCACAGAGAATAACCATTACTTTTAAATCTAAGGCAGAGCATCGCAGGAAAAAAATATGATGCTCCTCCCAGACCCTGGGGTGGTCTTGGGCATGGCCAGGGCCATGATCCTGAATGGTGGAAAAGTTCTGAGGTGTATCAGTAGCAGAAATTGCCACTTGCTGGGGTGCTCTGAGCCGTCATTGAGAAGTACTGGTTTACGGAATCTGCTTGGGAAGATGCCACAACAAGCTGGGGAAATGTAAGCAAAGTCACCCATGAGGAGCTGTGCATAGAGTAGAACTCATTTACCGGGTCCTCACTGGGCATTCGCACACAGTCAGAGGCTGTACCCCACAGGAACAAGCAAAGAAACACACTGAAAGCAAATTCCCCCACCCAGTGTTCTCTGAAGCTATCTGGTGATGGTGCTTAGCAGGGTACCATCTGCCGGGGGGGGGGGGATATTTGCACGGTTCATCTCCAGTGTCAGAAGCAGAGAATGGAGGGTGGAGTTGGAACTGGGAGGCAATAAATTTATAATTGGCACAGAGACGGTTAGGAATGCTTTCTTTTTGTATGTGAAAAGCGGGGGGGGGGTCTTTAACAAAACTTAGAACTTACCATTTCATACACAAAGTAAAGCCAGTTGTTGAGCAGAAGTTTACACATGGCTTTATATAGTTGTTTAGACTGTAAAATAAGAAAACAGTCTTTCATTTTTGCAATATGCCTTGGAAATATTTAAGTAAATTTATGCAAGAAGACTGTCAGAACACTCATGTTTAGCCTGTGGAAATGCTTCCATAGAGAATCGTTCTCTTGCAGAGGAAGCTGCCTAGCCACAAACAATCCCTTCCCTAAAGGAAAAAAAATCTGTGGTTTCTTAAGAAATTAGCTCAGGTTTTATTTGCACTGCAAGAGCCAAGATGACTTCTGTATATTGCTGAATCATCTAAGACATGGAACTGTATTCCATCTAACGTGACTGCGTTGACTGAGATTGCGTGTTGGGGTTGCATGTATAATTTACCACACAATAGCATATAAAAGTCAATCCAAAAATATTTCTGTTTTCATTATCCTTTTCCTAATGGTGCTTAACTCTCCTATCAGTTTTCCTTCCAGGTGGGAAGATGATTCTTCAAAACTGCTAAAGCAACAGTGCAGGGTTCTCTGGTGAGAACCAAGTGGTAACACTTGGTGAGATTCTTGATCACCTAAAGGACAAAAGGGCTTTTTCCAGAGTGGATTTGAATATTGCAACTTCAGACAGCGGTTTGCCTTAGGCATTTCTGCAGAAATACTCAAGCTGAATAGGACCCTTGGGATAGTCACAGTGCTTATTGTCACAGATCGGTTGTGTGTGGCTACAGAACCAATCAGAGAAGAATTAAATGGAAACAATGGCTTACTATTTTTTAGAAATATTAGAAGTCAGAGACAATATTTTATACAGCTTTTAGAGTTTGTTCCTAGAATCATGATAGATATAGTTATCAACCTTGCAACTACAGGCACATTTTTTTTTTTATATACAAACTTAACAGGTACTCCGGTCCCCTCCCTTCCTCCACCTCCCCCAACCCCCTGCTGCCCCCAGTGCTTTCCCCCTCAATCCCCGGAGCATCCTTTACTGTGCATGCCAAACTCTCCTCTGGGTTCTCCTCTCTGATGAGGTGCAAGGACCCAGAGGCTGAAGGCACATTTTTAAAACATTAGTAGTTGAGTTATGCCCTGAGCAATCCTGAAGGAGATATTGTCTGATTTGGGGGGGCGACCCAATTCATGGTAGGTGGGACCAGTTCCTGGAAAGATGGATAAAACTCAAGGAGCTGGCTAAGTAAGTTGGCATTTTTCGGCATCCTTGGACTCACATGCTGTCTGACAAGGGAGGTTTGCCCCCTCTCAAAAGTTCTATGGATATGGTGTGGCCAGGTCCCTTGGCCCCTGGCATCAGTATGAACTCTCATGTCAAGCTGGACTGAGAACTGTGACCTGAAAATTGTAAACCAAAATAAAGCCCCTTGTTCCCACAAGCTCTTTAGTCATGAATTTATGACCAATATCCAAAGTAACTCAATAGGAGTTTACCTACTGAAATAAGGTTGAACCACATCAAATATTTAACTTTTATAATTTCTGAACACAATGCCAAATTTTCAAGTCGTGTACCATGGATTTGTAATTTAATTTTTTTTCTTGTGTGTAGGTGCTGGCGTTTGTGTGTGTGTGTGTGTGTGTGTGTGTGTGTGTGTGTGTGTATAGAAGAGGGTGCTGTGTGTGCCTTTGGAAGCCTAAGGGTAACTTCTGAAATCATCTTTCTTTACCTTCTTATTGTTTCACTCTAGGACTTGCCAGGCTTTTACCTTCCAGGGTCGGAAGTGCAGACCACTGCCATTTCCCCTGGGTGTTTTTACTTGGGATCCGGGATCCAAAATCAGGTCTTTCTGCTTGTGAGGCAGAGTCTTGAACCCTGAGCCATCTCTCCAGCCCTGATTTGTAATTTAAACAGAAGGGATAGTGTCACATGAGGAAAACAGATAGGCTAGCATCTCTATTTCCCTCTGAAGTTCACAGTTGAAAGAGTAAGTGTCCCACATGCTATGGAGTGGATCACGGACCAGTTAGAAACTACTGACCACTTCTTCTATGCTTTCGTAAGAGTTAGGTTCTCCTACAAAACTTCTTATCTCTCAATTACTATAAATACTAGTTACATTTTGCATGTTATTTTCTACTTCCTATACTTTTAAAACCATTTCTATATTTCAAATTTTTTAAATGTCTTTTTTAGTGTGTGTATATGTGTGCATTTATGTATGTGTATATATGCATGTGTGTATGTATGTGTGTATGTGTATATATGCATGTGTATATGTATGTGTGTGTGTGTGTTTGCATGTATGTATGTATGCATGCATGCCATATCATGCTTGCAGAGATGAGAAGACGTCTTGGGAAGTCAGTTTTCGTCTCCCACGGCATTGAAGCAGGATCTATAGTATTTCTGCCACTCCCTGTATTTGTGGTCAGCTGTCCGGTGAGCTTCCAGGCAAATTTTCTGTTTCTCTCTAGCATTTTCCATGGGGTACTGGGATTGGAGATGCCATCCGTAGCATCCAGATCTTCTGTGGGTTGTGGAAATTGACATAGTTTTTCAGGCTTTCAAGGGTTTACCCTGGGCCATCTTGTAGGTCCTTGCTTCTTACATTTTTGTCATTTATTAATTTAGAGATAGTTATAATCAGTGTATTATACTATGATGCGTTGAGTCCAGCAAAAATAAAGTTCTTTTTTGTTTTGAGCAATTTTCAGAAACTCTTATTTACAAGACATAGAGAACTTTATTTGTTTTGCAAGACAGAAAATTTCCTTATAAACATGGAAACTCATTAGTCAAATTAAACAAAAACTTTCTTAAAAACTGTTTATTTTATAAGCCCAACTTTAAAAGTCACTATATTTTGAAATAAAACCTATAAAGGGGGAAAGTGATAAATTTATATATTTGCTTTTGCTTAAAACTGAAAAATTAGTAATTCAGATTTTTTTTCTAAAAAACAAACATCAAGCATATCACAAGAAGATAAATGATAATACAGTTGAAGATATCAAATGACTTTGAAACCCCATGGGGTTCTGCTATGTCTTGCTTTTAAGAGTGGAGAGGTTTACAAGAACATTTATAGTCTCATCTCAGGGGGAAAAACCTCTATAAAAAAGCTAATATCGCCTTTGAATCATGCCATTATCTCGTAAATAAAGACTCAGTAAAAATTGACTTAAGGAGAACTAAGTTACAGTATATGCAGTGAAATAGTATCCAAGTGCTAGCAAACTGGATAAAATCATTGGGGTTTGCTTTTCAAGGAACTGGACCTCAAGAACTCTTTAAAGGAGAAAAACAGTTCAGAGTAAATAAGAACTTAACTGTTTAGCTTCCCATTTGATTGGCTGCATGTCTTCACCAGCTAGATTCTTGCTTGCAAGTAATGGTCATAATCGTGCTTGACAATATGTGAACAATACTGATTTATAAGCAACTGTGTATATAAGCACTTATAAATGATTATGGGATATATGTTCAGAGGTTAGGAGGGGCAGTTAAAAATGAAAATGTTTGTTGACAAGCAAACCCTAATATTTGAGTTGAAATATTTTATGTAGATGTAGTGAAACATAGATATTTTATTATCCTAGCTCTTCATTTCTGTCTTCTCAATATGTAAAATACCATCATTAATTACTGTCATCAACTTATTTTTGATCTTCATAATTGAATGACTGCTTTATGAGTACATTTTATACAATGCTAATTTAACTTCTTAGGCACACTTCAATTGAGTTACCTTAATTCACTGAGAAACCAACAGTTATAACAAATCTGGTAAATAAGAATGAGTAGGTTGCCTGCCAGGTAATTCAGCATCTCAGCCATCTTCATATCTGTTAGTTGCTTTTCCTCTTTTGGGTTGGGATTTTCTGGTTCTTGGCATATACGAAATCTGTGACATCATCCTGTGATCCCTTTAGGGTGCTGGGTTAGGAGTCTGGAGCTTGGATGCATCTGCACAGCGGGTGTCTCCTGAAGCTGACAAGGGGGGTGGTCAGAGGACCTCTGCTTGGTGAGCCTTGAAATCCAGGTTCTCCAGCAGGCGAGCGAGGGGTGTGGGGCTCGTGGAGCAGTGATAACTTAAAGTGTTCCGCTCCACCCTTCTGGCTGGTTCCTATCACTTCATGAACACTGTGGCAGGGATGGTGACACTGAAACTTCTGACTCTCAAGTGGGCTTCCTGGGATGCCATTACAGAGCTGTGCACAGCAAGGTCTCTCTCTCTCTCTCTCTTATCTGTTTGTGTGTGTGTGTGTATCTGTGCATATGTGTTTGTGTGTGCCTGTGTGTGTGTCTGTATGCATGTGTGTCTGTATGTCTGTGTCTGTGTGTATATGTCTGTGTGTCTTTGTGTGTATGTGTGTGTATGTCTGCATGTTTGCTTGTGTGTGTGTATGTCTGTGTCTGTGTGTATGTAGCTGTGTGTCTTCGTGTGTATGTATGTGTGTGTGTCCATGTGTGCAAGTGTGCGTGTGTGTGCGCTCATGGGAAGGTCAGAGGATGAAACTGAGAACCACTCTGGGTTACTCTTCCTCCTTATTACTTTGCTCTGGGGCTTCCGAGACTCTTCTTTTACTGGTCAGAATTATAGACCACTGTCATTTCTGCCCAACATTTTTAAATGAGATCTTGATTTTGCTTGTAAGGCAAAGGATCTATTTAACTCCTGAGCCATTTACTCAGTTCCTGTTTTGTTTTTTTCCTTTCCTTTATTTCCTTTGTCTTTCTCTCTTATTATTATAGGCACTGTACAAAATGGCAAGTTCATTACATTTTCATGCATGTTTATTGTGTAGTTTTCTCATAATCATCCCCCGTAATTCCCCTTCTTGACCATGTTTCTCCCTCCTGCTAACCCCCTTCCTCTTCTCCATTAGTCCCCCTTCTACTTTCATGCTGTCCATATTGTGTGTAACAGTTACTCTTAACACTGCTGTGAGAGAACATCCAAAGTCAAACAATTTAAGGGAGAAAGGGAGATTTATTCAGCTTATGGTTCCAGAGGGGGAGAAACAGTCTTTTATGGTGGAGGTGACATGGCTGGTGGCTGAAGCTGGAGGCAGGTTAGGTCACTGGAGACTGAGAGTTGCTGGTTCCTTTCATCTGGTCCACTACTGGGAGGTTCTAATCAGATATAGGGCTGATCTTGGTATTGTAAATGCGTTGATCTAGATACAGCAGATCTCTTCAGGTGGTCTGACAGCTGACCTTAGTTAATGCCAGGTGTGTCAAGTTGACACCTAGGATTAACTCTCACAAACATGCAAGTGGAAGTCCAATTTGTAGTTTCCATGGAGATAGAAGAGTGGTATGGGAACCTATAAAGCTTGATGGACATAGACTTTATAGCTTCTGGTGACCTTCCTTGAAGTCACTGCAGCAGGAGTAGAGTACCGCAAGGCAGCCTGTACTTCTGTCCAGGAGAGAATTTGCACATCACACTTGTTCTGGAGGGAATAAGGTGGTAGTTTTATGTGTGTTACTTGTTTGGAATTTAGCCACTATCTGTGTTCAAATCCTATGGGGAACAAAAGCAATCTATTGTTGAAGCATGATTATCTGTGACTCTGAACATTTCCTAATTGCACCTTTTTTTATCTTGAGTCTAAGTGTGAGACAGAAAAAGAAACAACAACAACAGCAAAAATCAAACCCAAACAAACCAGGGTTCTTACCATAGTGCCATTCTGGGGACCTAGTCCTTTTGCATCTCTCCTGGTCTGAGACCTCTTACCGTGATCACACAGGATGTTTGGGATAACCATCTCAACAAAGTGTGAGAAAGGAAAAGTGCCTCTCTTCTATTTCTTCAAGCTAAGAATGATGTCTTTTGGTGATTAATAGGAAACATTAGCATTTACAGGAAAGTCAATAGAAGATTCTTAAGATTCTTTGTCTTACATGCACACTAAAGGATGCTCCAGGATTGGGGGAGGGGGGAGGAGGAGGAGGGACAAGGAGAAAGGGAGGGGGGGGGAGGAAGGGAACAAGGGGGAAGGGAGCAAGGGGATCCAGGGAGGGGTGGAGGGAGGGAGGGGAATGGGGTAGTTATCAACTTTGTATGTGTGGAAGAAATAAAAAAAAAGATTCTTTGTCTTAAAATAAGGCAGATTCAGAGAGGCAAATAGTTCTTGTTTGCCCTCACATACAAAATGTAGATCTAAATTTAGTGTGTGTGTGTGTGTGTGTGTGTGTGTGTGTGTGTGTGTAGATGGTGAAACTAGAAAGGAGAACATGGGGGGAAGAAGAGGCATTAGGCAGGAAGTGGGTCAACAGAATGTGTTTGGTATGACATTAGAAAGGGAGACTACTTGGAGTAAGGAAAAGGGCAGGAGGACAGAAGCGGCCTGGAGGGACACAGGAGATAGTGGTAGGCACAAAAGCAGATGCCGCCGATACAATTAATTGCATTGTATGCTAATGTAGACATTTAATAAAAACAGTGAAAGTGTGAAAGGAAGATAAAGCTTGAAGCTCATCATAGTGGGAAGGCAGGAATATCAGGAAAATGGGGAAAGAAGGAAAGAAGAAGGAAGGAAAGTCAGAACAAAACAAAGCTGAGGGCAGACAAAGAGGGAGCGATTCACCTAAGTGCGATGAAGCGGCACGTTGGCAGCTGCAGCCAGCTAGTTCCCCGGCAGCAGCTCCAAGCCTTGGCTATGCTGTCCACCAATATGCACTCTTACCTCTCCATCCACCAAGATGCGCTCTTACCTCGCTGTCCACCAAGATGCGCTCTTACTTCGCTGCGCGTTCCGGTTCTTTGGGGAGTAACTGACAGAAGCAGCAGCATCTCCATGAGCTGAGAGCTCCACAGAAGCAGCCTATGGTGTGTGACTGACCGTCCTGGTGATGTGAGGGACAGTGCTGCAAGCTTGTTTATTTTCTCTCTTCATCCCTGTAGCAACTGGGTTTTATTCGTTGCAGTTTTCAGGAACAAGCAGTACTAAGTTCTATGTTGGCAGAAATCCTTTTTAAGGATTTTTCCAGACTTCTAAACACTAAAATTTTATGTTAACACACAGCTTAAGACCTCAAAATACCCCAATCCATGCAAATCAGGTTGTTTGTAGAACCAGGAACTTCTCAGGAAGCTTAAAGATACCTGTATTTCAGTTCTCCAAGGTTCTAGTGCTGAAGGCGTGATTTTCATATTATTATATCAGAATCATTTCTCATTCTCTGACTTTTCCCGGATGGGGTGAGAATGTGTATATAAAGTCAAGATCTAAGGATGACTGGGAAACCAGTTGAAAATTATCTCAGAAATCTTACACCCAATATTTCACTTGGAATCAAGTGTTGAAATTTACTCTGCATGTTTAACCAGGAAGCTTCAGTTTACTTAAGTTTGTGCCAAGTCCATAGTTTGCATACATGCTTTTTGCTCAAGTGTAAGGAGTGAGGCATGTAGTGGCAGAATTTCAGGGGGCTGTCAGTCTTTGGATAGGCTTACATCAGAAAACCTTATAAATACTGTCTGTGGAAGGATGGGAGCTACATGTTTTAAGTCAAAAATCTGTCTTGGTAAGGCCAAAGTACCAATAGCTTTGTATAAGAATCACAAAGAGAAGTACAAATATCTTCTCACACATCACCATCTCAATTTGAAGGAGGAGGCATACCTTGATCAAGTGTTTTTATTTGAGGGAGAAAATAGAGATTCTTTGCCATTTTCAATTTTATTTTTTCTAACTTTCAAGTTTTAAGACATAAAAATGTTTTAAGACACTGGAAAACACATGATAGAGCAAATCTAGTGTTATCATAGAAGAGAAAGAAAGGTACTTTGGAACTATAGCACAGTTTTCCAGTTCTCATTTAGAAAACAAGTATTAATGAATTCTATAACTTAGAAAATTGAGGGAGTTTTCTAAAATAGGTTCTATGGGCAGCTAATTTTCATGTTATATTGAATTTTTATGAAGTGTCCATGTTTTATTCGCTAAGGGAAACATATATCTGTGAAAGCACGAGTGTGCCCAAGATTTCTACTGTGCAGAAAAAAGTCCCTCCTGTCTCTTCACAGCTAAGTACCCACCTAATCCTCAGAATGTCATTGATTCACTTTTTGGAAACAGAGGTTCATCTTGAATGCTATAGAATTTCATGTAAATGGAATTATATACTGTATATGTATTTGGTTCTGTGCCTGGATTATTTTGAGAGAATAATGTTTTTGATATTAGATTCATTTGGGTGTTGATATCAGTAATATAGTTCTACTATGTTTGAAGTAGCATTCCATTATATAAATGTACTATTTTTTGTTTATCCACTAGATAGAGAGCATTTAATTTTTGAGCAGAGCTCCTATAAACTTTCATTCATAAGTCTTTTTGGACACCTAGTTTTTGTTATTGGCTAACATGACACTATAGTTTATGCATCCCCTAAGAGTACACGTTAGTAATGCAACACAAAGCTCATATTAATAGATATGGAGCCCTTAGGAAGCCAGCAGGCATAGATGAGATCCTGAGAGGGATTCCCATGAGGATAATAGTGATTTTCTAAGGAAAGGAAGACAGATGTGAATTAGCATGCTCTTACTTCCTTTCTTGCTATGTAGCTTTCCACTCTTCTACCAAGTTTTGGCAAAGCACAGGGACCTCAGGCACACAGATGCCAGTTTCATGCTTCTGGGTTCAAAGCATCTAAAATTGTGAGCCAAACTAAACTTCTGTCCTGTGTCAATGACTGAGTTTCAGGTATTTTGTGACAGGAAAAAGAAACAATAAGATATTACGTGTGCAAGACATTTGTGTGGACATATGTAGTTGAATAAGAAATTTCCACAATTTCTTCAAATTATCGCACAGTTTTACCATTACTGCATGAGACTTCCATCGTTCTGTGCAACGGGAAACACTCGGTATTGCATATGTTAGCTCATTTATGCTGCTATAACAAAATAACGGGGTTGCTGAACCACTTGCAGAAATTTCTGCTCCTCCTAGAAGCTTGACACCTCCCATCAAGGCATTGGCAGGTAGGGTCACGTGAGGTCTCACCTGGTTGACATGTGATACTTTCTTGTGGGAGGCTTCACATAGTGGAATGGGCTGGTAGCTCTCCCAGGCTGCTGTGAGCACAAGTCAGATTCATGTCGGCTCTTTCTATGTTACCTAAGCATTTCCCAAGTTGTCACCATTTCACACTGCTGCTTAGTGATCATTAGCCTTCACCCTAGGTATTTTGGGAGACTATGTTCAGACCCTAGCATTTGTCTTTAATTTTGTATGTTGTGGAGTGCGTTTCATGTCATTTCAATTTTGAATATGTGATGACCAACTTGTAAGTCATGTCTGAATATACCTGTGCCTCTCAAAGTATGGCTTTTGTAGGACAACAACTTTAGTAAGCTTTTTGTTTGTTTGTTTGTTTTTCAGATTAAGGGAAGCTGTGGGAATCAAACATAGCAGACACTGGGGCAGGTCAAGCATGGAGTAAATTGTATGGACTCTCTTGTTTCAGAATGGGGCATAGTGGGAGACATGGAGGAGTCACTGTAGGAGACACTGTGGGAGTTATGAATCCCATCATAATAATGATCAGCTACTATTTGGTTAATGTGGAAGATTTGGGAATAATTTGTTGCTCCCATCCTACTCTGGCTTTGCCTTTAGAACCAACGCTCCTAGTCCACGAAACAATAACTTATAGCTTGCTACTTTCTGTGTCTTCCCTCTGCTTTCTGCTCTTAGAAGTTTTGGAATCCAGAGCCTCTACCATCCTACAGTTTTTAGCTCTTTTATCCCTCTTCAGCAATATTTGTGCCAATAAACTTTGAAAACATTGTGAGTCTCCTGTGTGATGCTTTACATTAGCTGAAAGCCACATGCAGCAATCTCTTTGAGACTGGCTATTATCTATCCTTGATTTCTTCTGTCACCACCTAAGAACAGTGATTGTAAACCTATCTGTTGCTCCACTGTTTGACAAAATGGCCAAATGATTAACTTAGGTCTTCCTATAGTCTTAATAATCAACATGATAGTGATATCATTGACTGTGACTTTCGGCTAAATTTGTTTTCTTTGCTTAATCTCTCCTGAAAATGCTTCATTTTATCATAGTCTTTTTCTTCTAAATAGCAATATTTAGCAATTTCTGGGCTTTTCAAGTCTTTTCCTTTATCTCACTTCTCTCACATTTTAAGTAACGAGAGATAAGGTGAAATTTTTCCCTCAGAAAAATCCAGTGAAACCATCAGAATTTCCATAAGATAAAACTGTCAATTGCTGCTAAGATTATGAACAGGAGAGATGGGGTAGGAGGGCCACGCCAGAAACAAGGAGAGAGGGGACCGTGTTACAGCAGAGAAAATAGGCCTCCATCAAGGACTGCAAGGGGTGAAATACAATACCCATCAGGATGGAGTGAAAGGCATTGCAGGAGCAGCAATCTGTAAAAGAAAAATCAACGAACTGCAAAAGAAAATCAAGGAACCATAATTCAGAACTTCAGAGACTCTATATCAACCACCTAGAACTAGGCCAGCCTAATCTCTCCCCATCCTGAAGCTCAGGGACATTTGCGGAAGAGGGGGCGGTAAAAGCGTAAGAGCAAAAGGATGGGAGGAGCAATGATTTGCAAGATACTCCACACAAGTTAGGGCTGAAGCAATCATAATTGGACTTTGCATGCCCTGTGCAATGTCCCACACACTATTGACCCCACAAAGTCTAGCATTTGCTAAAGGCACCAAGATCCTTGGAGGCAAGGAATTGACAGCCTTAGTAGTGTTCCTATACCTAAGGGGAACACGGGAAAGGGTTCAGGGAAATGCCACTGGGTCCTTGTACGTCATCGGAAAGGAGGGCCCAGAGGAGAGTCTGGCATGCACATTAAAAAGGATTCTCCGGGGTTTGGGGGGGGAGGTACTGGGGGATGGGGAGGGAGTGGTGAGGGGAGGGGGAGCAGGGGGGTGGGGGGAGGAGGAGGGAAGGAGGGAACCCGTGTACCTACTAAGTTTGTATGAGCAGAAATAATAATAAAAAATGTTAACAAAATCTGTCAATTGCTATCTTAAAATAGATTGCTAAAATTATTGCTTAATTAAACCTGAACGCTGAGTTTAGATAGGTCTGGTAGGTTGAAGCAAAGCACTCACTTCAAAGGGGATAAGAGATACTTGATTGTGAATCAAAGCATGAGAGATCATGGCCTGGAAGCCGCTGCTGCTAACTCCTAATAAGCGAGAAACAATGCTTAACATATGCACAGAGCTAGACGCAAGGTTAAAGTTCTTCTTTTTATTTGTGTGTTATTAACAAAGAGACCAAGGATCAGCCAGATGGTTCAGTAGTAAAGGTGCTTGCTGTGCAAGAAGTCTGATGACCTAAGTTGAATACCCCAAACCCGCCTAAAGGTGAACAGACAGAACCAACTCCACGAAGCATGCACAGCTCCCACAGCATGCACAGCTCCACCCCACTGTACATTTGCACACAATATTTTAAAAAATGTATTTTTTAATCAAAAAGAAAAACAACACTGGTTTTGAAAAGGAGTCAGATGGGGTAGGGATCGTGAGGAAATGATATGAAATCACGTAACTGAAGCGTTCAGGGCAAGGGTGTTGTGTAACACAGTGGTAGAGCACTTACCTCGTGTGCCTGAGGCCCTGGCTTCACCCCAGCGCCGCAGCACACAAGCCAGCCGAACCACTGTTATTTGAGTTTCATTTAACGTTATCGGGATATGCCTTACTCGTTTGTTTACGCGCCATTTAGCACGGTTGTGTTGGGGAGAGTTTGGCCATCTGGCCTTGTACAGAGGAAGTCTCCTGACCCTGTCTTAGAGTTTGCTTTATTTTTTTTTAATATGTAGTGTTTCATCTTTGGAAATAAATACCTTTTCACTCACATAATTATTGTTAAATGTGTGTTGTAGAAACACATGATTTTCAATGACTACATTCATCATTTGGAATGGATTTTAGCATTTTTTGACTACTTTCTTAGTATTTGCTTCTTCATGAGCCATTTCATTATATTCACTTCTGATCGAAGTTTGGGCAGAAGTGGCTTACTTACAGAACTAAATGGAGTTGGAAACAAGGAAATTTCCTTTGTACCAAAGAACACTGCTGGAACTGCAGCATCAGCTTGCAGATGACCATTTTGCAGATTTATGTGTGAAGAAAAGTCATATGCTGTGTTTAGATATTTGAGAAGCTTAGAAATCAGCTTGACATGATTTCTGAGTCAGCTTCATTGCGATAATTTTATCACAGCATAAGTGCTGCCTACAGACATTGTAAGTTTAGGTTGAAGGAAGATACATAGCCACTCCACAGAAAAATTTGGCTTCCAAAGCATTCAGTATTTGATAATGGCAATTCAGGGTGGTGGTTATTCAGAAACAAAAATCCAGTTACAATCCAGACCTCAAAAATTCACAGTGAAACAATTACTTTGAAATTGTCAAACTGAAGTGAGGTAAAAATCTTGAGTATTCAGTTTCTGTTTATGACTAAAATTCAAAGAACCGAAAAATTGTCAAGAGAGAAAATGAATCTAGAATTGAAACTATGGAAAGTAAGTTTAATATATTTGCATGCCTCTATTTTCTGGTTTACAGATAAACTTTGATTATATGTTTTGCTTTGATATCACTTTGTGGGTAAACACTTTTATTGAATGCTAAGCTAATGTCTTTATTCTTAGGGGCCCATACAGTTAGACAGGGACACTGGAGCCTGTATCTAAACTTAAGCAGCATTGAGGCCTGAGGTTGGCTGCAAATAATGATTGTGTCACTGTTGATTATGAGTCACTATCAGTATAGTAGGAAGACAGGTTGTTTTTTTAATCTCTATTGAGAAGTCCATGTCCATCCTTAGCTATGTACTACTTTCCTTTACTTTAGCATTTCTCCCTTCATGTTGATGCTTAAATACCTACTAACATTTTTTCTTAATAAATTCTACATTTGCTTCACAAAAAGATTAGTCACATTTTGACGTCGTGTGAAACATTTTCCAGGTACCATTTGAGCCACTAGCTGAGGATCACTGCGTGATCAGAAGACTTTTATGTTGCTCGCATGGAGCTGTCATGGTTAGATTCAAGTGTCAATTTTCCAGCTGCAGGCTGCTTGGGGCACAGCTGTGGAGAATCAATGGTTGGAGCAGGCCCTGAACAGTCTGCAGGTACTTGCTTGATTAATGTAGAAAACCCAGCCCATAGTGGTGGGCCAGATACTGGAAGTGCAAGGAGAGAGGGACTGCTCCTCCCTTACAGTGATGACTTGCTGTTGCGTCCACGCTTGAGCATCGTTGACTTCTTTGAGCTTCGTTATCTTCTTTGTTGCTGCTGCCGCTGCTGCCTCCATCCTTGGTCCTTTGATGACTGAGAACTTGGCCCTTTCTACCTTGTGGCTTTTTCCGTTGCTTTTGGAGCCTGGTCTCTAGGCCTTGCTGCTGATGTCAGAGCCCAGCTGTTCTTCACCAACGTCAGAGCTGTCGTCTTCAACCCTCCATGGAGAAAGAGGTTCAAGACCTTCTCAGGATAACTTTGGCTTGTGAGTTGATTTAATCGTTATTTATACATATATATTCCTCCTAGCGATTCTGTTCTTCCAGAGAATCCTGATTAATACAATAATGTTGGCTGTGAATAAGTGCTTCCAAGTTAAATGCCCGTTGTGGTGTAAGGTAGAATGGTAACCACTTATCCGTGGCATAAACTCAATTATAATTTTTTCTTACACTGTAAGGTATAAATAGGCAAAATTAAATAGAATTTAATTGATTCAATTGTTATGACAAAAGATTTATCATTGGATTTGGGTGTTGAAATATTTGCCCATCCCTGCATTTACATTCTCATTCTTGGTTACTTTCTGTTTTTCATAAGTGCTTTTCTATCATACTTATCCACCTGTAAAGTAGCAATTCAGAGTTCCCTGTGCAATTTCCATATGATTTTATTTTTTATTAAAGGATATACACCTAAAAACTGGAAAATGTCTTTAGATAGTATGAACAAATCTAAAAGATTATCCTTTTCAGCCCTACTTTAACTTCATGTCCTTTAAATTCTTTCCAAAAACCCTTTTGTGTTATTACTCCTATGATGAGAATACCATCCAAGCTGAATTTGTTAAAGACTCAAATTCTTCCTTAAATAGCTGTGAAAATCAAATGATGTGATATTCGAATTTTACTGTTAGTGTTAAGATGGAATTCAACTAGGCGTAGAGGCCCATCCTACCATTCCCAAAGCCTGGAAGAAGCTGAGGCAGGAGGATTGTGAGTTTGTGCTTTAACTGTGGCTGGATAGCAAAATCCCTTCTCAATCAAAAGAAAGAACGATCAGAATCAGAACATGTAAAGCATAGTGTAATCATTAATCACAAAAGAGGAAAATAATTTGAAAATGTTGACATAGTGTTTCCAAATTTGTCAGATATATTTTTTCCTGTTATTGGCTTTAAGTGTTCTATATTGGAATTGCCAGCACTAAGAGGGTGTGCATTTTAAATTGCTGGTTTATTAAAGAGCCAGTGGAAATCCTTGTGCTTGAAAATGATAAAAGAAATTATTTAATATTTAATAATAGCTAATAAATATTTCAGAATTAGAATCAATTACTGCCATTTTCTGTGGTAACATTTTTTTAAAAAGTATTCTTCCATGTATTTAATAGAGTTTCAAAACATGATAAAGGTTTTTCTCATATATGCCAGCGACACAGCATGGCATGTTTCCTGCTTAAGTTTGCTGAATTTCCAGTCATATCTGGGTAAGTGGTTGATAGAAATCTGTAGCTGGCTTCTGTGTCACTTTCATATGTTATCTACTACAATTGTTATTTGTTCTAAGAATTAATCTCCTATAAGCAGGTCTTTAATTGGTTGTCTGATAGTTTGTTTCATTTGGGAAAAAAAGTCCCTAAAACATCTTGATTAAAAGAAGCTTCCACCCTTCCCCTCCACTCCGCCGCCCGGGATGCGCGCCCGTGCGCTGTCCAGCCGGGCCTCACCGCGCCAAGACCCAGGTAAGCTTGGTCCCTGCCCGCCCCCAGAGCCCCAGGCCAAATAATTCAGTTTAGTGAAAAACACACAGAAATTAAAAGAAGATCTTAAGAGTTAAAACGACAATGCCAAAGTCTAAGTGCAAATCCATGAGAAATAACACTCAAGTAAACAAATATCCCACTGAAGGAATTAATCCCATAATGTTAGACTCCAACCAGAACAAACCCATGGAAAATGGCCAAAGCCTGACCCAGGATAACGACCTTCAAAATATGATCATTACCATGTTCAATACTATGAAAGAGGAAATCAGGGAGGAATTAAATAATTGAATCAATCGCTTTGAGGAGGAACACAGCAGACACATGGAGGAGTTGAGAAAAACAGTGCAAGAAACAAAAAGTGGCATAGAGCAGTTAAAGCAGACTCAAGCAGAGTTTAAAACTGAGCTAAAAGACAAGTTATCTTCAAACCAGAGCTCCACAGAGAGTCTTATCAGCATAACTAAGGAAGCAGAAAACAGAATTTCAGATCTTGAAGATAAAGTGGGAGTATTAACCAGCTCAATGGAAGAGATTGTTAAAGCCAAAAAGATGCTTGAGAGAAATATCCAGGAGATATGGGACACCCTGAAGAAGCCCAACATGTGTATTCATAGAATACCAGAGCAAGAATCTCAAAATACCACCCCTGAGGAAATTTTTCAAACGATCATCAAGGAAAACTTTCCTCATCTAAAAAAAGAGAGGCCCATCCATATACAAGAGGCATTCCGCACCGAAACAGATACGACCAAAACAGAAGCACGCCAGGGCAAATAATAGTTAAAACACTCCACATTCAAGATAAAGAACTGGTGCTGAGAGCTTCAAGGGAGAAAAAACAAGTCACTTTTAAAGGTAAACCTATTAAAATAACAAATGACTTCTCAATGGAAACACTAAAATCAAGAAGAGCTTGGAGAGACATACTTCAAGTATTGAATGAGCAAAAATGTCACCCTAGGCAGATTTACCCTGCAAAACTATCAGTCATGATCGAGGGAGAAAGAAAAATCTTCCAGCACAAAGACAACTTGAAGGGATACATGTCCACCAAACCAGGCCTTCAAAAAATGCTAGAAATGATACTCAAGTATGAAGATAAAAACAGGCATATCCAGGAGAGCAGAAGGTAAGTATAACACCATTAAAAGCAAAGCAATGTACTTATAAAAACTACTAAACATAATAAATGTCTGAAATCAAAAATAGTTTCAGCATTATAACACTAAATGTTAATGGAATTAACTCACAGACCAAGGGACACAGATTACAAACTTGGATTAAAAATCACAATCCATCAATCTGCTGCCTGCAGGAAACCCATCTCACCACAAAAGATAGGCACGCTCTAAAAATAAAAGGCTGGTCAACAATTGTACAAGCTAATGGAAGCAGAAAGCAGGCAGGGATAGCCATTGTGCTATCAGACAAAGTGGACTTCAAACCAAAGAAAATTATAAGAGACACAGATGGATACTACATTTTAGTCACAGATACAATTCACCAGGAAGACTTCACAATACTGAACATATATGCACCCAATATGGGCCCCTCCACATTCATTAAGAAAGCCCTACAGCATTTAAAGCAAGAAATCAACCCCCAAACGATAATTCTTGGGGACTACAACACCGCCCTCTCAAGATGGGATAGATCAACAGGTCAAAAGCTTAATAGAGACACTTTGGACCTTAATCAAATCCTTAAAGAAATGGACCTTACAGATCTCTATCGAACTTTTCACCCACGCACCAAAGAATACACATTTTTCTCAGCAGCACATGGAACTTTCTCCAAAATAGATCACATACTGGGCCACAAAACGAATCTACACATGTACAAAAAAGTTGAAATTCTAACCTGTGCCCTGTCAGACCACCACGGCCTAAAGCTGGACATCCACAACACAACAAACAAGAGAAAATACACTAACTCCTGGAAACTTAACAATATGATGCTGAATGAGAACTGGATTTAGGAAGAAATTAAAAAGGAAATTCAAGATTTCCTGAAAGTGAATGATAATGAAAATACAACTTACCAAAATCTCTGGGACACAATGAAAGCTGTTCTAAGAGGTAAATTCATAGCTCTTAATGCCTACATCAAAAAAATGGAAACATCAGAAAAAAACAACTTAACAATGCAGCTTAAAGCTTTAGAGAAACTAGAGCAATCTGATCCCAAAAGTAGTAGAAGAGAGGAGATTAGCAAAATAAGGGGAGAAATATCTGAAATGGAGATTAAGAAAACAATAGAAAAAATCAACCGGTCAAAAAGCTGGTTCTTTGAAAAAAATCAGTAAGATTGATACACCCCTAGGTAAATTAACCAAAAGCAGGAGAGAGAAAACCCAAATTAACAAAATCAGAAATGAACATGGAGTTATCACTACTGATACCCAAGAAATCCAGAGAATTATAACATCATATTTCAAAAACTTATACTCTGTGAAGTTTGGCAACACAAAAGAGATGGATGAATTTTTAAGTAAACACAACTTACCTAAATTGAATCAGGAAGTGGTGAATTATTTAAATAGTCCTATAACATATAAGGAAATTGAGAAAGTAATCTTGAATCTTCCCACCAAAAAATGTCCTGGACCAGATGGATTCAGCACAGAGTTCTACCAGACATTTAAGGAGTTAATAACACCAATACTCCTTAAACTGTTCCATCAAATAGCAAAGGAAGGAACACTACCAAATTCCTTCTATGAAGCTAATATCGTTTTAATCCCAAAACCTAATAAAGACTCACTTAAAAAAGAAAACTATAGGCCGATCTCTCTGACGAACACAGACACAAAGATTCTCAACAAAGTCTTAGCAAACGGATTCAAAAACATATTAAAAAGATCATTCACGGGGACCAAGTAGGCTTCATCCCCGACCCGCAAGGTTGGTTCAACATACGCAAATCAATAAATGTAATTCATCATGTAAACCAGTCCAAAGTCCAAGACCACATGATACTCTTGATAGATGCAGAAAAAGCTTTTGACAAGATCCAACAGCCTTTTATGATCAAAACGCTAGAGACAGTAGGAATGGAAGGAACCTTTATCAATATAATAAAAGCTGTATGCAACAAGCCCACGGCAAGGATTATGCTCAATGGGGAACAATTGGAAGCATTCCCACTTCGATCAGGAACTAGACAAGGCTGTCCACTCTCACCACTTCTATTCAATATTGTACTTGAAGTCTTAGCTGAAGCCATAAGACAAGAAAGGGACATAAGAGGGATCCAAATCGGCAAGGAAGAAGTCAAGCTATCCCTATTTGCAGATGACATGATTTTATACCTGAGTGATCCCAAAAACTCCACCAGGAAGCTTCTGGAACTAATTGAGAAGTTCAGCAGGGTGGCAGGATACAAAATAAATGTGCAAAAATCAGAGGCCTTCCTATATGCCCAGAATGAAAGAAGTGAAAAAGCCTTGAGAGAAACAATCCCATTTACTATAGCCCCTAAAAAAATGAAATACCTTGGTATAAACTTAACCAAGGAGGTAAAAGACCTTTACAATGAAAACTTTAAAACCCTAAAGAAAGAAATAGCAGAAGATCCCAGAAAGTGGAAAGACCTCCCTTGTTCCTGGATTGGCAGAATCAACATCATAAAAATGACCATACTACCAAAGGCAATATACAGATTCAATGCTATACCAATCAAAATCCCAAAGCAATTCTTCAAAGAAGTTGACCAAACAATCTCAAAGTTCATATGGAGGAACAAAGACCCAGGATAGCAAAGACAATCCTGAGTAACAAAAACACTGCTGGAGGTATTACCATACCAAACCTAAGTCTATACTACAAATCCATAGTTATAAAGACAGCCTGGTACTTGCTCCAAAATATACACACAGATCAATGGATAAGGATTGAAGACCCAGATATAAGCCCACAAAATTACAGCTATTTGGTCTTTGACAAAGGGGCCCAAAAATCCAATGGAAAAAGAACAGCATCTTCAACAAATGGTGCTGGCAAAACTGGATCTCCACATGCAGAAGATTAAAGCTGGACACGTACTTGTCACCATGTACAAGACTTAATTCCAAATGGACCAAGGACCTTGATATAAGGCCAGAGACTATAAAAACCATAGTTGAAAGGATAGGGAACTCCCTCGAGCTGATTGGGCTAGGCCAACATTTCCTAAACAGACATCCAATGGCACAGTCACTGCTACCAACTCTCAACAGTTGGGATCTTGTGAAATTAAAGAGCTTCTGTTCAGATAAAGAGATTGTAACACAAGCTCAAAGGCAACCCACAGAATGGGAGAAAATCTTCACTAACCACATATCTGATAGAGCTCTACTATCCAGAGTGCACAAAGAACTTAGAAAACTAAACACCAAGGAAACTAATGGCCCAATTAAAAAATGGGTCCTGGAACTTAAAAGAAACTTTACCAGGGATGAAATTAAAATGTCTAACAAATATCTTAAAAAATGTTCCACTTCCTTAGCCATCAGGGAAATGCAAATCAAAACTTCCTGAGATATCATCTCACCCCGGTCAGGATGGCAAAAATCCACAATACTAACAACGACAAATGCTGGAGAGGATGTGGAGAAAGGGGAACTCTCCTACATTGCTCGGTGGGAATGCAGGCTCATACAGCCACTCTGGCGAGCCGTCTGGAGATTCTTAAAGAAATTAAAGATTGAAATGCCATATGACCCTGCGATTCCACTTTTGGGAATAACCCCCCATACAGCAGAGGTTCACCTCGATAGCACAAGCACAACCATGTTCATAGCAGCACTGTTTACAATAGCAAAGTCATGGAATCAACTCAAATGTCCAACAGTTGACGAGTGGATAAGGAAACTGTGGTACATCTATACAATGGAGTACTACTCAGCCATCAAAAATGATGAATTACTGGAATTTGCCGGGAAATGGATGTCATTAGAAACAATTATATTAAGTGAAGTATCCCAGACTCAGAAAATTAAGCGCCGTATGTACTCCCTAATAGGTGACTCCTAGTACCAAACCCACCCAGCCCACCTAGAGACAGTAATTGCAAGGTTTATGAACAGGAGAGATGGGGTAGGAGGACCACACCAGAAACAAGGAGAGAAGGGACCATGTTACAGCAGAGAAAATAGGCCTCCATCAAGGACTCAAATAAGTAATGAGACATCTGATTAAGTTCACAGACTTTTGTTCCTGATAATTTACTACTGAGGGGGTATGATCTCACCGGAATAGGAGGGCATATAGTCTGGCAGATAAAAAGTAACCGTTGTGCAAATTGGTGATAGACCCCTCCCTCACTGTGGTTTCCCACTTTTATTACATCTACCTTTGAATGTGCTTTTATCACAAGACTCTAGTTTAACAGCTTTTTGTCTCTGGCCAGGCGGTAATATACAATGTCCACCAGGATGGAGTGAAGGGCATTGCAGGAGCAGCAAAACTGCAAAAGAAAATCAACAAACCACAATCCAGAACTTCAGAGACTCTATATCAACCACCTAGAACTAGGCCAGCTTAATCTCTCCCCATCCTGAAGCTCAGGGAAATTTGCGGAAGAAGGGGCGGTAAGAGTGTAAGAGCAAAAGGATGGGAGGAGCAATGATATGTAAGATACTCCATACAAGTTAGGGCTGAAGCAATCATAATTGGACTTTACATGCCCTGTGCATTGTCCAACACACTATTGACCCCACAAAGTCTAGCATCCGCTAAAGGCACCAAGATCCTTGGAGGCAAGGGATTGGCAGCCACAGCAGTGTTCCTATACCTAAGGGGAACACGGGAAAGGGTTCAGGGAAAGGCCACTGGGTCCTTGTATTTCATCGGAGAGGAGGGCCCAGAGGAAAATCAGGCATGCACAAGAAAGGACTCTCTGGGAATTGGGGCGGGAGGCACTGGGGGATGGGAAGTGAGGGGGGTGGGGAGGAGGAGCAGGGGGTACGTGGGGAGGAGGAGGGAGGGAGGGAAGTGGTGTACCTATTAAGTTTGTATGAGCTGAAATAATAATAAAAAATGTATTAATAAAAAAATAAAAAAAGAAGCTTCCAAAAAAAATAAATAAATAAAAAAAGAAGCTTTCTTAAAGTAAAAACATTTAGAAAAAGTAGTTATCAAATCATTCCTTATCTCTTTATTTGGCAGTTATCATAACACACAAATTGTTCAGCCTTTTTTTAGATCTTAAGTTTTTTAAATAAAAATTGGCAAACTTGCTTCCTTATTTATTGTGCTAGTGTGTTGATGGAAACAAGAGTGTGATTTGGACTTGTTTGTGGTCACACGGCCCTGATCAGAGAGCAAGCTCCAGGTCCTTGGGTTCTCAGCTAACCTCTTCTCTGGCCATATTCTGCTTGTGCTGAGGCAGTTTCCTTCTTGTGAACCCAGGTAAGGAAGAAAAGTGTGGCTATCTGTGACTCTACAGCTTCCACAAGTGACTGGAAAGGGTCACGAGGGAGGAGAGGACAGTGGATTCGTCCTCGCCTGCTGCTGCTCTGCCCTTCTAAACGGGTTCTACGTCAGGCAATTCATGGGTCATTTCATAAACAGCTTCACATGAACAGGTTTCCATATGCATGAAGAGAAAGAATGCATGCTAATTGTGTGTTTTAAGCCATTTGGGATGTGTGACAATAGGAACAATCCCAAGAAATTGGGACTTTATAGATGAGGAGGCAAAAGACTATGTGAGTGACTAGTGGCTATGTATTTGGAGATAGCTGAACTACTGAGTAGAATGTTTCCTTCATAAATATGGTAGAAGAATGTTCTAAGGTTCTTTCACAATCATTTTCAACCTCTAAATATATGAAAGTGTTTTTTATATGCCCAATAAAATTGGTAGAGCTTGCTAACAGCTGATTTAGAAAGTGCATATGAAATATGCAAAAACAATATGAATTATCTAACGATAATAATACTCATTATTATTAGTATGAGTTACTAAAGCTCCTGCAAAATATAAATGAGAATCACAAAGGAAAAAAGCAAATATGAATCACTTTCCATAACTGTCTGTTGGATTATAGAACTTAAGGGGTGTCTCATGTGTGGGTAGCAACTTAGCTGTATTTTTGTCTTTAGAAATTTCTTTTCTAGGAATATATGATTAAAATACAACTTGCCTGATAAACTCCTACTGATTTTTTTAGCATGTCAGATTAGTATATTAGTTGATAAAATTAAATTTTATATACATCCTGGCACACTTTGATAACCAAGGATTCATGTAACATTCTGTGCAAGTGAAGCCATACATGTGAACTTATTTACACACAACTGAAAATAATTAATGCATACATATGCCACTAGAACCTGATGATAAGTTTGCAATGTATGCCATTTAATACAGAGAATCACAGCTGGCCTAAGTTCAGAGAATAAGTGACTATGGACTCATCTACCATAGCAAATCATCTTTATTACTCCTGAAAACAAGACTCGGGGAATATCATGGAAGAGAAGGTAACAAGGATGTAAGAGCAAGAGTGTGGGGAGAGATACAGATAAATAGTGTTTTTTTGGGATATGACAGGGATGTTACACTCATAAACTCACCTCAGCTGTGTTTCCTTCCACAATACCTGCACAAGATGTGGCCTGTCAATATTTCTTGAGGCGAAGAACCTCATGGGATGCCACCTCTCCCTGAGGGACTATTGATGTTTAATGCTGCTTGTAGAAAGGAGAGTTACTTTCTTCAGTTACTTTATTGTGCTCACTAATATATTGTCCAGGTTTGTGGTTTCAGTCTCTCAGCGTGAGAAAAGTATGATGGAATTCATTGAATTATTTTTGTTCTTATGTCTTTGCAATAAAAAAATTATTTGTTATCTTTGCAATTAAAAAGAACATTAGTTGCACTTATTTGTGGGAGTCCGTTTCTCTATCTGTGCAGCCCAATTGGTGAAAGGAAGATAGGTCTGCTCTATCTTTACCATGGTGACTTTAGACTTAGACTTTTGAGCAATGTCAAAACTGTAAATGTTATGGGAACTCTGGAAGACTGAATGAATTTTGCATTGTGAAAATGTTTTTGGATGTCAGAGGCAAAATGTTGTGCAGGGGTTAAATGTTTTACAAAAGCTCACACGCTATCGATTGTCATTCAGATGATGATTCTGTTGACAGGTGGTGGAAAGTTTAATAGGTGGGGCCCACTGGGAAGAAATGGGTCATTGGGATCATACCTTTGAGGGATACATTGGATCTCTAGGTCCTTCCTTTGCCTCACTATATGCTCTTTTAGTTGCCAGAAAGATGGAGGTTAGGTTCCATCAGACACTCCACATGGCATCACTATTGGCGCAAAGCAAAGGTGCTAAATGACCATGGACTGAAACGTGTGAAACCATGACCCCAAATAGGTCTTTATATTTATATAGTTATATCGGACATTTCATCAGTGATGGAAAGTTGAATTAAATATCCCATTTGTTCCCAAAATATTTGTTTGTGTTTCCCCAGCACATAGTCTGGTATCGCCATCCTGGATGTTATCATATCCCATTAGTTGCTCATGGAATATTACAATAACCACAATGATGCTCGTTGCCACAGTTGTCATAGAGACTTTCTAGGGAAAATGTATGCGAAATTCAGTGGCACACCTTTGCACACTTTAAGTTGTTCTGGCCAGAAGAATATTACAGGAATATTGCTATACCTAAGCATTGCAAGACAAAATTAGTGGAGCAGTTTTGCTTAAAAACATTGGATAACAAGTAGGTAGTATAAGGGGCTTTAAAAGGACTATACTTTAGTAGTCACTAAGTATGCATTAAATAGTTAATTCATGTGTAACATCAGGTGTTATGAAGTTAGTCATCTGTATTTTCTACTTTGAAGTTGCTCCAGGACCAGATTCAATGAAAAAAGAACAAGAGAAAAATTAAAAAAAAAATCATCATTGACATGAAAAGTGAGTTAAAAAAATGAGAATATGACTCAAAAGGACAATCCCATTTTCCTGATTAAAAACTCCACTCTGTGTCTCCATTTTGTTCTTTGCGTTTTATGGATCTCCTTTGTCCTAAGAGTGTGAGAGAGGGAACACAGAAGGTTGAGCTGAATGTGTAGCGAGTTTTGACTAAGGTAGGCTTCAATCCCTACCTGAGCAAGGCTCTGCTTATAATTTGGATTTCAAATTAAATATTTTGTTCTCTCCATGGATTTCTGATTAAGTCCCTACATATTACTTTCTTCCTTGATTCCTGATGACAAAGATGATTGGGCCCGTCAATTCTTCAGACTTTCCTTTGGAACCCGGCATGTAGCAAGTCTCTCTGTGTGCTAAGAACTTTAGGATATGGTAATTTTCAGGCAATTTTGAAATTGTTGCTTACAACTTGTTTTACCTTCTTGCCTGACTTGAGAGTTACCTGAATCCTTCTAGAAATTCAGTTTGCTTCCATTGTATTGGACTCTCATTATTTGAGATATTTGGAGCATTCAGTTTGACAATCTCTTAGAAGATGCAGGATCAGCTACTTTTGTGTATATGGCAGTTGTTCTACTCTACACATCCTTTACATTTTTCAGATCATGAAGATAGAAACCTAATGGATAATAATGAACTTCTTTTAAAGGTAATGTGAGCTTTTTTGGGCCATCTTTGAAGTAAGCATTTTCCTTCATGCCTAAACATGCTGTCTTTTTTACAAACTGTCTTTATATACCTGTGGTGTTTTCAGCTTTAAAGGAAAAATGGTTGGTTGCTTGTTGTCTTATAAAAATATGACACTATGTGATTATATTCATTTTAAGATTAATGGAAGAAAACATGTCTGAACTTGCTGTTATTTAGGTTGCAGGAGTAGTTATAACTTGAAACATGTAGAGTCTCAGTGAGGTGATTTGAGGACTGAGTTTTTTCCACTTGATGTTATTGGGATCAACTCAAAATTTGTCAGTCATTGAATGAGCTCTGTGGATGTATTTGCTCTGGCAACCCTGGCCAAACTAAGTCTACCACTTTGGGCAAGATGTTCACTACATTTATTCTTACTAGTTGACAGTTTTATTTGTGTTCCCTATTTAAAATAGAGAAATTGAACCTGACCCTTAAACATTTGGCTTGGATGAAACTATCTTGGACAAGATACAGAAGACGAAAGGAGAAGCTGAACTTTTTCCTTAATAAACCTTTCTTTTGTAAGGTTGGCAAATGGTAATCTCCTAAATGGTGGGCAAGTTCAAGCAAGTTGTGCAATTTCATCATGACCTAGAATTTCTTTACCAGCAAACACACTAGCTTCTTGTCACAGTGCTGGTGCTTTTCAGCCAACCTAATTAAACTTTTGAAATATTATAAATATAAATTTGTGGCCTTGGTGCATGGAGTTTCATGAGTGGTTTCATAGGTGCTTGATAGCTATTTGCAAATTTTTCTTCTAGGTAGGACTTAGAAAAATAAATTAGCAACTGGAAAATATTACAGAATATTTTCAAAGCCAACAACTTTGAGCAGTGAAAAAGAAGATGCTCGTTCTAACTTTTATTGTTTTCATCCTCATCCTCATTGTTTCATGTTCCTGGCATATGAAAACCAAGGTCAAAATAACTTTTAAAAAGATAAGATTAAAAATAGCCATTCATGGACAGAAAGGTATTTTTAAGCAGTGGCAGCCAATAGGAACGACACAAGAAGAGTAGTTGATTTCACATCTAATTAAGTTACTTTTTAAGGTCTTTTTTTTTTTTTTAAATACAAAGAGGCGTTTGGGAAAAGGAATTTATAAGTGAGACTTGGAATTTCCTATTTTTGTTCAATAATTAGAAAGGTCATTTTGGTAGTATTCTACATTCTTTTCTTTTTAGGGTCTGACTCTTTAGCAAAAACTGGATAGGAACTCAGTACATAGCCCAAGCTAGTTTCAAAATCACAATAATCTTCCTTCCTGTTTAGAATGCTGGGATACCAGGCATGTAATCGCATGTGGCTTCATTTTGGTAATGGTTATATATACAAGGTTGACCTTCCCTTCACCAATAAGCACTAGAAAATGCTTCCAATATTTCTAGATCTATATTCAGAAAAGATTTCATGTTCTAGTTCCTTAGCAATTGTGAAGGTCTTAAGCCCACATCCTGATCCAAGCAAGTTGACCTATGGGCTTATTTACTAAGTTTTTACTTTCTGCGCCCACAGGCAGTATTCTGCTAGACTGCAAAATATAATAGCAATATATGATCACTTTGAAAGTCACTCCATGCCCTATTGAAGTTTATACAATTTGCTTCCTTTGAGACAGACACTGACTAGGTTCAGAAAATCAGTCATAAAGAAAAAAAATATAATGGATTTTCTCATAGAGGCTATATCTTTACTAGGGAAGAAAGAGGTAATATGAAATAAATATAATCTTGACAAATAGAGTGAAGGAGCCATGAAGCTTATCAAAAATTTCTAAATGAAATGAAATAGTTATTGTGAGGTAATAAGGACAACTTAGAACATAGACAAGGCCAATTGTGATGTTCAATAGAACACACAAAAGGACAGCCTGGAGCAAAGACTTGATAAGGTGAGTGTGGGAGCTATCCAAATATTTGGGAAAGACACGTCCTAAGCAGGGGGAAAAGCCACTTTTGAGGTGTGGAACATCAACATCAATGTTCAAGTTTCAGCATTGCGAAAGGAATTGAAAGATTTAACAAGCAGTTGTTTTTTCTGTGTGATGGGACTTCATGTGCAGACCTACAAGTAGCAGCCAGATAGATGAACACTGATTATGCTGTGTTTAAATATAGCTTGTAGAAGACATTTCTTCTTCCATTAACAGAGGGATCTGCAAGCAGAACCACTATGTATCTGCTAATGACCTCTGGACCAGGAGATGCTCAGTTAAGCATGTAATGAATATAGACATGTTTAATAACAGAAGAACTGCTGATAGTAAAATGGAAGTAGAAAGTATAAAAATATAAGCTCTTGTATATATAAAAAGCACCAATGAAAAGAATACTGGTATTAGCCTTAAACAGAAGAACATTTTTCCCTAGGATTTTTTTTTTCTTCACAAAAACATGTATGAGCGATTGGTTTCTACAGTACTTTTCTTTTGTATAACAAATTGCCACACAGTTAGGGGCTCTCATAGCATAAATTCATAATCCCACACATCTGTGTGTGCCAAGTCCAGAATCGCTTAATTGATTCCTTGCTCTACATTTCACAAGGCAGGAGTGAAGGTCACAGTGCTCTTGGCGCTCATCTGAAGCCTTGAGAAAGAATCAGTGGATGCTCCCGCCTTTCCTTGCTGTTTTATGATGGTCATGGGATTGCACCGAGCCCACCCACACAAAGCAGAACAAGGTGAACTGATCTGTAGCCTTGATATTGTGAAATGCAGATTTGGTCTTTGTGTTCTTGACAGAACTCTTAAAAATCTTTGAAATCTCCAGAGTGATATAAATGCCTTTTGTATGATAATCAAATGATTAATGGTTGGGGTCCTCAGAGAGTCTCAGTTTGGGGAGCTGCTCATAGAAAATTCAAACAATACACGCAAGGTTGGACCATTAGTCTTATGCCCAGAACCAGCTACTGGGAAGGAAGTGGGATTCAAGGCTGAGTTCACGCACCTAGAGCCAATGATTTAACGAATCACTCCTGCATAAAGATGCTTGTTAATATCCTTTAAAGGAAACTAATGAACGGGCATTTACCTAATTTCTATGAATTACTCTAGCAAATGAATTGAACTCAAGGAGGGGAGTTATGAGAACTCCAATTTATAGCTGGTCAGACAAGCACAAATAAGACATCCCGAGCCTGGAGTTGGCCTCTAAAATTAGTGGCAGTCTGTGGGGCCTAAGCTAACATCTTGAGGAATGAGTTCCTATCTCCAAACAGAGAAGACCACAATTGAACTGAGCTAGAGAATAAATAGCTGGTATTTGCTGGTAGGTAATTCATCTGCAGGATCTCTCTCTCTTTCTCTTTCTCTCATACACATATGGAGTTAGAAGTATTGATTGAATGAGTGAGAATGGAGGATGAAACACCTTTGTTTTCCTCATAATTTTATTGCATTTATTACTGCCTTCATTGCATTTATTAACAATGCCTAAATAGCTGCTTAAAGAACTAGTGGAGGAACATTTTTGGGGACATCCTTATAATTCTGCCTACCACAAATTCATGTCTTAGATTGCCTCATATCCAATGTGGAGCATTGCTTTCTAGAGCAGGACAGGGCCGATTGGAGATGGGCACAGCCCCTATTCTCTAGGAAAGAACTGATGAAGTGATTCTGCTGTAGTAGCTGATGGATTCTAAGTTGAGGGGCTCAATATTTGAAGAATGTTATCTGTCTAATTTTAGCACAGGAGAAAGTCATTTTTATAGTCAGTGAGCAATGATTCAATTAGAAAGCAGGGAATACTGAGAGCCAGGTGGGCAGATGGTCATTATTGGCAGAATTGACCTGTCCACAGGTGTAGGTCTCCCTTGCTGCGAGAGTCTTCAGATAGGCTTCAGTGTTCAGATAGGAAAAGTTACAGCCATAGCCTATAGTAATGGGCAGCATAGAGGTCCAAATCAATTATAGGACTAATAATAGACTAAAAATACAGAGGAGAAAGATATCATAATGGCAATTTAATGCCAGAGAGCCAAGGGTGTGAAACCTTTTGTGACCCTATTTTGAGATTTTATTTAAAGCAAGCCATCTTTCCAAAGGAAAAAAGTCTAAGAGTTCTCTAATGGTGCTATGTGAAAGTAAATGTTTAATCTAAGTCTCCATCCCACTTCTCTCCTTGTGAATGAGTTGGCTTAGCTGATATAGTAATGGAGCTAATTCTTGTTATAGTTCAGGGATGGAGGAAGACATCTGCTCCTCATTTGTGTTACATGGACTCATCCTTCACCTAACTTTAAGTTTTGTATTTTTAAACACTTTCATACATGGATATAATGCAATTAATGCATTTCACTTCTTACTACCCAATCATATCCTTCCTTTCCCAACACATACTTTTTCCTTTCCAGGCTGTCTTCCTTTTATTTTCACATCTTCCTGCATAATTTCCCCCGTTCACCTGGTGTGTGTGTGTGTGTGTGTGTGTGTGTGTGTGTGTTGTGTGTGTGTGTGTGTGTGTATAGTCCCCTATTGCTTTGCTTTAGGTTTTTCCAGACTCTCTTCGAGGCTGGAATTACATGCTGACACCCATTTTTACATGGGACCTGGGATCCAAACTGGAGTCCTTTTGCTTGTGAGAAAAAGGTTTAACCTTTGAGCCATCTCTCCAGACCTTCACCTAACTTTTATTGTATTAATTTACATACTCTTTTGTTTTGGGTGATTTACTTCAGAGGTTGTTACAAAGAATTTAGAAGAGGAAGACAAAATTTAGATGCAAGTAAAGTAGATATTTACAGGAAAAGAATGGAAAGCATATCCCTCATTTTAGTTTAAAGTACTTTAAGCATTTGATTTGCTTTGAAAAGAGGGGGAGAGGGATAATATTTCTTAACTTTGAAGGATTCCTGAGAAGTAGGATTTGGAAGAAATCTTCCTTTGGAGAAAGCATCATTCACAAATCAAGGGAATCAAAGTGAAATTTTTAGCATTTGTTTATAGAGCTCTTTCCTTGGTACATTTCCTAGATTCTGCTTGTTTGCTTATGGTCAAAGACTTCTATGAAAGTTATCCACTTGCTGTCAGATAGGTATACCTGGGGAGGGTATTTTGGGAGGAAACATGGCAATTACTGAATAGTTTATTCTGTTTTTAGTCAACTTACACTTCTATAATGAGCATGTTTCTGCCTCACATTTTTTTTTCCCTAGCCAATTCCCTGGGCCAAAACTTAATGTAGCAAATGATTGAGCATGGCGTTAGCCAACACTGCACTGCCTCCAGCTTCCTGTCCTGGGCCTCCTCTCCTGGGGTTATTATATTTCAAGTCTGGTTCTTCTCCAGCTGACTCATTATCCCAAAGATTGCCCTAATTGTGACATGGACAGACCATAATGTGAGTTAAACTTCAGCAGTATTACAATTCATTCTTTTTGTCCATTCACTGATGGCCTCTGCAAGTTACATATCTGTAAGTATGTGAATCCATATTTTTGTAAGAGGGAGAGGGAAAATAAATGTCTCATTTGTTTTAAATAAGTCTTTCAGAATACCATACAGATATAAACTGTTATGCACTTCATGGCACATTATTGATGCTTAGCCAAAAACAAACATAAATCAATGCAGCAACCATTATAATTACTTTAGTAGGTGGTCAAAGAAGAGCACAAACAATAAGAAAAAGGCAATGATTTATTTTGAAAGTTCATGGAGGGCCAAGGAGGGAATCATCTCATTACTGTTTCCAGCATTTTCTAGGAATCCATTCAGCTGAAGCTAATTAAAAAGGCCTATCTTTTGACAGTCAAGTAAGCTAAAGTCAGTGCCATGCATCCATTATCAGCCACAGTTTACACCTCTATTCACAAAATTAATTTTAACTACACTTGTGCATGAATAACTACAACCCAATGGTTTTGGAACTATCCACCCCAGTTCCTGAAAAACTACTAGGTGTGTATCTCAATACAAGAGGACCAGTGTTGTAATGCTTGCATGCATAGAGCAGTGTGGAACACAGACTTAGAGGGAAGCGGAGAGGGAAGAGCCAACATGTCAACAGCTATGAAGCTAGTCCTCTCAAAGTTTCCGATAGTGTCATTGTATTCTCTTTTGAAGAACTAAGATGTATGTATACTCTGTTTCTAAACTACATTCATTGATTTAACAATGGCTGTTTCATCTTTATTCAAAAGAACAAACACAGGGAACAAACTCTTTAAATTTGGACTTGACAGTAATTTTTCAGATATATGCAACAAAAATATGTATGTGGAACTATTTCAAACTAAAAAGTCCCACATAGAAAAATTAAAAGGCCCATTTCTGGAATAGGAGAAAATACTTGAAAATCATAAAAATAATAGAGGCCAGTCTTTGTAATTTATGAGGAACTTACACAACTCAGTAGAAAACAAGCTAAAATATATAAAGATAATGCACTATATGTTAAAGGTGTTAGAAGAAAGGATTTTTGATGTTTTTGATTATAAGGAAGTTTAAATTTTTTGAGATAGGTAGACTTGCCTGTTTTAAAAATTATACCTGTATATGTGTATTGAAACATCACATGGAACTGTATACATACACATAATTTTTATGTTTTTATGAATCAGTTAAAAAAATCAAACAGCTGAAAAATAAGCACAAAAACTAGACATTTTCCCAAAGATGACAGATAGTTAACATGAAAAGTTGCTATAACTGATTAATCCTCAAGAAAAAAGAAAACCAAATATGTGACATTTCTTTAGGAATAGGTGTTCACCGTTGCACCCGTGAACTCATTGCAGCTGTATTAACCTATACAAGTCTTGCATAGGATTAGACCTGTCAACACAACATCCCATAGACATGGGAAAAGCTCCACTTCTCCCTGTGGTCAGTGCTGTCTGGGGGAAGGGGAATCACTTCTTCATGCCACGGATATATTACCCACTCTTTAGCGAGAGTCCAGTCACATGCTAATTCAGGCTAATTCTTTATTAAATTTGGTAGGTCACACACACAAAATATAAAAATACAAAGGAGACTGGTTGGAAAGAAGGTTTTTCAACAGGAGAAGGAAAGGCGATGGGGCAGGTGATCTATGATGAAGATGACTTCATTTTATTATGGATTTTGAAATACATTTACATTTGCATATTCATTGTAGCATTAGCCACAATAGCCAAGATATCAATCTAAGCAATGTTAAGGAATTTAAAGAAAAATAGGAATGTATAAGGGAATCCTTCCATGTTCAATCACAGGCATGGATGTGGATAACGTTTGCTCGGGGAAATAAGCCAGACATAGAAAAACTATTCTCACATATGCATGGCATCATGACTGAATGCTTTCCAGGGCAGTGAAGATAACATGGACATGATAGATGTTGGTCCAAAACCCACCTTTAAGTTGCAAGAGAAATCAGTGTGTGTTGGGGGATCAAATGTGTGGTCCAAATGGAAACAGATGCTGTAATCTGATTATGGTAAATAGTATATGCATCATACACTTATCACATAATTCTGTTATATCTAAGAGAGATCATGTAAGCCCATTTCAACAGGAGCTACAAGGAAAGTTAGGGAAGGTGGGACAGATTTTGGTGGAGTGGAGGGAACATTTGTGGCTGCCAGTCTTTCTTTTTTATTGTCTGCACATGAGCATGATTGTGGACACTGATACAGCCTTTGGCAAAATGGTGCTGCACTCATGAGGAAAAGAAATTCTCCAAAATCTGAAGAAATAATAGATGGAAAGAACTTCCAGCTTGGATGAATCCTAGCCTAGCCATCTTCACCACATTGAGATCAATCTGCAGACTTGTTATCTGGAGTAAACCTGTTTAAGCTGTGTGACTCTTGTTTTGTTCCTTATCTAGCTCATTGTTCCTAATTGATCAAAGTTGCTGTATGAACACTCACTGTGAGCTATTTACACAGTGTGCTCATCAGTTTTTACTTTAACTCAGAATAAAAATTGGGATTGTTGATCAAATTACCAAGAAATGAGGTGAACCTTTCTTTTGTGAGTTATTTTGGAAAGATTAAAAATAATGAGAAGTGAAAAGCATTTTGTGTTCATATTCAGAAACTCCATTTACAGTACTATTCACTCTGAAGGGTATGCATTTTCTTTTCTTTTTTTATTATTTATTATTCAATTGTTGTGTGTATGCACATGTGTGTATGTGTGTGTGTGTGTGTGTGTGTGTGTGTGTGTGTAGAACCACGGACGAATTCGGGAACCACCATGGACCGCCTCCTTGTTTACTCTGCCCCGGGATTCACAGGCTCCATCCTACCAGGACCGGAAACACAAGCTGCCCCCACTTCCGCCTGGCGTCTATACATGGGGTCTAGGATCCGAACTCAGGACCTTCTGCCTGCAAGGCAGAGGCTTAACCTCTGAGCCACCTCTCCATCCCTGGTAGATGCATTTTCATCTGGTATTATTTTTCTTCTGTTTTCGGGTATTCTTGTTTTAATTGTTTTTTCTTCTTTGACACTTTAATACATACACACAATGAATCTGTTTGTTTTCATCCCCTTTTAATGCAATACCATTCCCTCCTCCTGTCATACTTCATACTTCCTTTTTTCCAGCCAGTCTCCTTCTTACTTTCAAGTCATTTTGTGTGTGACTTCACTGGGTTTAATCCCGGGTTCTTGTACTGGCAAGTGCCTGAGTTTTTTTCTGGGACATGATAACTTATCCATGGGAAATCACTGAATAAAGAAGTTCTACTTCTCTCATGTGACATTAAACCTTCAATGGTAGCTCAGGGAGGTTTGGTGTCTCTTGAAATCTTCTAAGGGAATCTTAACAGTCTTTATGAGGTAAATCAACTACTGACATATTATCTCAACATTAGTACATTTAGAAAATGTTTTGCCTCTAGTTTTGAAAGATATTTTCATCCATAGGCTTTTGCTGTTTCAGATGTCTATCCACTGTCTTCTGACTTGAATTGATGCATGAATTTCATGTCATTTTTCGCTTTGTTTCTCTGTGTGAAATATTTTGTTTAGCCTTTTGACATCTTTAAAACTTTTCTTTGTTTATTACAAGTTTTAAGAAGTTTAATTATAATTCAGCTTGATATTTTCCTGTGCGTTTTTAAAGGAATTTTTGAAATACGTGTTTTTGAATCAGTGGATGTCTAGTTCTTCATAGAATTCTGAAAATCTGGCCGTGAATTCACTTATCTACTGATCTCTAGTCACAGGCATGTGCGCGCTGAGTTTTTGAGCTGGTCTGTGCACTCAATGATGATACAGCTCTCCAGTCCCTCTGAGGAACTCAAGTGCTCTGCATTTGTTTCTTTCAGTGTTTTTTCCTGCATTTACTACTGATTGGCAGACACATCAGAAATTGTATTATTATTTTAAATCATTTCAATGATTTTTATTATTATCTCAGTGGTTGGAAGTTCATGTCCCTCCGTCACCAACTGAGAGAAATTCCATTGGTACATGTTTTCATTTTTCAATTTTTATGTGAATGAGTGTATGTGGTACACATCTGTGTGTTCGCATGTGGGTGAGCATAAGTGTGTGGATGTATGTGAAGGTCCAAAGTTGATAATAGGAATCATCCTAGATTTGCTCTTTTTCCTTATTCTTTTGAGGTTTGTCTCTAATTCAAGGCAGAGCTCCTTGGCAGGGCCTATCTGGCTAGCCAGCTTGCTCCAGGGATTTTAAAGCTATGCAGTCCAGGACTGAAATTTAATGGGGTCTCTTTTTACATGTAATCTGGAGACTGGAATACTGGTCCTCTGTCCTGAAAAAGCTTTAGCCACTGAGCAATCGCCCCAGACTCCATTGGTTCATCTTATTGTTGTCATTTATGGCTCAAATAGTCGCAGGTGGACATCAGACTCTAACAAATCCAGTAATTTTTACATCTGGTGATTTTCCATATTTAAGCAGTTTCATTACTGAAGTGCCAGCATTTACCTGTCAATGCAGAGTTCCGCGAGTGGGATCAATGGGAATTAAACCAGGCTGGGTTGGAGAGGTCTCAGCCCTACTGAGAATAAGGATCTAGATGAGTTCATGTGAAATTTCTGAGGTATTATACATGAAAGTTGGGCAATCATAGTTCTTCATAATACCCAAACAGCAAGAATAGGATAATCTTAAAAAAACAAGAAGTAAGGAATGAATAACCAGAGAACATTCAATGGGAAACCAAATTATTATGACTAGCTCACTACTTGAACTCTTAGCAGTTTCAAGATAACAGCACATCTCTGGGAACTTTGGGGCCTTTTTCCAATTGATAAATCACCACTGCAGTGAGCTTCAATAACACTTCCCACCTGAGGCTGAGCACGGTGTACACGAAATTTTGTAAAGGGACAAAGAGCAGCAACAAAGAATTCAAACTGCTCTTCTTGTTATTCTGATTGGTCAGTACTCAAGGGTACCTAGGAAAGCCGGAACCAGCTCCCACTCATGACCATGGCCACCCTCACAGAAGCATGCCATGCGCTGGAGAGAATGAAAGGAGAGCCTGAAATGCCTTGTCAAGATTCTTGTTATGTGAGAGCAACATGTGTTCTCTCCTGAATTACTCTTTAATTTGGAAACCAAAGGTGTTTGAAGAAGCAAACATATTAATGCTTGGTTTTGTACTTTTATACAGTATCAAGAATATCATGATCATTAATTCAATTTTGGCTTCCTTACTTAAAAGATCATGCTCAAGTCCTTACGGAATTTCTATTTGCTTATTGTCTCAATGGTTTGTAAACTGAGCAGTTTAGAGAAATAAAAGCTTTTTTTCTGAAATTTTCAAGTGGCTGTGGGCATGAAGAACACTTAAACATAAAGATCTCCATTAATGGGCATAAGAAAATAGACTAATCACTTTATATACTTTAAATCTGATGTTATTTTCTTATTTTGGATTATTGAGTAAATTTGGGATGAAAGTATATAAATATATTTATAATAAACTTGTACATGAACATTTATTTTGTGAGTTTAATAATCTAGACTGTATTATTAAGTCAAAATTACATTAAACCATTGTAATACATAGTAGCTTGAAGCTACTTGTTTTCTGAATTGGAGTGGTTGTATAGTGTATCCATCTCTGTCACATGATGGATATACAACATCTGAAAACATGAATGGGCAGTAAGGTCCTAGGCGGCTTTATCACATGGGATGAAATTCTTTTAGATATGGGTCGCTAGCTCATCAGGAAGGGACTTTTAAGAGTGCTCTTCTTAGGGGACTATCTGAGAAAAAGGATCAGAAATAATGTAAGAACTTAAGGATGGTGAAGAATATTGTCTTCAGGACTCAAGAGCACACCGAGGTTGGCTCACAAGCCCAGCACGAGATGGGGCCCATCAGCGTTCAGTCATGGGTAAGGTAGACTCACATGGCCTTGGCTCTCCCATCTGCTCAGTCCCTGGATGTGAAGGCAACTGGTGTTTAACCATCATTTCAGATTGTGATTGGCCATTCTGAGGCATGTGTGGTATATGATATAAGAGCAAAGTATCTAAATCAGGCTTTTTTTCTCCTAATTTTGTTTTCCATTTTCAGATGTTGTACTATCTTGGATAAAGATCAGTGTAATTTGAGGTTGGGAGGTGCTGAGGGTTGTTTTTTGGAAAAGGTACATGAAGGACACAAAGGTTATATAATAAAAACATCTCTGCTTCTCTCCCTGATTATCTTTCATCACTATTAATAGCAATATCATCCCAATCATTAATTCATATTGTAAATTACAAGTCATTACAGGTTGTATTTGTGGTTTGAAGAATTTTAAGATTCTTTTTCTTCCTCTGCTCATCTATATAGGGTTTGTACACAGATCTACAATGGAGCTCTAGATTATGTGTCCCTCAGTACTTGTTATAATTCTGTAATAATTTATAGTTTATATATGTGCTTAAGGGAAAAATGAGAATTCAATAAATATAAGAAGAAAGCAACAATGCAAACTAAACAGCAACATTTTAATTCACATGTGAAAGGCATCATTAAAAAAAATGTATCTATGATGAAAGATCTGGGAAGGTGCAAGTTGGCTAGAGGGGATGTGGTGTGTCCTGGGGGACTGCTGAACTGGTTTGAAGGAATATGGACTCTTGGTCCTATGTCAGGACTGGGCATATATTACACAAAGGAGAAGATCATTCCTTGGATCCATTTCTTTCTATGTTCAGTAACATTCTCATTTCAAATACTATATTACTCTTTCATAGGCACTAGTGTCACTGGATTCTGTTGTAGACATTTTTGCTTCTCTGGTGTGATTTACCTCCTCTTCTTTGTGTCCCTATTCCTCCATAGGTCTTTGAACATATTTATAATACATATTTAAGCTTTCCTGCTATTTCCAGGTTATCAAGGTAAAGTTCTGGTCTATCACCTACTTTTTCTTCTGAGAGACTCTGGTCTCTGAAATCTACTGGAAAGTTTTGATATTTGTCCTAGCAGGGAGTTAACTTGAATGAATTTAAATCTGAACTGTCTCCACTGTGATTGGCAGCTACTGTGATTGGCTGTTCAGTTCTTCCAGGCTTCTTAGTTTTCAGATTTGACAGGAAACTTTGCAACATCTCAAGTCTCACCGTGGAGAAACTCAAGGATCAGCCAAAATGTTTTGTAGAATTTAGACTGCAGCTTTGAAGGAAGAGCTCTTCAGTAGTTTGTTTGCTTTGGCACTTTCCTTTCTACTGTCATTCACAAGACATTCCATACTTCATTCTCTGACATTTTAAACAGGTGAAGGAAGGAGGCTGAAATGTTCATGAGATGGAACAAACACTCTTCCCTTCCCCAGCATTGCTTCACTCTTCCCTTCCCCAGCATTGCTTCACTCTTCCCTTCCCCAGCATTGCTTCACTCTTCCCTTCCCCAGCATTGCTTCACTCTTCCCTTCCCCAGCATTGCTTCATGGAATCCTCAGGGATGTGCTGTGCAATGGGGACTTTATGGGTGCAGAACTTTTTCCCAGGACAGAATCAAGTTGTTTTTTGCTGCTGCCTTCTTGTTCTGGTTCTGGTTCTCTTTCTGAGTCTCCTCCTCCCTCTCCTCCCCCCTTCCTCCTCTCCCCTTCCCCCTTCTCTCCCCTTCCCCCTCCTCTCCCCCTTCCCTCTCCTCCTCTCCTCCTCCCTCCCCTACTTTCTCCTTTCCCTACTTCCTCCTCCTCCCCTTCCCCCTTCCTCCTCCACCTCCCCCCTCCCCTCCCCCTCCCCCTTTCTTTCCCCCTCCTTCTCCCCTCCCACCTTCCTCCTCCCCCTCCTTCTTCCCCTCCTCCTCCCCATTCCCTTCCCCCTCCTCCTCCCCCTCCCCGTCCTCTTCCTCCTCTTCCTCCCCCTCCCCCTCCTCCTTCTCCCCTCCCCCCTCCTCCTTCTCCCCCTCCCCCCTCCTCCTTTCTCTCCCTCCTCCCTCCTCCTCCTCCCCCTCCCCTCCTTCTCCCCCTCCCCCTCCCCCTTCTTCTCTCTCTCCCCCTACCTCTTCTTCTCCCTCTCTCCCTACCCCTCCTCCTTCTCCTCATCCCCCTCTCTCTCCTCCTCCTCCCCCTCCCTCTTCCTCTTCCTCCTCCTCCCTTCCTCCTCCTCCTCCCCCTCCCCCTCTTCCTTTTTCTCTTCCTCCCCCTCCCCCTCCTCCTCCTTTCTCTGTCTCTCTCTCCATATGCCTGCAGGCCAGGCATTGATGTTAGGTATCATCTTCTACTCTAGTGCTTTCCACATTTGTTTTTGATGAGTCTCTTGCTGAGCATGGAACTCAATGATTAGTCCAGGCCAGATCCTCCTGTCTCTGTATCCCTAGATCATAAGCATGCTCTATACTTGAATTTTTAATGGGACAAGATCAAACTTAGGTTTTCATGCTTGGAAGGCAAGCACTTTATCAAATGAACTATTTCCCTAGATCTCTGGTATTTCCTCAGAGTTAATCTTAATATTTTGTTTGAAATTGTGAACATTCAAAACCCTAAATGTTTTGTAGAGATCAATATTATCTGTGGAGGGATTTGTCTCTTGTAAGCTGCCCATTCTTCTCAAGGAGTTTATCAAGGTTTAGATTATGCTTTATCTTTGAGATAAAGTATTTCTATTTCCTTTCTTTCTTATTTGTGTGTGTGTGTGTGTGTGTGTGTGTGTGTGTGTGTGTGTGTGTATTTATCTGTGTGTCTATATGCATCAAAAGGCACCCTGTGCACTTGGAGAGGCCCAAGGATGACATCAGGAATAATCCTGAATCGCTCTGTCTCCTTAGTCCTTTGCTCTGGATTTCCCAAGTTCTTTCTACCAGGGATGGTAATGCAGGTTGTTGCCATTTCAGCCTGGTGTTTTTATGTGGGATCTGGTATCTGAACTTAGGTCATTCTGTTTGCAAGGCAGAACTTTAAACCCTGGGCTATCTCTCCAGCCTGAGAGTTATTTCTGTAACTAAAATGCCAAAAGCATTTAAATTCTTTGAGAGTGTCTTTATTATTAAAGAATTCACCCCCCCCCTTTAAAAGCATTCTACACTCATCCACTTTAAACCCAAAGGTTTCCACTCTGAGTTCCTATCCTATGGGTATAATAACAGCTGCCAACAGTTTGATGTATAGGTTTATTGTCTGTCTTTCCTATTGATCTATTTCCTTTGGCCTGAAGAAAGGTAACTTGTTACACTATGGAAGTCTGAATCCCCACAGGAGTAGACAAGCCAGAGTGAACTCTGACATCCATAGAAGCGCACAGGTGGAAGGGTAGGAGAGTGTGAGAGGAAATGTTGAAGGGAAAGAAGGGAATGGGAGGGAGGGTAGAAGGAGGGAAGCTAGGATGAATACTCAAGATGCTTGTAAAAATAGAAAAGAATAATAAAAAAGACAAACACACACACACACAAAAATAAAAGCACTCTACTTTTTTTGAGGGGAACCTAATGTCAAAACTGAAATGCACTTATTTAATTATTAACATATATAAATATTGAATATTTAATTGGGAACATACTACAAGCCATAATTTAAATGTATAAGCACATCCTTACTGAGCACATCCTTAGTCGTTAAAAATTGCATTATAGGTCATAAAGAGAAGACAGAGAAATTCTTTCCAGGCTTTGCCCATCATTCAGTCAAAAAGGAAACAACAACAGCAGTAACAAAAGTCTAGATTTGGGGAAGTAGGAGTTGGTAGCCTAATTTTGATTCTTTCCTAAGGTGTGTGTCAATATAGAGAACTTGGAAGGCGCTCTCCGAGAACTCTCACACTGGAAAGCAGGCACTCCCTTCACTAGAGCCTTGAACTAGGACCAAAATCCAAATGGAAAAGAATAGCAGTGGTAAGCTCAGATACACTGGTGTGAGATTCAGAAATTTCAAATTTTCTGGAAAGTTCCATAGGGTAACTTTTCAAGGTATATTAGGGATCACATTGTCTTCTTAGATTCTCCTTTTCATACTTACTTCCTTGCAGTTTTTTTAAAGTTTGAGAACACAAAGCATTCTTTATGTTCTCATATGAGAACATAAAGCATGCTTGAAGGCTCATCATATTTGGCTCCTAAGTTTAAGTTTGCTCAGAAAATGGTCTCAGGAGGATTCAGAAGGGTAGACTTTTGTTATCCTAATCACTAAACAGCAACAGAGGGAGCCCTAGAGCCGCAGAGCTGGAAGAAAAGGCTTCTGGTTGACAAAAAAGAACAAAAGCAAGCTTTACTTAAAAATGAGTGAAAGAAAAAGATGAGTTGAACTTAATACCAATTTTTAAATATTAGAGAATTTTATAGTTACATTTTTTTGCATATTTATGTGGCACGGCATGCAGATTTGAAATATGTATAACATAGTCAGTGATCAAATCAGGGCAGTGAGCATAACCATTCCTTAAATTTTTATTAGTCCTTTGTGCAGGAGCCTTCAGATAACTCTTCCAGTTATCTGAAAATGTATTACAGTAGGTTGTAGATGAATAATATGGTTTAATACAGAGGAAAAGTAAGAAAAAAGAGCATGCATACAAATAAGGATATGTTCAGAGGGACAATGACTCATAAAAATCAAAACTATAAACTCAGTATTCAAAACCAGAGCTCATGAGGAATATAGTGGAAATTGCAAGTGAACGATATAAATGCAGAAAGGCACCACATACTACCATGAAGAAAATTGCCATACTCTCTTCTGCCCCCATATAAAAAACATGTAAATGTAAGATAGTTGTTTATGAATTGGAAGTTGATTTCAGCAGTATGAGTAGTGTAAGTACAAAAAATTAACTCCTTTTTATTTTCTTATATCTTAGGTCTCTGGATTGCAGGCAGATGTGGCTTTAATTCTCTACCAGATATTTTGACTTAGAATTTCTCTTACCAGGTATTTTGACTAATAATTATCTGTTCTTTAAGCTATACAATGTAAGGGATAGAAATTTATTTTGTGAAGAATGGTGTCGAATATTTACATATAGTATAAATATTATTTATAATTTCAGAAACTAAAATAAATAGGCCCCATTTTTAATAAGCAGATTGTATAGGTGAGATAAATGTTTTTTCATATCCATTTCTTATTTTATTATTTTGATCAGATCTGAAGGGATGATTAAATCTACTGAAATACATCAAATTTACCATTTATCTGAAAGATGACCTTTTCAAAACTATGTAGTACACTTAATACATTATAAGAATGTACAACCTCTAGGAGGGGAGGATTTCCTTTTTCCTGATATTACCCTGCTCACAATCAATGATATTCTCAAGAGGATTTTTGTTTCATGGACTAGATGTTCTTTGTAAATTCTCAACCTGACCTAATACAAAAATCAATGCATCTTTAGGGAAGTTCATTTCTATTATTAGATCTGGCTGTAGCTTCATGCTAACGTGTTTCGAAATATAAGCAGCACCCTACCACAGGGCATGGCTTTCTTTCCTGGTAATGTATTAAATTTCATTATGGTAAAACCATTACAACAACAATAAAATCCACCTTAGGTTTAAACAAAGTCTTTCGGCTCCAGCCAATTTCAAGCAATGATTGTGCCTTAATGTGTTCATTTCAATATCAGTCTTGATTGAGTTAAAGATGCTTTTGTCATGGTTATATCTCTGCTAGTGATGTTTCCTCACAGTGGAGTTTCTGGGTTAGCAAAGACTGAAGGAAACATTTTAAAGTGAGACTGGAACTGGGAGAGGTAAACAGCTGACTGGCAGCTCAGAGTACAAAAGCAAAACAGAACACACTGCATTGTTCACAGGATAGATTAGCATGAGCAATGCATTTATGGAATAAAGAGATGATTAATTCTACACTTGGCATCTTCATGAAGGGACCTGTCCAAATAGAAGACAAGGTGCCAAAAAAAAGGGCTGGGGCATTTTATTCCCATTCTCACCAAAGAGGTGATTAATTACCCTGGAGCCAAGTTTTTTTACATATCATAATTAGAACATTCAGCACAAGGGAAAAAGTTTAGATACTCTTGGAAGTGGTTGTAGAAAGATTTCCTTGAATTATATATTTTTTTCCTAGAATTTGGAGTGGTCAGATCCCCTCAGTGACTGTATTTACTTTTTCACCAGGGAACAGCCTATCAGAATCATTACATCCATTTGAATTCATGTGGCTTAGTATTGGTTTCCTATGATTTTTTTTGTTATCCAAAGAAATTTCATTTTCATATCCCACACTGTTTTACTATGTGTCTGACTGAAACCATCATGTTATGACTTTCACATTTAGCACAGTGAAAAGAGTGACATTTTTTGAAGCAAAATCATTAGATTGGAGATTCAGGGGCTATTGAATGAGAGATTAGAGAAATTCTTTGGGCATGAGTTCAATGACAGCCTGATGGGGATTGTCAAGGTGAGTTGGAAAGTGATACAGATGTTGATATAGAACATCATGAAGAAAACTAATCACTGAAGACATATGACAAGAATTTAATGTCTAAAATACTTCCAGAATAACAGATATACTCAAAATAATTACATGTTAAAATAGTTTTTAATGATCAAAATTCTTGGATTGTCCATCTACTTATGTATCAATACTTGTGTATTTTATTATTAACAGTGATAAAACTTCAAGACACTGTAGCATTTTTCTTTGTGTGTCTTGTTTGCAGAAGTTACATCATCATCTTATATCTTAAAAGCACAATTATATGAAATGTACCTCAGTATTCCTTTGATATATTGTCTTAATAGAACATTTTACCATCTAAGGTTTAAAGAAAAAAATCATCACTAATTTTCATCACTCCGAGAGATAAGAGTTTTATTCTTCCTTCATGGCTTCTCCAAGGTAAGGAGGGAACCTTCACAATTGTCATAGGAGCACAGTGATTGTCCTTGAAAAGATTTGGTATGAAAGTGAAGCATGCTGTTTCAGTATGTTAGAGATGTTTGGCGTAAGTCAGAACTTGGTGTCTGAAGAGTGGGGGACTCTGCAATGACTCTTCTATTGTATTCTATGCTAGGTTTACACCACGATGTCCTAGCAAAGATTTGAATATGATGCAATTAGACTTGATCTTCTCAAGCAAGTAAATATCAAATAGAAACATTGAATTCTACTGCAAGCAGTACGGCAGATAAGTCTAAGGATTCTATCACAATCCAGAGAGAGTCAGGTATTCCGAGAATGACAGTAGCTCTTTCTTTGAAGGGAGCTCTCCCTGAGTGGAAAGAAGATAGAAGTAGACTTAGGGGCTTCAATCACTGAGATCGCAATCTCCCAATTATCAGTGACATGACTTGGAAAAAATTTTCACCTTCTCTGAATCTTTATCGTGTGAGGGAAAAAGTGACGTTTCCGTGCTAACATTCTGTGAGACTTTTGTTTGCTATAATGCTAGAAGAGTTGTATTATTTAGTGTTCAAAGCAGGCTACATTTTTATTTTATGTTGCTTGCCTAAGGAGGATTGCTAAAGGGCAAGTTTACCAATAGATCTAGAGAGGTTACTGCCATCTGCATCTCTTCTGAATTCCGTATATTCACAAGATTAAAAAGAGACAAATAACCATGTTATGTTGTCTTTCAGTGTCAGAATCATTTAATATTTTGAAGATATTCTGTCAGGATTTTTGACAGGTCAAAAACTGTTATCGAATTTAACTTACATTTCTTTTTTTTCCCTAGAAAACAAATGAATTTTGTGTAATCAATGTTCTTTGTTCAATTCCTGGATAAGAGTCTTGGCTCTTCAATAACAGGCTTTTCTAATTCTGTTTCATAATGGCAGCAAAGCATCTTGGAGGATTTATCTCCAGTGCTACACGCCAACAGTATGTGGCCTTTTCTTGAACCCGTCAGAATTGTGACTTTTCTTTGAACTCTTGGCTGCTTGTTTCTACTGACCTTGTTGCTCATTTATAACTTGGGTGCCATTTATCACTTACAGACTTACAGATATTGTTGTGGAAAGAGGCTGACTGTAATCATTCATGCCACGGCTTCTTTCTAGTGGGGCCTGCAACTTCCTTCCTTACAGGATAACTGATAGGCAGAGATTAGTGACAAAGCTGTAATTCTATTGAGGGATTGTGATGTAACTGTATCATAAACCATGAAGTGAGACTCAAGAGATTTGAGATCACCACAGTGCTGAGATTAAGTTACAGCTGCCACAGTCAATCTCTGTCAATATATGTTTTGTGATGGTTTGTAATCTGCCTCTAAAATATTAGTTGCTTATAGAAAACACTTCTGTTTTTTACAGTATTGGCATTGATGCAGTCTCTGCCATTCCAGAGCATAAAAATAACTATCACTTTTTATTTTTACAAATATTGGCAGATATTTCAGAGTCCATTAAGAAAGCTTACTTTTTGATTTGGTAACATGTATTATAATGTGGTGAAACTTTTTGTTGCTTTCTCACGTAACAGTTGAAATATTTAAGGTTTAGTATTTTGCAACTGATCCATTTTTCTGCATATAAAAATGGAAAGACACAATTTATTGAGAAAGTGTTAACATAATCTGCTTCAAAGTAAAAATGGTAAAGTAGAATAGTTCACACATCTACACAGTGTTGTGCAACCAGTACCAAGGCCTAACCCAAGTAGAGCTCATTAGCAGGTTCTCCACTTATCCTCCCACTTATCCCAAATGCAAATTCTTCAAAGTAAAACTAATCAGTTGATTTGACATTTTGTTTACTTAACACCTACAAGGAACTAATGCCATCAACTCCAAGTTATCCATTCAGTAATACTTTCTCATGAAGTTCTTAGGGTATAAGTTGTCTGGGTCATGCAAGACTTTGGAGACATTAGTAATGATTATTTACTAAGTGTGACAAAGTTTGGATAAGCTAGTCTATGCAGATTTCTTTACGATAGGAATTTTTGGAAACCTCTTGTATGTTCACAAATGCTTCTGTTCTTATATCTGAAGCTACAGGATATGGAAATTTCCTGAATTCTTTGCTCAAATTTCCTGTAGCAACTTGAGTGTAATTCTGAAACCCACTCTACATCAAACAATTATCTAGGCCTAATTATGATACTTTTGAAAAAGTCTGTACTAAAGACATTTAAGAATAGGAGTAAACTCACAGTTCATGTTGACATCACATTGTGCTAGAAAGGGCAAGCAGGATGAGATCCAGGATTTCTGAAATCCTGGGAGTCTGTTAAAAGAGTAGCTAACCTATTTTACAGCATATGATCTATGCATCATGATGAAAGCTTCTTATTATTGTTCTATTTTGGAGATAAAATAAGCTGAAGTTCACAAATAAATTATTTAACTTTTGATATGGCAAAATCTTCCTTTGGGGGTGAGTGGTTTGTACAATATCTCACCACCTATAAATCATGTGTTGACTTGAATGTAGCTGCATGAGTTTCACAATTTTGCAATCTTCCTTCTTATTCTGCAATGTTGCTAAGTAGGCACAAGCTTATCATCTGCTTTTCTGAGTTTGAGCTTTCGTTTTCATAAAAGTAAAGATGCTGATGATCTCTAAAGTCTCCTTTAGCTTTGAACTTCTGTTGCTAATATCTAAAAAAATTTAGTAAAAGAAAAAAATGTATCTGTATGTTAGAAATCTCAAGATCTCAATACAAATTTTAGACTATTTCCTTAATACATGAAAAATATGTCAGTTGACCTTTATATAAACCTTCCAGGAGTCAGAGTGAGTTATGGAACCAAAGGAGCAATTCCATTGCCTTTACAAATGACATTAAGACCAATGCAAATACATCACTTACTGTAAACATTAAGGTTTCTTGGATACAGAGATCGAAACAAGGGCATGTGTATACTGCCTTTGTCTGTTCAACCTTGCTATGTCTAAAACAGCTTCATAGTTGTTTTATTAGGGGAAAATATTAACATGAATAGATTTGGTCAACCGTCCAATGACCAGATGTATTTTTATTATTTTTATCCTCTCATCTTTATATTTTTGGCTATTTACAAAGACTAGTGGTTCTCTCTCTTTTTTTCTGAATACATGCATCTAACAAACATTCTGAATTTTACTTTCCTCTGATTAAGATAGCCCCCTTTGAAAATCGCTGTTGCATAGTATTAACTTCCAAAAGACTTTTGCATTATTGTTCATAGTTTATATTATTTCCTAGTAAGGTACTATATAATTTTATTTGCTTTGTATGGCTTCAGATAAATATAAAATAAGTACAATTCTCAGATTATCAATTTATCTTATTCTCAGAATTCACTTTGATATTCTGGTATCTTCTCTTGATTCTGTTCTATTTTAAGTGAACTTTTTCTGAGGCTGCACAGCAAATTCTGATCCCACTCATTTTTCCTAAGGAAGCTCTTCTCCATTTGGGGGATGAAACTGGAAGCCAGGAGTCTGCATGGGGGTCGCTCTCTGCTGTGGGCTAGTTGGATCATGGTTGGAACACAATCTAATTCTTTCTCCAAATATAGCTATTAAGGAAACAACAGATCAGATATTTGTTGAAGACACAAGTGGGAGTTATTTTCATATTTTACTTTTATAATTTCAGGGGAGACATATTGGAAAAAAATGCCTGATATTTAATAGCACTTCCTACCCCCTGAATATTTCTTACTGTAACAGTTACTCTGCATGGATGCAAATAAATTGATGACCAAACAGCTTAAATGAAGTAGGGGTCTTCTTTTCTCTTATGATTTTTGGTTACAGTTTCTCATCCAGCTTGGCTGGAGGGCACACATCAACACCAATGGCCCAGGAAACTGGCCACACAAATCCAATGACTGCTGAGAGGGACAGACCTCCCTTGCCAGACCAGTATGTTTGGCCAAATATACCAACTTCCTTAACCCAGCTCCCTTTATCTAATTCACCTGCCTAGGACTAGCCCTCTTCACTATGGACGTGACCTCCCGGGACATCAATCAGACAAACTCCTGAAAAGCTTGCTTAGGGTTTAACTCAACTACCAATTCTTTACCAATGTGCCCAGAACTCCAGCCTTCAGCTGTTAAGCTGACACATGTATCTAACTATGACACATAGTCTTTTGATATTTAGTCATCTCCATATGAGTCAGTTGTGTGTTTTTCAGTCGTTAGCTAGAATAGACCAACTAAGTATTTATCATCAGTTATTGTATGTATAATGCAAGCCAGTCATTTTCACAGAATTCATAAAAAGCCCACATCTCTTGCAATTTTCTTAAATTGTATTTATCCACTGTCAGAATTTTGTGACTCCGATCAAGGAACTGACAGACTAGGTCTATTAAGCAGTTGATATGATCAGCAGGGATGAAAGTTAGCATAAGGTGAGAAAAAAAAGTTTGAGTGAAATTTAATTCTAAGTCACACAGTTAAAATGAATTTATTTATTTCTCTCCTCTTTTCTCCAAACAAGCATATAATTTTATTTATTTATTTATTATTTATTCATTCATTCTTCCTTTCAGTGTATGTGTGTGTGTTTGTGTGTGTGTGTGTGTGTGTGCGCGCGCACACGCATATGTATCAGAGAACACTGTGTTTCTCTGTGGAGGAGGAGGTGACTTTGGGAATCATCCTGGAATGCTTCTACCTCCTTTTTGCTTCACTCTGGATTTCCCAGGTGGCATAGTTAGGCACAGGTGTCAACTCGACAGTTGAGGCTTTTGAACTTTGGACATATTTATAGAAATTAGTGGTTGGGTTAAGCCCAGAGCAAACCTGCAGATTAATGGGGAAGGCCCAGGTGGGTGGGATAAATAAAATACTGAGAGCTGGTTGAGGAAGTAGGCATTCTTGTGTATACCTGGCCAGATATGCTGGTCTGGCAATTAAAGATCATCCCTCTCTCAGCCATTATGTAGTATGGTGTAACCAGTTCCCTCAGCCTGGTGTTGGTGCATGCTCTCCCATCAAGCTGGACTATAGACTCTAACTGGACTATCAGTAAGAAAATACTTTTGATGGTCATTTATCAGCAACCATGTAGGTGAACTGTAATACCAGGCTCCACCCACCAGGACTGGAAGTGCAGACCTGTGCCTTTTTGACCCTGTGTTTTTATGTGGAATCTGGAATCCAAACTCAGAACCTTCTGCTAGTGAGGCAGAGTCCTAAATCTTGAGCCATCTCTCCAGTACCAAATTTCCTCTTGACAAGGACTTTTCATTTATAATACATCAGAAACTTTCGTGAAACTCCTGATGTTAATGTCTACCACCTTTCAGTTGTTCAGTTAATGCACATGTGGACTCATGTTCCAAAAATGTTTCCCTTGCATTTAAAGGCCATGCTCTTCTCTTACTTTATTCCAGATTCAAAAAGGAACATTTCTTTCCTGTTGTATATTTTCAAATATGTTCTTTTCATGGTTTTACCCTTTCATAAACACATAGTCTTAGATTGCTTCGACTCTGTTTTCACATGCATAATTTGCATGTTCTTGAATTATGCTATTATTCATCAGGAGAGATTTCAATTTGATTTTTACTGAATCCTTAATCAGAACGGGGGATTTTTGAAGTAACGGTGGAAAAAATAGCAGAGTTTTCTGCAAGGGGGAAGTCAGAAAAAAATTTTTTATTTAGACGACAAGCTTGGAACAAAGGGAAAGAAATCTGTGTTATAAATGGACTCATCCATGGAAAAGTTTTTGTAACTCTATACAATCATGAGAATATGATGGTACTGAAACTGGTTGAGATTAACTGTAGTGCCTTGGGAAATTCTGATTTACAAAGTGTTTCTGCCACATTTTGCCATTTATCTTTTTTACAGAAGTGGGAAAACTTAGACTCAACATAAAATATGGTCCTCGGCTCTGAGGTCTTTGCTCTGTGCCCAGTTCTTGGCTCATCTTAAGAATTAAGTGCCTGTGGAGCACACAGGAATTTGTAAATTATAATGAAAGTTTTTGAGTTTCAGAGCTATGAAGGGAAGTAGGTAGTTACTCTTAATTCTACAAGATTTGTCAAAAATAAAACATCTTTAGGTTGTATAAAAATTAACATGTCAAACTTAAAAAATCGTATCTGGCTTATACTTTGGATACATTTATGCCTCAAACAAATCCTGTTATTCTAAAAGTATCTGTGAAGTTGTTGGGAAGAAAACCATTTTGAGTCTTTTAACCTAAAGATTATATCTAAAGTTTTCTGTTTTTTTCTCTTTTATTTGATCTTATCTCACTTTGTTAATATCCATTTTAAAAGTGCTATGAATTCTCTATAATGTTCAGCCATTTTTTTCTTTTCACTGCATTTCTCCGATTTCTTCCAGAGAATTATTTTTCCTTTTGTTTTCTACTGTGTTTGAGATACATGATGCAATAGTAAATTGAGAACTCAATTTGGAACTCAAACAATAGCTTTCAAAAACAGTAGCTTTCAAAAGGAAGTAGAAGTAAATACAACATGCAAGTGAATAGCATGTACTAAAGACATGCATCATTTTTGTCATTTTCCCAGATGAATGTACGTATACATATATATGTACATCTAATATATGTGTTTTTTATAATGTACTTTTCATTGGAAGTTCCAATAAAAAGTTAAAAGTCACTGGAGTAATGGGTGTTAAGGACTTGATAAAATGGTACAGAATTATTTTGAGTAGCATATTTTAAAAACTCAACCAGGCATGGGGTATAAGCCAGGGTTTATGACTGTTTTCCTATGGTGATTATTTGTTTTAAAATTTTTGTGGTAGTAGAATTTGGCCCTCTTAACATTTACTATAATGTTCATTCATACGAAGCATACCCAGCCAGGTAGGAATGAATTCAGCTCACAGAACAAGCTGCCATTCAGAAAGGAGGTGAAATGAGGGTAGATATTTTTAATATTCATAACTACATGACCAGGCAGCATTTTCCTTTGGGAGCTGTCTCTCACCTTCCAACCCATATACTCTTATACACAAAATTTATTTTAAATAAAATTTCCTCATGAAAAATTTCCGTACCAAATTTTCATGACCTAACTTAACTACTAATAAATACTCAACATGAAAAATGACAGATGTGGCTTTGTATTAATAAAACAGGAGCACTACCTATTCTTGTTTGAAGTGAAAAGACTGCTTTTCTTCATTTCCTTCTCTTTTCAACTTATTGCTGTACAAGTTCAAATGGGCAGCATTATTTAAATTCTTATTTTACATTAAAGAAGCTAATTGATTATATTGTAAAGAAATACATTTTCTGTAAAATTAACCAAACATGCATCTTATTATTTATGAAGTAATTTTACAGGATAATGAAGGAGTAACTGAGAAACTACTACCCAAATGACAAGTTAAGAGCTTATTATTATTACTTCTGCAAAGGAAACGTTAAGGGAATAGTTGGTACCAGACAATGCTGGGCAATAGAATTTATATATGTATGTCTTCATCAATATCTACATGAAATCTAGGCACAAAGAGCTTTTCTTTGTTCTGGTCCACAATTCTCAGTGTCACATACATCTCAAAGTTCTTGAATATGTATAAACAGTGAGTCAATATATTCTGCTACTGTGTTGAAGGCACTAAATCCTTAGTTGGAAAGATGAGCCTTTTGTTTTCTTGAGACTGTCAACAGAAACACAGGATGTTAGAGTTTGAGGGGTTTCGGATACCCTGCTGAGTGTTTGGGCAATTGAGACCAGCGGCCCACTTGTTCAGAGTCTTGCCCCTATAGTGGACCAAAAAACATAGTGATCGTTACATCCAGGTCTTCTGAGTCTGGCTTAGTGCTTCTTTTTCTAAACATTGTCTTAGAGCTCTTCTCCAAATAGACTTCATTCTCATGAATAGGCCCGGTTAGAAGTCACCAGTGCCCAATACAAGCCAACTGTGTTATCACGTAGTATGTCAAAAGGGGTCATACAAATATGTGCTTTCTTTACAGTCTAAGTACTTTCAGTTATACATAACTAAGAAATTTTACATACACAAATGAGCATTATTTTTCTTCTAATTCAGTGAATAACTGATATATCTAAAGGTAAGGATATACACCGTCCATTTTTACCTTTCTGTATCAAGAAAGAAAACACTAAGGGAAATAATATGGGTAATATGTCTGGGGTAGAGGTCAGTCAATAAAATGCTTGTCATGTAAGCACACAAATTTTATACCCAGAACAAAATAAAAAAAAACCCAACAAAACAAAATAAAACAAAAAAACCCAAGCAACTTCTTAATGCTTGTTAAGTCAACCAGCGTAATCTACTTGATAAACTGCATGCTGGTGAAAGACCTCTCTTCAAAGGACAAAGATGAGGATGGACCCTGTAGAAGGATATCCAAGAGTGTCCTGTGACATGTGCACACTCACACATATGCATGTCTGTACCCACATGTGTACCCACAAACACTTGTACACACATACACATGTTTGTGCACTTGTACCCATGTGTAGACTCATGCAAACATATACACACCTGTATACGCACACCTATACAAACATGTACGCACATTTTATACACTACACCTGTTCCCACACAAACATGAATACATATATGTATGCACATCTGTAACTAAATATATACTCACAAAACATGCACACACAAAAAATGGGTTATTTCATTTAAGTGTAGGGATGTGATTACCAAATTACTGCATTTAAAAGAAGACATGTATCGAGGCTGAAGAGGTGGCTCAGGGGTTAAGCCTCTGCCTTGCAGGCTGAAGGTCCTGAGTTCGGATCCTAGACCCCACGTATAGGCGCCAGGCAGAAGCGGGGGCGGCCTGTGTTTCTGGTCCTGGTAGGGAGGAGCCTGTGAATCCTGGGGCTGAGTAAAGGAGGAGGAGGTGGAGGCGTCTATGGTGCTTCCCGAATTCGTCCGTGGTTCTACACAACACACATGCATACACACACACACACACACACACACACACACACACACATGTACAATTGAATAAATAATAAAAAATAATAATAAAAATTAAAAAGACATGTATTTTAAACCTGTATTAATGCTAATATTATACATGATTCTCTTTAAATTTGTGCTATATCATGCTACATCAAATTAAATTTTAAAATAGTACAGTGTACTTTTGAAAATGCATTTGGTCATATATCATTTCCTACCTATCTTCAGTTGCTTTGTTCTTCTCTCTTGATTTCAAGAAAACAAGATATATTTGTATGATTCACTGAATCTCCAATAATCTGTACTTGGAACGATCTCATCCATCATAGGAGATGCCCTTTCAAGATTGTATTGACTTGCAACTAGCCGTACTAAGCTTCGTTGGTAAATCATCACCAGCGTTTTTTAATAAGTTTTAATTTTTTATGAACTATTTTTAGTGTCCAACTAGGATTTCAGATAATTCAGAGAGTACAAATGAGTTATGATGTGATTCTCAGGATTAAGAAGCAGGATGCTTTTTCAAGTGTGGTCTGAGGTATAATCTTGAGCCAGATCCGAAGAGCCTGCATTTTTTCAAAGTATTTCTGAAACTAATACTCACACAGTGTACTCTACTTTTCCTACACTTCTGGCATGCTGTTCGGTAAGTTTCTCGGAAGAGATTTTATAGTCTTTGACTTCAAGTCTGCCTTATCAACAGTTTATCATTTGCAGCTAAGGTAGGGCAAAGAAGGTTATAAGGGTGAAACTAATGTTGCTAAATTACTGTGAGGATCGCTGTTAAGCTTTAACTTAATGTTGTATTTGTGCATTAGCTATTAAAAATATTAACAGGGTAAAAGTTGTTGGAAACAGTATGTATGCATTTTTTTTAGACTTTTAAAAAATTGCCTAAAAACAAAAAAATCTTTAGAATGACCCATGGACATAGCAAAGGTATATGATAAAGTGAATGGCCGTTAACAGAAGCCATGAAGATATACTTAAAGCTTTTTCAGTTCTAGTCAAAGTTAAATAAATATGTTTTATTTCATATTTATTTATCTAAAATAAAAATATTCAGAGTGTTTAGTGTTAAAATTATTGGCAGATCTGGTAGATCATGTGCATAACTCGAAGGCAGCGATACATTCTACCATTTCAGTTTTTTGCATATGTGGGTGTGGATGTATGCCTGTGGTGTGCGCATGAGTGTGTGTGCGTGAGTGTGCATGTGCGTGCATGTGTGTGTGTGTAGCAGAAAGCAGTTGTGTGAGCCTGTGGAGACCCCAGAGTTAACATTAGGAATCATCCTGGATCGCTGTACATCTTTATTGCTTTGCTCTGGAGTTTCCCAAGCTGCATCTTCTAGCACCAAAAGTGCCGGCCACCTCCATTCCTGCACAGCATTTTTGACATGCAATATGGATCTGAACTCAGGACATTTTGTTTGCAAAGAAAAGGCTTTAACCCTTGCACCATCTCTCCATATAGTTTGTAACCACAAACTATGTAATGTGAAAAATTTTAATTATCACTGCATACAGATAGAAGTTAATACATATTCAGAGTATGGTGGTGTTAAAATTACATGGTGTTGAATGAGGATATTTCTTCACTGACATGCATATAGAACATGAACACTGTAATATAAATTTACATGCACTTTTAAATAGCTTTTTTAGAAATCAACTTGGAGTAAGTTTTTAGAGGTTGTAAGTCAATGATAGATACACAGAAACCCAGAACTGAGGCACTTACAACATAGGAGAGGTAAAAAGCCAATAAAAAGATTTTCATGTAAAATTGTAGAAACTCCCCAAAATGGTAGCAACAAGAACTTTGCAGAAAGTAGGGGAATAAATTTCTGGTAAACTGGCCAGGCACAGAGGCTACACGGAAGAACTTGGAGGTAAGTTATCACTCACAGATAAGCTAGAGGAACATGTGTTTTGTCTTTGAGGAGTGAAGAAAAGCTGCTGCTTGCCTACAGTTTTTATTGTCGAACATTTAATGAAGAAGTCTAAAGAAACTTTTGGTAAAAGAAAACAGAAGTCATCTCTAGTCCTCGGTCTCAGTGTCTGGGATGCAGAAAGAAACAGAGTATACAACATAGAAAACATCAGCACAAATTAACATTTATCAGAGAGGCAATTCAGACACCTTCAGTTAGTATCATAAAATAGGGTAAAGTGATATAAACAAGAGCGTATAACTTGAACCTAAAAATTAAAAGCATTTCTCTGAGTTCTTTACCCAGAAGAAGTACAAAGAGAGTAATTTACTTTTGAGTGCGAGGGAAGAATAAGTTCTGAGAAAACAAGTAGCAAAATAGAATACAAGGTTCATACACTAACGTGTGGAGAAATGATTTATTAACCAGTCATACATGCAAAATTGTAATATTGACAGTAGAGGGCAGGATATCCCTGATATACTGGAGGGATAATTTAATGAAATTACAGTGTCTCCCAGTGTCCCTGAAATCATGTATTTCATATATTTGTCAAGATAGATACTAGACTCTTTATTTTTAAAAGCTATAATGAACCAATTTACATTTTATTTAAAATAGATACCTTCATAAAATAAAGTTTTAACCCATTTATTATTAATTTTTGAATTTTGGAAATCATCTGAGGTTTGCCTGAATATTTTCAAAGTGATTTCTTGTTTCTTCGAGAATAATTTTAGGATTTCTGGGTTTAAATAAAAGCAAAAAAAAAAAAAAGAGTTACTGTAAGGTAGGACAAGCATAGACTCTGGACAGATTTCCTCAATCTGAACATAATCTCTAAAGAATGGCTAATATTGTGTCTGAATGTGAGCCTTCAGCTACTCGTTTTTCCTAAATAACATAATTATTTGATTTGGTACCTATGCAGCATCTTTATAGACAGTGCATGTAAAACTTGGTCTTTTATTCTGTCATTAGCAAGTCTATTAGCATATAGTACACATATGAAATTTTTTTCTTTCTGAGTAAATGAGATGTTTATGTCACTTCCCTTTTTATTTCAATTATTGTAATTAAAGTGTCGAAGTGACACTAACTGGACTTTAACATTTATCAATTAGTTAGTAGAATCTGTTGTTGTATAATGACAAGTAGCCTAAATTATCAATGTCTTATAGAGCTGCATCTTATTCCTCGGTCGTGTTCCATGATATCACAGACTGACATGGCACTAAGCCCAGAGTCCACACTCAGGACCCGAGGGTAACCATGTTGCCCTCTCTAGAATAGTTTGATCTCATGGCTCAGGAGGAACAAAGAGTCCAGAAAGCTCCCTTATGGGTCTTGGATTTTCCTCCCATCAGTGACTAGTCTATGTCCAAATCAACATCAGTGAGCAGGGAGTATGGTACTCTCCAAGAGACAGCTGCAAGCACTTATAAGAGATAGCATTTTTTCTGATATTTGTTAGAAATCTTCCCAAAATTTTAGTTGGTCTATTTCTGTCAGCTCCTTTTTCCAGATCACTTGTGTGGTGGTCTGTGTTTTTTATTGTTTTGTTTTCAGCTCCTGAAGATGTTTGAAGACCCTGTCTAGGAATCTAGAAGTTTGATCATTAGAAATCTCCATGATCTTTTGTTGTGATTGCTAACAATATTTCAAAAGAAACTGATGAAATGACAGTCGGGGGGGGGGGGCGAGAGAAGAGCACAGACTGAACTTTGGACTCTTTCATGTATTTTGTAAAGGAAAGGAAGAACATTAAAACAAAAATATTTTAATTTGAAAGAACAGAATGTCTTACATTATTTTAATGAACATTATGATTCATACTTACAAAGTAAGTTATGCTTTTTTTCCACAACAAAAGGCAACAGATGACACAAATACCATTTCCTCGCAGAGGACTCAGATTCAATAAGACCTGGATTGAGGCAGCTGATAATGCTAAGAATGAGAATCTGAAGTTATGATTCTTCTTTCATTTACCCAAGTTGTGTATATTCTCAATTATTACAAAGAAAACTTAAAGTGATTAAAATATCTGTATCTATTACTTTAAATATTGAATGATTTAAAAATAGATATGGCTATCTTGTTTGATATTATTGGACATTAAATTAATATCCTCAGGATGTGGAGGGAGAGGTAGGGGGATCAGAAGTTCCAAGTCCTCCTGGACTATATAGAATGTTTGAGATGAGCCTGATTGTTTGACCCTGCTTTAAAACAAAACAACTAAGAGCAAACAAGGTTAAAAAAAAAGAAAGTAATAAACATTGTTAGATTAAATATTTTCGGTAATGAGTCCAACGCCATTTCTACCTTCTTACCCTTTCCATTTTAATTAATTAATTTTTTGCTTTGCAGGTAGACTTTATTTATTTATTATTAAAATAAATTTATTAAATTTACATTTTTATATAGCTGCTCCTTTCCACCTTTATTCTCTTCTCTCTTTCTCCCTCCTTTCTTTCCTGCTCTTATTGCATCCCACCCCATCCTTCCTCATTCCTATGTGAGCTCAGTCTACCCTCCTATTCTCCTGTCCTTTGGTTCTATGGGTTCTGGGGTTCCCTCTGGGGCTTCAGACTTCTGTGGCAGACAGAGAGGCTCTTCCTTGGGCAGCCTACTGATCCCTTTCATTTTTAAAAGGCTAAGAACTGCCTAAATTCCAAGTCTGCACATCTATTTTGAAATAATGTTTCTAATCTACAGTCTCTTATTGGTTTGATCTTTATGGCTTAGGCTGTCTGGATATCTAACTTTTATTGATCACCACACCACGGTAAGTATCATTTCAGTCATCTTTTCTAGATCAAAACTATATAGAGAGCCCAAGGACAATTTTAGAAGAAACAGTCCATGACAGAAAGGTAAACACTCATTTTTCTGTATTGAATGACACTGTAGCTGTGAAAAGTCTAAAGTTGAGTTTTACTCTTGGGTTTGTACTTCCTAAGTCAGAGGTTGGCAAACTATGACCCACAGACCCAGGCTTATTTTCTTAGCATATTCACTATTTTTAAAAGCTATAATGAACCAATTTACATTTTATTTAAAATGGATACCTTCATAAAATAAAATTTTAACCCATTTTTTATTTTTAATTTTTTAATTTTTTTATTATTATTTAACCCATTGATTTTTCCTCCTGTGCAGCAGCTCAGTGAGAAGCTTGACCAGTGAGCCCCAAAATATTGACTCATTATCCCCCTCAGAGAGCTTTCGATCTCTGTCCTCAATAATGATTTTGAGTAACTGCCTGAGTATCCTCAACTCATTTTCCTAATCATAAAATGCAAGTAACAGTCTGTACTACACTGGTTTTGATGTGGGTTTCATGAGTTATTCTTTAGAAAAAAATTAGTGTCGGGATAGATGGGAATAAGTACATGATCTAGATTAGCTGCTGATAAATCATAGTCATCTCCAGAAAATATGAAATGAATGTTTCTTTCTCACAGACCTGGCCAATTCTCATGTTTAGAATGTTTATTTGGTAATGTGAAAGCATCTAGATTTTGTGTGTGTGTGTGTGTGTGTGTGTGTGTGTGTGTGTGTGTGTGTGTGTGTGTGTATGTGTTTGTGTGTGTGTGTGTGTGGCTTTCAGTTCAGCTATCTTTTCTGTGACCCATAAACTTGTAGTCTCAGGTCAGCCTCCTGGATCACTTTTCATGACAGATCCTTCTTACTAGTTGTGGGAAACCTATCTCTGTGACTACTCCTGGAATACTTTAAAAGCCACTATTAAGATGGTACCTTTATTAATAGCTAATTCATCTTCAAAATGCCTTCCAATGTGTCCACAGCCAAGGGCTTATAGTTAGGAAGTTGGCTGAGAACCTGTCTCTTCTTTCTGTTTACTATTTCAGTGAAGAAGAAAGGATTTGTCCAGATAGCTGTTAGCCAAGAAGAATTTCAGGGCTAAAAATGAGTTCCTGGTTTGGCAAATGGATTTCAGCTTAGCGTGTTTAAACATGGCAGACTATAGCAAACCGAGGGACTATTTTTAGTAGTGTAGGATGAGGTGAGTTGCGTGTAAGAATTCATTAGCTTTGTGCCATTTCATATCTTCTCAGCATTGTTTTTCAGATTACAAGCAAATATGCTCAAATTTTAGACATTTTAGCAATTATAGCAGAAGATAAAATAAATTTTCAATTGACAAACTAAGTCATGACTCCCTGTCACATCTCTTTTTTGCTTACATTGTCTATAGTAGAGTGTTTTGTATGTGTATGTGTGAACGTGTGTACAAGAGAGCACTTGAGTGTGTGTGCCTGAGGAAGTCCAAGCAGTGTCTTTGGGAATCTTCCTGGATTGTAGTACATCTTAGTTGCTTTGTTGTGGCTTTCCTAGGCCACTGCTATATCTGCCCAGCATTTTTACATTGGATCTGGGGATCTGAACTCAAGTCCTCTTGCTTTCAAGGCAAGGGTTTTAATCTTTAAGCCTTCTCTTAGCCCCTTTATTACAATTTAAATAGGGACACTGTCACAGGCAGATATATATGATGGTTGAAAGTTCAAGCTCTTGTAGAGAATTAGCAGTCGAGTGAAGCTTGCAGGGGAGCCTGCAAGAGGTTGTCTACTTGATGGGGAAGGTCTAGCGCAGCTGAGCCAGTTCTCAAGCAGAGATCAGAGCAAACAAGCAGATCTCAAAACCTGTATTACTGCAGTGTTTAAAATCACCTGTTTCTATCCTGAACCCTCACTAGGGTGGAGGACTCAGAGGGAAGTTTGGCATTCACATAAAAGGATGCTCTAGGGGATGGGAGGGAGGAAGCGGGAGGCACCAGGAGAGGGGGAGCAAGGGAAGAGGTGAAAGGAAGGGGGGAAGGGGAGATAGAGAGTGCAATGGGGACAACTGGGGAGGTTAGGAGGGAAGGGAAAGGATGGGGGTACCTATTGAACTTGTGTGATTAGGGAAAAATGTGGGAGAAAAATTTAAAAAAGTAAAAATAAAAAATCACCTGTTTCTAGACCCTGAACTGAGTAAACAAATTTTATAGACTGAAAGCAAATATCCAACAAAACCTTTCAGTTGATTATAGCCCTTACATTGTTGAGCTCTTACGGCAGAGAAAGCTGAAGAGTAAGGCTACTCACTGAAACGACAGACATACCTTAAGACAATCGCCCTCGAAAGGAACGAAGAGGAAAGCTCTGGTGCCCGGAAAATGAGGAGCTTGTAAGAGATTCGAGGACTGGGTTCAACAGTGTGGGTGTGGCGACCGGCACCTGGGACCTCTGGAAAGGAATAAAGCAGCAGCCTGTTTAAGCGTCCGACGGAGATGTGCTGCCAACACAACCACAGAGGAGACTGAAGAGCCTTTGACTGTGTGGGGTGGGAAATTGCCTTTGTGTGTGCATGCTTGTGGGTCGGGAGGCGCAGCCTGGAAGAGACGGGCTTCCAGGCACACTCAAGAGAGTGGGGAGCCCGGCACCGAGTGGGGGACAGCAGCCTCTCATCGGTAGGGTGCCTTCTCCATGTGTTTTGCAGAACTTTGATATTTCTATGCGCTGAGGGGCTTGCGTGTGTGTGGCTCTCCTGTCTGAAAGCGAATGTAGCTCTGGAAGCTGTAGTTTTGTTTGTTGGGGGGGGGGATCTGTGGCTTTGAAACTTAACAGATGGCAGAACCAAGAGAACCAAGAGAACCAAGAGAACGCTGACTTACTTGCGTCACTGAGTTTCACCACGATATTTTGGACTTTGAGGCTGAGCACCGAGAGGCCTTCAGGTTGCTTTAAATGGGTAGATGCTGAATGAGGGCTGTGTGTGAAAACGTGAATGGAATGTTTGGTGAACAGAAGATGCTAGAGACTACTAGCTTTTACCACAATTAATTCCTCTCTCTGCTTAAAGATGTCCAAGGTATGCCAGGAACAGAAATGAGGTGCTTCTCCAGAGAGCAGTATTTTCTAAGCCCTCCCTTCCTTTGCTAGAACAGAAGCAGCATCAGAAGACAGTGGGGGATCCCCTTAGACCAGTTGCCAAAACCTCACGAAGAAAAGAAACCTTTGCTCATTCAAATCAAATGTGCACTATGCACAAGAGAAGATCTTTTATATTTTTTGATAAACTATTGAGATTTGCTGTTAGCAATTTTAAAAATGAATTTTATAACAGCTTTTCCATTTTACAAGCACTCCTAGGATTGGTTGTAGATAAACACTTGTGTAGACCACTTGAAGCAAAAAGGAATAACTGCTCAAGATAAAGACTCTTTAAAATAGTATGTTTTAACTTGAGGAAAGCAGAAATTTCTTTCTTAACCAGCATATGCCTCCTATAAAAAACCCAAAAAGACTGTTACATATATCAAACAAATGTCCTTAAACCATGTGAGACAAATTACTCAATTCTAAACACATCCAATTGTGAGCATTAACTATCAAAAAGTCCAACTAATGTCATATGTATTTTGTTTATAGTATAGGATATTGTTATTCTTCGATAATTATGGACAGATAGAAAGCTGCATGGCACCAAATTAAATCAAACTGATCACATTTTTCAAGTTTATTTTACCTCAGGATATAAGTGTAACATGTTAAATAATTTATTACAATCTGAGCAAACAACAGGGCTTACATTAGGGAAATCAAGCATTTGCTCACTTAAAAGGGGCTTCAGACATAAATATGCTGTTAGCATAAATTATGTGTAGGTTAATGTGTGGTGACCCATTAAGAATCTTTATCAAAATAAGACTATTGGAGTATTTACTTTTCTGGAATATTTATCAAATATTAGTGAAAACTTTATTGATGAAAAAAGTTTTGTAAGAAAGGTAAGTGGTAACACTAAAAACAAATAAATGTGTTTAGTTAAGAGACATGAGGGAAATAAAATTTTGTTTTATGGGAAACCAAACTGGATAGATAAAAATAAGCTTTGATGTATTTCTCAAGTAAAGCATACACATATAATATTGGTTTCATAAATTGCCACTTCTAACTATGCAGTATATAAAAATGTTCAAATCTTCAAGTTTACAAATAAAAATCTTGCATGCACACACACACACTACGTGAACTGCGAAAAGAAATAGACATTTCTTGAGCCTTTCAGTTAAATTTCTTTTTTCTCGTTTCTCACTTTAAACTCAGTTCTTCAGAGTGTTGCCTTAATCTCTGTCTCTGTCTAATCTGCCTCTCTAGCCAGTTCATTCCTTCAGTTAATCTTCACATAAATATAATATGAATGGAAAGAGATAACTACTATGAAATATATTTGATGCAAGTCCTGATTTTAAGAATACAACTGCGGACTCTATGATACTTATGTAAAGTGAATCTCTCTGTCTGTCTCTTTCTCTTCCTCTCACTCTCCTCTTTCTTTTGTTTTCTCTCTCTCTCTCTCTCTTTCTCTCTCTCTCTCTTTCCTGAGCTATAGCTCTGTCTCTTTCTACACCCAGGTAACAATGAATTCACTAATGTTTCGTTTGCAGGGTTTCTGTATCATTTCGAGAAAAATAGTTGTTTCCACAATGGGTAGCAAAGCTCTCTTCAGGTCAGGAAGGGTCTCTCAGTGGTAAGTCACTTGGAAAAAGAAATGTCAGATAACATCCATTTTCAGGAGAGGGTTTACATTGTTGTCTTGCAATTTAAATATACAAATAGTTTTAAAATACCCCCAAATGCCAATAACAATTATAGCAATACATTAAAGCATTCTACCTCTTTGTCCTTTAGCTACATGTCTCACAAGCTATTTGGAGGCATTTCCTATGAAGGCAGGACACTTAAATCTTTTCATGGTAACCCACAAGTTCTCAGGGTAACGTTCCACTGTGGTAAGCTACAGGTTCATGTGATTTCAATGTGCCATAGTAATCAAAGTTCAGTGAGACAGCAAGTTTTACTTTAAATTTGTTCACATTCTTTTGGGGTTTTATATATGAATATAATGGATTGATGTCATTTTCACCCCCATTCCACAACCCCTGTCTTCTACTTTCTCCCATGATGAACTTTCTTTTCCCTGTCTCTCTCCCTCCCACACTGCTCTTGAAAACTTCTGTGCATGCGGCTCATCAAGTCCTATCTGAGTTATTATTAATGACATGTGTCTGGATGCTTGCTGAAGCAAAGATGGTATATCAGTGGGGATACCACTGGGGAGAGGGCGGCACCAAGTTTTAAATCACTGAAATGAAAACAAGCTTACATTGCAAGTCAGGACAAATATTCCAACCCATGCATTTTACTCTGAAACTTAAAATAAAAGCAGCTGATGCAGATGGCCAGTAATCCTCCTAAAGGAACACATCCATAGCATGCTGCCCATCCGTGGGTGCCTGATTTAGAGGGCACCACGGAGGAGTCTGCTCTGCCACACCATTTTTTCCGTTTGAGCTGCTATGTCACAAGCCAGGGAAGGTAATTTCTCTGCATCTTTATGTGTCTAATGGGAACATCTTTATGTTTTTCAAAATGACCAAGATAGTTTCACATTGAGAGCTCTTTTATGTGTGCCCTATAAAGCTCTAAAGAGCCTTTTAGCCAATTATTCTGCTGAAAGTAAAGATATAAATCAAAACTTCTCCCAGGCGTTTCTCTCTACCAAATCATTCTCTTTAATAAAAACAGACCAAAGTGGCATATTTAGGATTTTAGAAACACTCTCAAAGTTAAATAAGAATATTAAATGCCAGTCATGCCGGGGACTGAAAGCAGTCTCTAGAACAATTAATGGAAAATATGATTTGGTTTAATAAATAACTGAATGAATCAGAGTACTTCACTTCTGACTTTTTATATATTTACATAAGTGATAAGGGCTAAATTAAAATTATTAAAACTGTTTATTTATCTCAAAACTCTGCACAAGAAGCATACTGGATGCCACTGAATATCATCTGTTATTTTCACCTTCAAGTAATGACTTGTGGACTAAATCATTCATTTTACTGGAAGAATTTTTAAAATGTACTTTAGCTTATTTTACTAACCCACTTCAATGTGAACTTCTTTAGATACTCCAGGTCAAGTTCTGGATTGTGGTACATCTTTAAAAGACAGTGATGTTTTTGTAAAAATAATTGAAAAGCCAGCATATTGTAAATTTTAGAAGCATTTCAATTCATTCCTCTAAGGAAAGGCTGGTTTCATGTGATTAGCTGTCCCTGAAGGGACATTGAGGGATTTTTAAGGAGAAGAATGGAATATTTCTGGTTACAAAATGGTTTGCAAGAATTCTCAGTGAACTCACTTCCTTGCTGCAATCCTAGACCCATTATCCTCATTTATGCAGCCTGCAAAATTGAATCTCAGAGTTCACTCGTCCAAATTCATGAAGCTACAAGGGTTACTTGGTTGTGAACACAGCAACCTGTAAGAGTTACCTGACTTCTCTGAATCTTAAGCTTGTCTATGCAGAGCATGTGCAATAAGACCCATCTTTTACAAAATTAACGTGAAGTAATATAATGAAATGAAATGTATGTAATAAAAGTATGCATGTTGAAAGTGCTAGTACATGTTTAATAAGCACAGCGTATTTTTCTTAATCAATTATGTGCAACTACGTGCATACCCTTAAAACTCTAGCATTGCATTTAAATTATGTACCTATCCTGTTACTAAACTGTGAGCTTTGGAAGTAGTTGGCTATAACCCCTTGTTATTCTGTATATCATTATCAAGCATTCATTGCCCAATTTAGGACACAGGAAATATGTTTCTAATGGTTGCTATAAAAATGAATAGAAGACAGGACAAGGGGCACATTCCATTGTTGGTTTGGAAGCCATTTGAACTAAATAGTTTGTTTTTAAACATGTGCTTACTATTTGACTCAGCAATTTCACTTCTGAAAAGGCCTCCTAAGGCCTTTTGAGCTAATCACAAGAGCCATGTAAGCATTGTTTCTAGTTGTGAAAACCTAAAGACCTCTTGTTTTTCTAATTTAAACACTGTGCCATTAGCCAATAATGAATCAGTGGGAAGTCATTAAAAATGATGTACACATGCACTTATTAGTTGTAAGAATCTCATGATTTACTTGTTAAGAAGTGAAACAGATGGTCCCATAGATATAAGACCACTTTTCTGATAAACAGATATACACTGTGAAAGCTTATGGGTCAGAAGGATTAACAGTGGCTATACATGTATGTATGTAAAATCATAGGCTGGCTTTGTTTTTTCATACTTTTATTAATTCCTCTAAACTAGTTTGCAGAAAGCATAATTAAGTATGTGTGCATGTATATAGTCACACATATAATTTGAAGAAACAATAAGCTACTTAAATGAAATGGCATCATTATGAATGAATCTGCCTATGCACATAAGTGTCTTATCAATGGGCAATATTTTAGCTTTTAAAATCTTGAGCAAGCCTAAGCTAACAGTTATTTGGAACAATAGAATTATTTAGCACTGCCTTTTCATCTAGCAGCCTCTCTTTCCTTGTCAACAAGCATAACAGCCTTTAAGTAGTTCTGGTTTCCCTCTTCCTACTTTTTCTATGATACTTTGAGTCTTCGAGGTAGCAGGTTTTTATGTGGTTTGAAGACACAACTTCCCAGAAACTCACTTTTCAGGGTTCTGGATGCTGGGGAAATCCAGACTGAGCCGCCAACAGATTTGAAGGCTTGTGGAGGACTGTTTCCTGGTCCACAGATGGCATCTTCCTTGGCACTTTTTAAAGTCAGTTTTATTGTTTCATTTCATTTATTGAGACACAGGTTCACTAAGCTTCTGAAGCTGCCCTTAAGCTCTCAGTACCGCCCATGCCAGCCTCCTGCCTCGGTGACCCAAGCTCTGGGATCACAAAGATGCTACCGTGCCTGACTCAGGGGTTCCTTACAAAGGACACTAAGCCAGTCTGAATCCAAACCCACTTGCTTTGCATCTTTTTCATCTCCCCAAGACCCACTTTTTAATATAATTACATGCTGCCTAAGGTTTAGCCTGTGAATTTGAGATGGGGAGGCTATAAATATTCACTTAATAGTAGTATGTTTGAAAAGGTTACTGATTGGCAAAGCAAAGAATTGCCTGATGGTTCATTCATTCTCTTACTTTTTTTAAAAAAAGATATGAGTTATAGCAGTGCATGCTAATCTTATTACGGCAAAATATCACAGCAATATTAGCAAGAGAAAACTTGGTTTGAATCAGATGGATCGTAAGCCCTCCAGTAAAATAAGCAGTTTAAGTAAAGGAAAACCCCAAATAAAACCTTTCCACAGCCTATGTACAAAAAACAGTGGCATCTCCAAAGTTATTCATCTTCTTGAACAGAATGAGATACACAATGGCAGATCTCAGAAAGACCAAAGAAGGGGGTGATCAATACATAAAGCATGCATGTTACAAATAAGTATTTAAGTAAGTTTAATTCCAAAGAGCAAAAGCAAGGTTGGAACATTTCTGGAAGTCAACCTCTCATGGTGGCTAGGAAATAATTTCTATATTTTCACTACAATTTTTTAAGAGTTTCAAATGATTGTCATTGTATATCCAGTTGCAAATGCCTAGGGAATCCAGCACATTGCCAGGAAGGAAATTGCTTCCACAGTTTATCATTGCTTATAACTTGTAGTCGAGCTTTGCAAAAGAAGATAAAGGGATTGTGACACCCAGTGTCTGAAAGCAAATTGGAGAGATTTTGTCATGGGGGTAGTTATCTTCTGCATAATTCTAATTTTGTTTTCGAAGACCAAATGACCATTTTTCATAAATTGTATTTTCTCTCAAAGAGGAATTTTCTGCATGCTACTCAAAACCAGCTTCGGAGTATAAGATCTATGGGAATCAATCCTGGAGACCATCAGCTCTCTTTCGCTGCATGATACAAATGGGATTTAGCTTCCAGAAGGTTCTCTGATTATTCAGCTCTACCGAAAGTAGCTCTTTTGATTTTGTAGAGCACATTAATATTAATTTTTTTACTTGAACATTTGCTTTTCATATAACAGAATCCACGTGCTTGGTTAAGACTAACATATGCTGTTATTATGCAGGTTTATCTGTTCCTGATGATGCCTCCCATAAATCAAATCTAAATTAAACAGGTTCCACTTTTCCCCTAAGCCATGATATTTGGGTATCACATTGTTGGCTAAGGAATCATGAGAAAGAATGAAATAATTTTGTTTATTGAATATGATAAAATGTCTCTGGAATCCTTTGTGAGGTATTTTTATTTCCATCTCTACTAACAACATTACTGGACAGAACCTTTAAGTATTTCCATTATAAACCAGCCCTCCAGTTATGTGGCTATTTTCCTTAGCTTTTAAAATCTTTTAATAGTGGTGTATGATCTTACAAGAGACACGGTATCTATAAAAACTAAATTGGCTTACTGAGACTAGGAATTTTTGCTTATTTGGTTGGTTTTAGAATGTAGGGCAAAGGATAGAGTCTTAGTAACATTTACACTTTTAAGGATTTGGGACACATTTTTATTCCTTTAATCAACATGTTGGCTTCATAACATTCATACTGATATTATTTGTTACTTACATGAAATGGACATTGACTGGATCTGTGTGGAAATTTTGCTAGCGGGACTTAAATTTAATTGAATTTGTTTTTAATTGATGCATACATTTAAAAATATCTTTATACAAAACTACTTTATACAAAACTGTACTAGATTGTATTGAAGTGAATCTTTTTTCATGGCAGTTTCTCATATTTCCATTTCCCTTAACTTAATGTGAAAATATTTATTAAGCTTTTAAATACAATATACTTTTTTAACAAATTTTTTATTATTTATTCAGTTGTGCGTGTATGTGTGTGTGCACATGTGTATGTGTGTGTGTGTGTGTGTGTGTGTGTGTGTGTGTGTGTGTGTGTTGTGTGTGTGTGTATAGAACCACGGGCGAATTCGGGAACCACCATGGACGCCTCCACCTCCTCCTTGTTTACTCTGCCCTGGGATTCACAGGCTCCGCCCTACCAGGACCAGAAACGCAGGCTGCCCCCTCCGCCCGACGTCTATACGTGGGGTCTAGGATCCGAACTCAGGACCTTCCACCTGCAAGGCAGAGGCTTAATCCCTGAGCCACTTCTCCAGCCCCTAAATACAATATACTTTTAAATGGAGTCACTTGACTGATCTTTAGGCTTTTACATTCCCATCTGTGAGACAGATATTTAGCTCAAATATTGCCTTCTCTGGACTTTTTTCCTAGGATCAGTTTGGTTATTCATTTGCTTTTATCCTTCCTGAAATTATCTTCCCCGCTTGACAACTTTCATGCTTGTCTTTATTGCTAAGGTTTGGTTGCAAAGAATAGATTTCCTCTCCTTATCTCCAAGTCTAAGGGTGAGTTTTTAAAGAAACTTCATGGCATGCAAAGAGCTCACTTCAAGAATACAGCAGTAGTGTTGTGGGGTTCAGTAACTGCTTGGCATTCTGTTCCTCTCTCTTTGGCTATCGTGACCTCTGTCACTTTGTTACTTAACTTCTCAGCATCATTTCTTAATGACCAGCTTTTTGCTTGTATTTCACAAAATAAAACTCACCACTTTACTCCCCATGCTTCTTTTCCCTAAAGGCTTATAACAAGCTGGCCAAATTGTTTGCAACATTCCCCCTGTACTTTGCCTTCCTAACTGGCACTTACATAGTCATTACTTATTAAAAATGATCATAAAATGACTCCTTACTTATTCTGTAAAGGATTAATATGCAGAAGATGAGATTTTAAGTATAAAATTTCTCAAAATTAACATTAAAATGCTGTCTAGTATTTTTTGAAATAGAAATTAAATATTTATGCTTAAACAATTACAAGGTGCTTTATATATCAGAAGCCAATACAGAGGCGAGATCCAGCCGGGCCTCAACGCGCGCTCTAGGACCCCAGGTCAGCCCACGGGGACCCGGCTCCGACTCCCGCCATCCAGCCGGAGCCGCGCGGGGGCCCAGGGAACGAGGAGCACCTCCCCCTGCGCCCGGGCCCCGCCCCAGCTGCCCTCGGGTTAAATAGCTCCACGCCGACGCGCGCAGCCTCCCTCTTTCGCCCCACCCCCCGCTCCGCCGGTCGGGACGCGTAGGCGAGATCCAGCCGGGCCTCAACGCGCGCTCTAGGACCCCAGGTCAGCCCACGGGGACCCGGCTCCGACTCCCGCCATCCAGCCGGAGCCGCGCGGGGGCCCAGGGAACGAGGAGCACCTCCCCCTGCGCCCATCCTCCCTTTTCGCCCCACCCCGCTCCGCCAGTCGGGACACGCACGCGGTCCACCCGGGCCTCACCCCGCTCCCTAGGTAAGTCCCCGTTCAGGCCCCGCCCACCAGTACCCCAGGCCAAATAATTCAGTTTAGTGAAATTGAGAGATCTTAAGAGTTAAAATGACAATGCCAAAGTCAAAGTGCAAATCCATGAGAAGCAACACTCAAGTAAACAAATCTCCCACTGAAGAAATTAATCCCATAATGTTAGACTCCAAAAAGAACAAACCCGCGGAAAAAGGCCAAGAAAGCCTGACCCAGGATAACGACTTTCAAAATATGATCATTACCATGTTCAATACTATGAAAGAGGAAATCCGGGAGGAATTACATAATCGAATCAATCGCTTTGAAGAGGAACACAGCAGACATCTGGAGGAGTTGAGAAAAACAGTGCAAGAAACAAAAAGCGGCATAGAACAGTTAAAACAAACTCAAGCAGAGTTTAAAACTGAGCTAAAAGACAAGTTATCTTCAACCCAGAACGCCACAGAGAGTCTTATCAACAGAACTAATGAAGCAGAAAACAGAATTTCAGACCTTGAAGATAAAGTGGGAGTACTAGCCAGCTCAATGGAAGAGGTTGTTAAAGCCAAAAAGATACTTGAGAGAAATATCCAAGAGATATGGGACACCCTGAAGAAGCCTAACATGCGTATTCATGGAATACCGGAGCAAGAATCTCAAAATACCACCCCTGAGGAAATTTTTCAAACGATCATCAAGGAAAACTTTCCTCATCTAAAGAAAGAGAGGCCCATTCATATACAAGAGGCATTCCGCACCCCAAACAGATACGACCAAACTAGAAGCACACCGCGGCAAATAATAGTTAAAACACTCCACATTCAAGATAAAGAACTGGTGCTGAGAGCTTCAAGGGAGAAAAAACAAGTCACTTTTAAAGGCAAACCTATTAAAATAACAAATGACTTCTCAGTCGAAACAGTAAAAGCAAGAGCTTGGAGAGACATACTTCAAGTATTGAATGAGCAAAAATGTCAACCCAGGCTGATTTACCCTGCAAAACTATCAGTCATGATCGAGGGAGAAAGAAAAATTTTCCAGCACAAAGACAACTTTAAGGGATACATGGCCACCAAACCAGGCCTTCAAAAACTGCTAGAAATGATACTCAAGCGTGAAGAAAAAAACAGGCATATCCAGGAGAACAGAAGGCAAATATAACACCATTAAAAGCGAAGCAATATACTTATAAAAGCTACTAAACATAATAAATGTCTGGAATTAACAATAGTTTCTCCATTATAACACTAAATGTTAATGGACTTAATTCACCGATCAAGAGACACAGATTACAAACTTGGATTAAAAATCACAATCCATCAATCTGCTGCCTGCAGGAAACCCATCTCACCACAAAAGATAGGCACGCTCTAAAAATAAAAGGCTGGTCAACAATTCTACAAGCAAATGGAAGCAGAAAACAGGCAGGGGTAGCCATTATGCTATCAGACAAAGTGGATTTCAAACCAAAAAAAATTATAAGAGACACGGATGGATACTACATTTTAGTCAGAGGTACAATTCACCAGGAAGACTTCACAATACTGAACATATATGCACCCAATACGGGCCCCTCCACATTCATTAAGAAAACCCTACAGCGTCTAAAGCAAGAAATCAACCCCCAAACGATAATTCTTGGGGACTTCAACACCGCCCTCTCTACATGGGATAGATCAACAGGTCAAAAGCTTAACAGAGACACTTTGGAACTTAATCAAACCCTGAAAGAAATGGACCTCACAGATCTCTATCGAACTTTTCACCCACGCACCAAAGAATACACATTTTTCTCAGCAGCACACGGAACTTTCTCCAAAATAGATCACATATTGGGCCACAAAATGAATCTACACATGTACAAGAAAGTTGAAATTCTAACCTGTGCCCTATCAGACCACCACGGCCTAAAGCTGGACATCCACAACACATCAAACAAGAGAAAATACACTAACTCCTGGAAACTTAACACTATGATGCTGAATGAGAACTGGATTCAGGAAGAAATTAAAAAGGAAATTCAAGATTTCCTGAAAGTGAATGATAACGAAAATACAACTTACCAAAATCTCTGGGACACAATGAAAGCTGTTCTAAGAGGTAAGTTCATAGCTCTTAATGCCCACATCAAAAAAATGGAAACATCAGAAATAAACAACTTAACAATGCAGCTTAAAGCTTTAGAGAAACTAGAGCAATCTGATCCCAAAAGCAGTAGAAGAGAAGAGATTAGCAAAATAAGGGGAGAAATATCTGAAATCGAGACTAAGAAAACGATAGAAAAAATCAACAAATCGAAAAGCTGGTTCTTTGAAAAAATCAACAAGATTGATACACCCCTAGCTAAACTAACCAAAAGCAAGAGAGAGAAAACCCAAATTAACAAAATTAGAAATGAACATGGAGTTATCACTACGGATACCCAAGAAATCCAGAGAATTATAACATCATATTTCAAAAACTTATACTCTGTGAAGTTTGACAACACAAAAGAGATGGATGAATTTCTAAGTAAACACAACTTACCTAAATTGAATCAGGAAGTTGTGAATTACTTAAATAGTCCTATAACATATAAGGAAATTGAGGAAGTAATCTCAAATCTTCCCACCAAAAAATGTCCTGGACCAGATGGATTCAGCACAGAGTTCTACAAGACATTTAAGGAGTTAATAACACCAATACTCCTTAAACTGTTCCACCAAATAGCAAAGGAAGGAACACTACCAAATTCCTTCTATGAAGCTAATATCGTTTTAATCCCAAAACCTAATAAAGATTCACTTAAAAAAGAAAACTATAGGCCGATCTCCCTGATGAACACAGATGCAAAGATTCTCAACAAAGTCTTAGCAAATCGGATTCAAAAACATATTAAAAAGATCATTCATGGGGACCAAGTAGGCTTCATCCCCGGCACACAAGGTTGGTTCAACATACGCAAATCAATAAATGTAATTCATCATGTAAACCAGTCCAAAGTCCAAGACCACATGATACTCTCGATAGATGCAGAAAAAGCTTTTGACAAGATCCAACAGCCTTTTATGATCAAAACGCTAGAGACAGTAGGAATGGAAGGAACTTTTATCAATATAATAAAAGCTGTATACAACAAGCCCACAGCAAGGATTATGCTCAATGGGGAACAATTGGAAGCATTCCCACTTCGATCAGGAACAAGACAAGGCTGTCCACTCTCACCACTTCTATTCAATATTGTACTTGAAGTCTTAGCCGAAGCCATAAGACAAGAAAGGGACATAAGAGGGATTCAAATTGGCAAGGAAGAAGTCAAGCTATCTCTATTTGCAGATGACATGATCTTATACCTGAGTGATCCCAAAAACTCCACCAGGAAGCTCCTGGAACTAATTGAGAAGTTCAGCAGGGTGGCAGGATACAAAATAAATGTGCAAAAATCAGAGGCCTTCCTATATGCCCAGAATGAAAGAAGTGAAAAAGCCTTGAGAGAAACCATGCCATTTACTATAACCCCTAAAAAAATGAAATACCTTGGTATAAACCTAACTAAGGAGGTAAAAGACCTTTACAATGAAAACTTTAAAACCCTAAAGAAAGAAATTGCAGAAGACACCAGAAGGTGGAAAGACCTCCCTTGTTCCTGGATTGGCAGAATCAACATTGTAAAAATGACCATCCTACCAAAGGCAATATACAGATTCAATGCTATACCAATCAAAATCCCAAAGCAATTCTTCAAAGAAGTTGACCAAACAATCTCAAAGTTCATATGGAGGCACAAAAGACCCAGGATAGCAAAAACAATCCTGAGTAACAAAAACACAGCTGGAGGTATTACCATACCAAACCTAAGTCTATACTACAAATCCATAGTTATAAAGACAGCCTGGTACTGGCTCCAAAATAGACACACAGATCAATGGATAAGGATTGAAGACCCAGATATAAGCCCACAAAGTTACAGCTACTTGGTCTTTGACAAAGGGGCCCAAAGAATCCAATGGAAAAAGAACAGCATCTTCAACAAATGGTGTTGGCAAAACTGGATCTCCACATGCAGAAGATTAAAGCTGGACCCGTACTTGTCACCATGTACAAGACTTAATTCCAAATGGATCAAGGACCTTGATATCAGGCCAGAGACTTTAAAAGCCATAGTTGAAAGGATAGGGAACTCCCTCGAGCTGATTGGGCTAGGCCAACACTTCCTAAACAGACATCCAATGGCACAGTCACTGCTACCAACTCTCAACAGTTGGGATCTTGTGAAATTAAAGAGCTTCTGTTCAGATAAAGAGATTGTCGCACGAGCTCAAAGGCAACCCACAGAATGGGAGAAAATCTTCACTAACCACATATCTGACAGAGCTCTACTGTCCAGAGTGCACAAAGAACTTAGAAAATTAAACTCCAAGGAAAACACTGGCCCAATTAAAAAATGGGCCCTGGAACTTCAAAGAAACTTTACCAGGGATGAAATTAAAATGTCTAACAATTATCTTAAAAAATGCTCCACTTCCTTCGCCATCAGGGAAATGCAAATCAAAACTTCCCTGAGATATCATCTCACCCCGGTCAGGATGGCAAAAATCCACAGTACAAACAACGACAAATGCTGGAGAGGATGTGGGGAGAGGGGAACTCTCCTACATTGTTGGTGGGAATGCAGGCTCATACAGCCACTCTGGCGAGCCGTCTGGAGATTCTTAAAGAAATTAAAGATTGAAATGCCGTATGACCCTGCTATCCCACTTTTGGGAATAACCCCCCAAGCAGCAGAGGTTCGCCTCGATAGCACAAGCTCGACCATGTTCATAGCAGCACTGTTTACAATAGCAAAGTCATGGAATCAACCTAAATGTCCAACAGTTGACGAGTGGATAAGGAAACTGTGGTACATCTATACAATGGAGTACTACTCAGCCATCAAAAATGATGAATTACTGGAATTTGCTGGGAAATGGATGTCATTAGAAAGAATTATATTAAGTGAAGTATCCCAAACCCAGAAAATTAAGCGCCGTATGTACTCCCTAATAGGTGGCTCCTAGTACCAAACTCGCCCAGCCCACATTGGGACACTCAAAAGTAAACCTATGTAACACAGTAATTGCAAGGATTATGAACAAGAGAGATGGGTTAGGAGGGCCACACCAGAAACAAGGAGAGAGGAGACCATGTTACAGCAGAGAAAATAGGCCTCCATCAAGGTCTGCAAGTAAGTAATGAGAAACCTGGTTAAGTTCACAGACGTTCTTTCCTGATCTCACCAGAAGGGGAGGGCATATAGTCTAGCAGATAAAAAGTAATCATTGTGCAAATGGGTAATGGACCCCGCCCTCAGTGAGGTTTCCTACTCTTATTACATCTACCCTTGAATGTGCTATTACAACAAGACTCCAGTTTAACAGCTTTTTGTCTCTGGCCAGGGGGTGACATACAGTGCCCAGCAGAATGGAGTGAAGGGAATTGCAGGAGCAGAAAAACTGCAAAAGAAAATCAACAAACCACAATCCAGAACTTCAGAGACTCTATATCAATCACATAGAACTAGGACAGCCTAATCTCTCCCCATCCTGGAGCTCAGGGACATTTGCGGAAGAGGGGGCGGTAAGATTGTAAGAGCAAAAGGATGGGAGGAGCAACGATTTGCAAGATTCTCAACAATAGTTGGGGCCAAAGCAATCATAATGGAACTTTGCATGCCCTGCGCAATGTCCAGCGCACTGTTGCCCTCATAAAGTCTAGCATCTGTTAAGGGCACCGAGACCCCTGGAGGCAAGGGATTGACAGCCATAGTAGTAATCTTATGATTAAGGGGAACAAGAGAAAGGGCTTATGGAAATGCCACTGGGTCCTTATATGTCATCGGAGAGGAGGACCCAGTGGAGAGTTAGGCGCACACAATAAAGGACTCTCTGGGAATTGGGGGGGAGACACTGGGGGAAGGGGAGGGGGGAGGGAGGGAACTGGTAAAAAATTTTAAAATGTATAATTAAATTTTTAATAAAAAAAAAAAAAAAGAAAAAAAAAAAAAAAAAGAAGCCAATACAATATGGAAAGTGGCATGTCAATTCATTGAATTCCATGTAACTGTTTCACAAATAGAACATTTTTCCCTACTACCTGTCTGTCTTCATTTGCTTCCAGATCTTCACTTGACTATTCCTTCTCAGAATTCTCTGTTTGGTTTTCATGCTCTTCTATCTGTCATAGCAAGCAAGCAAGCAATCAAAAACCCTTAGGATCTATGTGATTCATCCTATTATTTCTGTGCAGAATCTCAATCATCCAACTGTTCCACAGTTGTATCCTTGCCTCTGTATTATAAATCAACACAGTTGTGAAATCTGTGTTATATCTCTGACTTCTCTACTAAGGTCAAGGTATTTCTAGTTGGTATTCTAGTTATTTCCAGCTGGCTATAGAAAGATATTTATAGTCCATTCTTGCTATATTAAATCCTCATCAACATCTTTCATTCCGGACAAGTTCTTTTTTGACTTTTGTGTTTCCCATTTTGATGAACATTTGCTACACTTGATTCTTTCCTGTCTTGAGGTTCATTCAGCTCATACAGTTTGACAACACACCCTCCTTTCAGAGTAAAGTTGTTGGAACGTGAATATTTCACATTGCTCCTTCACTTAAAATCCTTTGGCAGCACACAGTAATTCCACAGTCAAACTCACACTCATTTCTTTTAGCATAAATACTTCTCTTTGATTAGATTCCTTTTCTTACCACTGTCAGGTTTCTTCTCTTTCATATGTTCCTTCCTGTGCTGATGGCTGATATAAGCACAAAAGGGAAGAAGCCTGATTCAGGATTTCACCGTGAGGTATATGTTGAGCACATATTGAACACAATGATGATTAAAATGTATTGACATCCCCTTGAAAGGTTTTTTTCTACTCAATCTCTTGTTCTTATAGAAATGATTATCTTTAGATGATTGATATTTTTCTAGGTTTAAATTTTCATTAAGGACAAAAATTCCTTCTCAGCAGAAATTATGGCATAAATTTGATGGAGTGAGAAAAGGTGAATATTTCAGTCTTGTGTATTTTAGTAACTGCAAATGTGGTTGGCTTTTTTTTTTAAAGAAATGGTATCATTTATAAAACTAAATAAAATTTCAAATGCTATGAAATAACTAGAATACCTTTTATGATTATATAGGTTTATCTATAAAGGCTTATCTAATAGCAAAATCAATTGTTTTAAGACAATGTGATCACAAGATAAAGAAATGGAAACAATGACCTCCTTTCTCTTGTTTCATTGGCTTTTGTTTTATATATCTCCATCATTATAAATCTCCATCATTTTATGGCAGTTCATTTCTTGGAAAAATGCTTTTATTTGCTTTGTGTATGTTTGAATTCTGAAGAGGTTTATTATTCTTTCTGTCTCTCTTCCTTAAATTGCTTTTCCCATGAATAGAATCCATTCATAGAAAAACTAATTCTAATATTGTGTCCTATAGGAAATAGGAAATATTACTCTATGTGATTTCAAAATTTAGTCTAATCCATTCCAAATTCCTAATCAAGAAATTTAAATACATAAGCAGGTGAATCCGTGTACTTTATTAGCTCACAAATGTAATATCATCCCAAAATGGGATATCAACTTCCTATTGCTACTGCACCTCATTTCCACAGTCACCCATATGACCACAGTGTTCCTAACTAATTATGTCAGATTTTTGTGAAGACAATGAACTAACATGGATTAGTTTGCTATAATATCTATAGACATCTGGAACTTCAGATCATCAAGATCAATGCTGTGGCTACAAATATAATTGATGCTTTAAAAAGTGGAGCTGTCTGTTTCTTGCCAGTAGACCAAAGGGCAGTGAGGCAGAAATAGCATAATGTGATGACTAATATTATCATAGTTCATGACCTAATACTTATAGCTGTTTTTTTTGACCTGTATGAAAACAACCATTATCCTGGAATGAGATAAGTTCCCCTAAGAAGATATACTCAGTCCCTTCATCTTTGATCTTAATGTGAGCAAGTCAAGGAGTAAATGAGAAGCTTCCAGAATAGTAAAGAGCAAGCAAATCCATTGATCAACGCTGAGTTGTCGTATTTGAAAATTTATGGCAGAAGGCATTGCAGGAGAACATTGTCTCCATTGTTTCGAGTCTTACAGAACATCTACACTAATTAAAAAGAAGCGGATTTGTGGAGGGCCCAAATAGCTACCACAGTAGTGTAGAATAATAGAGTTGCTGCACATCTGCACCCTCATAAGTTGCTAAATTGTTGATTATGTGTCATGTATATATATATATATATGACATATGCTTTATGTACTATTTAAGTGCAACAAATTTTTAAACATAAATCAGTGTTTTTATGTAATTATTATTATATAGCTTTCATTCTTAAGTAAACTAGTAGAAGATTTTTCTGTTCCTCTATTTTCTTTCTATTATCAATAATTCATACAATTGAATCTATGCCAAGCAAGTACATTTGGATTGAAGACCTTAGTTACTGATGACAGAATTTTCTTGGTCTTTGCTTATGTGCAAACTAAAAGTAGAGCTTGAAGCACTAGGTCTTTATTAACTAATATCTGTAAGATATTACAAACCCCTGAACTACTCATGTTTTCTACTTTTCTTTCCAGAACTTACAATGTTCTCACCTTTCCATAGATGCTTTTGTCTGTTTATGGGCGTGATGTTTCAGCATATGTGAATCAAATGCTATGTGGAGAGAAACCATAAACCTGCTACTGTATTTTGAATTTACAGATGTTACTTTCTATGAATTATCTTCAGAATTTCCCCTAAAAGAATAGCTGGAAAGATACTGCATCACTTTCCCCTAACTCATGGTAGTGAATATTTTCATTCCCAACCTCATGCTTATTTATCTTCAGAAAGTATGAATTTCAAAGGAACAAGTAAGCAAAAGGCTATGTAGTCTGCTAAATAGATTTCAATGCAGCCTTTCACATACTTAACTTTGGAAGTGTGTGACCTCAATTCTACTGATTTCACACATTTTCCATTTTACAAGTATTTCTTCAAATTTTAAATGTTATCTCTATGTTGTATCACAAAGGAAACTTAACAAAAATTATCATTCTCCTTAAGAATTGAGATAGCTGGACAGGAGAGATGGTTCAGGTGTTAAGCCTCTGCCTCACTAACAGGAACTCCTGAGTTCTAATCCCTGATCCCAGATTCCATGTAAAAACACCAGGAGGAAATGGAGTCAACCTTTACTTCCTGCCTTGGAAGGTCTTGTCTGGGAAACTCCAGAATAAAGTAAGAAGAGGTAGCACAAACCAAGGTGATTTCCAAAGTGTCCCTTGGGCATCCACAGGCACACACAATGCCCTATGATTCTCTCTCTCTCTCTCTCTCTCTTTCTCTCTCTCTCTCTCTTTCTCAAATTTTTAAAAAAGAATTAGGATAGTTATTTCCCTAATTTTAATGCCACAAACAACTTTATGCATTGTTTCCCTAGTCTCACTGGGAAGTGTCAATTTGCAGGAGGCAGTTTGCAAAACGTGTTCAAAACTCTCTGTCTCTCCCATACATATTTTGATCTATCATTTTTCCATTTATCCCATGGGGAAGTGAAACTCATTTCTGGACTACTCGAAGTTGAACTTTTACAATTTAATACAGAACAATTGAGAATGGGGCTATCTCCAAGCCTAACTCTTAAGAGGATTTCCAGCTTCTGATTTTTGGAATCCTCCCATGTGCCAGTAAGTTATTTCAGTAGCTGAAAGGTGAGAAAATGCTGAGCCAGCTGTCCATGGCATCCTTCTTGATTGCCAGTCAATACAGAAGTAGGGGCCATCTTGCCTGAACTAACCATGGAATCAGGTGAGGCCAACATGATTGGACTTACTCTCATAAAACAACAATAATAGATTGTTACCCTTTCCCTTAAGGTATAGTCCCTTCCCTCCATTCCATTTAAGGACAATAAAGTTCTAACAGACTAATCTATACTGAGGCAGGGGCTGGAAGGAGGGTCTGCTTGATTTCCACTCCCAAGGTGCTAAGAACAGATTGACAGCAAGCTGTTGACATGGATACTTAAGGGTGGAGTGGGGGAGATGCTTTCCCTATCCCCAATGCTGGGAAAGGGCTGATAGCCACCTCCATGCTGCATGGTACTGACTGGGGAAATTTGTTATGCTCTTTTCAACCTTGAGAAAGTCTAACTGTTCTCTTACCACTCTGATAAGGATTTTCTCATAAGCGCTTGCTTTGTGTTTGTTATGAACTCTGAGGAACTCTGTATGCTGAGCTGTTCTAATAAAAAGGGCTCTCTGAATTCTGAAAAGCCATTTTGGAGCTGAATGGAGCACTGAGTCCCAGGCTTTGCTGGGTGGTGAATTTAGCCTCAGTTTCTCAGAATAGGCCACAGCAAGCAGCCATCTTCATCCTGTGAGTCGTGGCTCTCAATGGAGTGGTGTATTACTGCAAAATCAACTGATGAAATATATTTGGCTGAAAAGAATGAGCACTTTTGGCTTTGCAATTCTTGGTGGTAAGTCACCTTCCTAAATCATTGCAGAAGTTCATCTTATTAGTGGTGTTGCTACCATCATCAGACGGGATTCTTTAAGTCACTGATAATTTTGTAAAATATAATTGGTGCTTTGTTTTTATTTTTTTGTCCATTTACTTTACTTACATTTGAAAATTTTTCATCATTTTATAATTTTATGCACCTGATAAAGGTTAAATAATTTTGATGCATACAATAACTGTCCTTTAAATAAGAATGCAGCAAGGCAGCATTGCATGTGGAAATCTCCAAAGCTGTGTTCATTATCTACACATCATGTTGATGTCTTTTCATGGATATGTCAAGTTTCGCATCGAACGTTAACAGATTTTTATGGTTCTACAATTAGTAAACATTTTCCAGGTCTTTTTTCTCTTACTAGACATAGAAATGATAGGACCAATTTTATTTTTCAACTAGTTAGACAATGCTTTAAAAAACTCTGAGTTAGAACCCTCTTCTTTCAATATTTTAGTAACCATCAAATTTCATTTCATTTCTTCCCCATCCTTTTGCTCTTACAATCTTACCGCCCCCTCTTCCGCAAATTTCCCTGAGCTTCAGGATGGGGAGAGATTAGGCTGGCTCAGTTCCAGGTGCTTGATATAGAGTCTCTGATGTTCTGAATTATGGTTTGTTGGTTTTTTTTTTTTCAGTTTTGGTGTTCCTGCAATGCCCTTGGCTCCATCCTGATGGGTATTGGATGTCACCCCCTGGCCAGAGATAAAAACCTGTTAAACTAGAGTCTTGTTATAAGAGTATATTCAAAGGTAGATGGAATAAAAGTAGGAGACTGTGGTGAGAGAGGTCGATCACCCATTTTCAAATTGTTACTTTCTATCTGGCAGCCTATATGCCCACCCCTTCTGGTGAGATCATACCCCATCAGTTGTAAATGATCAGGAAGGAAAGTCTGTGAACTTAACCAGATATCTCATTACTTATTTGCAGTCCTTGATGGTGGCCTATTTTCTCTGCTGTAACATGGTCCCCTCTCTCCTTGTTTCTGGTGGGGCCCTCCTTCCCCATCCCTCCTGTTTATAATCTTTGCAATTACTGTAGGTATTACAGAGATTTGCCTTTGAGTGTCTCTAAGTGGGTTTGGTACTAGGATCCACCTATTAGGGAGTACATACAACGCTTAATTTTCTGTGTCTGGTATACTTCACTCAATATAATTGTTTCTAATTCCATCCATTTCCGGAAAATTGCATTAATTCATCATTTTTGATGGCAGAGTAGTATTCCATTGTATAAATGTACCACATTTTCCTTATCCACCCATCAACTGTTGGACATTTGGGTTGATTCCATGACTTTGCTATTGTAAACAGTGATGCTATGAACATGGTCGTGCTTGTGCTATCGAGGTGAATTTCCAAAAGTGGAATAGCTGGGTCATATGGCATTTCAATCTTTAATTTCTTTAAGAAATAACATATGGAAACATTGAAATCTATTTAAATATTGAACTTATTGAACTTCCTTTCAATGTTTCAGCAAGCATAAAGTGTATTAAAACGATATCATAATATTGCACTGAATGTCCATTTCAGTGACTGTGACTATTATATTTCTAAAAGTCATATGAGGACTAGAGAAATGGCTCAGGTGTTAAGTCTCTTCCTTACAAGCAGGTAATAAGTTCAGATCCCAGATCTCAGGTAAAAGCGCCAGACAAAAACGGTAGCTTCCTGTACTTCTAGCCCTGGGACGTGGAGCCTGGAATACTTCAGAACAAAAGCAAATAAGAAATAGAACAATCTAGGTTGATTCTGGAAGTTACCCTTGGGCCTCCAAAAGCACACACAGTGCCCTCTAATACACACAAACACACACACACACACACACACACACACACACACACACACACACACAAAACACATGAAAAAAATTTAAAAAAATAATATGATTATTCTGGACATAGAATGGAAGGCAAAAAGATGAGCTAATTATATTCAAAATGGAAAATTTGCTCCTTGTCAAGCAGATGTGCAGAAAATAAAACCAGTGCTGGCCACTTAGACTTTGAAGTGTTATTGTAACTCCAGCCTCTCTCATTCCCACAGAGTAAAAGACTTGGCACATCATTTTTGTTGTCTCTGGCTAGAGGTAGAATAAACCCTACTCCAACAGTTCAAGTTGAGTTAAACAGAGAGCTGAAGCATATAAATCTCATTGATTTGAGCTGATGTTTAGAACATTCATTCTAAGAAAATCATGCTTACTTCATAAAACTTGGATTTCATTGATGCCAAAGTGCAACATAATGATTTCAAGTTGCAATGAGTAATACAATTAATTAACTGAGAGAGATTAATATATCAAAGCTGCACTTTCTCTCCATGGCCATAAGAGCTCTGTGATGGATAGTAATAACATTTCTTTAAGCATATGGTTTTGGAGAATTTGGATGACTCGATCTTGGTTCAACTGATTTTAGCTGTGTTTGTTCATGTAGGCTTTGGTAGCCTACATACACTGCATGTTCTCTCTTGTATGCAGATGCTGGCATTGATGTCCTTGCCAACGTATTTGGATTGGAATTACTGTAAGAACCTGAAAGGGGCTGGTGAGTGGGAAGGTGGGAAGGAACGATTATGGTAAAACCTTTTAAAAGGGGGATATTTAGGATACCATGACAAGTAGGGTGAGGGAGGAAATAATTGGGAAAATACATAGTGGGGAATGAGAGGATAGGAGACAGGGACAGAGGGACTTATAGAAAAACCCTAGGATTATGGGAAGAACCCCAAAGGAACCTTCTATGTTAGTAATATGTCAAAAAACATCTTTTAAAGAAAGGAATGAGAATGGGCAGTCCCTATGCAAAGGAGCACAGAGTGAGGAAAACAAGAAAAATGCTCTGAACTGATTCATTTAGAACTCAGTGACAAACTAGAAATAATAGGAATGTGACACTTCCTGATAAAATGTTGGTCAGAGAGGTCTCAAAGGCTGCCCAACATTATAAGCTTTTGCCATTGCTCTTGGTTGCTCTCCAAAAAAAAAAAAAAAAACAAAACAAAACAAAAAAAAAACTTGTCAGTAAGACCCTATTACTGAAGATGTAATACATATGGATCATAGAACATGGGCAAAATACATCAACTAGAACTGGTCTGAGAACTTCTTCCTTGCTGGCTAGCTTACATGTACCAAGGAATACTCTAGAAGCCACTGGGGGAAAGAAGTAAACACAGGCTTTATCAACTCATAAAATCTGCAAGTTGCAGTAAAAATCACCATGGCAACGGGTGACCATCAGTGTAATAGTGGCAAAAGTATCAAGGAGACAAACCAACAGCTTTCTGATTGAACTCAAGACCCGGTTGTCAGATTGAAACATTTTCCTGTTACTGTTAACTAGTTCAAGAACCTAAAAAAGGGAGGGAAATATATCAGTAGGGAAAAAACAGACAATGAACTTATAAGTAGGAAGACAAACTGCTCTATAAATAGCTACTATTATATCCATGTATAATGCACCTAGAAGTCGTCTTCTACAACAGAGGCCAAGGATCTCAATACCCTGACAGGATGCAGCATAAGGCAGTAGAAGAGCAGTGAAGTGGACAAGAATGCAGAGGACTGGAAACCCAGCAAGGCCCAGAATCAGGTCAACTTACTCTCTCCCCATCCTAAGGCTTTGGGAACCTTTTGGAAGAGGGGTCAGTGAGAACATAAGAACCTAAAGATAGGAAGGTTCACTTTTGGACAAGACATTCCATTCAGGGCATTTAAGAATTCACTGCAGTGAGACTTGTCCTTAACAGACTTGCATAATGACTGATATAGACTATTGTGATAATCAAGAGAGATACAGTGGAAACCTTGGGGACTAAAGCTGGATGACTGAGGGCAAATGTCCCTATTAGTGGGGTGGCCTGAAGGGAGGCAACTTGGTATGTCTCAAGAGGCCTGAACTCCCACGAAAGTAGACAAACCAGAAGGAACCCTAGGGTCCATAGAAGCAGATGGGCAGAGGGCAGGATGAAGAGAAAGGAGGGAAATAAGAGGGAGGAGAATACAGGGAAGCATGGATAATTACTTAATATGTTTGTAAAACTAGAAAAATAAAACAATAACTAAAAAAAAAACTTGACTAGTCTTGCCCACACCTTGTTGCTGGTCTTTGTTCATATTAGTAAAGTGTGGCAGTCAGTTTTAGATGCTCACTTGACAGTCAAAGCAGAGCCTTTGGGGCACATATATGAAGAAGGCAAGTCCTTCGCACGCCTGTGAGAGATACACAATGGATGCACTTGAAGACCCAGCCCAGCATGGGTGGGGCCATTCCCTGGACAGGTAGATAAAGTGGAGAGAGCTTGTTTAGTACTTTGGGATCCAAATGTGCTTGAAAATGAAAAGATAAGTTCACCTCTCAGCAATTTCTGTGGTTGTGATATGGCCAGTTCCCTAGGTCCCTGGTAGTATGACCTCTTCTGCCATTTTGCTGACAACAACCGAGAGAGGGAATTTGGAAGGAAACCTCTTGTTCTCCTAAATTGTTTAGGTTCTTTGTTCATATCAGTGGCGTGAAGTGCGACTATTAGATACAGCATCTCTGTTCCATCTCTTTCATTACATAGAAGGCAAGTCTCACATGGTAGAGAGTGAGAAGGTGCGACAGGCCCAATCATCCACATGTGTTTGTAAGTCTCAGTTCACTCCACGATTGCTCAAATCCTCTTTGTTTACCAATCACTTGACCATTGTCAGAGACAGAATGAGAAGCATGGCTAATATGAGTAAATACTGGGAGGAATGATGTGCTAGGGTAACCCGTAGAGCAAACTTCAACAAATAATTTTATTGTCAAAGGATGATGAGATTGATATTCTTAGTTCCTTCATGTAATGAGAACTGAAACATTTGTAATTCTGTTTCTCAGGGTGAACTGTCTTACAGGAGGCAGAGTATACATTCTGTAAAAATGTTTTTCTGTGTTTAGGAGAATCAGCATTTTTCATCATACTTATTATCATTTCATAGAAATGTATTTGCCCTTATTTGAATGCCCTGTTTGTGGAATTTAATGGGCTACAAAGAGTTTGCATAATAGTATATGTTTCCATTATGAAAATAAATTTGTGGAACTTGTAAAAGCATGTCAAAAATTTTAGGAAATTAGATAGTATATTACCTTCTGGAAAATCCTATGATTCTTGGGGAAAATAAAACATAAAAAAGTCTGGAGTGTATTGTGAAAATTAATGAAGTTAATATAAAGTAAAAGAAATGATTTACATTTTTTGAATGAAACAAATGAATTAGCCCAGTAAACTTACAAGTAGTTATCAATGCTCTTGGCATTAAAATGCTAAAATTTTGTATTAATGAAAATTGGAAGTACTTTACACATGTATTTAACTAGAAAGTTACTGATGGCTTAAAGGAAATTTGCTGCTTTTAAAATCATCAATCGGTCCTCAGTTCTGTTTCACATCTCAATAAGTTTCAAGTATAAGACATTTCTAGTACTATATACTTCTACAATGTTGGAAAGAGCACCAACAAATTACATAAAATATTTAGAATGTGTTGCAGTCTGCCTGTATGATTGCTGATAAATGGCAATCACACAGTTTAAGGGAACAAGGAGTTTACTTTCTTACGACAGTCTGGTTACAGTTCTCAGTCAGGCTTGACAGGAGAGCACACACCAACACCAGGGCTGAGGAACTGGCCACACCATCACTGCATAATGGCTGAGAGATGGACAATCCTTATTTGCCAGACCAGCATGTCTGGCCAAGTAACAGAAGGATGCCAACTCTCTCAACCAGCTCTCTGTGATTTATCCAGGGTCTAATCCCACCTACCATGGGCTGGGTCTTCCCCATCAGCTAGACAATCTCCTTCAGGTTTGCTCTGGGCTTAACTCAACCATCAACTTTCTACAACTGTGCCCAGAGCTCAAATCCTCAACAGTCAAGTTGACACCTGTGCTTAACTATGACAGAACGTATGGACAGAACTTACTCTATGTTTTGTCTATGTGTATGTGCATGTGCTTATATGTGCTTTGTGTGTGTGTGTGTGTGTGTGTGTGTGTGTGTGTGTGTGTGTACAAGAGGACACTTGGGTGTGAAGTGCCAATGGAGATTCAAGGGTGGCATTGGGAATTATCCTGGAATGCTCTACCTCCTTATTGTTTGCTTTGAAGTTTCCCAGGCTCCGCCTTCCATGGTTGGAATTGAAGGCTTCTGGCATTTGTACTCTGCGTTTTTATGTGTGATCTGGAAATCTGAATGCCTAACTTAATCTCTTTTATGTTAAAATATCCAAGCACTTCTAGATGTTACATACTAATATCACATCCCAAAATATTACCACTGTGTACTTATTTTATAGTCTATATTTTGCCTCTATTTTAATAAACATACTACTTTTGGAAAAAGTTTTGGACTGCTCTTTTTCAAAAAATATGCAAAAGGCAGCAGAATTTCAGTGGTCATTGATTTTTTAACCTTTTTTTTGCATGTACAAGGAGTGTGTGTGTGTACTTATGTATGGGAATGTGCAGTTTTTACATGTAGAAATCAGGAGTTCTACCTTCTTTATTGATTATGCTGGGATTTCCCAGGCTTCATCTTCTAGGGCAGAAAGTACAGGCTGTTGACATTTCTCCCTGGTGTTAGCATTTTTACATGGAATCTGGCATCTAAACTCAGGCCCTTTTGCTTGAGAGGCAAAGACTTAACCCCTAAGCCATCGCAAAAGCCCTGTCACTGATTGTTTTATTTTCACATAAACATAATTAATAATTAGCTTCAAGTGAAAAATTCCAAAGTAATTTTTTAGTCACACTGATCATGGAAACAGAAAGAATATCTGTAAAATTATAGCATTGGTTTTTATAGTAACTGCATAAAAATAATTTATTTGCATGTAGTTGTGCCAATGTAATATAAAGGACAAATAGTGGACTTCAAGGCAAATTTCCTAAAAATGATTCTGTGTTTTTTATCACATTCTAAGCAAATATTAGAATTATTTGGTGTACGAATTGGGGTGAGTTACAAAGACAATGACATTCAAAGAGTAATTTTACCGGTACTGCCCTCCAGAATTGTCTCGACTACTTCCTGTAATTGAAAATAAAAAATGGAAGTGGTGACCAAGCAGCTGAAGATCCTCCTGCTTTTTAGAGATTCAGATTTGAATTATTATAGTCCAGTATTTACTACATTTGTTACTTGTTTAGCTTTATATAAAAAGGCTTTTTAAAATTCAGATCAATTCAATGAATAAACAGATAATTAAATCTATTAAGCAAAATCAAACTAGCAAGAACAAAAATATATAAAATTAAAAAAAATTTGTGCATGTGCGTGTGTGTATGTGTGTGTGTGAGAAAGAGACTAGAGAGAGAGACAGAGAGACAGAGAGAGACAAAGAGAGTACTCTGTTTCCCTGAGGAGGACTAATGGTGACTTTGGGAATCATCCTGGATGGCTTCTACTTCCTTTTTGCTTTTCTCTGGGATTTCCCAATCTTGGCCAACCAGGGCTGGAAGTGTAGGCTGCCACTTTTTTTGCCCAGCATTTTAAAGTGGGACTTAGGATTTAAACTCAGGTCCTTCCACTTGTGAAGCAGAATCTTTACCCCTGAGTCATCTCTCCAACCCCATGCATGTATAACAAAGATTTTTAGTTAAGAGACCATTTCATTAATAACCAGCACAAATTTCAGTTAGCTTGTTGAAATATTCAGGAAACGTTAGACACAGAGTGCCCTTTCTCTCTCTGTCTCTCTGTCTGTCTGTCTCTCTTTCTCTCTCTATCACACACACACACACACACTCACACACAGAGTTCAGTATAAAGAACTGTGATTTGTATGTAAAGGAAAATTTTCTACCTGTTTAGCATATGCCACATAACCACTTCTTACTTCATAAAAATTTTTGAAGGAGTTAGTAAAATTTATGATAGAATTTGAATTAAGCACAGGCATCGTTTTAACTTTATCAAAGTAAAAGATCACAAAATAAAAACAAAAAGCTGCATTCTAAAAGTAGTTTCTAGAATGTTTTGGTCAGAGGTTTGATATAAATGTTATAGCAGATACCACTTAATAAACACATCATGATGAGAACATTCATTTATGGATACACACTGTAGGGTTCCGTTTTCAGATTTTAGTGATAAGTCTGCTTCTCTCTTCTGTAGTGACACGTGCACTACAGAACAGACTTGGAGATGGTTCGAGTCATGGTGTCATGTGTTCTTACTGCCAGTGGTTCTGCTGTCCTCTGAATAGATTTTGTTATTCAGCAGAAATTTTCCTTGGAATGACTCCAGGTCATCATCCTCACACCAAGACAAAGAAAGAGTAGCTTCCAGGGATTGTCTCTGCCTCTCTAAGTCATAAATGGTCAAAACGACTTAGTCCTTGATTCTTTAATACTAGGTCAAATTCTGGCCTTTAATCCAAATCCAGATGTAATGGTAAAGGATGTCAGACAGGAAGTTCAATTTCCCTACCAATGTCTTGGAGGATCTCCTTGGGTTTATTAGACTCTTTACTACTCAGTTTTCCAGAAGTTACCTGGCTAAGGAGTCAAGATATAAATCTAAAAGTCTCTCAGTGAAAACAGAACACTGGAGTTATAAAAATTTGTATTAACAAAGGATCTAAAACAACTTTGATTACATCGTGCTAATTATTTCAGGCTCCAATAGAAGTAAGCAACTCCAGAGAAGTTTTGCCCAAGGGAAGTCTATATTTTTGGCAAGCAATAAAATGTTGAATATAAATGAAAACCACCGGAGATCCTAGCATATGTATCTCAACTATGCAATTTCCTTCCATATATTTTCAAAATGCATAATTTTAAGCATATTTATCAGACTGCTAAAATTGTGTATCTAATTTTTTTCTTTAAATATGTCAAAATTAACCTCCAGTTGGTATAGTATTCATAGTTATTATTGCATATAATCAATTTCCCAATGAATGTTTCCATTTTATTGCTCCATAGCCTTGCAATAAGTATCTTCATTATGTTTTCATTCTATTTTGAGTGTAATTTCTTGGAATAAATTCCAGAGTTTTTGAATACAGGGTTCTGAATATAGGGTATGTGGTACATTGTTTTAAATGCTAAACCTATTCTAATAAAGTGATTTTAAACAATGTGGCATATATACATATATGTATATATGATTTTATTTTGCAACATTAGGTATCACATCTAGTTAAGATTTATTTATCTGGTTTCCATTGTCTGACCTCAAAAATGAAAACAGAATATAATCCTCTGGCCAACGGAGAGTGTTTTATTGATATGCTATTATATTTTTTCTGCAACACTAAATAAAGGCAGCATTTACTAAGCATTAAGAGAGTATTCCATTAATGTGATAATAGTAGAAATTTTTTTGCAGTAATGGTAACTGCCAAAATTTCAGCAGTTTTTGTATTTCATTATGATTTTTAACTTTTTTAAAATTAACTGGGACTTGTGTCTGCTATTTTGCTGTATATTTTAGAATGTAATGTTCTTGTTTATCTGTGTCATCCTCACAAGAGGATGTGTTTGTTGTCAAAGCATTCATCATTAAATTTAATTTTCTTCTATGGTAAGCAATTATATAGCTGAGTTCATAGTTTTCATTTGAGATACAATTAAGTATAAATCTTTTAATGTTTATTTAGTAAAATAATATTCATCTCATAAATTATTTATATATGAGCTTCCAAATTTTAATTCCAGGTAATTTGTAAGACAACAGTTGTAATTAAATTTTAAATTTTCCATTAAACTTGCTTTATACATTTTTTATTGCTGCATACATGAATTGAGTAAATTTATGATGTTTTCACTTTTATTCCCCAATTCCAACCCCCTTCCTTTTTCTCTTACAATTCTTCACCTCCCCTGCTAGACTCCCTTCTATTTCAAGTCTTCTTACTTGTGTAACCCACTATGTTTAATCTAATTTGTCTTTGATTACATATGTCCGACATGATTCATGTTCCATCAAATATCATAGATCAGTGGGTGTCTTATCGAGGAAAGAATCTTCTTCTCTATCAGCATTAGTCCTCATTGCTCATATTTATATAATTAGAATTCAGGAAATTAAAATATTGTCTTATTTGTTGATAAGAAGTAAAATATTTTACTGTTATTTATTTGATTTTGCAATATCTTACAAAGCAGCAAGTTTGCATATGAAATGTTCTAAACATTTCAAATTGTATCGTATTTATAATAATAAATTATTTATCCTGCATTTTTTGTGTTAGACATTTCTTCAGTATTTAATAGCTTCAAGCAATGACTCCTGTTTCTGAATTCACCTGAGTGCTTTCAAGAATTCTATTTTGGCAAGGTTTACTGACCTTTTGTAGTTGCTTAAGGGAACTTACAAAAGGACAGTAACCGTTTCTTAAGATTTAGTTAATTTTCCAAACACTCTCCTGCCTGAAGTATTTGTAAGTGTATTGAAGAGGTTTGGGAAGGCAGTGTGTTATGATTTACTACTTAGACATATTTTCTTTTCCCCTTGAAGTCACATAATCATGTTGTGAGAATTCTAAGTGGTTGTCTCTACGTGGTCTTTGAAATGTGCATATATAACCTTTTTTCAACAATTTTTCTGGAGTTAAGTCTCTCGTCCTTAATATCAATTGTTTACACCATGGCTCATCATTTCCAGAAGCTCTATACCATAGTATAATATCACATAGCCTCAACCAGGGCATCTGCTGCTTCAATCTTGTTTCAGACTTTCTTCCAATCTTTCCATCTCATGTCCCATGGCTGCAAGTCCTCTCCCATCCCCCTGAAGATGGTCAGTAACTTCAATTTCTGAGTCCTGAAGGTTTATGACTTGAGTTGATTTCCTTATCATGGCTTCTCTCCAACAAGACACTTGCCTTTCTTACGTTCCTATTATTCCTGTATACTAGTATCCAAGATTTTATTGCCCTCATTAGAATGCTTTTAGTTCTTTTATCATTTTCTTTGTCCTTGTGGGTTAGTGCTTTTATTTTAATGATGCAGGTTCCATTTAGGTCAGTTATGAGGAGGAGGCAGTGGGGAATGCACACTTCCACTGTTAGCTCAGGAGTTTCTAATATAATATGTTTTCCACTCCATGGTAGAGTGAATTCACCCTGGCTTTGGTTTTCTGTATACAAATTCAGAATAGGAAACTAGTCTCTCCAGATGTATAGTTTCAACGAGGAAACCCTCAATACCCAAACTGAGCAGTCATGATTAGTGAAAAAAATTTTTTGATTATGGCTTTATTGCTCCAGGGGTGAATTTCATATGGGTTATCTTTCCCGTTCTACCCTTTGTCCTATGTATAGAAATGGAATGACATTTGATTGATAGCTGTAAGAAGAAGCTGAGGACTGTCTATCCTTTTCCTTTTAAGAAGATTTTCTCTAAGCAACTAATGAAGCAGATTTTTGCATGCAAAGAAGTCTTCAAGAGTCTGTGGTTGAAATGTGAACAATATCTTGTGGACTTTATTTAAGGCATGTGTTCTATTCGCATATCAGATGTTTTCCTCTCCAGCTCTTCTCCATTTTTTTTTGAGAATGAATAAAATAGATGTATTTTATATATCTATATATTAAGCATTTCATACATTTTTGTGTGTCTGTATATATATATATATATATATATATATATATATATATAATGTATAATTTATATAATGGCTATCCTTGAAACAAACAAACATGGACCAAGTAGCTTAATTCCATTTTTCAGGCAACAGAAGTTACCTTAGAGTGAGACGCAGAGTCCTGGCTGGAAGCACAAGAGTATAGCGTTCAGGATTCATGATTTAAAGTCATTTCTCTGTAGTGAAATCATACTTGACCATTGACAGTGAAGACTCATTAATGAGTTCTTTACTTCCTCATCAGCAGAATTTTTATGTGTCTTCCATTCTGTGTGTATATGTGATTGGGAGCTTGCTCTATTCTTAATTCATAAAGCATCCAGCCTTTTGGATCATCATCTCTGTTTTCTTTTACTTCCAAGGTCTTTTGAAGACCCTTCTCAATTATCCTATATCTGTTAGGGAATCAGACTGAATGTAATCATCCTGATGGCTTCTTTTTTTCTATTTTTTTTTATTTCTACTCATACAGACTTAACAGGTACACCCGTCCCCTCCCTCCCTCCAACCTCCCACCGCCTGTGCCCCCCTCTCCTCTCCCTCCCTACCCATCCCCCAGTGCCTCCCCCTCCCATCACCGGAGCATCCTTAAATGTGCATGCCCAACTCTCCTCTGGGTCCTCCTCTCCGATGAGGTGCAAGGACCCAGTGGCATTTCACTGAACCCTTTCCTGTGTCCCACTTGAGCATAGGAACACTACTGTGGCTGTCAATCCCTTGCCTCCAAGGATCCTAGTGCCTTTAGTTCATGCTAGACTTTGTGGGGCCAATAGTGTGTTGGACATTGCGCAAGGCATCCAAAGACCAATTATGATTGCTTCGGCCCTAACTTGTGTGGAGTATCTTGCATATCATTGCTCCTCCCATCCTTGTGCTCTTACACTCTTACCACCCCCTCTTCCGCAAATTTCCCTGAGCTTCAGGATGGGGAGAGATTAGGCTGGCCTAGTTCTAGGTGGTTGATATAGAGTATCTGAAGTTCTGGATTATAGTTTGTTGATTTTTTTTTTCAGTTTTACTGCTCCTGCAATGCCCTTCACTCCATCCTGATGGGTATTGGATGTCACCACCTGGCCAGAGATAAAAAGCTGTTAAACTAGAGTCTTGTTATAAGAGTATATTCAAAGGTAGATGTAATAAAAGTAAGAAACCACAGTGAGGGAGGGGTCAATCACCCATTTGTAAAATGGTTACTTTTTATCTGCCAGATTATATGCCCTCCCCTTCTGATGAGATCATACCCCATCAGTTGCAAATGATCAGGAAGGAAAGTCTGTGAAGTTAACCAGATGTCTCATTACTTACTTGCAGTCCTTGATGGTGGCCTATTTTCTCTGCTGTAACATGGTCCCCTCTCTCCTTGTTTCTGGTGTGGCCCTCCTACCCCATCTCTCCTGTTCATAATCCTTGAAATTACTGTAGGTATTACAGAGATTTATCCTTGAGTGTCTCTAAGTGGGTTTGGTACTAGGATCCACTTATTAGGGAATACATATGGCACTTAATTTTCTGTGTCTGCGATACTTCACTCAATATGGCTAAAGAAATTGGTCTCTGAAAAGCATCCCTCTCACAGGAAGTGTTGTCCTTTGGAGTTTCTTTCTTTGGGGATCATAGCTCTGTCATTCCCAGGGCTCCTCTGTATTATCTCTTGATAAACAATAGAGAGAAATTCATAAAGTTTTGATGATTATTTATTTTCTTATTCCTGATTTCTAATTCCTATTATCATTTAGTGTTCTTTGTCTCAATTGCAAAGTAACTCCAAGAAGGTGGAGTTTCCATGAATTTAGACTTCAACATGTTCCCTAGATCATACCTCTCTGGGTAAGTGCTGCTCATTTACAATCATGGACCAAATCCACTCTTCTGCTGAGATTCTATATTGAACAATATGCAGTTTCTTTATCTTCAAACTCTTGGAAGGTTGTTGATTATAGTGGAGCAAAAGGTACTGATCTCCCCCAGATCCTGAGTAATACCCCTTCTTTTAGTCTTCCAATTTCGATAGAATTGGTGCATTTCACCGGAATTTTCTCTCGTTGTTTATCACAAAATTAAAACTCTTTCTTGAGTAAAACAGTTATGTTTCAGATCATATTGTTTTTCAGTTTGATTCCAATTGTTTTGGATCTGACAAATCTTTCTAGATTTTTCCTGAATTGTTTAAGTTCTTCCCTAAGTCTTCTACCACTGGGGGACATTTTCTTTCTTTCCTAGGTTCCATTTGGAATTTCCACTGAATTTTTGGCTTATAATGTAAGTCAAATCCTTAAGTATTTTTCATTTCCATAATTTTCATTCATGAGTTGCCTAGACAACCTTCTAAAATGTTGTGGCTTTGTACGTCTACAAGATGGTTTAACATATCACTTAACAATTTTTAGTTTCTTTATATAACCTAACTTATTTTTCATACTACCTTATCTTGCAGTTACTACAAATTGTCAAACCAGAAAATAAGAGTGAGAAATGAGAAATAAATGAATAAACATGCATATGAAATAATTTTATTCCTATATTATTATCAGGAAGTCAGTGTTTCTGAGTTACCTCCTCCCAACATGAGATGTTTCCTAATTTGCTCTCTGCCTGCCTGAGATTACTTTCTGCACTCAGAATCCCTCCTGTGGTCTCATTACTGCTGAAAACTGCCTTAGATATGTGTTTCATAGTCTGAAGCATTGGAAAGAGGTCAGTAAGTTGCTTCAAAGAAAGAAAATAAATTATGCTTATTTTAAATATTCCGTCTCCCTCTTTGTGACCCTAGCTGCTCATCAACTCTATTTTGTTCCAGTCGGTGTATTGGATATGCAAAGTTGATGGTTTTTTTCTGCTTCAAACACCACTGTAAACCAATGGAATAATAACAACAGATATAAACTCTAATACTTTGTAAGCAGATGAAAGAAATATCACAATTTAATAAGTTCAAGTTCCCTGTCTTTGTGTTGTTGTGCCTTTGCCTCTGTCATGTAACCTTCTCAAGCATATTAATGAATCCTCTTTGGAAAACAAATGGTCATCATAGCTCTCTTAAAATATGGTGTTTGGTTGCAATGAGACATACCTTCACCAGACTTGCATGATGGCTCACATATCAACATTCTTCCATAGACCAGTGAGGAACTTAGGAGAAAAAAACTACAGGCAGTGGGAACCTTAGAGACAAGAGCTAGACAGGTGAAAGGAAGCATTCCTATTGGTGGTCTACCCAAGAAAGGACTACTTAAACTGTCACAGGGTGCTTTGCCCCTACTAGAGCAGACAATTTGAAGGGAATCTGGCAGACAGGCATGAGGGTGGGAGGAGAGAGATGAGGTGGTGAAGGGAGGGGAGTGAAGGGTGGGAGAGGAAGGGAGGGAAGATGGAAGAGGAAGGGAGGAGGAGGAGAGGAAGAAAGGAAGGTGGGACAGGAAGGGAGGAGGGAAGAAGGAGGGACAACCACCCATTATGTTTGTGTAAAAGGAGAATTCTTAATAAACAAATAATAGTCATTGGTATTTTTTTCCTAATCACATTGCCTGCCTTTTTCTGAATAGGAACTTCAGAACTTTATTATTCTCCATGACACATTTACCAAGGGAACAGAGGAAACAGCTTCATCAGGCGATGGTCACCACAGCAGGTTTGTTTCTGAGAAATGAGAGCCTGACCTTCCTCACCATCTCGAAGGCCCAGCTCTTAGCACTCAGCTCTGGTGGCATCGCTTCCTCCCAGAGCAAGGCAGGCATGAGCACTTATGTCAACATGTAACTTTCCCTCTCTGGGGAATGTTGAATGAGGCCCTGTAATCGTTACATGATAAAATTCTATAGATTCTGCTACAGTAATTTTCTGCTATAGAATTATTTTCCCAGACAGGAGCTCATCTATCCCAGAGTAGCTTAAACCACTAAGCATCATTCTGTCTTCTGCTCCTCCTCCAGCTCACGAAAGCCTTTGTGAGTGCTAGGCAAGCACTCTACCAACCCATCCATGTCCCTGGAACATGTGATATGCTTTCATAAAATCATATTTTCTCTGTATCTGTATGACATTCATTTAACAATGTCTAATTATAAGCAGAGTTTTTTTTTTATTTCCAAACTGTATGACTTCTGGAAAGCAACCAGCAACCTCAAACTAGAGTGAAAATGACATGTTGAAGTCTAGTCCAGGTCATGAATTTGTTATGATTTTGTCATGAAAAATTAGGTTTTTCTTCTTTTTCTTACCATAGTTTCCTTTTCCCTCTAAAACTTCCAGAAAAGAGAATGGTGATAATATTATGACATTTCTCCTTCTCCCTAGTTCATACATAAGCCTTGTTTATAAAAGTTACTTAAAAAAGCCAGGCATAACCTGTAATCCTATTACAAGAGCTTGAGGAAGGCACTGATACCAAACAGAAATAAACCTACTGCAATACCGAACATATATATTTTATTTAATTTGAAAATATTTCTTTTGTAGGAAAGATGGTTTCATCGTTGTCTTAGAATCTTCAGTCATTAGCATTGTGTTTGGTGTACAATATGGGCTAAATAACTATTTTGTTATACATAAAAAGCTCACTGACTTCATAAAATATTAATCACTTTATAATTCCTGGATTTAGTTTGGAGAGAATGAGAACTGAAAATTTCTGTAGTTCCAAGTATTTCTAAAATTTTACTATGGCTATCTGTCTAAAATCCTTTTTGACTTGAATATATATTTCATTTTCTTTTTCCATTTTCAATGTTGCTGTGTGTGTGTGTGTTTGGTACTTGGGTTTGAATCTAGGCTTCATGCTTGCTAGGCAAGTGCTTTATCATTGAACTATATTCCAAGCTCACTCAATGTTGCTTTTTTGACGAAATACTTCCTTGCCATGTTTCTTTTCCTTCCTTTACATAGATTTACATGTGTCATTTTGAGAGGTAGTTTCTTAGTGTATTTGAAATTAATTTAATACACAAACTAGGCAGCTCATAAACAATAGAAATTTGTTTTCTAAAGTTTGAAGACTGGAAAGTTCATATTAAGGTGCCATCAGGACTAATGTCTAGGGATACTGCTCCTTGGTACAGGGATATATCTTGTTGAAAATCCTCTATGAAGACCAGGTACAGTTGTGCATACCTGTAATTTAATAATGAGTAGTCTGACAAAGGAGCTAGACATGAGTATGAGGGTAGTCTGGGATATATAATGAGTGTATGAGATCTTATCTCTCTCTCTTTCTCTCACTCTCTCTCTCTCTCACACACAAATGCACACATGCACTTTTACAAAAGTTCTTGAACCCTTATTTATGCAAGCTCTTGCTTGAGAAGTTACACCCTTCTGATCTTATAACCTCGGAAAAACTTCTTTGAATATTGTCCTGCGAATCTTGTTGATTAGATTTCAAAATGTGAATGTGAGTGAACACAATTGATTTATTGTTGGTGGCTTAATCAAAAACTGTAGAGCGCTTATTTAAAACAGAAACACAAACACCACTATTTAATGGGACAGAGAGAACATAAAAAGCATTCATGTAGTTACTCCCAAGTTATAACTGTCAACATACAAGTAATTTGCATTCATTCCTTACTTTCCTCAATTACTCTACCTTGCTATCTTATTTAAAAGCAATCACAGTTATCATGCAAATAAATATTCCATTAGGCAGTTGTAAGTCATAAGGATTCAATGCTTCCTTTAAAAGGGTTCAATTGTGGGCTGCGGAGATGGCTTCAGGGTTGAAGCTTTTGCCTCCAAAGCAAAAGCAACTGAATTAGAATCCTCAGATCCCATTTAAAAATACCCATCAGAAATGGTATCAGCCTTCACTTCCAGCCCTAGAGGTGAAACCTTACACATCTCCCAGAGCAACCAATAAGGAGGTAGAACAATCTAGGACGATTCCTGATGTCATCCGTGGGCCTCCACAGGCATGCACACTCATATGCCCACTTGTACGCATACATAGCCCACCCCCGTACACATATATAAAAAATAAAAAGATCACATTGTGGGTGATCACACAGATAGGGGGATGGTTCGTGCTTGTAAACTCAGCATTAGGGATGCTGAGAAAGAAAAGTTCTAGGTTAGCCTCGCCTTAAAAAAACTTAAAAAAGCCAGATTTTCTTACAATACTTTTAATTGGAAGAAACGGATTTCTAAATTTTTTGTTACGGTAGTGCGTGTAGTGATTTCCAAATATAAAAACTAACCTTTGACTAATTTTTGTTTTGGTAAAATAGAGAATACTTATAGGAAAAGGCTCTCGTAATTGCAGGGTGACAAACATTGTCCGGTGTCCTTGCACACAGTTCTCTTCCAGCCTCTCTGGTTCCCTCTGTCTGCACTTGGCTGAGGTCAGCAGGCCAAGCAGCCCAGTGTGTCCCCTCTCCATCACCACACATTCTAGTGATACACAATTCCCCACGAGTTACCCCGAAGTGCAGTGCAAACCGTACTCCAACATAACACTGCGGGTTCATGCTTCGCTGGACGTAGTCCCTAAGAATCACTCTGCAAAGTCTCACACCAACTGTTTCCACTTGCTTTCATTTCATATGTCACATTAATAGCAGGGAGGAGACGATTGCTAATGGTTTTTTTCTTGGAAATTAATCTGTCAAACTGGCAAAAATATACCATTCTAGCAGATGTGGAGGGACTCTTCCATTTAACACCCTAAGCAGACTCGCACACTTAACAAAAGCCTCACAAGATTAAGTCATCGATGAGAAAGTCCATTAGGAACAGGAAAACTTAGCACACAGACAGGGGGATGAGCAGACGTTCAGTGCAATGGGCTCTCAAAAATTAAGGAAACTAAATTTAGCTTTTAAGTCATGATGGTTGAATTCTAATGATGTGTCATAGGCTGGAGACAGATGTGTACAGGAAGTGTCAGGCCTTAACATATTATTTCATGTTGTAATGTTCTACACGGAGCTTGAATTTGTGGCCCTGTGGCGGAAAGAGATCTTTTCAGACAGCTGCATATGAAATCAGCTTTCTAATTCTCTGCTGGTAGTCATTAAAAAGATTTTTAAAAGTTATTTTATGGCCTTAAAATTAGATGAGGGCATCTAGCAAGCAGAGGCTTTGTGAGCACGTGAACCGGTGTGCACGTAGATGTGTGTGCATGTGGCGGAGGTCAGAGGTCATGTGCTATTCCTCAGACATTGTTGACCTTTGTTTTGAGACAGGGTCTCTCAGTGGCTTGGTACAAAGGCGAGGCTGGCTGTCTATGCACCTCAGAGCGCCGCTTGTCTGTACTGCAGACCAGTATTGCAAGCACGTGCCTCCATTCCCTGGCTTTTTTTTTTTAAAAAATGAAGGTTATGATTATTGTTCTTGTGCTCACAGGACAAGCATGTCACCTACTGAGTCTTTCCTCCGAACTCCAGAATGCTTTGTTTGGTCATCCAGAAAAAATCATTCTTTGCTGCAGTAATGACACTTCTGTCAGTCAGAGGAGGAGAGTCTGACAGAGCCAAACATAACGATGTCAGTGCAGGTTTAGCGTGTCTCTAGGGTGGATCTTCTTGCTTCAGCACTTGATGTGCTAGATATTCCTTTCACGTTTCTTGTTTCTTATCCATTGGCTGATTTCAGATCTCTAATGTGCTGTTCTTTTCACTCTTACACGACAACATACATTTAAGAATTGTCACAAACTTATTTCAATTTTTCTATATTTTACTTTTCATTTCTTTGTTAGTTTGTGAGGATCCTCTGTTAGATGGAATCTTGCAGAATTATAGTTCAATACAGTTTACTGATTTATTTCTTATGGAAGAATCTCTTGTGTGAGATTCTTTTTCCTATGATGTTTTACTATGTTTCACTTGACCTGTATTAACAGACACATCTTTCACATATATTATTTTACTGCACACCTTGAAATATCCTAACAAGAAATATGATACAATTCTTTTTCTCAAAATGAGGGGAAGGTTTGTAAGTGCAAAGGATGATATTATTGTCCTTTTTATACTGGAGTATCAAAATTTGACACATTAATATCTAAAGGCAAGTATCCATTAAATGTAATAAGAATTGGGTTAAATAAGATTCCTCTGTTGACAAAAGTGATTGTATTTCTGTAATTCTAAGGACAGACAGAAAAAGCAGAAAAAGTTGAAACCCAGAGTACTAAATTGTAGTACTTTTATGGTAAGGAGAAGTGAAAACATGCCAATATTGTATCATAAGTAACATAAGTATCATATTGTATCATAAGTAATGTTAAGTAATGGGTAAGTAGTTTTTGGAATATGATTCAATAAGCTCCACAGATACATATTAATTAATAAAAATGACTTCCAAAGTTATCCTATTCATTGGAAATTATATAAAACATCCATGAGAAAGTTGCAAAGTCAAATGAATGTGTGCTCAATTTTTTTATGAATTATGGTGATTTGGGGCTAATAGCATTGGTGCCTTATGGATTCCTCTCCTTGAGTTCTCTGTTTTCTGTTAGATAAAACATCAACACTTGAATTATAACTTGATGAATATTAAACTCTTGGATACTTAGTCTTGGTTGACTATACCTGGGATTAATAGATTAACTGTCAGACCATCTGGAGAGAGTATCTGGATTGAGATATTTCCAACAGAAAGTTCAGTTCTAAATATGGATGGAACCTTTCAGTAGCCCAGATAAAAGGAGTAACAGACAGAATAGCTCTGGGGTCCTCTTGCTGGAAACTCATCTTCCTTCCTGCTGCCTTCAGGAGCCAGCTTCTTCCACCCTCCATAATGCATGCGACTTAAACTGTCTCTGGTTTCTACTGTCTGCTATGTTCTCTCTGCCGTGATGGACTGTGTCTTCCCTGTGGAAGGAAAAGCCAAATAAATTTCTTTTTTCCTGCAAGCTTGGGCCTGAGTACTGTCTCACAGCAGCAGAAAGACAGACAATGCTTTTATAAAAATTAACATCACTTTTCAAGCTCCATTCAATAAGTGTGACCTAGAACAGCATCCAGCTATTGCAAGGAAATGTACTTGGTTATTTTGTAACATGAAATAACAACATGATAAAATCTTAAGACAGGAGAAAGGAAGAATTCACTTAGCTATTGTAAAGGTTTTTTTCAATCTAGTAGAAAATTTGAAAACTTTTGTAATCAGCTGTTGGGGAAAGCAAGAACGAGTGCTGAGTTTTATGAAAACATCTTAAATGTAACTTGCCAAACATCATTCCTTTATCTGGGAGGCAGACAGTAAGTATACTGTCCTTTACGCCTGCAGTCATTTTCACTGTGCTCCACCTGTGACAAACCTTCCTGTGCAAAAATCAAAGACAGTGGCTCACAAAAATTGCTATTTCATAAGTATGGATTTCTTTTGATCTATTTTTGGTTTTCTTGACTGTAACTTTGTGTCTACATGTTATTTATCTCATTTTTTCCCATCACTATTCTATTCAATCTTAAAACTTAACAAATAAAATACAATTTAATATATAAAGATAATCTTTAAGATTGAAATGCCATATGACCCTGCTATACCACTTTTGGGAATAACCCCCCATACATCAAAAATTCACTTTGATAGCACAAGCATGACCATGTTCATAGCAGCACTGTTTACAATAGCAAAGTCATGGAATCCAAATGCCCAACAGTTGACGAATGGATAAGGAAAATGTAGTACATTTATACAATGGAATACTACTCAGCCATCAAAAATGATGATTTAATGCAATTTGCTAGGAAATGGATGGAATTAGAAACAATTATACTGAGTGAAGTATCCCAGACATGGAAAATTAAGTGCCGTGTGTACTCCCTAATAGGTGGATCCTAGTACCAAACTCACTTAGAGACACTCAAAGACAAATCTCTGTAATACCTACAGTAATTGTAAAGATTATAAACAGGAGGGATGGGGAAGGAAGGCCCCACCAGGAACAGAGGGGACCAAGTTATAGCAGAGAAAATAGGCCACCATCAAGGACTGCAAATAAGTAATGAGACATCTGATTAAGTTCACAGACTTTCCTTCCTGATCATTTTCAACTGATGGGGTACGATCTTAGTAGAAGGGGAGGGCATATAGGCTACCAGATAGAAGGCAACCATTTGGCAAATGAATGATTGACCCCTCTCTCACCGCGGTCTCCTACTTCTATTCCATCTACTTTTGAATATACTCTTATAACAAGACTCTAATTTAACAGGATTTTATCTCTGGCCAGGGGGTGACATCCAATACCCATCAGGATGGAACCAAGGGCATTGCAGGAACAGCAAAACTGAAAAAAAAAACCCAACAAACCATAATTCAGAACATCAGAGACTATATCAACCACCTGAAATCAGGCCTGCCTAATCTCTCCCCATCCTGAAGCTCAGGGAAATTTACAGAAGAGGGGGCGGTAAGATTCTAAGAGCACAAGGATGGGAGGAGTCAAGATATGCAAGATACTCCACACAAGTTAGGGCCGAAGCAATTGTAACAGGACTCTGCATGATCTGCGCAATGACCAACATATCATTGACCCCTCAAATTCTAGCATGGACTAAAGGCACTAGGATCCTTAGAAGCAAGGGATTAACAGTCACAATAGTGTTCCTATACTAAAGGGGAACACAAGAAAGAGTTCTAGGAATTGCCACTGAGTCCTTACACCTCATCAAAGAGGAGGACCCAGAGGAAAGTTTGATATACTTATTAAAGGATGCTTCAGAGATGGGGGGAGGGGGCACTGGGGGAAAGGGAGGAAGAGGGTAAAGGAAGGGTCAAAGCGGGGAGGGAACAAGGAGGTCCAGGGAGGGGTGGAGGGACGGAGGGGACAGGGGTTCCTATTATATTTGTATGAGCAGAAAAATAAAAAAAGATAATCTTTAAAATATTATTTATGGAGAAACACAAATGCATTTATAGCACATAATGCTACAAATACATATATATTTACATTCATGAGATACATTATGTATATTATGCAGTTATGGAACAACACATTATCATTAAGAAGATGGGAACTAGCTGTTCCATCTGCCCATAGTTCAGTGAATGGGGATAAATATCTAGAATAAAAACTTTCAACACGTGTATGCATTTTATCTGGTAACAATACAGGTTTCATTGACGTCATATGCTCATGTGTCAGTATGTGTGTATGCAGTGAATAATGATCTGGAAATAGAAATAGCTTTAGAAATACTAATGTTGTATATCAGAACTAAGTCAAACACACACACACACACACACATATATTTCTTTTTAAAAGCATAAGCATAGAAATTGAGCTTAAATGGCAAGAGAGGCAGCCATGTTGACAGTGGACCTACCTGGGCTTTGCTCAGCTGTGGACAGAGGATAAACTCATGGGCCCCCTACAGAGCACTAATCTGAATTAAGTGTATGTTTCCTCTTCATATTGATGATTTTGTTCTGAGTCTAATGATACAGGTTTATTTTCTTCTGCAAAACAAAGAATCAAGACATGTTTAGAGATTGACAAGGTGGTCATTGGTAAAGAAGTTAGAAGTTAAAGTCCTCAAGGGAACAGCCCACAGTCCCCCAAATATTAGGGAAAATATGTTTTAACTTTCAGAAGTTCAGACAAGAGCACAGGTGAGAGAGGCCTTTGCTGTTTGAAAGCTCAAAGAACATACGAAAAACCATCTTGGAAGCTCTGAAGATGCCACCTATGCCATGATATTTTAAGACACTAAATTGTAGTAATGTATTACAGTAGCCATAGAAAACAATCTCTTGTTTGTTCAGGGAAGGGTTTAGAAGTTAGGGGTTAAAATACTGACTAAGGAAACTCAACAATGCATAAAGATCATACTATCAAAACAGGCAGAGATCTTCACTAAGCAAGTAAGTTTGATTCATGTTTTTCTGGCACAAAGATAAAAGAGAAAAATCTTTTGTCACTGCTTAAAGATATGCTTGAAGTTGTAGCATGGAAGTATTGAAGTGTCCTTTTTCAGAAAACTCTTAAGAAACATCAAGGAAAATTCTTGGAGCCACGTATTAGGAAAAGATACAGAGGTTTGTCATTCACTTCTCTCTTTTTTTTTTTGAAGTGAAAATATATTCACATAAATTAGAGAATTGTGAAATTTTGTTTAAATTGATATATTAATCTTAATTGCAAAATAAGAAAGATGCCAGTTTTTAATGCATATGCAAAAAATAACAACCCATTGAAAAGTAACTATGAGTTAATATCATTGCAAAATTTCTGAAGAGAAATATGGGGACATCACACATTCAGTAAAACATAGAACATAAACACAGATTGAAGCAATTTTTTCCATTTGAGTAATTCATCTTTTGGGAGTGTACTATAAAGTGATACTTAAGTAGAGATAAATCAGAAAGTTAATCACTTAAGAAGCATGCTGTGTTTTGCAGGACGTAGTCTAATATGTATGATATCTTTTGCCATTCCACGTTTTCCCGGTGGCTGGAGAGAATACACTAAGCCTAGGTGGGAAGGAGAGATAACGTCCTTCATGCATGTCTCTTTTTTTCTTCTTTCTTTCTTTTTGGTGTAATTTTTATTTTTTTAAGTCATCATTTTACATATACATCCATATAATACAGGTTAAATAACTTGGATACATAGTATACCATGTATCCTTAAATAAAATTGTGTAAAAATAAGCATCATGTATACTCATTGAAGAGATATGCAGTATATATTACCAAATTTTAAAAAGTTGCAAAACCACCTACACTTGTATATAAAAGAACTAAAAATCCTTTATATTACTATAAATATAATATGTATATACATGAGTATATAAAGTGAGTGTATATATCTGTATATATATTTATGTATAAATATAAATGAATTTATGCATAATTTTAAGAGTATATTCCAGAGAGAATTAGAGTATCTCAGGTAGAGGACAAAAAATATACTTAAAAGTCTTAGGAATTTTTACTCATCACTTCATATTTTGGGACTTTTCAGTGTCTTTATTTTTTTAAACTTAAATCTTAAACTTAAAAAATTACCTAATTCTTGAGGGACAAGGAATTGCTTTTCTATTCTTTATTTTTTAAATTGTACAATTTCAGGGTTTCAGTACACCACTTCTACCCATACAGAGTATACTTCCCTGATCCCTTTGTAACATTTAGTTACCCCAACTTTTTCCTCTTCTAGCCATTTCCATCCTATTTTCAAGTCCTGCCTCACACATCAGATCCCATGCATGAGAGGAAGGGTACCATGCTTCTGTTTCTGACTGTGACATACCAGTTAAGTTAATGGAGACCTCTCCAGTTCTACACTTTTTCCTACTATGACATAATTTAATTCTTTATGAATAAATTAAACTCTATGTTTTATATTTATCACATTTCCTTTTTTCTTAATTATCTGCATGTTATACAAGTATATGCACATGTGGGTGGAGGTTAGAGTTCATGATCATGTGTCTTTTATAGTTTTCCACCTCAGTTTTTGGGATATGATCTCTTCATTGAATCTGGAACTTGCAAATTGGCTAGACTGCCTAAGCAACAAGCTTCAAGGATTGTTATATCACTTGTTCCCCCTCTCCAACCTCTGACCCCACACCCAGACACTTGTCACCACACCTGCCTTTTATGGTGCAGCAAGCATTGTATCCACTCAGCCATCTCATAGACTGTGTAATCTGCTTTTAAATCCAATGACTGCATATTTCATGAATGTCTTTCTGGATAGATAAGTATCTCATTTCCTTTCAATGTTTGGATGGCATTGTGAGGTTGCCAGTTGTAGCTTAGATGCAGCTCAAAATGGTAAAATCTTATTAATACTGGGATAAATTCAATCTTGTTTTCAAAATCTTATTTCATGAAATCATTTAAATGAGTAAAAAGGAAACATGTTTTAATGTTTAGTGTCCATCTTCATTTAAGACTTATAGTGCAGCTAAAGTCAATGTCTTACCAAACATTTATTTGTGAAATATTTTTATTGATATGTGATAAGCTATGGGCTTATAACGGCAGAGATTATGTTCTTGTTTTAGAAGCTACTGCTGGCCCAGGTTCTGAACACGTCAGGAATATGATGTACACAGTGCATAAAGTTTTTCTAAGTTTTAATGGGTCTTTTCCAGTTTTCCAACCGATGTTATTTCCTGTGAGAAAGGAAGTAGATTAGTGCATGAGCCTCTCTAGGTGTTCTCACCTCTCTGTAAGTAATACCATTCCAGGTTACCACTCTATGCCTGGAACCCTACTATTACACCAAAGTGTCCCCTTGCCTTTCTTATGCATAGGGTTTCCTTAGACTTATCCCTTATGTTTTTCCTTTTTGGACTTTCTCTTTGGTTTTGATAAAAATTTTAAAACAGTGTTATATGAATATGTGACATATGTCTTGTAGGGTACTTCCACTTTACCCTATTTCTTGACTACCTTTTTTATACATGGTATTTCTTTTTTCCATTTTCACTGAGATTATTTTTGCAGTATATGTTGCTTGATTCAATTTGAAGTTTAATTTTATATGTATATTCAAACCTACAAACCTTGACTAATGACTGATTATGCTTGCATGTATCTCACACTATTTGATTAATTGTATATTTTTATAGTCTTTTAATGATTGTTTTTTGGCACGCATGTGTATATGTGTGTGCAGGTGTATGTACAAGAGGGTACTTGAGTGTGTGTGTGTGTGTATGTGTGTGCCTGTGGAGGCCCAAGAGTAACTTTCAAGAATCACCCTGCATTGCTGTATCTTATTTTGCTTTGCTCTCTGATTTCCTAGGTCTTTGGGCAGCAGTCTTGTTTTCTATGAAGAGGGTTATTAAAGTGCTGAGCCGAAAGTTCCTTGAAACTTGTGTATCATGGGTCCTGACTTTCCACATGTGCTTCACCAACACACTTGTCATCTGACATCTCTGTTTAGAGTTCAGCTTTTCAGATGTCTTCACCTGCATTTCTTGATTTCCTACCCTGTGTGTGTAAGGTGATGGAGTACTGACTTGAAAGTAAATTGCACAAGGAAGTTCTAAGATCTTTAGTTTTTGCATTCTGAGAGATTACTTCCATTATTTCTCTACTGTTATTTCCAACCTTGTATTCTTCCTTTCTAACTATAAGAATGATCTTTAATACTGCGATTCTCATCTCCTGTTACAAACTGAGAAAAATAATTCAAGAAAAAGCTAGTACAAATCTGGTAGTCTAGAAGTAAATGTTTGTGTATTTCCAGTTCTTGTTTGCGATGATTTCACTCAAAAGCTTTCAAGTAATTAATTTATGCTCCTTTAACTTCATAATAATTTCCATTACAAACATTGGTCAGTCATAATGAGAAGTTCCTGCCAAATTTTGGTAATTCTTTAATATTATGCTTTGGTAAATATATGCTATATATTGATGATATTCATGGCCATTGTGTTATGCTGGACACAAATGGCCCTTTCTGATGATACATTTTCTTTAGGTGCAAAATATTTGTTGAATTATGTTAACAATGACCCTCTTTGTTAATATTTTTTAACTGTTTTCTTCTCCAATTTCCAACTGCTTGAAATTAAGTTATCCAAGTAACTCTTCTAATTTTCTTTTTTTGTTTTTATTTTTCTCCTCTGTTCATCCAAAAATTTGGATAAACTTTTTCCCACATTTAATTGTCACATTTAATTTTTTCTAGTCTTGAGAATTTTAATCAATAAACATTTAATTTAGCTTTCATTAGCTGTTTCGTAGTCCACATGTTCATTTTGTAGCCTTGTCCTATCTCATCACTCAAATAATTGTCATACTTTTCTAATGATATTAGAAATTGTTTTTATAGAATTATTTTTTTTGCATGTATGTGCTGGTGCTAGTGAGTGAGTGTGTGGGGATGTATATAGATGTGTGTGTGTGTGTGTGTGTGTGTGTGTGTGTGTGTGTTGTATGTGTGTGTTGGAGGACACTGTGGAGGCCAATTGCTCTGCCTCCTTATTGCTTTGCTCTGGGATTTCCCAGGCTCCACCGTGTAGGGTTGGAAGTGTAGGCTGCTGCCATTTCTGACTGACATTATTGTGTGAGATCTGGATATCCTGACAAAAATCCCTTTGTTTTCAAGGCCAAAGTCTTAACCACGGAGCTGTCTCTCTAGCCACTATTTTTTATTCTGACAGCCTTTTCCTTATTATGTGTTTTTATTTCCTGTTTTTTACATTGTCAATATCTTATCTAATTTATCATTAAGAGGTTGGGTCTTCACAGTTTTGGAAACACCATATGTATGCATGATGAAACTTATCCACTTAGCCTCTATATGCAATCTAAATGATACAAGTATGTTTGTCTGATGCAACTTTTCAATATGTTGTTTACTTGTAGTACTATAGGATTTGTTTTTTCCCTCAGATAACAGTATAGAATTAGAAATTATGTTTTCTTCAACAATTTTGAGGTCAAGACAAATAGAAATATTGTTATCTTTAATATTTTTGACAAGCTTACCCAAAACTCAAAGATATTCAGATGGCATAAAGGAACATGAGGAAAACACTTAGAAAGCATGGATATGCTATACCTATGGGACTTGAACATTAATTTTACTTATTACTATCACTTGTATACTCACTTATAGTATGATTAGAAGATATATAGTATCTTGTTGAATATCCATTTTTTGGGGAAGGGGACAGACTATATTTTTGTTACACTGCTAGCAGTTAATTTTATAATGTAAGCCTTGGATTTAAAAAAATTCTCTTAGAATTTTATACATGAATACAACGAATTTATGATATTTCCATACTTTAATTCCCAATCCCATCTCTGAACTTTATTCCCATTACAACTCTTTTTCTTTCTATCAGTCTCCCTCCTACTTTCATGTGTTTTTGTTGTGTGGCTCACTGAGTTTCATCTGGGTTGCCTTTGATTGTATGTGTGTGAGAACTTGCTAGAGTATGAGTCACATACCAGTTTGTATATCACAGAGGAAGCATCCTCCCTCCCCTTGGAGCATCAACAAATAGCAGACTCTCGGAAGGGAATGGGTTTTCTTGAGATCTTTCCAAGTATAGGACATTCTAATGCTTCTACAAAACTTCCTTGAGAGTAAGAATTGTGAATCTAGAGTCTGAGGGCCAACTTAGGGAAGCCAAGGTTGTAGGAAGACTCAGTGTCTACATATTATGCTGACTTAAAACTCCAATTTGTGTGATGAGAATCTTGTCCTTAGGGTTCTATCCTGGTTACTCATTTCATTGTTTAACAAAGAATGAGAACAAAACTTAGGTGACAAGGGTTTAATTGGAACACAATTCCAGGTTGCATTTCATCATTGAGAGGAAGTTACAGCAGCAAGAGTTTGAAGCCACAAACAATATCACATCTGTAGTCAGATCAGACAGAGAGACAAATCAATACTTGTTTGTTGTATGCTCATAATTAGTTAATTTCTACCATTTTAGGCACTGTATATTTTTAAACCCAGAGAATGGTGCTTCCCTCTTTTAGGCTGTGTATTCCCACATTCATCCATTAATGAAATATAGGCATTCCTAGAGGTCAACATTAATCTTGAGAATCACTGTTAGGTGTGCCTACTATTGTATGGGCTTCTTTTCCTTTGGACATAACATTATGCTGTCTTGGACAGTATAAGATAGTTGTTATGAAGTAACTTGGAACATTCCATCAGGGATGGAGGCTCAAAATTGTCAGGAAGGTCTTGAAATTGACATAGTTATGGCCTTCTTTCCCATGGTAAAAGGAAATCACTCACAAATATGGCTAACTTTGCCCACAAACATGGATTAACTAGCTTCTCAATTGTACCTCTCTTTATCCTGACTTCCTAAATATCTGGTACCTCTGATCCTTGAACTTCTTTAAGAATAACTTTTGCCTTTATCTACCACTGGCTAAGGATCTCATTTTCTTATGTAGGACAGTTAAGTTACCTACCATCTGAATGTAATCTGCTTTGAAAATGGTGCTTTGTTATCATGGTTTGCTCTGCTTTTCACATTAAGAAAAAAAAACCTATAAAGTTAGCGTGTACTAAATAAGGTTTTTCTTAGCTAAATCATATACTAGTTACTCTTGCATATTGCTGTGAGAGAACACCCAAAGTCAAACAACTTAAAGGGAAAAAAGGAAATTTATTCAGCTTTAAGATTCAGAGGAGAGTTACAGTCTTTAATGGTGGGAAAAGCATGGCTGGCTGGTAGAAGCTGGAGACAGGCTAAGTCCTGTCCTTCATGAAGTCAGAAAGCTGCTGTATGCAAGCTCAAGAGCCTACTCACATACTCAAGAAGGGTGGGTCTAATCAACCTCAACATTACCCCTTGCAGCTGTCTTCTTCCAGCAAGGCTTTACCTCTCAAAGGTGTCATGATCTTCCCAAACATATGAGCCTGTACAGGACACATTTCAAACGGTGACATTCTACTCCCTGGCTCCTTTATGCTCATTGACATTTTGTTATGCAACCCATACTCAGTCCATCTTTAAAAGCCCCATAGACTACATTAGTAGTCTAAAAGTCCAAAGTCCAAAGCCTCCTGTAAAATCAAAAAGCAAGTTACACACTTCCAACATACAATGGCACAGAGTAAATATTCCCATTCCAAAAGGGAGGGATGGGGGGGAAAGATTGGTCCATAAAAAGACTGAAAACTAGCAGGACAAAGTCCAAATACTGCAGTTACATGACATGACCAATGGGTAAGACCCTTGTTGAAATAATCCTCAGTTCCAAAGGACTTGGGTTCTACCCCTCCAATGCAGCTTCCTGTAGAACACATCAGTGTCTTGGGCTTGTTCCTGCCAGGGTATACAATTCTCCTTGGCAAATGTCCTACATTGACTGTGGCATCTCTAATGTCTTCACATCTCAATGGCAAGCCAGCCTTTAACTCTACAACACAAACTGCCCTTCTTGGGCCTCTAAACGTGATGCCTTATTTCTGTCATTCTCTGAAACTTTGGAGGAGAGTTCCATAACCTCCTCTCTCTTGAACCTTTGATTCCTCTAAAATCAGAATCACATGGATGACTTTGCCAAGTTTTATTATATAGTCACAGATGGTTCAGCTTTTCCACGCTAATGCGGGGAAAGAGGAGTAATTTCCTTTGGAATGTTTACCTTTAGCTCTTCCCTTCCAAAAGAATTTGCATCCTTATGGGTGAGAGTTTTCTCTGAGAATATTGCCCTCAGTGTAATGCCTCTCCTATAATCCAAATGAAGAGAATGTGTTGATTTACTAATGGAATTAATCTGTTTAACAACAATCATCATTTTGGTCATTTTGTTTTCTATCTCTTCCTGGTTCAGCTCTTCAAATTTGCCATGGAATTTTTCCTCATTAGACCTCATAGCTTTTGTTTCTTTCTGCCTGATTCCTTTCTTTTTCATAGCTCTAAACAAGAGTGCTAAAAAATAACCATGTCACATTGTCAAAACTATATTGCCTTGAAATTTCCTCCACTAAGCATTCAAGTTTAGGTTCAGGCAAGCTTACAGGATGATGGCAAACCTTCACTAAACTCTCTGCCAATACATGGCTCCATTTGCCACTCATCCAGTTCCAAGCAGTCTTTGTTCCCCTCTGGACCATCACAAGTTGATCTTCCACTGCATATATCTCTTACAGCACTGCTATCTTCCAAGCTCTCACAAGAAAGGCATTTTTGGCCCTTTTGCTCTGGTTGTCAGGAAAAAAAGGCTTTACCAGCACTAGGTCCCCAAATTCTCTGGATTTCTCCCCCGAAAAGTTCCAAAGCTAGGCTAGCTACATCATTACAATTGCCATACTTATACCCTACTATTTGGTACTAATTTCTGTACTAGTTACTCTTTCATGTTGTTGTGGGATCACCCAAAGTCAAACAACTTAAAGAGAGAAAGGAAGACTTATTCAGCTTATGGTTCCAGAGGTGAACTGCAGATCTTTATGATAGGAAAAGCATGGCAGAAGCTGGAGACAGACTAAGTCACATCCTTCATTGAGACAAAGAACTGCTGCATGCAAACTCAAGAGCCAACTCACATACTCAAGCAGGATGGGGCTAACCAACCTCAAGGCCCACCCCTTGTGACTCTCTTCTTCCAGCAAGGCTTCATCTCCTAAAGGTGTCATGACCTTCCCAAACACGGGGGACACATGACACATTATACGATTTGGGTGGTGTGCTAGTTGGGTAGAAAAGTGTTGAGAGAATGACAGTTGGAGGTGACCTGTGCATTCACTATGATCATGGCATTTGTAAGGATGCAAAGATTCCTTTGTACTGTGATGGAAAATGCATTGACTTTGAAAGGATTGATTTTTCTATGAAAATCTGAAGCTGGAAATGAAAGACTTAAAAATACTCTGTTTAAGAAAATGTGGTCAAATGTATAGACTGCCACATTGAGAACTAATGGAGTGCTCCATCAGAACTAAGAGGATCAGCTACCCATGTCAGTAAACCTTATTTAAATGTCTAGACCCAGCAACATTAAACATGCTTGCCATCAAGGACAACAATTCCTATTTCTCAACCCAAAAGATCTGTCAGTCTACATTTCCCCCCATCATCCCGGAGGAGTGATAGTATATATAGCTTAAAGGCTAATGTTTCTATTTTTATAGTTAGTGTAACAGTGAGTAACTTTAAATAACAAAATTTTATTATCTTACAGTTTTGAAGCTGGAAGTGAAAAATATATATCACCAAGTTAAACTCAATGTGTTAAAATATGTGCTCATAGGCTAGGGAGATGACTTAGGGCTTAAACTCTTTGCCTCACAAGTGAAAGGACCTGAGTTTGTATTCCCAGTTCCCATGCAGTTTTCTTGTGGTTAACTGGATTCTCTCCTCTAAGAAAAGTTTCTTAGATATATAAACACAATTTTCCCCACAGGGCTTTCTGTCGTGAGGCTAGGATGTTATCCTTGTGAAGTCCTGGTAGAATAATACCTCCATCACAGGGCAGCTTAGAGCCAAAGCAAATGCCTCCAGATCTTTGCTTAGGGAAGTTTGCTTTTTCTGCTGTCATATCTCTGCTGTATAGATATGGCAATGACCTGTAATTCTGACCTTGAAGGGTGATGCCTGGGAAATCCAAAAGCAAAGCAAAAGGAGGTAGAGCAATCCAGGGTGATTCCAGATGGGAATTTTGCTCTCTATCCCATAAATATACATGCTTAAGTACCCACTTGTGTACACACACACACACACACACACACACACACACACACACACACAAAATAAAATGTTATCTTTTTTTGGAGATCAGGTGAGGAGGTTAATTTCTTTTCTTTTTCTGATTTCTGAAGACTTCTTAAATTGCTTGTTTATAGCTTTCTTTTCCAACTTGACACAGCAACATTCAACATGTTTGGTAAATCGTTCTTCTATAGTCACAATCCCCTAGAAATATCCTCTGCTTCACATTTCCACCATTAAAGGTCCATTTGATTACTTAAGACCAGTTGAGATATTGTAGACTAATCTGCTTATTTAAAGAAATGCTGTCTAGCAACATTTTTGACATCAGGATCCTTAAATCCTCTTCGAGATGCCATGTGACATATTTTATAGGTTCTCCGATTAAAAGGCTACTATTCAATCTGCCATAGAGAGGATTAATAAAAGGGACTCTTGAAAATGAAAGCCATAAAATAAGTTAATTGGCGTATTCAGCTTCCCTCCTGACGAGTAAGCCTCCAATAGAATGGAACAGCTGAAGAAAATTAGATCATTTTCAGAAAATGAAGAAGCCATGCTTCCTTAGAATATCTGTGTTGGTAGTGTGAATGAATTTCTTGCCTCACTGCATGTGATGCTACCTGGAACTTTCCTATTAATCAATCATTTTCAGTCAGATCCATATAATACTTTTTTTCTCATAGCACCTGAAAAATGTTTCTTTTCAACATATTCTGGATATTAAAAGGATTTTTATTAGATGGATATCATGAGGTAATTTTAGTTATTTGGTGACAACTTTTTAGAAGAAAGGCTTCCATTTTTCCTAAGTGTTCTGCTGTTCATTGTTTAGAGGGGACAGGATAATCATGATTATACACCATCTTGTTCACAGTTTCTAAAGCCTGTGGCTTTTTGTCTAATAGGATATTTCTATTAAGGTGTTCAAATTTTTGAGAATATTTTTACTTGGATATTATGCACCATTACTTGTTATATTTTATTAATGACATGCACCTTTCCCTAACTGATGTTAATTAAAAGAGTTTAGAGTTTTGAAAAAGAAGTCATTTTGAAAACTGATGTACTACCCATAAGGCATTCTCTACTAATTTTTATCACGGTCAGTATGAACCAGATCAACCATTCACTGAAGCAAATCTTTTTGTGAAAAGATTGAGAACTGGGTGAACCACCATTAGCACATTTTAAAAATATTATGCTTCTCAGATCCTATTAGGTGATTATTATTCATTTAAGTTTCATACATCCCAAATCTAAAATATAGACACTGAATTACTCACCTGTGAATTTGTGGGCGCGGAAGCTTCCAGATAGTTAGAGTCATTATTATGATGAACTTCATCAGGTTTTGTGATCTGAAAGCTTGTCATTGCATCCACAAGGACATACAGACTGGTTTCTTGATGTTAATTATATGTTGAATATTTTCCATACTTATTAAGAATGTTTAAGTTGTCTTTAAAGCATGAATCACCTTAGGAGACTGACAAGCTGCCTTTTGATTTATCTGTTTTGCATCTCTTTCCAAGTTGACTCTCCTTATTGTATTATTCACAAAGTTAACATGTCTGGCTGGCACTTCACACACTCACAGCCAGTTTGCGATGACTTCACTCTTTTGCTGAGTTCATCATGATTATGAGACTAAGGTTATTCTTTTGATCTTCATAAAGAAGTTCACTCCTCTCCACCCTGGGAACACAGATGGCACTCATATTCTTCCTATGCTTATCTTATAAATGAACGTCTTTGATCTTAGGGGAGGAGGCCATCAGCTACTTATCTGTAGTAAAAACCAATTAAGAACATCCTGACAAGCCGCAAGTTAGAGCTGTATTTCTAATAAAGAATAGCAGCATGATGGGTGGAAATACACAAAGCAGTTATTAACTTTCCTTGGATTTCATATCTAAGTAGTTGTTTAAATGTCTAAGGCAAAGGTAAGGTATTGCTGCTCTCACTCAATGATTCCAAATAAGACTTAACTACAGAATCCTTTCATATCTGGGTTATATATTAGCATGTCATAATTGAACATCATGTTTGGTGAATTAACAAGAGCAGTGAAGTCTGACAAATGATGTCGTGGGAGAGCAGTGTTGACAACACAGACTGGATTGAATCTGATGTGACAGTCTTGTGAATCATAGACCTTAGACAAGGTGTCACTTGCGATGTTCTCTTTTATAAATGTCTATTCATTTAAACATTCAAATATGAATGGCCTACTAAAACTGCTTGATAATACACTTAGCAAAACTTTTTAAAATTTAAACCTGCAAAGTTTCCAACCACATTCCATGTGTCACTTTGATCTGTAGATTTTATAATATGAGAGTTTTAATCTGTTCTTATGTTTTTATTGAGCAAAATGGATCACTAGCAATAATGATTTCTTTGATTATCTCAAACTTTTCTAATGTAATGTTAAATCAAATAATTGAGATGACTGGGTATAAGAGCTGTATATCCTCCAAAAACAAAATGATAGTCACAATTGTGTGTGTGTGTGTGTGTGTGTGTGTGTGTGTGTGTGTGTATGCAAAAGGCAGGAGGAGACAGGCTGTGCTTCATATCTTAGTTTGATTACTGAATAGTTTTTAAGATTTTTATCAAAGGTTATGAAAACTGACCTTTGGCAAGGAAATTATCAGAAAAGTGACAAGTCATTAAACGAGTGTTTCTTTTCTCTGAGCATTTTCTATAACACCTAGAGAAGAGGTATTATTTACTAATTAATTTACATCTGGTGTCAGGGGTTATGACTTCAGTGGATATAAAAATTCAGAAACAAAACACAGTGTTTTCTTACATTGATCATGTTTTTATGATTGAGATTTGTGTGAGTTCTTATTCTAGTTAGAATTTTATTCTCCTTCATCTCTTGAATGAAAAGTTCTCTTATGGAAACTAGAGACAAAAGAGCCACATTTTTCTTTGAAAATGCTTATAGAATAAGAAAAAATACAAGCTAATCACGTATTTCGACAGAAATTTTTCAAATATTAAGAAATAGTACTGTAAAACATATATTAATGAAATGCTATTGGAATCCTTTCTGGTATCAGTGCACAATGCATTAATTATATATAATCATTTGTATATGAATGAGTTACTGTTTAGCATGCCTAGGAGCTTAAAATTAAAATACACCAATAAATACAGGAAAACATTATGAAATTCCAAGTAAGGAAATAATCAGTGCTTAAACTTAACATTCTGATTTGGAGCAAGTAATATGCAAATTATAAAATAATGAGAATAAACAGAACATCTGAGTACATCCCATTTCATGATATTCTGAGTAGTCATTAAGCAAATGCAATTTTACCTGTAAAGACCCAAGTCAGAAGATTCCATTTCAAAAATGCTCATTTCTTTACAGTGTGGACAAATGGCCATGAATAATGCAAATTGGCTTCCTGCTCCACATTCTTTAGACTTACATCCAGGTTGCCTACTCACATTCTTTATTTTACAATGAGGTACCCAAATGAAATGCTCAAGCATCGCTTCATCATCATGCCACGCTGCCATTATCCTCTAGACATTAGCACATCTGTATGCTGGATCATGCCTTTTCATGTCCTGCTGCAGAATTGGTGGTCAGACAGCTATCCTATTTATGAATATGTAAATGCAGCGTGCATCAAATAAAAAATAGCAGGCAGGCAGCATAAACCACAGAGCATGCCCAACCTGGCTGATCTAATACAAAAAAAAAAAAAAACCAAAATTTAATTTTTGAAGGATTTTGAATTAGTAGTGCCAGGCATGCCATAATTATATAATATGGAAATGCACAAATGAGGGAGATGCAGATGCTTATGATAATTGAACTGCAAATGAATTGGCATCTATGCATGGTTAAGGTGAAGCATGCAGAATCACTGATTACTTTCCGGTGCCTAGTGATACAGGGAAAATGCTTTAGGTGCTTTATAATCTTTTATGTGCTGACTAAGTTCCTACCCATAGCTCACCCCATTCGGACTAGAATAATGTTTAAATTACACACACACACACACACACACACACGTCTTTGTGAAAAAGGAAAATGATGACTATATCCACCCAAGTATTCTGGAGGAAGCATTAAGCTCTGGGAAGGAAATAATTGGTGATTTCATTATTGAGATGAACAAGCATGTTCATGAATATTTTTACAACCAGCATGCCTATGCGCTGTGCCGTGCAAACAGCGCTAGTGCAGCCTTTGCGCAGTAATTAGGCTGATGTAATTACAGTGAAGTAAAGGCAGCCGCACTGATAATTTCACAGTGAATATTAAAGACATATGTGTCTTGCAGTGTACAATAAATGAACCTGAACTGCTGTCAGGGTCTAGTAGGACAGTGTGGCCAACGCACCTATTGTGTCCCTGCTGCAGGAAGGAGCCTGCCGATTGGCCACTGTCTGCAGCACATAGCACTGAGTGGTTATAAAGGACTTGTCTAGGGGAGAGGCTGTAGGTACTCCATTGTCTGGTAAAGTTCATACGACTGCATTCTGCTTTGCAAGGGGGGTGGAGGGAGCTGGGAAGGAGGGGTGTCAGCTCAACTGGAAAAGCTGAACAGATTCTCTCTCTCTCTCTCTCTCTCTGTCTCTCTCTCCTCTGTCTCTCTCTCTCTTCTTCTGCATAGATCATTTCTGTTTCATGCCCTGTCTCATTTCACATAGCTAAAAAAGAATGCTAATTAAGACCCCATGTCTTAACCTGAAAATAGTATCTCGGCTGTAATTAGAAAACTGGTGAGAGTTTAAAATTCTAATAGGGGGACAAAACCATCAGTTACGGTGCTTAGGAAGAAAATGAAGAATTGTCTCTGTAATCAAGGTAAACATGGGAAAGGGGGAACCGCCCCCATCTTTTTAACCAATTTTAACCCATGATATTATTGTACTGCGGATGAGAAGATACTGTATTTCAAAAACTATTTTTAACCATCAAATTGAAAGAACACAAATCAGTAGCAATAGAAACCTTCTTAATCCTCCTTTAGGATGCGATTCACATGAAAGAACTGCTTTTTTATTTTTCTTTTTGTATGTGTGTGTTATAGATGGATCTGAGAACGATGTCTGGGCTTGGTGCCAAGGGCTGGTATTTCACAGCAGCGACCGCCTCACAGAGGAGCTGTGGGAAGCAGGAGGGAGACTCTCTCTTAGGGTGCCACTACTATGGAGACACAGCTGGGCTGAACAAGATTTGCTTCAAACGACAACAAGAGAGACAGAAAGTATCTGGTTCAACCGCTGCCCAAGCAGGCAGGCACCAGAAGAGCTAGCAGCCAATCCGGCCATGCTTGAAACCAGCTCTGCAGCTCAGCCAATCAGTGACATCACTGGTGAGAAACTCATTTACATCATGCAGTAATGAACTTTGTTTAGCATAGCCTTCCCTCCTTTCCTGTTACCCCCCCCCCCATATTAATTATTCTGCTGGCATAATTTAAAACTCTATGCAAAAACGTGGCTGCATTCTCTGGTAGTTTTACCTTTTTTCTCTCCACTGGTATCTGCAGTCACTAAAACTATTTTCTCAGTACAATTCTCTTCTGTGTTAACCTTGCACAATTATCTTCTGTTTCTTAGGAAAGAAAGTTTAGGTAGAAAAAATGAAACCTTGGTTTGTTAAACTAATGTCCCTTCTAGTGAAATATGTATTTTCATCAAGTTGTAATTCAGAAGTAGCTGTTCAAGGTCATGGGGAACAAGGGGTGTGGATTGTGATGGAAGTTGCTGAGTTTCCAAGGAATCTGCATCTTAGAGCTTCCTTTAATGTTTCCAGATTTTATTCTGCAGTGGCCATTGTGCATACAGTGCTTTATCAAAAAAAAAAAAAAAGTGCTTATGTGCAGCTGTCCCGTGGAGGAAAGTTCACTCTTGTTATATTTCATTCCTTGCTGCTCCCAGCCAACATGTTGTTTTATTAATGAATAGAACTGAGGTCATTTCTGGACAAATCTCTCCCTTCCCATCACTGCACAATGCACCTGATTTGCATCCGTTCACTAGAAACACTGAATACAAGAACCAGCTTGAAAAGAAGTTGGGAGAACAGTTTACACATTATTTCAGAATATGTTGCAGAAAGGCGGTTATTTTTTCAGCAGGCGTAATATGTAACATCTGCCTTAACGTCTCTATAAAAAAATGCCTGATCTCCATTTACAACGCAATATTTTGTGCAAATTTATGGGATTGTTACATAACCAGGAGAGACCAAATGAAATCATATTCACGAGTGTGTCCATTTATCTGCAGAAAACATTTGGAAACACAATTTTGTCGTGCACATTTGTATTTAGTTTGTCAGGGATAAAGTGATTTGCTCTACAGATAACGTAAAGAATCTGGAACATGTGGCATGTGAAGATTTCAGGTTGCTTTATAGGCTCCAAAAGAGTGAAACTGGGTCACACTTCAATGCGATTTGTATTAAGTCATCTTTTACTGTGTTATTGGCATTAGAGACATAGTTTTCTAGTAGAGGTGGTAAAGTTTCATTGTCTGATTTTTTTTTAAAGAATGCTTTGAATATAATCATTCAAATACATAGAATTTTAAAACCATCGACCCAGATTTCATAACACTGCATGATTTATATAAGAAGCTTAAGGAGGACAATGATAGGCAGTCACATCTTAAAGCATATGAAAGATTTCGAGGCAAAATCATGGCTCTTTTAATTCATGAGGCATTCCATCATCCCCTCATCAGTATTCAGGGGGCGACTGTCCTGAATCAGTCATGAGCTCCCCTGCTGCAGACCCCGTAATTTGAATCATGTGTAATAATATATTATCCTACCAGGGACCTTCTTTCAGTAGGAAAATCGTTTACACATTCTGGTATAAGAGAACTTTTGGAATCTAGCCGACTCACAGCCATTACTCACGGGCAGCCAATCCTCTTCTTTAAGGAATAACATCTGCACAACCTCTCCAGCCAAAAATCTGCAGCCTCCCCCATGCTAGGAATTACGATTTCTCAGAAATGAGGACACTTGACTAACTGAAGTTTTAAAAATATGGAAGGTTTAAAGAGATGTATCAAAATTTTATTGAGCCCTCCATGTGGAAACAGCACATAAGCTTTCTTTTGCATTTAATGGAGAGGGAAAGGGGTCAAACATACACTTGAACGTGCTTGCTTGATTTCTTAGACAGAGCTGAAACATAAGGCATTTTTACCAAGACATGCTTTCCTGTGTGTTTCCATGCACATCCTATCAGGTCCTGCAAAGGGTGTGGCAAGATGGAGGGATGGATGGGGATGGAGATGGCTGTAAAGACAGAGCAACTGCCTCCTTTCCAGAAAGGAAGAATGCGATGTAGCAGGAACCATTCTGCCCGAGGTGTTAATTCTAGTAATGGCTCCTGTTCTTTTTATTTTATGACCTTTATCATATTGTTTCTCTCTCTTTTTAATCCATGAAAGGCAAGCATGCAATCATGATCACAAGATTCTGTCTATGCGGAAGGTCCCCCTATTTCTTCTCTCCTGACTGGGCTTCAAGAAGGAAGTAACTTACCTTCCCCTCTGAAACCCTTCCAAATCCTTCAAGTCATATTCTCCCTGCATTCTCTTTGCGTCTCCATTCTGTTTGTATATATGGCTGTTAATTTTGCAGTAGAACCACATGTGTATGGTTCTGTCAGGAGACTCAAAGCCCTTGGAGGCAGAAACCACACTGAATTAGCCTTGAACCTCTAGGTATGAGAATAATGAATTATGTTCCTATTCTTGTTAATGAATTTTTAAGTCCATTATAAACCATATGAATTCCAGGAATAGCTATTGTGCTGCCAGCGATTACCACTAGGTACCAGTTGATGTCAGCTTTCACCTTATCTCTGCCGAGATGTTCATTTCAATGGTGCCTCATAATAAGACCGAGAATGGATGAGTGCTGCTTTGTCTTTTTATGAATTACCTGTGGTAGCAAATGTAACTCATATTATGTTTCAAGTAGGGAATTAAGCTGCCATAGTTTGCTGTTTAAAAATTCAAAATAAACGAAATTCATCTAGATTAATGACAAAGCAACCATGATGAGCAAATTACAGTATCCAGCTCTATTGTTAGCACCGTGGAAGAATTAATTACTTGGAAAAGTTAAGTAATTAGAGTGCAATTCTCTACAAAGTATAATAAATCAAGATATATGGGCCATGGAGTATATTCTTAATAGTATAATGGTATATATCTTTTTAATTCCGAAAGTGAATATAACTTTAAATATACTTCTAGATGCTATGGCATGACCTGATAACATAATTTATTTAAGAATATTTCTTAAACAGGTTAAATGATTTGTAAACAATTAAATTTCTGAATTGTCATTACTTTTTGGAAATTTCAGTTCAAACTACTTCTTCTTACATACTATGAGAAGGAAGTTAGATAACTAGAAATATGTATAATGTTACTTTCACATCTAGACAAATAGAATCCTTTGAATGGAAATAGGCTAAAATATGTATTTTGTGAATGTCTTAGAAAAAAAGTGTTCTTTTGGCTCAAAATATTTACTATCAAGTTCCCAGGAGAGCCAAGACCAGTTCTAGAGTTCAGAAAGACTATACTGATATATACTTCATTCTACTAGATAATCTTCACTTTAAAAATAAAAAAAGACAGGATTATACATTTTTGTAAGACTCATGTGAATTGTATTTGCTTCTATAATTTTAGCAACTTCCTAAAATTTTATTGAACTGTATTTTTCCTAATGTATAAAGCTCCTAATACTTATCATCTATATTAGTGTTCTCTAAAATAATTCATTTTTGAGGGAAAAAATAAGATCTTGACACCTGGCTTCATTTTTCAGTAATTTTGAATTCATTTAATTGATTGTAATCTATAGGATAGGTTAAATAGGTTAGGGTGGGTAAATTTGACTTAAAAACTTCAAAATGGGTTGTACTATCTTTTATCATTTAGTTTTTCTAAAGCCTCCAATTACTTCAGTGATGAAGCATTTCCTTATTGTCTAATAGTTTAAAATAGAATTCTGAACCCTTTAAATTCAGGGAGACAACTTGCATCACCTTTGGGATAAATCTATTTCAAAGATGATAAAACGAGTAGGAGTCTGCCCAGAATCCCTCATTCATAGAACGACTGGCCATATAGAACATTTTATGTTTAAAATGTTACCTTGCCTTACAGTTTGGTTTATGACATCCAGATAACATCATTGTCTTTTTTAAATGTTAATGACAAACTATAAAGAAGGAATGAAATAGCGCCCCCTACATTGACATTTTTAAATGTTGTAATCTATGATTCTTATCCTAAAATTAACTCTTGAATTAGGAAACTAGAAATGAGCATGGGGACCTATGATTCTGCACCAAAACTGTTAGATAAGTGGGGAATGGAGCAGACTAATTCTCTGTAGCTTGAATGGGAATTGATGATACTGGGTCAAACTGTATACATGTTCTGGCATTCTTTCAGTTTAGCTACAAAAATGTGCTCAATATTAAGAACAGTGTCCAGTGTATTGGGGTGCACATTTTCATGCTTTAATGCTAGCATCTTGTTAGTGAAGAATGATATACTGTACACATGGATGTCAAAAGAATAGAAGTCAGTGGTTTATTATGGTTCATTATGGATAAGTTGTGACATGACACACTCTGCACTATGCAATGTTATTTTATTCAGTTTTTTTAATTTAAAAATTCAATGGTGTTTTATTATCCTTAATTTAAGTATTAAATATGTAAGATTCAAAAGGTTAAGCAACTTCCTAAAATCATATTTCTAATAAGCACAAAACAGGAATTTGATCAAGGATTCCTACTTGGAAGGCCCCATTTCTCTAATGCACCTTAATGGAATAATCAGCACATAAAATTTTACTATTTGGTGAGATAGGAAAAGAAGTTGTTTCCATAGGTAGCAGCAAACAATTTCTTTGTTCATTCTTTCCAATGTTCACATATTTTTTTTCCTGGGCATCTTATGCTTCACATTGAATTACTGTTGATTTTGCAATGCTGTCTGGGTCATACAAAACAAATTTTAAAACAGTAAAGTACTAGATGAATATAAGGTCATACCATTGAAACATTTCAAGGTATGAATCATTTAAATGATTATTAGACGAAACATTTCCATTTCCTCTTTTATATCAACTTTCTGATGAGATATATCACCAATGTAATGACAAGACTAATGTTTAGTGACTTACCAATATAAAAGGTCAAACATTTAAGTCTCTTCAATCCTGCGTTTACCCATATATTGAAAGGAGCTCAGTTTTTTTTTCTGTCCTGAGTACAAATCTCGTGTCTAAGATACAGTGCAAGCTATAGGATGCAGAGAAGACCTAGTGAAAACATAACAGTAAGGACTGGAGAGATGACTCAGGGGTTAGGCCTCTGCTGTGAAAGCAGAAGGACCTGAGTTCAGATCCCATATTCCATGTTAAAATGCCAAATGGAAATGGCAATGACCTGTATTTCCAGCCCTGGAACACAGAGCCTGGTAAACCCCAGAGCAAAGCAAAAATGATATAGAGAAATCTAGAGTGATTCCAGAAATCACCCTTGGGCTTCCATAGGCACTCACAGTGCCCTCTGATACACACACACACACACACACACACACACACACACGCACACGCACACACACACACACGCACATACACACACACGCACACACACACACAGCACAGCACAACATAGCAATGATGTTAACAATTTTATTTTTTGGTCAGAACTAATAAGCATGGTGAACAACTTGGATTTAATACTGATGAATCACTAGCTAAGTCACTTTCCCCAATTGTCTTACTATTTCTTTCTCAAGTTTGCTGCATACTTATCTTACTATAACAAAACAAAACAAAACAAAAAACAAAACTGTGCAGGCAATAAACCTAAACTTCTTAATTTAACACTATTATTGAGGCTCATTATGGCAATCTTTTCTGTGTAATTTATGCTGAAGCATTTGAACTTATTGCATAATTTATGGTCCCATTACCTTAAAAAAAGACTGGAAAAGTAATAGTTTGAAATCTGTGATTTATTTGGGTTTAATATGCTGCACTTGTGATTCTTCTGTAATCTTGACACCTAGAACCCAAGAGAATGACTTGGAAGGCTTGGCGGGTTCAGGTTGAAACAAGTCGTCTCTGAACTTGGCCAACATTAGGTCCATCAGCAGTTTTCAGAGTCATGTGGCTATTTCAATTCTATCTTTCCTCGGTCTCCACTATTTATAACTTGGTACATCTTTTTTCCTACCAAGAGTCCTTTATTTTATATTATAAAAAATTTACCTCTTTGCAAGCAACAAATAAGTTCATTGTAGCATCTTTTATTGCTTTCTGCATTTATCAAGTGAGAGCTTCACAATGTATTTCCAAAATGTTTATTTTATGTAATGAAAACAGAGATACAAGATAACAAATGATGGCATGATTTCTCAGTAATCACTCAAATCTATGTAGCACTACTTTAACACCAAATGACCTCTGGACTTATTCCTGGTTATGAATCTAGATTTCATGACTTTAGACACATAACCTTTGGCAAGTAATACATATTCTCTGTTTTTCAATTATCTGTTCATCTTCTAAGTGGTATCCAACTCAAAAGATCACTCGATCCTTATATTATTTCATAGAAAGATAAACATAAATAAATTCATGTTCTTTATTTCCTAAATACAGATTGTAATTAGGCAGTCTTTTAATGCTACTGGTATAATTTTATTGTTATAAGAAGCTAATAATAAAATATTAATTTATTCTTTGCTTATATTCTTTATATTTGTAAATACCTAATCATATGTAAAAACTCATAAAATCATTGACTGATTTTTATTCAGGGCTCTTGAGTAGGGCTAATATTTCAGACTATGTTATTCTTAAAAAGACTAGATAGAGTCTAGGAGCTTTTAAGATACTCCATACAAAAACCTGGCCACAGTTTAAGTGTCTGACATTTAAGAATCAGGCACTAGATGCCAATAGACTTTCCTACAGTGATGTCTATTATTCTCAAGTAGAAAAGTCTAATTAGGAGATCTGGTTTAGAACCCAAAGTCACTGCTTCAAGCCATACCTTTTTATTATAAAAAATTGCAATGACTGCCAAAAGAATAACTATATGGGTTAAACAAGAGCATTTTAGAATAATGTTAGATTTTTTTACTCTCTTCTGTAGGCTTTGCAAAGCCTATTGAAGTGTTTGTTTAAATGTCAAAGAGAGCAATAGAATGTCAATAAAATGCTGCTCTCTGAGGAGAGAAGCTGTTGTATTACGCATTCTATAAAAGGGATAATGACAAAACTGCTTTTATTTATATTTCTAATCAAAAGTCCAATTAGTTATATTGTTTACAATGGATAATTAATGCATTAATTAAATCAATTTTTTTCTCTTAACCTGAGAATGACTGGCAATGAAGATTTGTATTTTGAAAAGATAAGAGTTTTTCTTTTTCCTTCTCACTCTATTTTTCTTACTCAAGCAAATATATATAAAAAAAGTCCTGTATGACTTTCCCTCTTTTTCTGTGTATGCGCATGCATGCACATGTGTGTGTGTGTGTGTGTGTGTGTGTGTGTGTGTATTTGTGTGTGTATCAGAGGGCACTATGTGCTTATGGAGGTCAAAAGGTGACTGCAAGAATCATCCTGGATTACTCTACCTCCTTTTGCTTTGCTCTGGGGTTTTCTAGGAGCTGCTTTTCAGGGCAGGAAGTGAAAGCTGCCACCATTTCTACTTGGTGTTTTACATGGGATCCAGTATCTGAACTCTAGTCCTTCTGCTTCCATTTCTCTAGCGCCTCTCTCCATGTCCTTTCTTTTTCTGACAAGCTGTTGTACTTGAATAGAAGAGAGACTCACAAGGGTTTCTAATTGAGTCTCAGAGAGAGGAATGTTCAATTCACAGAGATTTTAGGGTCAATAATAATACAACTCAATGCTGAGAGTATTACTAGGAAACAACATGATGTACTATAAAGAACATCATCTCTCAATTCTATATGGTGGTTTTATGCTTTTTTTAAAAAATTATTCCATGTATTAAAAATTCTTACTTCTTTCAAAATCCATCTGTGCTTTTATGTTACTTCTACAGAGAGTCATTAAATAAAATTTGCCATTGTAGGTATAGTTAAATGATTGAATTATTTATGTAAGAAAAGCAAAGAACTTGCACATCTTATCTTCTGTATTTAATTTTAAATGTAATCTATTTATTGTTTATTATGCATGTGGTATACATTCATGCATGTGTACACTTGTGTTTCTGGGTGAGTATGAAGTTGTGTATTTGTGTATCTGTGGAGATTAGAGACCCATGTTGAATGTGTTCATTGATCACTTTCCATCTTTATGGGACAGGATCTCTTACCCAACCTTGAGTTCATCAATTAGCTAGATTGACTGGCCACCAGGCTAGCAGGATATATCTATTTCTCTAACATTTAGGTTATATGTATATGACACTACACCTGACTTTTAAGTTTGGGGATCAAGACTTAGGTTGTCATGAATGTACACCAATTACTTTCCCACTGAGTCATCTTTCAAGCTCCCACATTCTAACACTTTGATTCAAGTAATGTCTAGTACTGTTGCTTTTAAACTATCTTTCTTGTACCCCTTTATGATACATCAAATAGCTAATATTCACCAAATATTGTCAGAGACAGTCTTGGCTATCACTTCTGCATTAGAATCTAATTTCATCTCTACTTATTAATTTATTTTTGAGGCAGTGTCTGGCTACATATCCCAAACTGGTCTTCAACTTGTATTCTTCCTCTCTCTTAGCCTCTCAAAGGATTGTATTTGGGTTACATGACACACAACCTCAGCCTGGAAATTTTTCTGTTTTTAAAAGTTGTTTACCTTTTAATTTGCTGCTATATTTCCACACTGATGGAATCTTAATAATTGTCATCAATATTATTTCAATTAGTTTTGATGACTGTTATTCACTTTCTATAACTGACTGACTATGATTAATTATCAAGGAAATATATCCCTTTTTTAAGAATAGTTTCAGTATATATGTACTGGTAAACAGGTCAAATGTCCATTCTCCAGAGTTATTTCTACTTTATTTGTCATATAATAGGGTGATTTTTGATGACTACTCTCTTTTTTATACATTTTTTATTATTATTTCAGTTCATACAAACTTAATAGGTACACGAATTCCCTCCCTCCCTCCTCCTCCCCCCGAACCCCCGCTCTCCCTCCCCTCACCCTTCCTGCCCCCCCCCCCCCGTGCCTCCTGCCCCAATTCCCAGAGTCCTTTCTTGTGCATGCCTGACTCTCCTCTGGACCTCCTCTCCGATGACGTACAAGGACCCAGTGGCATTTCCCTGAACCCTTTCCTGTGTTCCCCTTAAGCATAGGAACACTACTGTGGCTGGATGACTACTCTCTTAAATTATCAATAGTGACCCATTTAAAATATGAATTGTGTGCCCACTAAATTATAAAATTACTTTGAATTTTGTGGCTAAGTGGGTTTCTGATATTCTTATGTGTGATTTTTCATAAGGCACTAGTACAATACAGACTAACATTTTGGTTTCGAAGCTGTTTACTCTAAAGATAATTTTTACAATGTGTTAGACAAGCAATGACTAATAGTAATTAAAGCACTAATTTTTATATTGGATTCCATTAGTACACTAATGTAAATTAGTAACAGGAAAGAATTTGAGATGTTAATTCCTTCACCAAATATTGGTTGAGAAATTTATGTGTCAGTCACTACTCTGTACACCAAAGTGTGCAATAGCAAAATAAGTAAAGATAATATCATGTCTCATCTAACATGTTCTGGATATCCTTCAGAGGAAAATAACATATATATCTACAATAGTCTCATTTCCTTTAACTTTAATGAAATACATAAAATCCCAGAGGCTTCTTGAAACTTAGGATATTAGCAAATTTTACATATACCATTTGCATGTTTGCATCTGAAATGCTATTTTTCTGCTGGTCTTCTTCTTTTAGGAAGTTTTGGTCCTGCTGTAGACTTTAAAGATTGTAGCTCAACTTTACTTAGACTTGTTTTTCTCTGCTTCCTAGTCCAGCTACTATGTGAAAAGATGCAGCCTTCAAATTTCTTCAAATTTCGATCAGCATTCCAATCTTCCAAATCCCCGCTAGAATCGTCCATTTAAGAAATAATCCCACTTCTGGTACTGATTTTCTACCTTAACTACTCTATTTATAATTGTGAGGAAATAACTAATGGAAGACCTAAGAGACAAAGCATCTATTTCGTTTCATGGTTTTAGCGAGCCCAATGGCAGGGAAGGCATACTTAAGACACATGTTTAAAAAGAATATCTATCTCTAGAGTAAACATAGCTTCAAAACCAAAATGTTTCAATCTGTACCATAAAAAAAAACCCATGTAAATTAAAAATAAAAAAAGATCAGAAAATGCATCTAACCACAAAATTCAAAAGTTAATTTTGTAATCCGTAGATATATAATTCATAATTTAAGTTGGTCACTACTGATGACAACAGTGGTGAAATTCTATGATGGCAGGAATTAGTGCCCATAGGCACTGGGGTTAAACTGCCCAGGTGGGTCCAGGTAATCTTGACAACAGAATTTGATATCATTCAATATGCCCATATTTCAGGTATACAGAATGCAAGAACTTCATTATGGGTCATGGAGACTTGTGGTACGGTTTAAGGAAAAGTCCTTGAGGTAGTCAGTATGAAAGAGAGTATCCATGGGAGCTCCTGAAAAATATCTGTGTGAAAGTTATGATTAAGCCTCAGCTTCAATGAAAACTAAAGGATGTTTGTGGTGCCGAGGAGAGATGACATATGCTAAGGAAAGATGCAGGTGAAGTTGGTCCAATAGAGCATCCATATGTTCTATAAGAGCCAGGCCAGAATCCCCATTGTGACTCAAATTAATTGGAGGTAAGATAACACCAGCATTAGTTCCAAAGGTTGGACATAAAACTTCAGGGTTTGGATTTTGCCCAGTTGTGGATGTTCCTTGTTTTGCTTCTGTTCCTCTTATTTGAAATGGGAATCTTTACTCAGTACCATTGCACATTGGAATATATAACTTGTTTTCCTTCCTTTATGTTGTGCTCACAGATAAGAGTTTATTCTATTCTCAGTAGATTTTGCACTTTGTAATATTGTTGGCACTGTTGAAACTATCAGGACTCTTAAAGTTGAACCCAAAGTCTTTTGCATTATGTCTTTGAAGACGAATGCTGCAATATGATAGCTTGCATCTGAACTAACACAGGTACTCAAGTGACGGCTTTACTTTTGGTTCCTCTCTCTAATTTTGACCTGACTGTCAGACAGAAGAAGCTGCTGTTTATAACCACAGCAACAGACCACTTGTGCCCTGTCTTCTCCATGATGGACTAAGTCTGCTGAATTCATGAGCCAAAATAAGCCAATAGTCCTTTGAGTCGCTTCTGATACATACTTTATCACAGCCACAAACCAAGTACCTGACACTATCATATTTTTTCCCTAAGAAAAGATTTAATTTACATATTAGGTATAGTAAAATATTGATAATTAATAGTAATATACTAAAATATTTCTAGCATCATTATTTGTATACCTTACAATTATTATTTTTGTTTGTTTCTATTTTATGTATATGTGTATATATATAGACATGTGAATGTGAATGTTCACATTTGTGTGGGCACAAGTGTGCATCGGTCGCATGCACAAGCATGCATGCACCCATTTGGGGAATCGATATTAATACTGGGAACCATCTTTAATCACTGTCTATCTTGTTCTTTTTGAGGCAGGTTTTCCAATGAATTCAGAGATCTCTGACAGTGCTAATCTCCCTTGTTTGATTATTCTAGGAATTCCCAGGATCTGCATAATGACACTGGAATTATAGGCAAATCACCACATCAAATTGATGTTTAATGCATGACCTGGTGATTCACACTCTTGGTTCTCTTGCTTGCTTGGCAAATGCTTTAATTACTGTATCATCTCCCCGGCATGCTTGCAGTCATGATTAAGGGTAGTACTGCACTGTGATACTGAAGCAATTGCTCACTACTACTTGACTACTAAATGACTAGAGATTGACTTATGTATCCAGCCTGGGTATGTGGATGTCTGAGCAGAAGGGTGGTCTTCATCCTGAGTAAGTTGAAGAGGATGGTATAAGATTCACCATTCTGCTCATCATGGCACACATTTTGCAATCCATGAATTATTTCTGGAAATATATATAATTTTGACAAGAGTCTCACTGTGTGGGACCCTTGGACTTCTGCTCACCGTTTTGAGTGAAGAGACCAGAATGTGCCATCATTGTCAGGCTCCACTTAATATATCTGCAATGCTGAGTACCAGGAACCTCATAAAGTGATACTAGGTAATAAAAGGAGACAACTGTGAAAGGAGACAACTGGGTAAGATGCTGCTGCCTTAGGAAGGCAAATGGAAACCTTCATTTCATAAGCTGTCTGCTCTTATTAAGAACTCACAAAAATGGGAAGTTCTTCCCTTCTTTGGGAAGACCCGCTGATAGAGGAACTTTCTTTAACCTGTCTAGCCCTAGCCCCTAAAGTTCCCCTTGTGTGTAATTATTTTTCCTGAGTTCCTTGCTGGTCTGTGGGGAATGTTAATATGTCAGGCATAGTGCAAGTCTGGTAAGTGTAAGTCCCACTGCAGTAAGTTCCTGGATGCAGCAGCCCTATTTGAGTGGAATGTTCTGGTCCGCGGTGGACCTCCTCACTTTTAGGTTCTTAGAATCTTACCACCCCCTCTTCCACAAGATTCCCTGCGAGGTAGGAAGGGAAGAGATCTGGTTGGCTTGATGCCAGCTGAGTGGTTTAGGATCACCAGCAGTCTGCGCTCTGGTTGGTTGTTGTCTGTTTCACAGCTCTTCCATGAATTAGGCTGTTTCTTGTTTGAGTGTTGAGATCTTTTCTTTTCTGGCCCAAGTGGTGTTTCCTTGGGGCCCAGGGCCTATGGGAGTTTCCACCCCTGGGTCTGTACAGGGGTCCCTATTTTAAATTTTTAATTATTGATGAGACTAAAAAATGAGAAGTGTTTCTACTAAGTGATACATTCTCAAATGATGTCATAAACAGGGCCATTTGGACTCTGACATAAGATTATCCTTCCATTCCATGTTTCACAAATGTGCACAAGTCAAGTGGGAAAGAAGTGATATTTGGCTTGCTCAAGTCCACAGAGCAATTTGTGGTAGACTCAGTAAAAGAGCAATGACTTTTTAAACTTGGGTTTTTAGAATAATTCTGATTTTTTTTAAAATTTTATTATTATTATTATTTATTCAACTGTGTGCATATGTGTGTGTATGTGCGCGCATCTGTGTGTGTGTGTATGTGTGTGTAGAACCACGGACGAATTTGCGAACCACCATGGACGCCTCCACCTCCTTCTGCCCCGGGATTCACAGGCTCCGCCCTACCAGGACCAGAAACGCAGGCCGCCCCCGCTTCCGCCTGGCGTCTATACGTGGGATCTGGGATCCGAACTCAGGACCTTCCGCCTGCTAGACCGAGGCTTAACCCCTGAGCCACCTCTCCAGCCCAGAATAATTCTGATTTTACATGTAATATTTTTTTCTGTTATTAATTTGAAACTTCAAAACTTTTGTGGTAGAAGATGCTCTAAGTTAGGGATATGCTCTAAGTTAGGGATATTCAAACCTTATTTAAAAATTCATACATCATTTTATTCTGTGAACAATTGTATGTCCTGCTATTAAACAGTCAAAGTGGTAACAGTATAAAAATTATTAGGAGGACTGTGGGTTTTGGCTAAAAAAAAAAAAAAGAAAGAAGGAATTTATAAGGCAGATAGAGAAAAATTTTTGATTATAATTTGTAAGTTTACAAATTATATAAGATAAATACAGATTAAATATGAAGATCCAAATGTTATTTTACAAAAAATATTCTGTGGTAAATTCAGTGAGACATGTCCAAGTATAAAGCAGCCATAATGTGGATAGCCTTCTTGTTCTCCTTTCTTCATAAGGATTCTGGATTTACACTCAAACCTCAAGAGACTCGCTTCCTTCATGATTCTTCTTTCTCCTGTGTCATCCCATTAACTTAGCAAAAATGACCTCCTATCACCCCTCAAAGGTTAAGTCAGAGAAACAAAACAACATGACCTCGTCTTACGAACCTGTTTCCTCTTCTGTATTTACTTATCCATTCTATTGCTGAAGAGGAATTCGGGGAAACACACAAACTTCCTTTGGGCAAATACCATAACTTCTCTCATGTCAGCAAAATTGATGGCTTAATGTTTTAGGAAACATAACATGATTTTAAAAAGTGCTAATTCCTTTAAAGTATTTTCTACTTCCAATTTTGCTTCTAATTTAAATCTAAGAAGGGAGGGCATAGTCTTCAAAGTTACTTGTTCTCTATTGTTTTTATTGAGTGAGAGAGGAAGGTGAGTTTGGTATGCTGTATTTTGACTACAGTCAAAACCTCATTTCCACCGATTGAGTATTACAGTTCATTCCCACACAGGTTTCTCGTAGTGCAGGGGAGGGGAACAAGAGAGGGGCCAAGTGATTTTGAAATAGTTTGCGTTTAAGTGAAATCAGCGCTATGTGCAGTTAGTCAAAGAATACTGGACTTGAGTCTCTCAGTTGCCTTCAAAGTACTTCAGTGAGATTAAGAATTGGGAGACCTCAGTGCTCTGGCTAGCTGGGCTGCCAGCTATTTGGATAAAAAATACATTTCAGTGTACACACATTTGCAGGATGATATGAATAGTGAAGTGTTTCAAAACATTTCTGCATGGATTACAAAGAGGATCCTTTTTAAAATTAGATTATTGGGCTGAAGAGATGGCTCAAGGGTTAGGCCTCTACCTTGAAAACAAAAGGACCTGAGTTCAAATTCCAAATCCCAAGTAAAAGAACTGGGTGGAAATGGCAGCAGTTTGCCTTTCAGTCCTCAGAAGGCATAGTCTGGGAAACCCTAGAATAAAACAAAATAGAGGTAAAGCAATCCAGGATGAGCCCCTAAATCACCCTTGGACTTCCACGGGCATCCTGTTATACACAGAGATTCAGACACGTACAGGCATACACACACATGCAAAAAAAATAATAGATTAGCTCAGCTCCCCAATATAAAATGAAAGTGCAAGTGTTTTGAATGGGACAGAGATGGGACTTCAGAGCCATGCATCCTTACAGTGGTATCTGTGGCGCTGCGGTTACTTCCTCACATCCCTATGAGACTGACACCAAAGGAGAGTATTAATTATTTACAGTCCTTGGAGAATGCAGACACAGCATTAATACAAAGCTAGAACTTGGATTCCACTAGATGGCGGTAGATCAAGTCTTTGTTCATTTTCATCTAGACACTTCATTCCAGTATTTAATCCCACATATCCTCATGTCAGAAGACTTCTATGTTTATGTTATACTTTTAAATTATTTTTCAGCTTTTTACTGTATTTTCACGGATGTCCTTTCTTAAGTATGACATGAACCTTCATGGGTTAGTCTGGTTTCTAGGATGCTAGTAAAATATTACTTGCTCTGGTCATTGAGAATTCTTGGAATTGTACAGTATACAAATACAGATATCCTGATAATTATATAATTCATTATCATACACTTCTGATTTTACATTTTTTCCCTGATCTTAACACGATGATAAAGTTTGCTATTCATTTTCCTATATCACGATTTATTCTTTGCCATGGGACTGAAGTCGTGATAACAGCAGCCTACTTCCACTAGGCATAATGGAGATGTTTAGTTACTTTGCCAGGAGGGAGATGAGGTGTTATGTGATCATGATAAGGATGACTAAAGAGGCAACTATAACAGAAAATTATCTCATGCTCTAACTTTTAAGGTTCACAGCCTCACTGAGAGACAGAACATCTCCTTTAGGACCCCAAAGTCCTCTAGAACGCCACAGTGCTGGCAACAGCTGCCATCAGGGATGCTCAGAAGATGGTTTGCTTCTTCTGGCATAATTTACACCTCCACCCCCGAAGAAAGAACAGACTGCGTCCTGGTTGGAATCTCACTCAGAACCCTACAAGCTGTGGTTCCTGTGGAAGATGGCTTAGATATTGAATATTTATTTTGTGTAAAGTTTGCAGAGAAATTAGTGTTTCCCATGTTAGTCTTAAAGTAACCTAATTTAGGTGGTAAAGTTCATGATTACTCAAATATGAGATCATTTTTGCCTTTATTTTTAGGACACTCATGAGGCACAAGAATGGGATAATGTCAACACAATTTCCCAAGGGAACTTTTTTAATGAAGAAGTGATAGGCATTAGTGTTTAGAATTGTATGGACTGTCAGTTCTCTAGTCTTGAAAATAAAAGAGACATAAGAAAAAGATAGCTTTATTTTTATTTGTAAATGTTTATTTATTTATGAGAGAGAGAGACAAAGAGAGGAGAGAAGACATGCACATACACGCTACAGTGCATGGGTGGAAGTCAGAGGACAACTTTTGGGGAGTCAGTTCTCTCCTTGTACTACTGTATGCGCTTCCAAGAATTGAATTGAAGTCACCATATTTGTGGTTAGGAACCTTATGCATTGAGCTATCTTACCAGCCCCAAGAAAAACATAATTTTAAATTCAATTTTATACTTCATTAGCCAATTTTATCCACCAAATAGATCTCTTTGCAGTGCATTTCAAAGTTATTGTAAAGTTAGAAAGACTTTTAAATGAATTGCCTATATTATATTAGAAATACCAGAGAAATGCCAACATTAGAAGACCAAAGATGATTACTTCAAAATTTGATATGCCTAAATGGTAGATTATTTTAATTACCACTCATTATAAAAATTACATTGCCACTTTATATATGAGAAGTGGTTATCTTTCCATCTAAATCATCAGTTGAATTTTTTTCTAAGTAATCATCTTTAGAACTTTAAATACATTTTCTTACAAATTAATTCTGTATCATGTTAATCAGTTACAGTTAACATGTGAATTATATATAGAAACTCTATTTTGTCCTCAGAACAAGTTGAAATGAACAAAAAATTACATGACTAACTTTTAGCCTGACAATGAGCACTCAACCCCACATAACTATATAGTTCTTCAACATGTAGCAGGATTTTTTTTTTTGTATTTTATTTCTGAGAAATCACTGGTGAGCTTTGTTTCTATTTCCGTGTTGAAAATAAGAAATAGAAGAAATAATAATATAGTTTGTTATTTATGAACAATGTCATTAATCTGTCTATCAGGATGAGCTCCTAAAGACATCAATTATTTCACTCGGAGCGTTTCAGATACTGTCATGCTAAGCCAGAGGGTGATGGATAGTGCAGTCTCGCAAGCATCACTTCTTCACTACAAGCGAAGTGTAAGTGTAGGATCAGTCACTCACTTGTAAACCTTCTGTATCTTGCTAGAAAAAGAAATCACTCCTGATCACTAAATCGCTTTTCATTTTCTCCTGCTCATGGAGGATAGATTTCTCAGCACACAAGTGATCAACTAGGTAGCACCTTGTGACTAGTGCTGCCCAATAAATTGACCACCAGAGTCACTTCATTCTTGGAGGAATGAGGGTGCCCGCTCTCTGCTGTCCCACCTGTTATGGTGGTGATGAGAGTTGCATCCAAGGTGCCCAAGCCTGCAGCAGAAACAAGACTCTACTCTGCATGTCTCTGAAATGAAGAGGAACAAAACAGAGTGAAAAGTATCAAGGTTTTTCTGACATATGCCATTGATTCATTTAGGATCTGGCCTTTCTTCACTAGTGTAGAAAATATGTGAAGTTTAATCTTTCTATTTTATTTTTATTTTTGACTTAGTCTGTTCTATAACTAAACTGCTTTCAAAGCAACTGCCTTCAAGCAAGCATTTAGCTAACAAGCCATTCCTTAAAAGTGAAAAACATATGAACTTATACTATCATTCAAATATTTAAAAATATTTGTTTATTACTGCATGCACATTAATGTGTACACAGGCACATGTGGATGGCATGGCACAGAGGACAATTTCACGAAGCACTTTTTTTCTATTCATCTTGATGGTTCTGACATTTGAACCCATGTCATCAGACTCATATGGAAGGCACTTTTTATGCACTGGTTCATCTCATCAGCCCTCATATAATTTTTAATTTGACTTAGAAATGTGGGAAGTTATCCAGAACCTTTAGGATTACTTTGTTTCTAAAGATAATACCATAGACTGGAGAGATTCTGCTTCCTAAGCAGAAAGTCCTGAGTTCAAATCCCAGGTCCCATGTAAAAATACTAGGCAGAGTGGCCTGCACTTCCAGCCCTGGTGGGCGGAGCCTGGAGCAAAAAGGAGGGAGAACCAATTTAGGATGATTCCAAAAGTCACCCTTGGTCCTCCACAGGGACACACAGTTTTTTTTCTCTCTCTTTCTCTGTCTCTCTCTCTGTCTCTCTGTCTCTCTGTCTCTCTCTCTGTCTCTCTCTCTCTCTTTCTCTCTCACACACACACACACAGAAAATATAAATGAAAATAAATACATAAATAATTAAAGATAATGTCAGTCCTCACAATCCATGAAGGAAAAAAATGTGTAATATTATAGGGCAGGAAATGCAATTTTTACTACAGCTGTTTTCGCCTGCTGCTTTTACATGAGATCTGGGATCAGAACTCAGGACCTTCTGCTTGTAAGGCAGAGTATTAAACCATGAGCCATCTCTCCAACTATATAGTGTGTTTTAAGGATGAAATTATAGTGTTGTAACTTTATTTATAGAGCAAGAGTACTGTGAAAACAGAAAAGTAATTCTAAGACATATAAGCTCTTTTTCAATGTGAGAACACACTGGTACATATCATTTCTACAGAAGAGTAACCCTATCTGTGATTTGCTTGGTGGAAATTTTAGATCATGTCTCTTGTCTTACTGTAATTCTTAATATTGTCCACTTGATGTTGAAAATTGTGTTGTATTTGATTATGTGTTCTGTCATGTGCAGGGGATCAAAGTAACCAGTGTTGGGTTAGAACATGAATGTGATGCAGTTAAATTTCTTTATTTCTCCCTTTTTGTGGAAAATATTTTGACATAGATATCCCTGTGAGGATGTTATACACTCAAGCCATCCCACAAAAGATTTTAAGGTCCATAAGTACAAGAAGTACAGTGATTAGTAAATATAAAATGAATATTTATAGTTTTTATGGATTGATTGAGCAACCCTATCATGTACATATGACTTTGCATTAGGTGAAAAATATAGTCTTGCTTACAAAAACTAATTTATCAAAGTTTTAGAACAGAAGTTTTGTTTTCTTCCTCTTTTTGTTTTGGTTTGGTTTGCTCATTATTAATGTTATTACATTTTTAGTATCAATTTTATTCTCTCACAGTTTCAACAATGCATGCTTTTTGAGTAATTTTTTCTTTGTATTATCCTATCCATAACTTTTCTTCCTCTCACTGAAAACCTTCTTTCCCAACTAGTCTCCCACTTGCTTTCATGTCTTGGAACTCTCATTATTAACAGTAGTATTCTATTTTGGTTTGACTTATCTTTGCATGTGTATATGCATGTGGCTTGCATGCATATGTATGAATGCATATATTCATGTTTCACGTGAAATGTGAAAGCCCAAAATTGACATCAGGTATTCTCTTCAGTTGTGCTCCACTTCATTCTTGAAACAGGGTATCTCAAGTGAACCCAGAGTTCATCAATTGGCTAGCCTAACTCCTGCTTGCTCTGCCTCCCAAGTGTTGTGATTACAAGTGTCAGCTATGCATGTGCAGCTTTTACATGGGTTCTGGAGATCCAAACTATGGTCCCACATTCTCCCACAGCAAGTTCATTGTCACGAAAAATGAACTGCCTTACTGGCCCTTATATTATTTTATTAAGCAGAATTTTTAACTCACCAAAAGCAGGTAATACCTTATCTTGCATTAAATATCTCTTTGTATCACCTTTATCAGAACAAATTGCCATTAGTTTTCCAAAATAAATTATATATTCAACGCTACAATTTGCATGCATATATGTCCATGAAGATCTATTCTCCACCCATCTTTCCTTTGTAGTTACTTTTCTGGATACTGCAGGTAATAATGTAACTTTCCTTCCCCAGAAACTTGAGCCAGCTGCTCTTTAAAAAGGATGGGTTGACAGGTTAATTCCAAAAAAGGTGAATAAAATCAATGGGAGTTAAAGAGCAATGGCTGGAAGACTAAAGCACAAACAAACATGTATTTACTTTTCCTTACAAATGATAAAAGGTGGAACTGAATCATAGTGGAAGGAGGATATTGGAGGTCAGGTTTATCTTAATTGAATCACAAATCTTTTTTCCTTTCCTTTCCTATATTAATGGATACTAGTAGTATAACAATTTAAGCATTTGATTTAAATTCCATCACAACGGTACATGCAATATAGGAAGGAATGCTGTGCTACTGCTACTTAGCAGCTACAAAACTGAGGTCTATTTCCATAATGGTGACTATTTTATCCACAACCACTACAAGGATCCAGAGAGATCATCCCTGCAAAGAAGCTTGGAAATCAATTGCATTTCCATGTTGCGGCAGAAAAATAATCAATTAATAAGTTTGTAGCATTAATTTTAAATTCATTTATAAATTTGTGGAATTTATAAATTTGTAGCATTAACAAACATTTGAAATAATACAACCAAAACCATGAAAGAGAGAGGACATTTGCATCCCTTCCAAACATTCCTTCCGGTCCCTTTGCAGTCAGCCTTCTCAACATCACCTTGATTTATGCAATTATAGTTTTGCACATTGGCATACAGTTTTGCACTTTCTGAGACTTTATGCAAGAAATTCATATTGCATTTTGTCTTATCTATCATTTTTTGCTTTACAAAATAACTCTGAGAAGTACATGGAAGTATAATTTCAAAGATCCAACCCTTACTTCATGGATCTTTCTTATTGTTACTTAGTTTTCATTTCATTAGCCTCAGTTCTGATGTGATTTTCTTTTCTTTTTACTAATTTCAGTTTTTTTTTAGGACATTCATATATACTATGAGACTGTTAAAATCTTAAATTTCTTGCTATAAACTTTCCTCTTGAAACCACTTTCTTTGTTCTCCCAGGGGTTCTGCTATTTTTAAGCTTTTATTTTCATTTGATTCATTTAATTCCTCTATGGTTCTTTAGATAACCCACTGATTGTTCCAAAGTACATTGTTCAATTTCTATATTTTTGCATATTTTGTTTAGATTTTCTTGCTGTTGGTTTTGAGTTTTATTGTTTGGGGTGTATTGTCATTTAATGCTGATGATTTTGGGTTGAGGTTTGGTGGTCTGTATGATGTATTATTGTTACGAATGATATTTGTAGTCACCCAGTGTTATTGTAAGAGGCGTTTAGCTGAATCTTTTATTAATTATAATTGTGGTGTGTGTATGGATCAGAGGGCACTGCATGTCACTGTGGAAGACCAAGGGTGACATTGGGATTCATCCTAAATTGCTTCTACCTCTTTTTAGCTTCACTCTGGGATTTCCCAGTCTCTGCCCATCTGAGCCAAAAGTTCTGGTTGCTGCCATTTCCATCTGGCATTTTTACATGAGACCCGGGATCTGAAATCAAGACCTTCTGCTGGTGAGGCAGAGTCTTAACTCCTGAGCCATCTCTTCAGCCCTAAAAGTATTTGTTTTATGAAATTCAGTTGCTGATGCTTGCTATGAATATGTTCATAACTAGCACACCACTTGATTAGTTGCTCAAGTTGCAGGTTCTGACTAACAGTGGTTTAAAATCTGGTTGGGCAGACAGCAGGTATAGCATGGATATTCCTGTTTGCTTTCAGATTCATTTGCCCGGCATTTATTTTTACAATCTTTTCACTTTCAGGCTGTCTTTGGTACCAAAGACATTTCTTATAGATAGCAAACAGTTGGGGCTTGAATTTAAATCTAGTATACTAGTGTATATATATTTTTAATTTAGCAATTGAGACCATTAACCTCCAGAGCTATTATTTATTTATTTATTATTTTTTCCATTCATACAAACTTGATAGGTGCTCCATTTCCCTCCCTCCCTCCACCCCTCCCTGGATCCCCTTGCTCCCTCTCTCCTTTTCCTCTTCGTTTTCTCCCTGTCCCTCCCTTTTTCTCAGTACCCCACCCCCCTATTCCTGGAGCATCCTTTACTGTGTATGTCAACCTTTCCTCTGGGTCCTACTCTCTGATGAGGTGCAAGGATTCAGTAGCATTGCCTAGAGCTCTTTTTGTGTTCCCCTTTAGTATAGGAACACTAATGTGATTGTTAATCACTTGCCTCTAAGGATCCTAGTGCCTGTGATCCATGCTAGACTTTGGGGGGATCAATGATATATCGGTCATTGCACAGGTTATGCAAAGTCCTATTATGATTACTTTCGGCCCTAACTTGTGTGGAGTATCTTGCATATCATTGCTCCTCCCCATCTTTAGGCTCTTACAATCTTACCCCCCCTCTTCCACAAATTTCCCTGATCTTTGGGATGGGGAGAGATTAGGCTGGCCTGGTTCCTGGCGATTAATGTAGAGTCTCTGATGCTCTTAATTATGTTTTTTTTTTCTCCAGTTTTGCTGTTCCTGCCCCGCCCTTGGCTCCTAGCCAGAGATAAAAGGCTGTTAAAATAGAGTCTTATTATGAGAGTAGATTCAAAGGTAGATAGAATAAGAGTAGGAGACCGCAGTGGGGGGGGGGGTCAGTCTCCCAAGGATGGTTACCTTCTATCTGTTAGACTCTCTGCCCTTCCTTTTTGTTAAGACCAAACCCCATCAGTTGCAAGTGACCAGGAAAGAAAGTCTGTGAGCTTAACCAGATGTCTCATTACTTACTTGCAGTACTTAATGGTGGTCTATTTTCTCTGCCGTAGCATGATCCCCTGTCTCCTTGTTTCTGGCGAGGCCCTCCTTCCCCATCCCTTCTATTTATAATCTTTGCAATTACTGTAGGTATTACAGATATTTATCTTTGAGTGTCCCTTAGTGGGTTTGATACTAGGAACCACCTATTAGGGAGTACATACGGCGCTTAATTTTTTCCAGAGCTATTATCGAAAGGTATGTACTATTAATACTGCCTGCCATCCATTAGTAGTGCCAGTAGTTCTAGTCTTCTAGTGAATCTTTGCCCTTTGTAGCTCCATGTTACACTTTATTGACAAGAAAAGTTCTTATCCCCTAGCCCAATTCTCCAAATTCTCCAGTTTTTGAAAATAATATTGTGTTCGCTTCTGAAACTTAAGCGCTGTCCTCATAGTTATAGACATCAAAGGGGGTGCACTTTTGCACTTTGACTGGTCCAAGGTTATATTCGTTGGTCATTAGGCTACCATCAGGTTTCCTTTTTCTTTATTCGTGATTAACTTTATAAAACTTATCTGATTCTTAAAATAATATTTTTAATTGGCGTATCATCATTGTACAGTGTGCTGGCTTTCACAGGGACACTTTCAAACAGGTGTGTAGATAATTCAGTCCCTGCCCCCTATAACCTCTCACCTTTCATGCCCTACCTTTCTGGTTGGTTCCATTTGTTCCTCAGACAGTGTCCTTCTGTTTCAGTTCCACATCATTTATAATTTTGTTTATTTGCAGATGTAGTTACATAAAGATGAGAAACATTATATTTTCCTTTCTGAGACTGATTGAATTTACTTATGAATCTACTTCCATCCATAGCTTCACTCTTGATGTCTGAAAAGATTCAGTTGTATATACATTTTTATTTATATGTATACAATATATGTATATATTGTGTATATATTAATTTATGTATTACTTTCTCATTTCTCTTATGTATGTGTCCACTTGTGTGGGATCTGAAGACTGAGTTATAAGCTAAAAATCATGTGTTGCTTTGTTTAAATTAGAACATCATATTCCCTTTATCCCATTTAGCTTCCTACAGAAATATTTTTTCATTTATTAAGGATGACTCATCGTGGGAGAATGCATTACCGAGTGTGTAAAAGCTTTGATGTTAATAAAGGATTAAATAAAGCTGTAAAATCAGAAATCTGAGCTGCATGGGTAGGATTCATTAAATTTGAGGGCATACTCGAGTCAGTTTCAAGGTAGATCTATCACCATGGTTCATAAAACCACTTGGTGTACGTAATTAGTATGAAGTTGCATAGTTAGACTTCTATTCTAGGCTATCTGAGCTGCTGTTGAGTCTTTAAGGTTTCAGTTTTGGATGTAATTCATACTCACCTTAAGCACTAAAACTACATGGTTTTACATATTAACTATATGTTGACCCATGTAGGATATAGTTTTAGAACACGATTTGAATAGAGACTGCAATGAACTATCTTAATCCCCAGATCTTTCAACTTATACAAGGTGTTAAGATTGACTTTCTAAAGTCTATTATATGCCTTTTTTAATATATAAACTATGATCGGTCTTTCCTAAAATATTTTAAAGGATTATTTCTCACTTTTTTCCTGTGAAAGAAAAGTGTAGAAAGGGGCAGAATGTCAACAGTCCATAGTGGTTGCTGTCCAGTTGCTTCATGTTGCTATTCAGTCTTCAAACTCATGTTTAAATGCATGTGTTTAAAATTCATGTCTTCAGAGAATAATTTATTAGTATAACTTAAGTGAGTTGCAATGAATACTAATTGAAAAATCACTATGCAATTAAAAAATCTTAAAAAGTTTGATGTGAAGATATCTCTATATAATTAAAATAATTAATTTTATATTTTCCTATTTCTTACCGAGCATTGAATTCTGTGCCATGATGATATTTTGATTTTTCTTTCTCAGAAAGATGACTGCTCATCGTTCTCTAGTTATATTCCTTGGTTCACATGCTGGCTTGGACTCAGTTACTAGTTCTCTGCCTAGAACTGTGAAGACCATTTTGATTTCCATGAGTATTTTCGTTTAGCAAAGGACTCCTCATCATAAAAGAACTATATTCCTGTTAGAAAAATAAGATAAAATTTGTGCCTTTAGTCTCTGGCTTCAGTAGACTTTTTAGTTTTTCACTACTTCTATTGTTGCATTTCTTTTTTTTTTCTTTTTTTTTTTAAAGAATTTTTTTATTTATTTATACAATTGTGCGTGTGTGCGTATGTATGTGCGTGCGTGTGTGTCTGTGTGTGTGGAGAACCACGGACGAATTCGGGAACCGCCATGGACGCCTCCACCTCCTTCTGCCCCGGGATTCACAGGCTCCGCCCCACCAGGACCAGAAGCGCAGGCCGCCCCCGCTTTCGCCCGGCGTCTATACGTGGATCTGGGATCCGAACTCAGGACCTTCCGCCTGAGCCACCTCTCCAGCCCCTATTGTTGCATTTCTTGTTTTGGAAATTTAACATTCTACATTTTCTTCTTATTATTATTACATTTACTTATTTTTCACCAATCATACAAGCTTAGTAGGTACCCTTACATTCTACATTTCTAGGGTTAGCTTTTGCTATGTGTGTTTGCTAACACACAACACAGACAGACGCAAGAATGGTCACACAAGAGACAGCAAAATTAGCTATTTGGTTTTTTGTGTTAGTGTGTGTATATATATATGTGATAGGTGACTATGTGCATGTATGTGTGTAATGGGTTACTAAATGTGTGTATATGCGTGTGTGTGTTATGGGTTACTGTGTATTATGTGTGTGTGTGTGTGTGTGTGTGTGTGTAAGAGAGAGAGAGATAGGCTAGTTAACATACGCCTGTTGTGTGCATGCACGTATGTATATATGATGTTAGTGTAGGTGTACAAAAACCATTGTGTGTGTGGAAATCAAAAGAATCCTTTGCATGTTGTCCTCTGTCTTATCACCTCATTTGTGAGTGGGGGCTGTTTGCTATTTTTGTGTAAACCAAACTTACTAGATTATAAATTATGGAGAGTCTTTTGTGTCAGGTATTAAAGACTTTTGTGCCATTGGATATGTTCCTTTCCATGAGATCTGAGCCTCTGAGCTCAGGTTATCAAGTTTGCACCAGTGCTTTTCTTGTGAGCCATTCCCAGAGGCCAAAGTTGTACAGCATGTTGTCATGGACGTGATGAGACATTGTGTGCTGGGAAAATCACATCGGCACTTGAAAAAATGATTCCAGGGAGTAAGATTTGTTTGAACTCATGGTTCCAGGTAGTTCAGTCCATAGTTACTTGGATCTGTATTTTCTGGGCCTGTGATGAGGCAGAAGTGATATGGAATGGAACTCTTACCCTAGTGACAGTGAGGAAACAGGGAATAAGAAAGGGGGTAGAGACAAGATATGCTGGTACTCTTAACATGAATCTTAGAGTGGCACTTCATGTCTAAATAATAAGAATGTGATACACAAAACTTTGATCAATAAAACATGACAGTAATAAAAAAATTAAAAGGAAAATATATATTTATTTACTTATTCATGTTTACATTATTCTCTAAGAGGATATCAAGCATTAATTAAAATTGGGGATAAGTGAATCTTGAATGAATTCAAGAATTATATTTACTATATATTTACCTAAAATGACCTAAAGCAAATTTATAATTGGATGTTGACTATTTTAGAAAACAAAGACATTGAGAATAAATATGTGAAAAACTTATTTGCATAATGAATTGTAACTGATTGTTTTTAAGGATGAAAATATCAATATAAACTATACAATTTAGGAAATGTACTTGAAAAAATAATTTCTGTTCATCAAAGTTGCTCCATGAGAGCACTCGATTCCATATCTGGATTTGCATTTCAAAGTAGTTTTGCTATATTTTTGTGAGATTATATGTTGGCGATATTCAGAAACTAGTTATTTTTATCTATTCAAGTCACACTCTGACTTTTTAATTCAATCTGCATGCTTCACTTTATAAAGAACATCTTATAGATATATGCAGTCTTAAGTTTGTTTTTGCCTTCCCATCTTTGATTTCCACTGTGCTCTTATGTAAAGAGGATTATGAAGCTATAGTAACAGTTGCTTTTCATAATAATTGCTTATATAGCTGTGCTTTTTCTTTTTAAAGTTCTTATGTTTACTGAATCGGACAGAGACTCTGTGGGATATATCTAAGTCTCTAACTCCAGGGTTACCTTAGCTGATTAGATAGAGTATTCTTTCAGTTGCAAAAGTTACTTTCTAACAGATTCTTCCTCAGTATTTTTAACAGGAGTTGTTAAGTATCCATAGAGCTTTCAATAAGCTTTAAATCCTCAAGTATTTATTTTGTGACAATTAGAATTTCTGTTGGAGGCCAGAGAGGCGTCTAGTAATACCTGAGTCCATTCCCCAGCACCATATAAGATCAGGTCTAATGTCCTGTGCTTATAATCCCTGTGATCGAGAGGCAGAGACAGGTAGATTCCTGGGATTGACTAGTAGCTGAATCAGTGAGTAGCAGGCCAGGAGAGACCTTGTCTCAAAAAATAAGATGGGTTGCTCCTGAGAAGTAATACATATAGTCAAAATCTGTCCTCCATACACTTGTGCATATAAGCGCAAGTGTGCTCATACAACATATAAGTGCATTTGTACCCACACATGTGCAACTCCAACACATGTATACCCTTTCACAAACTAAATTAAAAATGAATTTCTCTTCAAAGTTATTTTGAGAAAAAAGAGCATTTGTTTTCATATTTCATATTTTAATTTGCAAGCTATTTTTATTTTCAATGCTTTATCTGCATTTATGCATTTCTCACTGTTCAAGGTACCTTAATTATTGCTTGCTCTTTTTGTGTTGTAGATTATGCTTCATTTTCGTTAGACAAGCTATTTGCTTCTAAAAACAGCCATTTAGCATTTGTCTTTTGATTTACTATTCATGTCTTTTCTAATGACACTTGATTTGCAACATTTTATGTTTCTTCCCTTTATATTATTACACTTGAACATGACCAACTTCACCTTAAGAAAACTATGGAATATTTATATTTATTTATTTATGTTTATGTGTGAAGGTCAGAGTGGGAATATACATGCATGGTATGCATGTTTGTGAGCACATGTGTACAATATGTATGTGGAAGCCTGAGTTTAATATCAGGAGTAGTCTATTATAGGTTTAGGGGTACCTCAGAGATTTCATCACACTGACACCAGAAACTTTATCAAATGGAGAGGCTTTAAATAAGCCAATCAGCGTCCACATGTTAGGGAATCAAGATCCCAATCAAAGGTGGTGGTCCTGAGGGTCCGAAGTACAGAATTTTTAATTTTTTTAATTTATTCAGTTGTGCGTGTATGCGTGTGTGCGCGTGTGTATGTGTGTGTGTGCATGTGTATATATGTGTGTATGTAAGTGTGTGTAGAACCACGGACGAATTCGGGAACCACCATGGACGCCTCCACCTCCTCCTTGTTTACTCTGCCCCGGGATTCACAGGCTCTGCCCTACCAGGACCAGAAACGCAGGCCGCCTGGGTTTCTGCCCGGCGTCTATATGTGGGGCCTAGGATCCGTAACTTAGGACCTTCCGCCTGCAAGGCAGAGGATTAACCCCTGAGCCACCTCTCCAGCCCTGAAGTACAGAATTTTTAAAGACAAAAATGGACATTTGCAGTCATCTGGTCTGGCCACTGAGTTAGTAACAATTATATTGTACTCTGTATCCTTAAACAAGAAATATGCTCATATAAACTGTAAGCCGTGATAGTCTAGCATGAACACTCTGCCCCTGGACTAAAGATACAGAAACTGAGTCACATTAGATATAGAAACTGAGTCACATTATGCTTGCATTTGGCCACCACCTGGTAACAGCAATCCTGGCATGTACAATGTGACTGTGACCTTGAGCAAAAAGCAAACAGTTATTTTGCAAGCAGCATATTCCTGACATCCTATCAAAGAACTGGTAGCCAGTTTTTAATTCTTACCTAACTACCACAAATTCTTAATCATTCTTCCATCTTATTCTTTCTGAAACAGGGTTCCTAGTCAGATTAAGAGCTTGCTAATTGATAGGCTAATCTTGGTAGCATGCTTTCTCTGGAGACTCCCAAGCCACTGATTTTCAGGTTCTTTAACCACTAAGCTTAACTTTAACCACAGAATATTTTTGTCTTTAACACATAGATAATAATTATGAGGTTCAAGTAAACTAAGCTTGTTTTACCTTTGGTCACATGGTTGGTAGAGTTGTTTTGGATGGAGTAGAAATCATCTGGCATTTTTAACTTCAAAGTCTTGAGCAATTTATTAAAATATCACATTATATTTACAAGTTATTACATTCTATTCTGTGACAAATAATTCTGGATATTCTTAAATAAGAATATGAATAATGTAAGTCTTAGTAAATAATCTCATGTACACTAAATTTGGTTTATATCAATGTGTTTTGGAGAGTTATGTCACTGAAAACATATATCGTATTTGTGTTTTGATAGTATCTTCAAACTATTGTTGCAAGCTTAACATTTCTTTCGTTCATCCTCCCTCTCAACCTCCTCTCAACCACCCAAATCTTATTGCGTCTTCGGGCTGTCTTCGTTTTTTTGTCTTCCTTTTTCTTTAGTTTTCTTTTCGTCTCTGTCGGTTTCCGTCTTCCTTCCTTCCTTCTTCTTCCTTCCTTCTCTTCCTTCTTCTTTCTTTCTTCTTTCTTTCTTTTCTTCTTTCTTCTTTCTTTCTTTCTTCTTTCTTTCTTTCTTTTTTCTTTTTCTTTCTTTCTTTCTTTTTTTTCTTTCTTCTTTCTTTCTTTCTTCTTTCTTCTTTTTTTCTTTCTCTTTCCTCTTTCTCTCTCTCTCTTTCTCTCTTTCTCTCTTTTTCTCTCTCTCTTCCTCCTTTCCTTCCTTCCTTCCTCCCTCCCTCCCTCCTGTTCCTCCCTCCTTCCTTCTCCTCTCCTCCCTCTCCTTCTCTCTCTCTCTTTCTCTTCAGGCAAACAAGATTTATGTCTTTGCCCTGATTCTCTCCCCACTCACTTCCCTCCTCTCCTATCCTCACTATCCGCACGCCCGTTTCCCACCCTCCCTTCCCTTCATTGATCCTGCTCTGTCCTATCCCTGCCCAGTCCTTCTGCTTGTGTATGTAATAGGACTGTCTTTGGGGTGCTGTTGATATGGGAGTCAGATTTCTGACTCCAGTAGGTAAAGTCATAAGTCCTTTGTCCTTGTCCAGAACTTGTCCCTGAGACACTCTCAGAGAGCAGTTGTTTCTTCTAAGAGTCTAATTAGCCCTTGGGGGAATGTTGACAAGTAGTCCATTGTCTAAATCTCGTGGTAAAAGTTCTCATCACTTTGACCTTCTTGATACATCAGCCCTGTCTTGGTCTATGTGCTGGTCAGGAGAGCTTCATGCCCACTTTAAGCTCTTACGATCTTACTGGTCCCTCTTCTATGAGGTTCCCTGAGCCTTGGTATGAGATAAAATTTTGATGGGCTGATTAGGGCTCAGTATTCCGTGTAGGACCACTGATATTCTGTACTCTGTCCTGATGTGATTTTTCTGCCTTGTTAGTCTTCCATTGTAATTAGGGGGCAACTTGGTTGATCTCTGGTAACTTTTCTTATTTAAGGATTTAATTTACTTCTCTTTTATTGTTATTGGAGTAAGTTTGCAGTATTAGGCAAGCCTTCCCTGACATTAAGAAAGTAGGAATCCATTCGGAGAGTAATTACTTTCTCATGGTCTCACACACTTCTCTTGCTCCCATATAGATTCTTCTTACTGAGCTGTAGTGGTTCACAGCATTTACTTTTGGATCATGCCCTTGATCTCTTTTCCGCTGAGCCACTTCTCTCTTTTTTTTCTCCCCTAATCCTTATTAAGACTTATCACTTTACTTCCCTTCCAAAAGGGACCTTTCTTCCATAGTGGCCTTATTTATCTACTTCATTATGCTCCTTTGTCTCTTCTCTATTGGGGTCTTCTCCCTACCCACCAAGTTATGTTCCTTGTGGTTATAGTAGGTATTATAGCAATTTCCTCTTTGGGTATATCTGTTTGAGAGCTTAGTACTAGATTCCACTTATAAGGGAGAACATATGACATCTGTCTTTCTATATCTGAGATACTTCACTCAGTATGACTTCTAATTTATCCATTTATCAGCAAATATCATTAATTCATTTTTCTTAATAGCTGAATAGTATTTCATTGTGGTACATATACCACATTTTCATTACCATTCATCTACCGTTGGGCATTTAGACTGATCTCTGACTCCGCTATTATGAATAGAGCTCCAATGAACATGATGTACTCATGCTTTATAGTAATATAATGCATTCTTTGGGACTATTCCCGGGAGTAGTATAGTTGAATCAAATGGCATTTCAATATTTATTTTTTATAGGAACCTCCATACTGATCTTCAGAACACTTGTGCAAGTTTGTATTGCCACCATCAATGTATGAGTATTACATTTTTCCCTAGTCATCTCAAGCATTTGTTGTTGTTTGTGCTTTGCATTTTATTAATTCTGACAAGAGTGAGATGATATTTCAGAGTGGTTTTGATTTGCATTTCCTTAATGGCTTGGGAGGTAAAACATGTTTTTAAGGAATTTCTTAGACATTTTAATTTTATCCTAGGAAAAGTTCCAAGGACCATTTTCTAATTGGGTTGTTTACCTTCTTGGTATTTAATTTTGAGCTTATTGTGTACTTGAATATCAGTCCTCTATCAGATGTGTGGTTAGTGAAGATTTTCTCCCATTCTGTGGATTGTCTTTTCGTTCAGTGAGCAATATCTTCTGCTAAACAGAAGCTCTTTAATTTCATGAAATGTCACTTGTTGAGTGTTGCTCTTATTTCCTGTGCAATCAGTTTGAGGGAATTCCCTATTGGGAACTGAGGGAAATACCTAATATTGAGGTCCTTTATCCATTTGCAGTGTGACAAATAAGGGTCCAATTTCCATCTTCTGTATGTAGATATATAGTTTTGCCAGCACCATTTGTTGAAGATGCTTTTTCCAATTTTTTTTTCTGGGCACCTATAGCAAAAATCAGCTCACATAGGTATATAAGCATATGTCTGAGTCTTCAATTCTTATCCATTGATCTATATGTCTATTTTGGAGCCCGTGCCATGCTGTCTTTATTACAGTGGATCTGTAGTACAGATTAAGGTCTGGTATGGTGATACCTCCAAGCATAGTTTTTATTACTGAGGGTTGTTTTTGTTATCCTGGGTTTTTGTGTTTCCATGTGAATTTTGACAGTGTTTTGCAACTGTGAATAATTGTCTTGGAATTTTATTGGCACTGTATTGAATCTGTATATTATTTTGATAGGATGTTCATTTTCATGATGTAAATTTACTGATCCTGGAGCATTGGAGTTCTTTCTATCTTCTAGTGTCTTCTGAAATTTTTTTCTTTCAGGTTTTAAAGTTTTTAGAGTATAGGTCTCTCACATCCTTGGTTAGATTTATACTAAGGTATTTCATGTTTTTTAGGGTCTGTGGTAAATAGAATTGTTTCTCTTAGGACTTTCTCACTTTTTTCAGCCTTGGCGTATAAGAAAGCCACTGATTTTTGAACATTAATTTAGTAACCTGCTACTTTACTGAACTTATTTATTAGTTTCAGGAGATTCCTAGTGGAGATTTGGGGGGTCAAACAGCTATAGTATCATGCCACCTGCAAATAGAGATATCGTGACTTCTTTTATTTATTGCTTTTATCTCTCTTTCTTGTTTTATGGCTCAAGTTAAGACTTTAAATACAACATTGAATGGAAGTGGTAAGAATGGACAGCCTTGCCTAATTCCTGATCAAAGTAGGAATGCTTCAAGTTTTTCACCATTTAGAATGATTCTTGATATAGGCTTGTTCTACATGACCTTTATTATGTTGACACAAAGTCCTTCCATTACTACTGTCTCCACAGCTTTGATCATAAAGGGGTGTTGCATTTTGTCAAAAGTATTTTCTGCATCTATGGAGGTAATCATGTAGTGTTTGTTTATTGTATGTGGACAAGCCTATATTGGGTGTGTATATGTTCAGAATTGTGATGTTCCTTTGATTACTGTGTAGTAGAAAGGCTTCTTGTACTTGAATGGGATCTCTTTCCTTAGATGTGAAGATTTTTCATTTATGATAATGTCAAAAATCTCTTCTGATATGGGTTTTTGGGGGTTTATTTTTCTGGGATTCCATAAATGTGTAGGTTTGGTTTCTTCAAAGTGTTCCATAGCTCCTGAAAATTATCTCAAGTACTTTTTTTTTTTTTAGCTTTTTCAGCCTTTTTAATTGTACAATTTTGTTTACTGATATTCTATTTTCTGCTTGTTTCTGCTCTAAGTTCTATTTTTGAGACTCAATGTTCAGTTTTGGATTGTACTGCGCTTGTTTTCAATTTCAAGTTTAAACTCTTCTTGAGTTCAATTCATGCATTTGTTTTCAACTGCTGAATGCTTAATTTTATTTCTTCAACTGCCTTTTTCATTTTATCCAGGTTTGTATTTGCTTTTGTGGTTATTGAACAAAGAAGAAAGTTTCATTTTCATTAAGTTCATAATTTCATAAGTTCCTCATGCATTGCTTTGACCATACTAGTAATCAAACTTTGGTGTTTTCTTTTTCTTGTCTAATATCCAAAAAGTTATTCTGATTACAATCTATCATTATTTGGTTGATGTTTTTGTAGATTTTTTTTGTCCTGGTTTGTTGTATTTTTTAATTTACAGTGTGACTTGGGCCTTTTGTTTTTGGTCTATAGTGTTTTCTTTGGCATGTGTTTCTGAGTCAGACAGGATTATCCATCTTGGACAGTTGTTGTGACTATTTGCCTGGGTATTAAAGTGACCAGTGTAGGGTTGCTTAGCACTTGTTTTGTGGGGAAGGTTATTATAGTGCTGAAGAAATGTGTAAGTCCTGCTCTGGTTAAGGGTGGTGATAGGGTTTTGGTCTATTTCTAGCTGAGAGGTTTAAGATTGGATGTCAGGGTTTGTTAGATGAAGTTTGGATTAAGTATCAGAATAGATTTATAATGATAAAATAGGGTGGGTTATAGTAACCATGGACTGGAATTGAGAGGGATGTGTCAGTTTTTAGATCATTAGGGGTGTGTGAGAGTGTGGGATGGGTGTATAGGACTTGATGTACCCTGTATAGAAATCTTAAGCTGTGGTGGGTATTGATTGAGGTTAAGAGAAAAATAAAATGGGTTGCTTATCTTAGTGTTAGATACAAAGATTCTCCATTATCGAATGGTAAGCTTCCTGGGTCCTCAGTTTCAGGGTGTTGGTCTGCTCATCCCTGGCCCATGATTTCTGTGGCCTCTACTAAAGTTTTGGTGGATTTTTCAATGTTTAGCAGGGGAAGAGGGAGTCTGAATGAAGGTTTGGGTTAGTTAGGTAGTAAGGGAGCTGGGTGGGGTTAGGTGGGAGATGGAGGCTATAGGCTCACAGGCTGTGGGGGTGGAACCACGATCATAGCGATTGGGCCCAGGCACAAGAACTCTTTTTTCTTATAAATTATAGTTTTAATTTTTTTCAAAATAAGTTTCACTTCCTTTAAGAAGATATATATTTCTACAAGGCTTATGGATTAAGTAGGACTATCAGGTGGATAGATAATTATGTTTCTCTTATTTAAAAGTCCCAGATCAAGATCTATTGTGTTTGTGTGAGAGATGGCAGTTGAGACTGGGAAGGTATGAATAGAGAAGGTCTGTTCTTTGAAGGTATGTAGAACTTCCAAGTTTCTTCTACACTGTTATACTTTTGAAATGTCACAGACCAATCCTCAATGAGAGAACATAATAAAGTCCATACAAGCATAGAGATGCTACCAGGGGAAAGGAGAGCAACAGAACTTTTGGTTGCTGTGAAGAGCTGGAGTGACAAATTGTTAATTTGACTATATTGTAACACATAGCTTGCATCTGGGGCTACAAAGATTGAAGTTATGTCAAAAGAAAAAGAGGAATTTCTTGAACCTTTGGATGGATATTAAGAGACTTTTTTATTTATCATTTATTCAATTGTGTGTGTATGCGTGTGTGTATGTATGTGTGTATGTGTGTGTGTGTATGTGTGTGTGTAGAGCCATGGACGAATTTGGGAACCACCATGGACCGCCTCCACCTCCTCCTTGTTTACTCTGCCCCAGGATTCACAGGCTCCGCCCTACCAGGACCAGAAACGCAGGCCGCCCCCGCTTCCACCCGGCGTCTATACCTGGGGTCTAGGATCCGAACTCAGGACCCTCCGCCTGCAAGGCAGAGGCTTAACCCCTGACCCACCTCTCCAGTCCCAAGAAACTTTTTTTTTTAAAGGAGTGACTTTCTCAAACACACAGCTAATCACCCCTAAAAGAGATAGTGAAAGGTATCTGATGACCAAGTGTTTAAAGAACTGACCTTGGAGGTTGTGGGAGCATACTGAACTCCATGCAGCTCATGGAAAAGGAGAAAATAATTGGTTGAATCTTTGTCAAAATCGGAAGGAGGCCACGTCTAAGGATTACACATTATCCAGAACTTAGACTTGTCAAAATTCTGCCCATTGCTCATTCATCAAATTTATGTAATAAAGAACCGGAGTTCTCTCCAATAAAGGATCACTTATTATTCATCACCATTTATGGAGAGATAGATGTTATGACAATATTTAATGTGCAACAAAAATTACAAGACATGAAAAAGAAGGAATGCATAATTATAGAGACAAAAGTCTATAATTTAAGCACATCTCACAGTGGATGCAATTATTGGAGATAATAGACAATAATTTTAAATCTTAATGACATCTGAAGAAAAAGGGGAATATGAAAGCACTTAGAAGTATAATGCAGTGGGGATAGAGAGGTGGCTCAGGGGTTAAGCCTCTGCCTTGCAGGCAGAAGGTCCTGAGTTCGGATCCTAGACCCCACTTATAGACGCCGGGTGGAAGCGGGGCGGCCTGCGTTTCTGGTCCTGGTAGGGCGGAGCCTGTGAATCCCAGGAAAGAGTAAACAAGGAGGAGGTGGAGGCGTCCATGGTGGTTCTCGAATTCGTCTACACACACACATACATACACATACATACACATACATACACACACATACACACACATACATACACACGCGCACACACACACATACACACAATTGAATAAAATAATAATAAATAATAAAAAAAGTATAATGCAGAAATACTATGCATGAAAAGATTGAAAGAGATGCTTAAGATTTGAAAATTTGGGGGGAGTAGAGGTCAGTATGAGCTATCACAATTGTGTGTAAAGAGAGAAGTTTAAGTATCTAGTCACTTTCATGTAAGTTTTCATTAGTCTCTGTATTTTCTACTCTGTGTTTCTGTTTAACTCTTAGTATACAGTTCATAAATTTTTTCTTTTTTTTGTGTGTGTATGTGTTTGTATTTGTGTGTGTGTGTGTGCGTGCATGTATATTTATGAATGTGTTAGGGTTTTTTTTTTCCCCTGGGGAGATGTCACACAACCATCTGTCCATTCCAGACACAAGTTTGACAACACACCGAAGAAATGATTCTGCCAAGATCCAACTTCACAAACTAACGAGTTAATTGGTGTTATTACAAGAGTACTGAAGAGGGTTGCTTACTGGAGCTGGGATGATTCAAAAGTGATTGCATCACCAGAAAGCTCACTCCAACATGAGGTGTGACTCATGGAAGCTGCACCCCCTGAAGCTCTTTTGTAGGAGAGGCCTCCCCCAAACTTCTGCACTGCTACAGAGTCTCACTGCTGGGCTGTTCACTGGCCTCCCTTCTTCACTCCAGTCTCAACTTCTTGGCCCGCTCATCAGTCTCTTCTACACTTGACTGTTATAGAGTCTTCTGTGAACTGATACGAGCGGCTCCAGGGTCTATTTCTAAACTTCTCCGTGAACTTTTCCAGACTGACTGGAACAGATCAGTAATCCCCTATTAGATGTTTACCGTTTTACCACAACACCTCTCCCTCCCACCAGCTTGTTAGTTTCAGGAAATTCCTGAGCTTAACAACCATTTACTCTTTGAGGCTTCCTTCCAGTATGGCTGATTCAAATTTGTTAAACAACATTCTCTTTACTCTAGCTGGGGATAAGTCTAAAGTGGCTGCCCAGAGGAAAAGTGTTATATAACATGCAGGTGTGTTTGTACGTGCACGTGCGTGTGTGTGCGTGTGTGTGCATGCATGTGTATGCATGTATGTGTCAGATGCTCTGAATTCAGATTCTCCTATTCCAGGTCTTTCATTGATTGCTCACTTTATTTCTGGTTTTCTACTCTCACTAAAATATTTCTTATTTTTTATTATTTGATACTTTCATATTCAAGTACAATTAATCTATGCGTTTTCAACTATTGCCACTCATTCCCATCTCCCTTTCTTTCTATCATGCATCCCTTTTTCATATATGGCCTACTGGTTTCATCTATGATGCCTGACCTGGATTGGCAATTGCCTGAACACCTGCTGGGGAATGGATGACTTAAAAGTGGTTCAATTGTTGAATAAAGATGTTACCCTTTCTCCTGTCTACTGTTAACCTTGTCTCTCAGAGAGGTATATTATTTCTTGAGACCTCATCCATGTTGAAGTTTTATGTTCAGGTTTCATGGAAGTGGACATTGCTATTTCTACCACTTTTCCTTCTGTTGCTTTGGCTTCCTAGGAAACTCTCCCTCCACACACACCACCACACACATACTCACACTTTTAATCCTTTCTTGGCTATTTTGTTGGACTTTTTAAAGAGATTGGCAAACATGACCATTAGTTTAGGCTTCTACCTCAGAAATCCACCAATTTTGGCTAAAAAATGCCAGCAAAAAAATTTATATCCATGGTAGCTAACATGTGATAATTATTTACTATGTGCCAGAAGCTTTTTTGGAGGAAGAATAATTCTAAGCCATAGTTGATATTTTATACATGAAAAAAACTAAGGTTGCAGTAAGTGATGTTTGGTCATGAAGACACCAATATCAATGAATGGCAATGTATTTATGCTACTTAAGATGTTCATTTAAGGGGCTGGAGAGGTGGCGCAGGGGTTAAGCCTCTGCCTTGCAGGCGGAAGGTCCTGAGTTCGGATCCTGGACCCCACGTATAGACGCCGGGCAGAAGTGGGGGTGGCCTGCGTTTCTGGTCCTGGTAGGGCCGAGCCTGTGAATCCAGGGGCAGAGTAAACAAGGAGGAGGTGGAGGGGTCCATGTGGTTCCCGAATTCGTCTGTGGTTCTACACACACATACGCACACACATGCACACATGCACAATTGAATAAATAAATAATTAAAAAAAAAGATGTTCATTTAAACTATTTCTCTGATTTTGTCATGCATGTCTATGCTTCCCAGATACGATATAGCCCAGTGGATGAAGGCACTGATTGCTTGCATTTGAATCCCAGGAATGCAGTATAGCAGCTCTTTAATCTCTCGCTTTATTTGTATTTTTCTTTTTCTGCATTTTGTTTTCTCCCATAGGCAGAACATTTTGTTACCTATATTATACTGTACTATAATGTTGTTGAAAGGCATAAATTATTATTGTAGCCAAATGCTTTGAAGAGTGCCTGGTATACAGTATAAATTCCACAGTGTGTTGCATAAGGAGCTTCTAATTGTGATACTTTCCTTTTCTACCCATTTCAAGGAAGAAAAGACATTGCTGATTCTGACAGATTGAAAACATGAGATACATTTGCATTTTTATCTTGTCTTTCCAGGACAATCAGTATTAAAAATTGAACATGAAAAAATTTAACTGAGTGAGCCAAGGAAACAAACATACTAAGCCATTTCACTTGTAAGGGAAAATAGACCAGCTGTGAAGATTGTTTTTATGCTGTGATTTCTTCTTTAAAAACTCTGTAGTTTAAACTAGTGAGTCTCCATATATTTTATTCCATCCTTTCTAACTTCAAAAACCTTTTTTAATATTTGATTTTAAAAGTTTGATTTAATAACCCTAGAAAACAATTTTCCCATAATGAATTTTGCTTTTAGGAATATGGTTTTTGGGCTGGAGAGATGGCTTAGAGGTTGACTGTGCCTTATAAGCAGAAGGACCTGAGTTTGGATCCCAGATCCCCTGTAAATGTGCCAGAAGGAAATGGCTGTAATTTGCAATACTGACCTTGGGTTGTAAGCTTGGAAATCCCAGAGCAAAGCACAAAGGAGGTAGAAGCACTCCAGGATGATTCCCGAATTCACTCTTGGTCTTCCACAGGGACACACAGTGCCCTCACACACAAACACACACACACACACACACACACACACACACACACACACACATGTTGTGCCCAAATTCCTAGATCCCAAGAGACCACCATGGAATTGACACCACTGTAAATACAAGAAGGGCTTTAAGTCATGACACCTTTAAGAGGTGTGGCCTTCCTGGAGGAAAGCAGTCATAGGAGTTGGACCTTGAGGTTGGCTAGCCCTTCCCTGCTTGAGTTAGTTGGTCTGCTTTTGAGTTGGCAGCATCTCTCTGCCTCCATAATGTCTGGAATGACTTAAGCTACCTGCAGCTTTTGCCAGCCAGCCATGCCTTTTCAGCCTTAATGGACTATATCTCCCCTTTTGGAAGGGTAAGCTGAATAAATCTCCCTTTCCTCCTTAAAAAAAGGCTTTATTATGTAAAACAAGCTCAAGTGGCTGGCTTCTCATTGGACAATTCCACCTGCTCAGTTCATAATCTTTACACACTATCCTACAAGCTTTACCCACAACACACACACACAATTAATAATAATAATTTTAAAAAATTAAAAAAGAATATGGTTTTCAAAATATTACTAGTATCACAGGTCATGGGAGATAATTGTTTAAACTTAGAAGTTTAAACCTGAAACAGCCTCCTTGTTGGGCTTGACTTACATGCAAGCTGGCCCCAAACCACTCATGGCCTGAGTGACATCAGCTATTGCCAAAACTGTTCTCCATGATGCTACCAAAAGTGAACAATTTTTGTTTTTCATAATTTTCTTTTTCTTTCTCTCCCTTTCATCCCCATTCCCCCTCCCCCTCATTTTTCCACTGAAAATCCTCCATCTCCCCTGTCATACATCTATTTTCAAATCTTTTCACTTGTGTGACCCACTGGGCTTCATTTAGTCTGTCCTTTATGTCATATGCTTGACATGTTTACTGCTCCAGCAAGAGTCATAGATCATTGGCCACACCATTGAGAACAGCATCTTCCTTCTCTTCCCTATTAGTTCTCATGAGTCTCTCATGGAGGTGTGGAGCTCCTGGAAATCTTCCCCTTCTCTTGGTGAGATGCTGATAGGATGGTTCCCACGCAGCTATTGTCATGTCCAAGAGATAGTGTCTGGTCCACCATTGTCCCCCTTTAAGTTCTTACAATCTTACCGCCCCCTCTTGTGATGTTCCCTGAGCCTTGTGATGTGATCTAGATGTCCCGATAAGGGTCAACCAGTCCATAATCATTTATTTTCTGCAATTTGGCCAGCAGAAGGAGGCTTCGAGGTTGACTGCTGAGCACTTCTTCAATCACTGGCTATAATAACAGGTGTTTAAAAGGCAGTTTCGTTTCTTTATAACTAAACTTTCATAGTCAGTTTTTCAAAACATTTATTTTGCTTTAGAAATTTGTATTAGAGTTTCAGACATGAGTAAGTGAGTTTATATCATTTCAGTCCTTATTGCCTAATCCCATGCTCCCTCATTTACCCTCTGAATCTTCTCCCCAATCAATCTCCCTCCTACTCCCCTGCCCACAGTTTCATCTGGGTTGCCTGTACTGTTGGACAGACATGAACATGTGTTGCAGCATGAATTGGAAGTGACCTGTTGCACAGGTGTCCTCATGAATATATTAGTGTAGTCTTTGTGTATATAGAAAAAGACTCATTTACTCCTGGAGTTTCTAATCATGTAGCTGGAAGGAGTGGCTGTCAAATCCCTGCTCTGCACATTTGTTTTAAAATGAAGGAAGAGACATGAGAAAATATCTTGCAGGCTCTGTTGAAACCACAGCATTTGGAGCACAGTTTTACACATTTGCCAAATCCTAAATACAACTGGGATTCTCCCACAGTTTCTTTAATTGGAAGCAGATTTCTGTGCTAATTCTGCAAAGTGCTGAGATCTTTAGCAGTATTTCCTTCCTAAAAGTAGGACATTAACTTGTAATGATGACCTTTGATATCAATCACTCCTTATCAACAGCTTGTTACTAGTAAATAATGACTTAAATTATATTCTAACGTATTTATACATATTATCTTATAGGCTTTCATGAATGCATTTAATAGATGCTTGATTTTTATGAATAGTAAATTTATGACTGATAAATCAACATTATAGAGCATTTTGGGTTTGTAAAAATAAACTTTAAACATATCAAAAGGATTAACAAGATAAAGGGTAAATATTTATAAAAAATGTCTTCATTTTATTTCAAAATGAAAAATTTGCTTCTTTTCTGAATTTATCAAATATCCAGTTTCTTGATGTAACAAAAATTTAGGGGAAAATTTGAGTAGATAGTAATAATGCTAATAGTATTTTTTTGTTATATGTTTTACTCAAAACTACTAATTTCCAAGTTTCTTAATATGGAATTTTTTTCTTACTTAATTCTTGCTTAAATTTTATGACAGAAACAGGAAAAGAAAATAAGACAGAAACTCTTCCCTTCATAATGTTAATGTGGCAAGTCTTCTTGTATACCCAGATAGATCTAATTTGGTAATGATATATTTTCACATGTTTGTGTATTGTAGGTGTTTTTAGCAAATTTTTTTAGATTTATATATATATATTTTCTGATGAATAAGAATAACTAATTTTTTAGGTTTCTGTTTCTGTAACAAGATTATTTTTGCCTCACAGAAAGAAATGTAGACTATTTTCTTTTTTTCTAGCTGCTAAGACTTTGTGATTTGAAATACCATGTAAATGTTTTTACATTGAAAAATATACTGAAGAGAACAAAGTGTGGACTGTTCATTGAGTAGCTGCTACCAGTCATTGTAGCATTTCAATTATGTACCTCTATTACATCATATCAAATGGTCATTACTTAATTTAAAATACACTATCCAAAAACACACATGTGTTGCACATAAATATTCAAACATAATCACTTAATGAACATATGTTCACTTAATGAACATATTTCACGAAGGTGAAATAGCAAGGATACACAGACAAATATATATGCTTTATAAGTGTTGCTTGGCATTGGTTATTAACACCATAGACACCCACCACTCAACCTCAAAATCAACCACTATTCCAAATTTGAACCCAAATGATAATATTGCCTGTTTTTTAAATTTGTTATGGGCCTATTTAACTTGACATTAGCTTTGTGAGATTCATCCACGTTGGCCCGTGCAGCATTATTTACTTCATTAATATTGATATGTGGGTTCATCTAAGCTTACTCTCTATTGTTTTTGTTTATCAGCAAGAGTGAAAATACTTTTTAACAATCTTCCTCTCTAAAAGATAATATTCAGGCATAAGAATTCCAATGGTCAACATGCTGGCCAACAGATTGTTTCAATGATCATAGGAAGTAATTGTGTTATTAATTATATTTTCTAAGCAAGGATGAATATCTTTTGGTATGCTTGTTGGCTATTTAACTATCCAATTTGAAAAATGCTGGATTTTCAAAATTAGGTTGCTTGACCATTGCTTATTGATTTGTAGAAGTCCACTGTACATAACGGAGGTATATAAATGTCTCTATCACCTTCATCAGGTTTTTCCTTCCACATTCCTAATGATGCCTGCTGATAAATATAATTACTTTAGCAAATATAATTTATTTATTTTATTGTGATACAATTAAACAATTTTATGTAATACTTGCTGCTATTTTGAAGTAAAATTTAAGAAACTTTTACTCAACATTAGATTCTCTTATAGTAACTTTTAAGAACTTCATTATTTTACTTTTTGAGCTTGTAAATAATCGCTTTGGACTTGATTGTAGTATATATAGTTCTATTTCTTTTTATAAATCACATGCAGTACCTCTAGTGTTGCCTTTACAGAAACATTTTACCCTTTTCCTGACAGTTTTATCTTTTCCTATCTGTGTACTTTGTTCTTCATGAATTCTTAATATTTTTTTTCATGGCTCACATTTCCTGTTACATTTCACGTTCTCTTCAATCTCTTATATATAAATAAGTTTAAATTTAGTATAAGCTTAAATCTTTTGAATTTCTCATTTTGACAACCATGCTTGAGTTCTCTACATTTCTTTTCATTCTTTTTCCAAATTACAACATGCCACTTGAAAATACTTTGATCTAAAAGTCATAAGTGTGGTTATTTTACACTTACTGTCAGTAGCTCCAGTATATAAATTATCCATGGATTTATATCTATTGGATTTTAAAAATGGGGCATTTCTTTTTATAGCCTAGTTATCTTGGATTGTGGACTATACACTGTATTTGAGAAAACATTTTAGAAAAGTGTTGGACCCTGTGTAATACATCTTCTTACACAGAGAGTCTTTCTTTTACTTTCCATATAAGTCTAGATGTGCTAGAAATCTGAGACACTTTTCATGCTATTTCCAGATTGAACAATGTCTGGGCTCTTACCTTGCAATGCAGAGCTGAGCTCTCGGTGTGGACAAATGATTCTTTTATATTTGGTTCTCCAGTACTTATAGGGAGAAGTCCTGTTGGGTTATAATTCACATGTAAAAGTACAACTTACTTCAACTTTTGAGGATCTTAGACAAGCACATTGCATATTTTAATCCCTGTGAAACTCCCAAGATACAGTTTATTTTCTTATTTCCTTTCCGCATCTACTCAATAGATCTAGTAGCCTCGTGTACTGGGTGTGGCTTAATGAGTTTCCATCCTGTCCTGGATTTCATCCCAGTAATTTATCATGCATTTCTATTATTCAAACATTTAAAACATATACATTTAAAACATTCCATTTAATATTTCATTGTTCTGTCTTGAGTTATTCTTATCAAGATAACTGACTTGGAACGTCTAATCTACCTCATCAGATTCAATGATCCTTGTTATTCTCTACTTGCAGTATCATTCACAGTTACACAAGTGGCTACTGGAATGAGAATAATAGATCTTCATTTTCATTGTCCTTAGTCCTGTAACTTTGAAAATTAACTTAGTCCCACCTACCAATAATTAATATTTAAAAAGATGTTAACTTGGGCTGGAGAGAGGGCTCGGTAGTTAAAGCTTTTCCTCACAAGCAGAAGGTCCTAATTTTGGATCCCAGATCCTACGTAAAAATGCCAGGAAACTGGCACTTTTGGCCCTAGTGGGCAGAACCTAGAAAAACCCAGAGTGAAGAAAAAAAGAAGGTAGAAGCAATCCAGAATGAGTCCTGAAGTTACCTTTGGTCCTCCACAGGTATATACAGTGTCCTCTGACACACACACACACACACACACACACACACACACACACACACCATGTAAAAAGTTTTAAAAAAGACATTAACTTGAGGAAGCTATTTGGGATCTAGTTAGGCTGTAGAATTGAATTAGTCAGTATCTAAAAATCATTTTATGTAGTTAATCTATATCACTTCATTAAGATATTCAAATACTTTATTCTCCTTTTCCTTGCTAATTCTTACCATAAAATCAGAGAAATTTTTATGAACAAGTATATTTGAATTTGAGTACATTATTTGTGCAAGATTCTAAATTAACTTAAGACACTAAAAATTTAGATTATAACTTGTGAAAATCTGTTTGGCTATAAGGTACACACAATATTGGATAACTAAAAGCAATATTCTAAGTTACCAAAAATTAAATTACTACATATTAATTCATTAATGTAAGAAAGTGATCAGATATGTTAATAGACTATTTAAATTGTTTAGAATTATAAGCAAAATAACATTTATATATCACATCATGAGTACTTAAATGCATTTGATTAAAAAATTCCCAAAGTTTTGGCATATTGCTGCCATATTATTTCATTGTCAATAGTTTATCAAAAATAACATTATATGTTACTGCCTAAAAGCAATGGTGCTTTTATATTTTAAGTCTATTTGTTTTTCTTAAAAAATTGCATAATCTTAAAAGCATTCTGGCAGGAGCCCCAATACACAGAAAGAAAAATGGTCTTTGGGCATAGTCAGTTTTGTGACAGCTACTCTTTAAATCACTTTTAAAATTTTTTTATTATTATTATTTATTCAACTGTGCGCATGTGCATGTTTGCGCGCGCGCGTGTGTATGTGTAGAACCACGGACGAATTCACGAACCACCATGGATGCCTCCACTTCCTTCTGCCCCGAGATTCACAGGCTCCGCCCTACCAGGACCAGAAGCGCAGGCCGCCCCCGCTTCCGCTTGGCGTCTATACGTGGGATCTGGGATCCGAACTCAGGACCTTCCGCCTGCAAGGCAGAGGCTTAACCTCTGAGCCACCTCTACAGCCCCTTTAAATCACTTTTTAAATGAGACATTTGTGCACTATTCAGCAAAAGATCAAAGCTACTTAGTGTTCTGACTGATGAAACCTTGAATTCATAGCACTAGGAGTATTAAACCTTTAGCATGATATAAAACTCGTCAAAAATACTTGTATTCTTCTGGATCAAAGTTGGCTACTCTTTGTCAATATTTGTCTATTTGCAAGTGCAAAGAGCAAATTCTGATTATTCAATCAGGAATTTGGAAGCTATCTTTTCTATTCTTTATTGCTGTAATAATTTCCTGTTATTTGCTTTGTACATCCCCTATAACTTGAATCTCTATAACACTGTGTCTGACTGCAGAAGAAAAAAGTATATGCTGGAAATCAAGAATGATTTATTATTGATAAATTCCTGTAACAAGAGATTCAAGTGCAAGATATTGGCAGGAATCAGCCTCAGACCTGGGAAACCCTAGCTCCTCCAGGTTTTCTTCCCCGCCTAATTTTTATAGATTTCTTTTCTCCCTTGCAGTTGAGAGTCCAGCTTTTGTAGAATGATTTCTGCAAATTCTACATTGACTTCTTTTCTAAAATTTCTGTATAATGAGTGATGTTTATGTATCATGTGAGTTCTAATATCAGGCAGGTTTATCTTTACTATCAATTACTTTCTCTAAATACATCCAGTATTATCTGTGTTTCTTAATAGTCGTGGTGCAACTCTATCACTAATAAGTTTATATTTGTAATTTAACCATTTGTGGCATTCTTAGGAGAATATTTAATGCCGAGTTCACAAGGCTTAGCAGCGTTTTTAAATTGATTTTAGGCTGTTCTAAATAAATCTTTGAGAACTGTGTGTAACTGGAGGTGAAACCTGCTAGCTGAAACTCCTTTATGTAGCTGCAGGGCTTGTTTGGTTTTGATTAGTTTTACTAGACTTCATTTGGTTTCAATTAAACTTGAGACAGGCCAGTGAGTTTAATGAAAAATGTGGGTTTCTCAAATAAGAAAATGATCTTTTTGGATGGAAGAGTATAATATTTTCTCCACTGGAACAAATACATGATCAAAGACAATTTTAGAAGGTTTCATAATCAGCATGCAAATAGTGAGATTTTTGTACATTAAATTTTCCTATTATGATATTTAAATATTGGTTTTCTTTCTTAGATTAAAAAATCAAAATTGTCCCACTTGCTTCCAAAACAATAACAAGCAACACTTATATATATAAACATTAAAGCACTTTATATTGAACTGTACATTACATAAAGAATTTGAATTAAAATAAGTGTTTTGTAGATTCAGAGAAATATTCCAATTTATTTGCCTTTATAAATTTTTTAAAAAGATATTACAATTATATATCACTATTATGATAACTTATCTAAGTTATAAGTCTTTTATTCTCAAAAAATCTAATATTGCTTTGCCTCATCTTTAAATTGTGAATATTTATTTGTGAGAGAAGTATGTTGTAATTCTGTAATTTACCTTAAGAAGAAGAACTGTAGCCCATGGTCCTTTGAAAAGAAAACTCTGCTGTATGTGGTTCTCCAATTCTTATTTCATCTTAAACAATATCCTTTATCCACATAACTTTTGCTTTTATGCTTAGAGATACATGCATTGACAAGAATCTAATAATATGGGAGCCCCAACAACTGATGAATGGTATTTATGAAATCAGAAAGATTCCACTAAGTGCAGTAAGAGAAGCAAACTGCAGAGTGAAGAGGGAGCTTTCAGATTGGTAGAAATCTTTGTGAGTTATATTTCAGATAGTAGTTATTATCTAACATATATAAAGAACTGCAAAAAATAAACACATGTCTTCCATTCAACAGATGGTTAAAGAAGTGAAGAAAATTTCAGATGAAGAAGCTTGAGTAGACATGCCTTTAAAGTATTAGGCATTCTTCGGCATCAGGGAAATGCAAATTGTAATTATTTTGTAACTTGTTTTACCCCAGTCAGAAAGGCTGTCCTCAAGAAAGGTGGGGAAGGAGGAAAGCTGGTAGGATTGTAAATATAAAGCCAAAAAGGAAAGTAAGAATGTAAAGAATGTAAGATTCTCTGAAAAGCAAAAATGGACTTACTACATGACCCAGCCTTCTCTAGACAAACACCCACAGATTTCTAAATCTTACCTCAGAAATTCTTCGACATCTGTGTTTAATGGTGCACTGCTGACAGTAATCAGGAAGTTGAACCAGTATAAATGCCAATTAATAAGTGAATTAATGAGAAATATGGTTTAGGGCTAGAGAGATGGCTCTGGGGTTAAGACTGCCTCATAAACAGAAATTCCTGAGTTCTGATCCCAGGTCCCACATAAAAAAAATGCCAGGCAGAAACTGTACTTGAGGCCCTGATGGATGGAGCCTGGGAAATCCCAGAGCGAATCAAAAAGGAGGTAAAGCAATCCAGGATGGTTCCCTAAGTCACCTGTTGTTCTCCATGGGGACAAATAGTGCCCTCTGATACACACACATAAACACACACACACTAAGTAAATAAATAAATAAATAAAGTCCATATATACAATGAATCTTTATTCTGCTGTAAGGAATAAAATGCACATTTGCAAGAAAGTAGATGGATATATATATATATATAAGAATATTTCATATAATATTCTTAATGTACTGTATCATCCATATATAATTATATAGGATAATGTGTGGTATTCTTAGTGTACTATATATTATTAACATATTGCATATTCTTAATATATTAGATTAAGTTTTATATACTATATAAATATATAGATGTATATAAATATATATATATATCATTAAATTAGAAAGAATACATGAGGAGAAAAAGAGGTTTTCAGAGAGGGGAAAGAAATAAAAAGCGAGTAAATGATGGTTTCATGTAACATGAAAGCAGAATGGAGCACTAGGAAGAGAAAGGAGATAAGCAGGAGCCCTGGGGAAGGCAAGATTCAGGGGAGATTAGTGGGAGAAGAAAGAAGAAAAGCCTTGATTTTTTAATAAATTATTTTTTGGCTAATAAATTAATTATGGAACAAACTGAGGTATTGCTACTCTTTATATAAGTTGTAAATTTGTAAAGACTCTGCTTCAGACATGATTGGTTTTATGTGTAGAGACACCCCCGAAGACCTCATCATCTGTTTCAGATTCTGCCAATAATAATTGCACTTAGAAGTAAAAAGCCAATGCATAAACTGAAACATATGAAATTAAGAAATAGCAAAAATTATTAACATATGCATAAGTTTCAGATCAAATAAAGAAACTATTAAACATGTGATTAATTGTTATGATCCTATGTAGCTATTCAACTTGAAATTGTAACCAATTTGTTAAATAGTTTTGGAGAATTTCTTATTTTCTACTCAGAAGACAGTAGCAGTTCCTCTATTGAATAAGTAAGTGTCTTTTATTCTTAGTCCCATGATAGAAAGGCTAGCATTCTGGACTTTGAATAGGTGTCTTTCAGCAAATGGCTATGCAAAATAAGCTTCATATCTGCATTTTTAAAAATAAGTTTTCTCTTTAGTCTTTGATGGCTTCATATATTTATATAATGAAATTAAGTTATTTTCAATCCGTGTTATCCAATTTCATCTCCCCTCATTACACTGAAAGCCTTCTTTCCAACCATTTTCCTTCCTACTTTCACATCTTTTGTGTCCATGTGATACACTGAGGTTAGTAAGGGTTCTTGCTTTACCATATTCCTGGGCACTTGTTAGAGAATGGGAAATATGTCAGCAGTACCACGCTGAAGAAAGTGGCTTTTTCCCACAGCCAAGTCAACCATGTTTCCATGTATTAAAATTCCAACTTAAATAAGGATCAACAGTTCCCCCAAATATTTTTCTTGAATATTGTTTATTAATCCTTTGTGTGGTAAATTAAAACTAATGGCATCCAGAATATATGTGAATACAATTTCTATATATTTTATTTTACTTAGATAGAATGGAGACGAACATAGAGGGGCACTGCATTTGAACTCTTGATTTTACACTTAACTGGCAGGGGAGATACCATGTTCTAACCCTTGCAACTTCCAAAATGTAGGAAATATGACTGCATAAAAAAATTAAACCGAAGAGTTTGTTTTAGCCGTTGGTATGAGTTTATGGTGTGCTTGACATCTTTTATCTGTGCTTTACATTTTGCAAGTGGAAACAGTTGGAAAGTCTCACTGGCTCTTTGTTTCTCTTTTTTAACATTTTAATTCTTTTTTTAGTTTTACTATGCATATTGAGTAGTTCTCCCTGCTTCCCTCCCTCCTCCCTCCCTCCCCCCTCCCTCCCATCCTTTCATCAATCCATCCTACTCCCTCCCACCTTCCTCTTTGGCTGCTGCTGTGGACCCCAGGGTTCCTTCTAGCTGGTCTATTCTTGTGGGGATTCAGGCTTCTTGTGGCACCCCCACTGAGGCAACCCATTCTTCCATTCCGTTCCAGTCACCCCACTGATAGTAGCATTTCCCTTTACTCATCTGCTTTAGTCCCCAAGTCCATTGTATATTTTTTATTAATTTTTTCTACTTTTACAAGAATATTGAGTATTCATCCCAGCTTCCCTCCCTATCCTCCTTCCTCCCACTTCCTCCCTTCCCTTCACCATTCAGTCCCACTCTTGTGCCTGTATGTGCCTTCTGTGGGCCTTAGGGTTCACTCTACTCCTGTAGGCGATGAGGCCTCCACAAGAGGGATCTTTCATTTTTGACTTATTATTTAGCTTATTACTATAAAGTACATTACTATAAAGTACATACTATCAAGTAGTATGATATAGTGTGAAATTTTCAATTACTTTTGATCTCTGAAATTTTTCATTTATCTTGAAGGAAGAACTAGTTATGTTGGAAAATAGTCACTATTTCACTACTGCATTTGCATGGATAGAGTTTATTTCCTCTTTCAACTAGCAGACGTCTTGTGTTGGTTAGTCACAGTTGTCAACCGAACACTTGGGAGTTGGATTTCTGGGCAGACCTGTGAGGAATTCTCTCGTTAAGGCGGCATCTGAGCAACTTGGTAGTGCATTGATGTGAGAAGACCCAGCCCATGGCGGGCTGAGCCACTCCTGGGAAGATGGATGAACGCAGGCATTGCAAGCTTGCGCTCACTTGCCTTTGCTCTCTGCCATTGCTGTTGATGTGATGTGACTAACCAACTGCTTCAAATAACCAGCCCTGGGACTTCCTTGCAATGATGAACTGTAGCCAATGTTGTCAGCTAAATAAAACCCTGTTTTTTCTTAAGGTTTTTTTTTTAATGTCAGATATCAATTGCAGCAAAGCAATATGAAACTCAGATTCTCCCTATTGATCCATTAAACAATATCAGATGGCTCTCATGCTATGTTTTTCTAACAGTGGTCAATAACAGAAAGGTTCTCCATGCAAGAAACCAAAAAAGCGAGAAGAAAGGCTTTGTTCTCACATCAATCTTGTCATATAAAATGAAAGCAGATCAAATGCAAGTTGAAACAAATCTTACCAGTTCAAGAGTCTATTATTAGAAAATCTCAGTGTTATTGATATAAAATGATCTGTTTCACTAAATGTGACAGAACTGCTTTAATTGTATTAAAATAGGGATTTCCATTTTCTTTAAGAAATGAGTTCACTTAAGGAATTTTATTATGCCCCTCAGAAGATAGGTTGATTGAATCAGTTTATTTCACATGTGGAGAAACACATTTGCAAATTACAAAACTCAGTGCCTTTGCACTGATTGTTCTGGTCCTAAAAAAACAAATAAGGAGGAAGTGGCCAATATTTTTGTTTATAAGAGCCACAGAAGAGTGCTTCATAAATTCCTTCCGTGTTGCCTTCACATGTGGCAATGTTCATAAATCATTCAAGGGAAGGCAACATGGGAAATGGTCAGTATTGATGAAATTCAGTCCTTGTGGGTATGAATACTAATGTTCTTGGCTGATTTAATGAAAGAATGTGGAAACTGGGTTTTGTAAAGCAGAAACTTTCCTTTGACATCCTAGGATGGTAAAATGAGAGGCCATGGCCCGGCATCTAGTCCTTTTTGGTCCTTCATTATCATTATGTGAAAAGCTTTACTCTTAAAAATACTTACAGACTTGCCCAAGTCATGGGATCAAGTTGGGATTTTATTATAGCCCCACTTTTGGATAACCACATGCTCATAAAGTGTCCAGTGGACTGAATTGCTTCTCTGGCTTCTAAACCTCGCCCCTGGAGCCAAGAATGCTTGAGTGGAAGCAGGCAGCTGCCAGTGAACGATGGAGTTTATTTCTGTGTCCTGGTTTTAAAGACAGATTTGGAAGCAAATGCAGCAATCTAGAAGGCTGCAGGAAACCTTTGCAAATATCCATTATTTGTAACTGAATCTATTGGTACATAGCAGTCACACATGACACTTCTCATGGTGAGCGTTCGTTTTGATAAGATGTGTCATCAAAAAGGATAGCCTGGTTCTCATCTTTAGGAAACTCATTTGGATATGAAGCATAGGACAAATGCTTCTGGAATGGAGCCCCTAGGCCATGTGAAATAGTATAAGATAGGCTGATTACTGTAACACTTCTAGGAAGCTTATTGAAAGCACAAATTTTAATTCTGATAGAAAAAAATCTTATTTTTTCTTCTAGAAATAATAATGGAGTTCCATATAGGTGGTTGTGGGGTAACCACCAGCCATACTGGGTCCTCCTTTGTCCCTGCTTCTTGTAAGCATGCCCAATAAGCACGTTGGTTCTCGGTTTGTCAAGTCAAAGCTTACTGTAATGCTTACATTGGTCTGATGTGGAACTCTTATCTGGGTTGGAAATATTGTGTGGTGTCCCCTCAGAAAAGTATTCACACAGCACAGCACAGTCAGCAGGATCACCACAGAACCAGAGACAATTGGGAAGGAGAAGTCACGTGACCCCAGCTATGGGTGCTAAGACCTGCCACGGAAGGTGAACTTGACCACGGCTATCTGCTTTGACTGTGAAAAAGTTTATACACTGATGGTAGTTGCTATTGGAGATGATCATAACATGTGAAGATCCTGAGAGTGAAGAACTGTTGGGGTGCACTCATGGGGTGCCTGCCTCTTCCAAAACTCAGGGCGCAATGCAGAAAGGGCAGGCAGAAAGAATTAAGAGCTGGAGAATGGGATGGAGTTTCGTATGGCGTGATTCTCTGAGCAAACACCTGTCATCTTTGTTCCGAGACTATCAGGAGCATCTGTTTTCCATGGACTCTTAGAGAGAGAGAGAGAGAGAGTTGGGTGGAGAGGATCAGTGATCCCTTCACCTGTGTCTCTGGCCTCCCAACATGTGATTCTGCCCTAATTGCATGTGTCCTTGGGCCCTTAAGGACTGGGAGTGTCCCTAGGGTATACATAAACTGAGGAAAATTAATTGAGAGTTCCATCTAGGCAGCCAGCTCTCTTCTCCCATAAATAACCCGCATCTCTGCTCCTGCAAGCAAGTCCAATAAACATTGTTGGTTAAAAAACGTCTTTTAAAGAAATAATAATGTATCCCAAGTTTTTTTTATGGTGGAAATATGCTTTATTTCATTCTTTCAGAATATTTTCACTCTATTTTATTACTATTTTTCAAAATTTTATTTTTTCCACATTTTATTTTTTCCTAATCATACAAGCTTAATAGATACCCCCAACCCTTACCCTTCCCCTCCCCAGTCGTCCCCATTGCACTTCCCCCTTCCCCCCTTTCTTTCACCCTCCTTCCTCCCCCTCTGCCTGTGCCTCCCCCTTCCTCCCTCCCATTCTCTGGAACATCCCTTTATGTGAACACCAAACCTCTCTCTGAGTCCTCCACCCAGGCAAGAATTCAGGACTTAGTGGCATAGCCTGGAGCCGCTTTATGGGCTCCCTGTTAGTATGGGAACTATATCATGACTGTTAATCCCTTGCCTCTAAGAATCCTACTGCCAAGAACCTTCTCCCCTGTGATCCATGCATTGCAAGTTGTGTGTATGTGTGTGTGTGAAAAAGAATTTTCCCTTAGTAAACTCTAAAGACTTCAAATGATAGCAATATGTTAATCTCTAATATCTGCAGAGAATATTGGAGTAAAAACTGAAATTCTGGTCTTGTTTGGCTGACACTACACATATTATCTTGAATGCTCACCTCTGTTTAAACAAAAGTTCAAGCGTAAAGTTTCCCGTGTGGTCACCAACATTCTCTTGCATCCCTTAACAGTCATGGCAGTGTCATGTCACCAAAGCAAGACATTAATTCAAGTAACATATATAACTTCCTATATCAGAAAGACAGTGAACCAGAGGTGGATTCAGAGATCTCTGTCACATGCAAAGCAGTGAACATGTGCAGTGCTTCATGAAAGCAAGAAGACCCCAGGGCTGTGGAAACAGGAGTGCAGTTTGCTCATCTTGACATATGAACCTTAGTGAAATCACTCAGGTCTGAGGATCGTCTGGGAATTATTGCACACTGGGCTATTTGGAGATTTCCTAATTGAGTGACAGAGATTCACTCTGGACTATTATTGCCTTTATTTCAAAAGCAGCAGGGAACTGACCCAGGTCATGAAACAAGTTTGAGGTCTGCTAGTTTCTTGCCTAATTTCTTCTTCTTGATATCTGGAATATATATGTTTATATTCCCAATGGTCAAGTAGAAGAATATCTAATGCAACTCACACAAATAATGATGAGTTCTAAATATCAGCAAAAATCTTGTAGAAATATTCTGGTTGTGGGACTTAGGAGATGGTTCAAATATGTGAAAGTACTTGCTGTTTTTGCATTCCCACAATCTGTGTGAAAGCAGACACACACACGCACACACACACACACACACACACAAACACACATATACATATGAATCTCCAGAAGCTGTGGAGGTTTTTATTCATACAATCATGAAGAGACCTTGTCTTGGACAAGTTGGAAAGGCAAGGATCATTACCTGAAGACTGTCCTCTACCGGTATACTGTGGAACATGTATGCCTGCATTCACACACAAAACACATGCAAACACACACACACACACACACACACACACGTTCTAATGATCAACGTAAAGATGCTTTTAAATAAAAACAAACAAACAAATAAATAAATACAATGTAGATGGCAGATCATGAATCTTGTGAGATAAGGTCAAGTTGTTTTTGCCCTCCTTTCTTTTTATTCTCACATGACCAGCATTGGTCCTAGGAAATATTACATAGTAATTACATTACATTACATAGCAATACATTTTTACTCAGAGTCCCAGTATTACTTCAAATAAAAATAAGAGGATCATAAAATTGCAAAACTTAGTCCAGATTATAGAACTTCTGGTTATGAAATTGATGGTTAACCCAATACCAGCATCAGTGTAGTTACTAGGCTTAAAGGTACTTTGTGGGGTTTTTTTTGTATATGTGTGTGTGTGTGTGTGTGTGTGTGTGTGTGTGTAGAACCAGGGACGAATTCGGGAACCACCATGCACCGCCTCCACTTCCTCCTTGTTTACTCTGCCCCGGGATTCAGGGATTCACAGGCTCCGCCCTACCAGGACCAGAAGCGCAGGCCGCCCCCGCTTCCGCCCGGCGTCTATACGTGGGGTCTAGGATCCAAATTCAGCACCTTCCACCTGCAAGGCAGAGGCTTAACCCCTGAGCCACCTCTCCAGCCCCACTTTGTGGTTTGAATATAGGACCCATACTTTTTTGGCAGGAATCATTTCTCCTAAGATATTGGGCCAAGGAAACTCTGCTGGCATTAAGCAGCATTTGTTATTCAAATAAGTCAATTATTAATATTCAGCCATTGGATAATGTATACTTCCATTTTATCAAGGAATCAAGAATGTATTTGATTATTAATATTCAACTATTGAATAATATATACTGTCATTTTATCATGGAATCAGCTATGTCTGGTATCAGAACATTCTGCAGCTTTCATTCTAGTGGCTTAAATGTGTGTTTCGCTGATTTTCAGAGCAAGTCTGAGCACACAGAAATGTTTGTTATACCTTGTCAACAGTGAAAGAAGGAAAATAAAAGTGAGTCATCTGTTTAATAATTTTTGTTTAATTCTATTTTAGTAGTTTTCCATCTATTTAAAAGCCTATCCTTACTGTATGTTGCCTCCACTATTTTTGCTTTCTGTGTTGGGAAAATATCCTTCATTTTAATTCTATCATCACACTTTACAATACTCTCATGTAGTTATGCTTGTGTTCTTGTGACTAAAAATTCTTCTCATTGTGCCGTTTCACAGGTGAATCTTCCTTCTGATTATTCATTCTGTGCTGTTTATCTAGGGCCTACTTTTCCCGTATTTTTATTTTGTCATTCACGATGCATGTTAGATATAACCCCACCTCCAGTCTCAGATATATTCCACAGACCATGACTTTGAGTTAGATATTGAAGGTTGTCTTCTTAAAAACTCACTATATTTTGTGCATTGTTATTACTAACAACTAGGGTCAGAGTCCTGTTCTTTATTATCTTAAAATAAACTGCACCATTTGTTTTCTGGGAGCAAATAATCTCCTTCCTTCATAGGTGAGTAGGTTACACAATTCTAATTTCCTCCCATGATGCTTCCAATATTTTATCTCTTTAGAGAAAACACAGCGGGATAATTATAAGGGGTAATGGCAGGTGTGCAGGGGCTTTGCATTTAAAATCAAGTTTTACTATTTGGAATCACTGCAATACTGAAAACATATTTAATATTACTGACTCATTTTTTCTTTAGTGTAAAAGAATAATATGGATATAGAAAGAGATCAAGAACAGAGGCTTTGAAGCTAAACTTTCTAGTTATAACTTAAACAGTGGTCATTCAGTTTGCAGTGGAAATTTTGGGGAAATGATTGCATCTTGTCAGGGACATTCATGTGTGTGTGTTTGTATAATTATGCACATGTGCAATTTGTTAAATATTGCATGTATTATGTGTTGATATTATCTTTCAGCTTGTACTTGTGATGCACAACAAGGTCTGGTGAAGTAGTTCTGTAAGTGCTTGTGATGAAAACTATTAGCACATAAACAACGAGGCTTTAATTGTAGCCTGGAATTTATAATCCTTTTCTGTAAATGGTTAGGCAGTAATATTTCAGGTTTGTGGGTCACATGCTGAATTCGGTTCTGCCATTGCCATAAAAATAGTCTGTGGAGAACATATAAATGATAGAAGTGATTTTTTTTTTGCTCCTTTAAAACTTTATTTATAAAAGCAAGCTCAGGTTCTTTTGACCCACAATTCAGGGTTTGCTGATCCATGATGTGAGTATCGACTGTTCTATATTTTTGTTCTGTATTTCTTCAGTTGTCTGTAAAGAGTAAGTTTTCATTGTTTAACTGTTTCTGAGCTGTATGCCAGAGCAACACTCAATTTTACAGAGTTAATTTGGAGTCGTTAAAGGAATCGGGAATAGGCTTTTAGAATTAAGTCTGCTCAAAATAAGAAGCATTTCTCCACTTTCTTTTTCTGACCTGTTTTGGGCTTATAAGTACGCAATATTCTTTTGTTTTATAAGGGAAAATTATTTTAGAATTCTGAGTATTTTCCACCCTCTTAAACTCTGTCACTATTTTATATCATATGTATGTCACACAAAAACAGAAGATACCTGATTGGTTAGTTCTGATATTTTCTTCTCAGAATCATCACACCAACACTAGCTCATTGGCGTTCACTGCTTTGATTCTGCCAGACCTTGACCACATTCTCTAAGTGGGTCCATACCTTTATTCTTCCTCTATAGTAAGTGCGTAAAATTGTTTTGAGATAGGCAATTACCCTTAAGTCTAGGCTGGCTTTGAGCTCTCTATGTAGCTCAGGCCCAGCCTAAGACCTGTTGATCCACATCCTTCAGTTTCCCAAGTTCTGAGGTTGCAGAAGGGCACTGCCCTACTAAACACATAGGAAATTTTAACTGGTGGTAAAAGTGAAGCTCACTGCTGTGGTGAGAGGATGCATGTGTCTGGACCTCAAAGAGCATCATGACTAGGCATCTTCAGCTCTTTCCTGGGTGTCAGCTATGTTCTATCACAGGTCCTTGATACATGAGCAAGGAAGGGTGTCTTCAGCGAGATGTGTGGCTCAACTATCCGGCAGCTCTAATATGGGATCAATACATTTTGCCATATTCCCAAATTCATTATAGTTACAGTGATATGTGTGTATGTGTTTTCGTGTTTGTGCATGTAACACAAAAAGAAAACAACCAGCAATTATATTTTATTGTCAGAGTTAGTAATTTTATTTTTCAAGTTTTTAAAGTTTCCTGTCATTGTGCTAGAATTTAGACACAAATACTATATCATAAATGTAAATACTAGATGATAATATCTTAAACATCTTGTAAGACTTCATGTGCTTAAACAATTAATTTTCAGGTTATATATGTGCATGTTGTATGTCATTCTTATGAAAATAACATGTTACCCTCCTTCTGGAAAATAAATTCTTGGTAATTTGAGTTACTCTTTAAATTAGTTTAAATTTTATAAATTGTAAATATGTTTAAGTCTACACTAAGCATTTCTATTGCTTACATTTGTGTTTGGGATAAGATCTCCAAAACAAATCTTTCACTAAAAAAAAAGACTTGTATTATAAATGGAACAAACAATTTCTCTTGATTCATATTTAGCATTAAAGAGAGCCAAAAAGACTATGACATGGTATTTTGTACCTCATCAAACATTTTCATTATACTGTCTCATTTTATTCCTCTGAGTGTGTTGGCACCCTTGGTATAATTATTTTCATTTTATCAGATGAGTACACACAAGTGATGTGAAATAGATCCAGGATTCAATCTCGATCTGACTCCAGGTGCCACAAAATCGATGGCAATCAAAATGTAAATGAAACAATATAAGAATGTATAGCGTGGATAAATACATTGGGAGAGTAAAATTTAACTCAGGGCTATAATCATTAACTTGTCTATTCTGGAGGGATTTATAGTAATTAAATGATTCTCGATTTTTATATTGAAAATTTAAAGGATGTTGCCAACAGTGAAATATAAGGATATAAAGAAGCCTTGGCTATTATATTAACATCCCTCAACAAATACTATCACTTTAATTTATTTGGTTCTTACTTATATTTTTTCCCTTTTGAAAATAGTTGATATATGTACATGTTGTACACAGTGCTTGTGGGAGATGAGCAAGCTATGCACAAAGGATCTGTGTTTTTAAGTGATGTGACTAAGACCTACACAATAGTAGTTCTCTCACCCCTCTCTTTTTCAATATAATTAGCCCCTTATCCTACTATCACTGATATAAGAGAGAAAGCAGCAGTTTCTAGAGTACAGTAACTTTGATAAAAAATTATTTTCAGGTTGGAGCATTTCAAGAACATGTGATCTTAAAAATACAATGGACATAGGAAAAAGTCAGAAATGATTGTTCTGCATTTGAACAACTGCAGACATAATGAGCCAATATGGTTTTCATTCTACTTTTTGCTTACATCGCATCGCTTAGAGCCTAGGAAAGTCTTTTTTCAGGAGAAGAACTATTAATGACCCAAATTTCCATTAGTTCTGCTTTTTAAATTAGTCATTGCTTGATTTTAAGCCATATAACTGTTAGATGCCCTTGGAATTTATTTTGTTGGAGTGCAAATTGTAGGACTCATGATATTCCCATTTTGCTAAGTAGTCTCACATTTTATTAAATAGCCTTTACTCTGTTTCTTCTGCATATCACGCTCATTAAATTTTGCATTCTTAGAACTTTCGAGTGCCAAACTGTTTCACTCATATGACTCACGGATCTAGTCTTAGTTAGCACCACACTTTTATAAATAAATGCCACGTGGACCCCAAACTATCACACAGAAAATTTCTTCTTTGGTGCTTTCATGGTTCCTCATACTAGTATGAGTATAGTACTCACATGTTCATTAAGATTGCCCGTACTTGAAGTAGATCCACTCATTAAGATGGGCAGTACCTACTTGGAATCCCAATGCTGTCTTTTTATTTCTCAAGAAATAACAGGATATCATGAAGCTGAGATTAGCCTCAATTTCCCTATATAGCCAAGAATGACTTTGAACTTCTAATTCTCCTGCTGCCATTTCTGAGTGCTGGGATTCCTGGCTTGTGGCCCCACACCAGATTCATGCAGTGCTGGGAATGCACCAAGGGCTTTGCTAGACAAGCACCCTACTAATGAATCTGTGTCCCCAGTCCTAACTACACAGCACTATTCTGATTTCTCCAATCTCATAAAAATATATGTTCTCCATGACTACATATGATTTTTTGCTGTATCCTGTTCTCTAGCGAGAATGCCCAATAGTTTTCCAAATCCTCTACTTCACTTCCTATCTTTCCAGTCTTCTTTTAACCCATTTCCAGAAGGACTTTCCCTCCTGCTCCCCCTGGTAAATTTTTATGAAAAGAGCTCTTGTGAGAGTCCTCACTGGCCTCTATCTTATGGAATATGATGGTGAATTCTCAATTTTCATTCAATTCACATTTCATCGGCAAATTGCCTTCTCAATTTGAAGGCCTTGCTTACTTGACTTTTGGTAGCCCTCTTTGTATAGTATATGAAATTTCTTGAGGCCACTTGTTTGCTACTGGGTCTACTCTGGTCTGGAGTTTTTAAAGGCAAGTTCAATTTGTGCCTGTTGTCTTGGTGGGATTAATGGGATGGTTCATAGGGTGCCTGGACTTCATTCATTGAGATTCAGGGTCCCAAATGGTCAAAACTGAGACTGGCACCCCCACGTAGCCTAGGCTGGGCTCAATATACTGTTTATTTCTGTTGTACACTTTACAGTCAATGCAGGCACACATTTACATGAGGGAAAATGGGCCCATTAGTCATTGGAAACATTTTCAAATAATTTCCATCTATCTTTTGCTTTTTATATAACTGTACTACTGAGCTTTCCATAACATTTTAGCATGTAGGAGCTCAATTAGCATCCTTTATCATTACTCTGCTTATTTCTTTCATGAGCTCATTCAGTGATTTGCCCTTAACTGTGGCTTGACATATTACCTTTTAACAATGATGATGCAAATGGTGCATTTCCAAATTGTGTTGCAGGACATGACTCTTTACATAAGCAACATCATATCAAAAAATATTTCCTCAACTTTTCTCCATAAATCTCTAAAGCCTCAAATCCACAGTGTGCAAAAGCAAACTTCTTATCTCACCTTCACATCTGTTCCACCTGAATGCTTCCTACCATTTCTGCAGTCCAGGAGTCCTTTGGGGGTCATGGGGGAGGTGTTAAGTTCAAAAGTTCTCTCACATTCTATCTACATGGACTACAACAGAATGATTCTACTGGAATATTCTGAGTATAAGTGCAGATTGTGGCGACTTGGCAAAAGCTTCATTACTTAGTGGTGGAGGAGAAAGAAAATATTTTAGTAGTTAACCTTTTCAAGAAATGACTCAGGATGGTTTTTAACATATGAGACGAGAAAATATGAAGTAGAAATTGAAAGCTCAAGAGGTCATGTTTTGCTAAGGTTATCCTGTGGGACTGTGTTCATTGTCCCGAGTCAGTTTTGTTCTGCCTTCATTTATTGTCTAACTGTGTCCTGTTTTCCAGAACAGTTATTCCCTCTATTGTACAATATATTTGAGCCACTTTACTCAACTTTGAAAAATATTTCCTTAGCGCTTTTGACTTTTTTTTTGCCAAATTATGTTGTAATTAGGATATGGAATTTTGTTTTTCCCTCCAATAGTTATATCTGTATTTTGAAAACTGCCAACAAATCTGTTTAAAGCAACTCTTTAATATTGACATATATTTATCTTATTATTTCTTACTTAGAATATTTGAAATGGTCAAAGGGAAAAATCGATTGTTCATTTCAAAGGATGCTAAAATAAACAATAATTTACAGTTTACAAATAAATTAGAAGTGCTGCTCAAGTTTTAGGACATACTTATTGTATACCTAAAGTTATGCAATTTTGGTGAATAATGAATGACTATGTGTTGTTTGCATAATGTGTGCTTAAGCTTCATCATTCATTGTTGCAATGAAGTATCTGATGCAAGTCACTTAGGAGAATAAGGGGAATCGGCTCTGTATTCCAGGGTAGAGTCCACAATAGCAAGAATCACAGCAGCAGTATATCAGAGAACCGATTGTTACATCCATAGCAAGAATGAAATGAAACACATAAATGAACATATGTCTGATAATTTGCATTTCTATGCTTGATCTTTATTTACCTGCTCAGGGAATGATCCCTAACAACAGGTTTGCCCAGAAGTGAAGTTTAATCTAGGCATTGTCTCTCACGTGGGCCTGGAGACCAGCTTTCTAAACACGCCAAGGTGACAATTAATGTGAACTATCATGGCTTGGAAATTTAACTTAACCTTTCGAATTGCTTGAAATGGAAAATGATTAATTGTAATGAAGCAGAGAGTTATAAGACCACTTTAGAATGCATTTTCAGCTATTCTACAGTGAGTGACAAAACATTGCAATAAAAAGAGATGAGGGAGTTTCATATGAACTATGTTATAAATACTTGCTTTTATTAATATTCATAAAAATGAAGCCAAGACACATTTTGGCAGCAAGAGCAATGAGACTATTTCATATTTTTAAAATAATGAATGCTTTAAAGCAATATTTCCCCACAGTTATTAAAACTATTCAGAGAAATCATAAATTGGTTTACATTTGGATTTTCTGAGAGTTCCTGTTTACATCTATCCCTTGAAAATGGAAAGGGTGCAAATGATGACGCAACCCATCTTTTTCTCCTTGAATGTCTTCTTATTTGCCATTTGTGCAGTGGTAACAAAGACACTCCACCAGGTAAACCACTTGGATGGTGCTCTGCTGTGATTCTGTAAAATCAGAGAAGATTTGGTTTCCATGATTTGGTTTCTTCAGTAGAGAAGTCACCATGTGCTAATGCTTACATGAGCACCTGGCACTTAGTAATTAAATTGAATAAATGTGGATTTAAACCTTGATCTTGATGTTACTCCAGTTTCATTCTAAGGAGTGGGACAAGTTGTCTCATGCTGTCTGGTTTCTTGTTTATAAGACAGGAGCAATTCCTATCTCTTGAAATTCTAGTGTGTAATGTTGCTAGACACTCAGCATAAGGCCGCAGCATGGCTGGTTCTCAGTAACTGCTCACCGTGACCTCTATGCATTTCTCCCTTTCTCTTTTTCTCTTCACTATGGTTTTGTCTTTTTCTCTGTCCTTTTTCTCATTTCCTTTCAAATAGATGGATTGAGTAAGCAACACAAAGAAATGCTCACATAAGCTGAGTAAATTCTTTATTTCAAAATATCTCATGCAATGCTTCATTCTGTCCAGGTATATTCTTTTTTGTGGTTAGTTGCTCAGTGAATGATTTGTCACTTTAGAAATTGATTCTGGTTGCGCTTTGAATTCTGCTGTGTATGTTTGCTTCGAGCCTTTGCTTTGGCTTTCTGTATTTGAGAAAACACAAAGAAGCATTGTTCCATTTCCTTCCTGGAGATATGCCAGATGTGAACCTTTTAAAAATATTTTTTCCAAGTACATCTTAGTCCTTCGTGTGTGTGTGTGTGTGTGTGTGTGTGTGTGTGTGTGTGTGTGTTAGAGAGAGAGAGAGAGAGAGAGAGAGAGAGAGAGAGAGAGAGAGAGAATGCCATGCTGCACAGATGGAAGTTAGAGAATGACTTTTGGAAGTCAGTCCTCTCCTTCCACCTTGAGCACTTCCTGGGAGTGGACTCGGGTGTCCAGTTTTCTGCGCAGGGACCTCACTCACTGAGTCACCTTTAAAGAGTCAGATGTCTTTTTATGAGAATAACATGTAAGATAATAACCGGCCTCTGGCAAACCAAGAAATAAAAGGTACATCTGAAAATTTCGGTATCTAAAAATCTGCCTTTGATTAAGAAACATCATGTACTTAGTCAATTATATACAATTATTTACTTAACATTTGTAGGCTTGTTTTCCTGACTCCATTTGCTAATAATGTCTAGGAGACATTTGCATTTGTACTGTATTATACAAGAAATCTAGACATGATTTAAATTTGAGCAGGTGCAAATACTGTGCCTTTTTGTATAGCATGATCTACAGAAGTGAGTACCAGCTAGTGATCTAGAACCAATTCCCTACAGATATTGAAATATGACGGCATTGTCTAATCCATAATGAGTGCCAGAACATAGTCATTTATATATTAGTGCAATTAATCATTCCCAAGTTAAAAAGTACAGTCTGATTTTGAGCTCCATCTCTCTTGAGTTTTCTTAAAGTGCATATAATTCATTCATCATTTTATATTAGCATTTAGCTTTTTTTTTATCTTGGCCTAATTCCAAAATGTTGAAACAGATCTAAAAATATCCTGTATTGTTGACAAAATGCAGCTATTCTTTTTAAATGTTTTAATCAAAAGTTTAAATTATACAGGTAAAATATATACATGATATTTTCTGATCAAGAATAGAATTACTTTTGTGCTAATGTATTTAGTAAACATATTTATTTTATAAAGAATCCTCAAGTTTCAAAATTAACAATCTCGCTTCACATGCACAGGACTGACCATAGGATAGTCTCTCAGAGCATTCATGCAGCAACTGAATACTAGTTGCAAGTATTTTAAGAAATTTTAGCCAGTAATATCACAGAAGAAATTGTCTTTATGTTTGAAAAAAAGGCTTTTAAATACGTGGTTCAACTGGGGAAGAAGGCTTAAGTTTGAATCCATGGCATATTGGTATAATGCACTATTAGCCTAATCCTTTATTTTCTTGTCAATTAAAGACTTATCTTTATTCTCTCATTCACTTATCTGTAACTCCCTGGGTATTTTAAAGCTGGTTGTTAAAAAAATCCCTTTGTTTATGGCAATAAGGCACCATTCATTTTGTGAACTTTATAAAACCAACCTCTGCCAATTTTGCTCTTTGAGAATAGCTCTAAAGATGTGTTCCCACAGTAATTACTGATTCTGGAGATGTTCATTAAAGAATGAAGTCAGAGGCAAGTGTTTGAAACAATTGTATCCCACTAAAGCCAGTTTTACTGTGCACCTTTCTTGCATGTGTTGTTCCTTCTGTGAACAAAAAGTTAAGAAAGATTACTGGAAAATATCATCTAGAATTTATACCTTTGACTTCTGTTGCCTACAATGATGCCAAAGATTTTAGGTATTATTTTTTACATGCTGCTATTTAAGCCAGAGATTTAGTAAGAGATAAGGAGAAAGTTGAGATGCTTTTCCTAGGGACTCTGCTGTTCCTCCTACACCTGCTGAGAATGGTCACCACGGTAAATTATTTTCCTATGCATTTGTTTGATCACTTCAATGACCAGAATGCTGAAAGAAGGGGAAAAACCTCAACGGACAAAAAAAATTTTTTTTGCAAATAGGTTAAGAGTGTGCATTTTTTTTTCAGAATGCAATTTTGACTATGGGGTGTAGGGTAAAGACTTTAAATCTCAGAGTAGTTTGTTCAGCTGAGTGGCTGGATGTGTTCAGTACTGTACAGTTTTTCCACACTTTCTGTTTAGCCTTCTATTGAGGTTCAAGGGCAAGGGAAGAGAAAATCCAGGAATGAGGGGAAAAGTTTTATGTGGCAGCTTGTAGTGAGATATCTGAAAATAAACACATTCCAGGAATAAAGCTCTTTTTATTTCTATGGCAGAGAAAATACAACAGACAAAGAAGGAGATTTCAGGGCATGGATTCGGATGTATAGCCTAAGTTCATGGTGCTAATCAAATGGAGACCGACATAACTTATTTGAATGAAATCAGCATGACACAGTTTTCTGATTGAGTTCTTTCATCTGTACTATTTCCCCCTTGTTTGGTAAATTCATATTTAATCATCTGGGCTGGCATTTTTCCTAAAACTTCGAGGCTGTGGAACACTGAGGGTCTTGCAGAGGAATGCTGAAACAAATAGCAACAGGACTTTGTGGACAATATCCAAAGCTGTGAACAAGGTCATTTCCTCCTCATTTGGGCTGTAGGCATTTAATATCTATGCAGAGATGATGTACTTATTTTTCATCTATAAAATGGGACTGCTAACAAGAACTAATTCCGCCATTTTGTTTATCTCTTAAAGTAGTGATTACCTGATGTTTTTTTTTTTCTTTTTTGTATTTTGAGAGACAAGGTTTCAGCTAACCTAATGGGGCCTCAGACTCATTAAGTAGCTAAAAATAACCTTTAATTCCTAATTCTCTGACTTCTACCACTGGAATTCTGTGATTATAAGCATATGCCACCGCATCTAGTTTTTATGATGGCAGAGACTGAACCCAGAGCTTTATGGCATGTCGGACAAGTACCCTACTAATCGACATATATCCCAGTTCTCCATGAGATTCCTTATAAAAAGCTGACTGAGCTCACTTCCCAGGCCACAGTAAGTGCTCAGCCAAAATTAATTACTATGGTTTAGGGTAGATTTTCTATTAAACTTACTGTAATTATAAAATAATTCATTTACCTCTCACCAAAAATAAAAATGTGGTAGAAAAGTAGACATCACAATGTTTCCATTATCAATATAGCTATCACATACCTTCATTAAAAAACGCTCATTTTAATATAATAGCTTATGACCTGTTTCATTGTATATTTCAAACTGTCAGTACACTGGCATCTTTCTATAAATAAATATAGATGTCTATATCACATTTCATGTAGTGTATGATTTAAGCAACTATCCCTGGAATTCTAAATATTCTTTGTAGATAAGAAATCCCTTTAATCATCACATTCTTGTTTACAAAGCCTGGTGTGCTGGGCTGGTCATTAGAGCTGGCTAAAGCCTTACTTGATACTTAGATCTGAGTTCAAACCACAGAACCTCACTCAGAGTTCTGGTCTGAGTCCCGGCTCTGCTGTCCACCAACTGTGTGTTCTTGGGAAAGTTATGTAACCTCACTGTTTCCCTGATGTTTCTGGTGCATTTGTAAAATTTTGTATAAAGATCATCCATTTCTCATAGTTTGACTTGGAATAAGTTAAGACACAGAAAGCTTTGAAGACTGGTTTCTGGGATATAATTTTTACACAGCTTTAGCTTGAGGCTGTGTTTAATACTGAAATTCCTCTCATATGTAAGAAATTATATTGTACCATTGCATTAGGTAAACTTCTGATTGTAGAAAAAGATTGCAAACTTACTTAAAAATATGTGTATATATGTGCACATGTGTTATGTTTTGTAGGAAATTATTTATAATTTACATATTCTAATTCCAAACCTTCATTGACAAGAGAGACATACATTTTTTTTCCCTGTATGTGCCTCACAACAAAAACTAGAGAAAATCTCTACTGGAAAATTTCTACTGGGGGCTCATATTATGTATTTTTGCTGTCTTAGCATATCTGAGGATTAAAAACTCCCTTTCCTTATTTAGGCTTACTACACCATGTCAGTGGGTACAGGAGAACGTTTCAGTGACAAAGTTTTCCCAGTTTTCAAGTCTAAGATTTGAGAGAACTGGTAAAAATCTGAAATGATGTCGAATAATTTTCCTCCCTTAAGTTGTGAGATATTCTATTTCTACATGCTCCCCAGAAAATATAAAATGAAAACGTGGACGGCATTGACAGATGTCCTCACCTCCACTCAGTGCAATGCTGTGAGTGGCCGCTCTGGGCATCGATGGCTTCATCCACTCCCCTTAAAAGATCTTAAAAGATGTGTTTCTCGATGTGCCCTGACAGGAAAATGATGGAAAACATACACTTTGAGGGCCACTTTTCTGTCTCTGCTGGTGAAATAATATGCTGAGATTTAGGAGAGAAAGAATTTCTGTGAGCTCCTTTCTTAAATAATTTGCATCCTTGTTATGGCCTAATACAAAATCCTGGCATGTGGTACATCTGAAGTAAGTGATAGACCCCTTAGAGTACTAGAATGACTCAATATGACAAAGATTATCTTGAAATTTAACTCTTGATAATCATTTTTCAGTGCTCACATGATAAAAACCACAAATATATATATTCTTGCAAACCTGGCCATTCTGATAAAATAGGGCAATGATAACCTTTAGAAAATAACTGAAGGACTGGGAGGATTATGGCCCAGGGTTTAAAGGCTGTGCCTCACCAACCAAAGGACCCGAGCTTGGATCCCCAGATACATGTGAAAAATGTCATGTGGATGTGGTGGTGGCCTGTAATTCTGACCTGGAGAGCGGAACCTGGAAAACCCCAGAGAAGTCTAGTATGATTTTTGAAATCACTCTCCAGCCTCTAAAGGCACACACATTCAAGTGTCCTCAAATGGCACATACAAATAAAAGAAGAGAGAGAGAGAGAGAGAGAGAGAGAGAGAGAGAGAGAGAGAGAGAGAAGAAAGAAAGAAAGAAAGAAAGAAAGAAAGAAAGAAAGAAAGAAAGAAAGAAAGAAAAGAAAGAGAAAGAAAGGAAAGAAAGAAAGAAGATGGTTGACACTGAAACAAGAAAATTAAGTAATTTTTATTGGAATTTAAATGTCTCCAAAATATTTTTACGTGGACTCCTGGTTAACACTGTTTCTAAGCCACTATTTCTCTAACTGCTGGAACCTTTTTTGGAAACTTCTGGAAAGCAAGTTCCTACCACCCTCTTCAGGTTTAGCACAAAAAGAGACGCTTCAGAGAATAGGACATAGTCATTGTCTTGAGGATAGTATAGGAAACACATTCTCATTGGAAAAGGCTGCTGGGATCAATTCCTTTTGAAGAATTTGTCTCAGATCTATCTTATATTTTAGGAGAAATTCAGTTGCAGTACTTTTTTCCCCCAGTCACTAGGTAATTTTCCAAAGGATTTGTGTGAAATAAAACTCATGTTCAACTTTGCCCTTACTGTGAACAGAGAATATGTACTTTTTTTTTCCACACTGGATTAGTCTTCAGAAGAAGCAGTTAGAAAATTTTATTACATAAATGTTTAATGCTTATTTGGACAAAAAACCTCATGAGAGACTCATTTTTTGATCTTGTGGGACAGTCTCCAGAGCATTGTTTCACCTCTAACACTCCCTGAGTGGTCACTGGTCTGAACAGTTAACATAGGGATGGCTTAGTTTATTTGACTTTCCCACTTCCTGACTCAGAGTCAGAGTTGCTCTGAGGGAAAAATGAAGGGTCAAGGACTTGTCTGAGTAAAACCATTATGCGGACAGAAGACTCCAAAGCCAAAACCTTGCAACCACCTCATTGCCACAGCTACTTGGCAACCTAATTGGAGTTGCTTTGAATTCCTCTTCCAAACTCCTGACTTGCACATAGTTTTTATTTCTCCTCGGTGAGTTCCTCCTTCCTGTTTGAAGCTAGCTGTGCTCTTTTTTCAAGCATTCTACACGCTGCTTTGAGTTAGTCCCGTCTCCCCCCACCCAGATCCCCACTCAGCATTTGTGACAACACTTGCTTGATGACCTCAGTTTTGAGGAGAGACAAGGGGAGAAATTCTCTAGGTTTTCATCGGAACATTAACTGGACTTCACATCAGGGGTTCCTGAAGTTTTCTGCCTAGTACTTATGGAGAGGAATCTCCACCAGAGTCTGAGATGGAAGAGGAGAAAATTGAGTTGGATAGTATTTATATCCAACAGACAGACACAGCCAGGGATGTAACAGGTGCTGTATACTAAACACATGAAACACAACAACAACAACAACAAAGTGTGTCTATTATCCCACATCCCAGGGAAAATTCTTGATGAGAATTAGATGATCGTATCTTATAAATATAACTTAAGTAACTTTTACTTGAAACTTTGTAAGTGGGCTGTCATTTAGATAAATGTTCCCCTGAAGGTGCCTGCCTTACAAGCTTGCTTGTCGGCCTGTGTTGTTGGGAACTGGTGGAGTCTTTGAGAGCTGGGATGTAGTGGGATCGTCTTCTTCAAGAGGATATGGGGACCCCAGTCTCTTTCTTCCCTGTCTCTGTTTTCTGACTCCCAGGAGATCAGAACTTTTGCTACAGAGGAAGTAGTGTGGTGCCCTAGTCCCAGAGAAATCAATGCCAAGTGACTATGAAAACAGCACCCAAAAATAAGCCTTTCATTCTTCCAAGCTGTCTTTGCAATGACCTCCTTCTTGCGTGCTGGAGACAGAGTGTGAGTTTAGTGTTCTACACTAGATCATGTTCGCAACTGTCCAAATTTCAATTATAATAACTTTTTCTAAGTTTTATAGTATTCTTTTCTTGCACAAGATAATATATTAAAATCTAGACTGGTGTTTTTTCTTTGATTGTACATTTCAATGTTTTTTTTTCCCCATAGATCCTTAGAATTATGCTCTACAAATCATCAGGAATATTCACATTGCTTGCCAGTCTTAATTTATTTCTAATTAGTGGCAAGCTTAAATTGTTGAAAATTAAAATAACATAAATATGTATTCTGAGATGTCCCCTACCATAATTTTTGTTGGAATATTTTGCCTAGTTACAAACTTGTATTATGAATACAGCAAACAAATTATATTGTCTTCTCATCTTGTGTGTGTGTGTGTGTGTGTGTGTGTGTGTGTGTGTGTGTGTTTATATATATCAGAGGGCACTGGGTATGCCTGTGGAGGCCCAAGGGTGACTTTAGGAATCATACTGGATTGCTTTACCTCCTTTTGGCTTTGTGCTGGGGTTTCCCAGGCTATGTCTTCCATGACTGGATGTGAAGGCTGCTCTCATTTCTGCCTGGTGTTTTTATATGGAATTTGGGATTTGAGCTCAGGTCCTTCTGCTTGTGAGACAGAGGCTTAAGCTTTCCTGAGCCATCTGTCTAGACCTATGTTTTCATCTTTTTTTTTATTCAATTGTGCGTGTGTTTATTCAATTCTGTGTGGATGCGTGTGTATGTGCATATGTGTGTGTGTGCACATATGTATGGGTGTGTGTGTGTGTGTAGAACCACGGACGAATTCAGGAACCACCATGGATGCCTCTACCTCCTCCTTGTTTACTCTGCCCTGGGATTCACAGGCTCCGTCCTACCAGGACCAGAAACGCAGGCTGCCCCCGCTTCCGCCTGGCTTTTATACATGGGGTCTAGGATCTGAACTCAGGACCTTCCGCCTACAGGGCAGAGGCTTAACCCCTGAGCCACCTCTCCAGCCCCACGTTTTCATCTTTTAAAGAGGCAAAAAGCTGTAAATATTATTTCAGGCTTTTGGAAGGGATACTTTATTTATCTTGGAGTTCTTTCCACATCAGTGCATATATTTTGCAGTAGCATGTTTATTAAATTCTTATGAATTATAACTATATATATTTTTCCATATTCATTGGTAGAAGACACAATCTATTTTATAGATGAGGTAGTTTACTTTTGTCTATAAAATTAATCAGAACCTGGCAAGTCCTAATTCCAGTTATGTTGGTTGACCTTTTCATCTCTGAGGTATATTAGCATAGACATTAATTTCATAAAGGACTATATCAATCTGGATATCTGAAATGTCATTAATCATCCCATAATGCTGACAAACACATTTGTTGTTAACTGTTGAGGAATGCCAGTTGGCTCTTTGGAAAAACTCAATATGTCAGGTAATTTAATTGCCAAACACAAACCTGGAATTTTTGCCCATGATCTACTACAGAGAACAAATGGGAATTGATGTAATGGAGGCATACTTTGAAAATGTAGGGTTGGTTACTCATATGCGTGTGGTTTTCCTAAATATGTTGCTGCATATGTATTTTTAAAGGAATTTATAAAGATGAGATATCCGGATCACACTTTGTACAATATTTTTATTTTTTAAAATTATGAGTCTATCAGTAACCACATTATAGTACAGGATAATCCTCAGACATGTTTATTTTCAATAAAACTTTCCACATTATTTAAGGATTAGCACTAATCTGCATTTTAGGGTTTTGGGTTTCAACATTGGCTGAACATGAAAATCACCTGGGGAGACTCAGAAAATCCCAATGCCAAAGTCACCACAGCGAATTATGCAAAAATATTTGATGGCTGCCAACATGCGATTTTTTAAGAGTTCCCCAGGTAGTTCCAATGTGCAGCCAAGTTTAGGAAGTATGCTATTTGGAAAGAAATGCTCATTTTCATCCATTTTTATTAGAATTCATTCCAGCAGTCTTTCCAGGAAGTATCCTTCCTGTTAAGCCTTACAAATGGAAGCAAAAACATTAAACAGAACCTTTTGCTTTTCTTATGTGTTGTTGAGAAAGCCGGAAATGCTCAATGAAATGCATCACAGAGTGTGAAAGTGGGAGGTGATATCTTGGTTTTTCAGATTTTTGAATGTTCAGTGTAAAACTTTTGAAGTGGATGGGGATTGACCAGGGGAGCAAAAGTCTAGTTACTGGCTTGCATTTGATCTTCAGTCATTGTAACCACAGCCAAATGTATGAGAACTACTCATGCTCTATCAAACTGCACAAATTCTATGCACACTTGTCTTAATATCAAATTAGGCACATGCAACAGTGGAGTAGAGAGCTGCGTGTGAGGACTTAGTCACAGCGTGTAATGATTCTGGTGGGCTTTCTTCCTTCTGATTGAATGGTTCCTCCTTCCTAGATGGAGTGAAAGATTTTTCAATCTGTAAAATCAGTGAGCAAACCTAGAGAAGATAAAGGGCATTGCTAGGATTGTCCTAAGAATCTGGTTTTAAGAAGTCCCTAGATCATTTTCCCTATGTGTGCTTATGTAAAGTGATGTACCAGAAACTTCACAGCATTTTAATTGGAGAATAAAGGTCCCAATGGCTAATAAAAAGAAAAATAATTGAACTTTTTTAATTGGTGAAGGGTAGCTTTCTGATTCCATTTGTCAGTTTAATTGACCTTTCCTTAGTTTTTAACTTATATGTGTATGTGTTTCTGTTTCTGTGTGTATTAAAGGGCACTGTGCCAATCTATGGAAACCCAAGGATGATTTTGGGAATCATTCTGGATCGTTTTACTTTCTTTTTGCTTTGTTCTGGGGTTTCCCAGGCTCTGCTTTCCAAGGCAAAAAGTATGGGGTACTGCCACCATTTCTATTTGGAGGTTTTTTTTTTTTTTTTTTTTTTTTTTTTAATCTGGGATCCAAACTCAGGTCCTTCTGCTTATAAGGCAGAGGCTTAGACCTTCCTTATTACAGGACAATAATCTGAATCTGAAAAATCTGAGATCCAAAAAATCAAAAATGTAAAACTTTTTGAGTGCACACAGGACAACATTCATGGAAAAGTCTATACTTGACATTGTATGAATGGCTGCATTAATAATGTATTAATAATTAATAATATATGTAAACATAAATGAGCTTATACTGGGTTCCCAGTTCCAAGATAACTCATTGTGCGTTCTGCAATACTCTAAAATCTGAAGTTAGAAATCCAAAATCCGGGGGCTGGAGAGGTGGCTCAGGGGTTAAGCCTCTGCCTTGCAGGCGGAAGGTCCTGAGTTCGGATCCTAGACCCCACGTATAGACGCCAGGCGGAAGTAGGGGCAGCCTGCGTTTCTGGCCCTGGTAGGGCGGAGCCTATGAGTCCTGGGGCAGAGTAAACAAGGAGGAGGTGGAGGCAGTCCATGGTGGTTCTCGAATTCGTCCGTGGTTCTACACACACACATACACACACACACACACACACACACACACACACACACACATATATGCACATACATATACACACACATACATACACACACATGCACACACACACATACATGCACAAATGAATCAATAATAAAAATATTTTAAAAAAAGAAATCCAAAATCCAAAGCATTTCTGATTACATACATTTTGAAAAGGGGATACTTAATCTGTGTTATAATTATAGATAAATACATGCAGCACATAATTATAGGTAAGAAATAGTCATTGTACTATGATAGTTTCTATGGCATTTTGTAACTTATCATAATACAAGTGTTTCTTCTATTTCATTAGCGTTCATTGGCTTTCCAATTTGGGAGAATTGGATATTTTTATGGAAATTCTTCCTCCACATACTCAATAAGAATCATTTATATAAACAGTTACACTTTAGGATTTTTTTCACATGTTAGTCCATGTATAGACTGCTATGACAGTTATTCCATTTGAATGAAGAAGCAGTGTTACTGAGTTTTAATCAAAGCATCAAACTGATGCTCAATCACAGGATAGTGGATACTGTTACTTATAATGAATCACATTTGTAAACTGGGGTCTCTTTCTCTGTAGAGTGCTTGAGGTGTCGTTTCCGCTTTCAAGTTTTTGGTATGCCATGAATTCAGTTATCTCATGTTTTTGTTCCTGTAGCATGATTTCATCAAAGTTTTCCCTCATGGTCAGAATCTGCATTAGCTGTTTTGTGTGCTGTAAATTTAAAATCTGACTGGATTCTTCCCACTTCTTATATACACCAAAACAGATGTAGGAATTATAATAAAATGTTAAAAAAATGTTCATTAGAAAGCATGTCATCTTTATGTAGAGAAAAGCAAAATATGTCATCCTTTTCCAATGTGTTTAAATGGATGTTTAACAAAATTGCTGCAGATTGGAAGAAAAACTCTAGTAAGATCAAATAAATGAGGTGATATTTCAGAAGTTAGTTGAATAAGGTGCTTTGAGCTGTGGCTTCATTATTCTTCTTTCATTTTTTTTTTCACGGAGCTCTTAGCTGCTTTATTAAAAACAGATCAACAATTTAAACATTCTTAGTGTGTATTGAAACATTCTTATATTTTTACTAAAGGGTTACATGTAGGAAATCTTTTACTCGAATAATGTGACATAAATTGAAACATGCAAATTTATCTTTTTTTTAGCACAATATAAATTGAGAGCAAGCTGTGTATAAGATGAGTAAGGCTATAAAATTGTCTGGTAAAACAAAAGTGAATAAAATCTATTGCTCCAATTTAACCTTAACTTAGAAGCTACAGCCAATGCTTTTACTTTATGTTAACTCATAGGATCACCCTTTTAAAGTCAGTACTCATCATGCTTTTCATAGAATTCTTATGCCACTGTGATTTTGAAACTTCTTCTGAAAACGTGTCAGACTGATTATTACTATAAAACCTTAAAAGTGCCTAGGAATTAATGACGAATTTAACTACAAATAGAAAAAGCAAAGCTGAGTTAGCTTTAACCAAAAATGTATCTATTAAGCAGCTGTTGTATGTCTCATGTGATTTAATAGCAAGAAAGCAGCAAACTCTTCAGCAGACAGTGGAATTGGATGCTTACTGCCTGCTGAAATACTCTCTATCCTGTTTTATCTTTGTTCTTAAGCCAGACCATTGCTTCCAATCCCCAGAGAAGTTGGACAAGGGGTTGCTCTGTAGTAATGAGTTTATATCGATATCCAAAGACCTGGATTAACTTAAAAAAGAATTTTCAAACACCAGTCCCATTATTTTTAATTTTTGAGAAAAATCTGAGGTCAATCAAACATGAATCAAGGATGTAGTTATGTATGAAAAGTTAGCTATGATTAGGGATGAAAGTGCCACATGGATATCAGAGACGTACAGTTGAAGGTATGGGCCATTACAAAGGAAAAGGATCTGCTGTTGCAGCCTGAGATTTGTTCACTATGATGAGGCAAGACAGCTAGGAAGAGTGAGTTTATTTGTCATGTCAACAGGATTAGATAACAGAAGAAAATATTTAAAAAATATGACATTGGTGAAGATTATTTTTTGGTTGAAAATAATTGTATTTTACAGTAAGACCGATTTTGTTACATCTGAAATGCCTTGATTCTTACAGCAATTTTCTGTGCCTGACACAGTTTTTATTGATGGATTTTATGGTTATGGTTAAGGATCCTTAGAGAAAACTAAAATGTATTTCTGTTGCATAGCTAAGCAAAACTTACATGAATAACATGACTTAAAATGACCATCATTAAAATGTGCAATATGTTGCATATACATGTCATTTTAAACAAAAAATATTATTTTTGTAAATAATATGTAAAAGATAGATTAGAACGTTCTAAACAGTTCAAAACATACAAATAAATAAAATGGTGTTCAGAGTGGAGAGTTATTTTATTTAATGTTACAAAGTGTTTCCTGAAAGAATTAGAATTAAGCTACAACTTCAGATTCTGAATTTTCTGTTATTCTGGAACTGAATCTTAAAAATAAATTCACACGCACCTGCCAATGAGATGCTTCTCCCAAGAAAAAGAAGCCTAAGGACTTTGGCAGCGAGTGGTCAGTGCAGTGCTGTTGCTCAGAATGACTATAATCAATTACCTAGTCTGTCCCAAGAAGCATCATGGAAGCGCTGAAATTGACGAAGATGTACAGAATCATGTTGCTGACAAACTCATCGGAACTTTGGTAAATGTTTCAGACATCTTCAGCTTAATCATAGCTTTGTATGATTAAAGAAAACTGTATCATTACATGAGTTCTCAGAACACATTAAACAATTTTGTAAGTAAAACTTAGCCAAATGGTGTGTGTGTGTGTGTGTGTGTGTGTGTGTGTGTGTGTGTATGCTTGTGTGCTGGAATAGTACCAAATGTGTGTAAAATGTTTTTCCTAATTATATTGCTAAAAGATGAGAACATTTCTTTCCAGTAATAAGAATTATATTTTTACTATGATTTACATATTTATAATTCTATTCAACTTGGATTGCTAAGGGTTAACTGTCACACATTAATAAAGAAAATAAAAGATACCATACTTTTGCTTATGTTTGTTTTAAAAAGTACTCTCAGTTATACTTTTATTTTAAACAGAAATGATTTGGCTGGTGTAATAGTTTTGGGAATACATTAACATTCAAGGGACAGTACTAATGTGCTGTGGCAATAAATAAATTTTTTCATCTGTATTTTCAGGTCTGCTTACAAAAGGATTTCTAAACTAGATCTTACTTTTATATTTTGTTTCAAATTATTTTATAAGAACATTTACATACCCCTACATTCATATAACATTTAACAGGCTGTGTATTATGTGAAATTGGGAATCTTCCATTCTATTGCTACATATCATTGAAATAAACTATTTTTCTTTTTAAATTTCCTTTTAAATATTATATACTTGAATATAGGAAATTTGTTTTTCTTTCCTAAGTATTATTTGTTAAGGGACGAGGTTAAATCTAGGTATTGCTTAAGACTCTTTCTAGCTATGATGAGTAACATGAGTCTAAATTTATTGGATGAAGTGAAAACCTGACATCTTGTCCAGAAAATTCAAAATGAACAACTGGATATTTCATTGTCTCCCATGAGGTGAACTATTTCAATTTTCTCAGTGTCTTCAATCTTTTGGGAATTCTGATCTCTCTCTCTCTGTCTCTGTCTCTCTCTCTTTCTCTCTCTCTCTTTCTCTGTCTCTCTTTCTCTCTCTCTCTCTCTCTCTCTCTCTCTCTCTCTCTCTCTCACACACACACACACACACACACACACACACACACACATACACACATGCACACCTTCCCAAACCTCAAGTAAGAATTTATTTTGGGCATATTAGATGGAGATGCATACAATAGCTGCTCCATGTTATTTTCAGTTCCTGTACACATTCATAGTCACGTTGGTACTCCAAAGTTCAGGCCAACAGTCCACAAGAATCGAAATTAAAAAGAAGAGAAAAGAGGAAGAGAAAGCACTATTTTTAACAGTGCAGAAAGCCACTATTTTTAAGGAGAAAGCAAATTGCTGACTTCCAACATTTAGGACAGAGTGACAATACCCTGACTCTATTGGTATACGATTTATGAACTTTTATGAATGAATGTGTGGAAAGGAAATGAGCACCACATGGCACATTCAGATTCAGCAAAGTGTCAGAGGAGAAGGTCTTCCAGGAATCTGGAGACTAGAAGGGGGTCCTGTCTGTGATGTCAGATGACTTTGCCTCAATGTTCACTAAATCCCTTTAATGCTCTCAGTCTTCCTTTGAAACTCTGTAGATCTGAGACTATGAACTAAATTTGCTCTTAAGTACACCTTTGCTTAGGAATTTATTGCTTTTCACAGTCCATTAAATAATTCTGCGTGCAGTTGTTGATTTTTTTTAATCTGCATGCTATTTTTACAAAAACTTTACTCACCCTATCTGTAATGTTCTCAGAAGATAACAAAAGTTCCATCTTTGAGAAGCAAACCATAGAGAAATGCAAACCCGCAGGGACACTTTGCACTATTGTTCCCTACCCTTCATAAATCATCCTAAATAGGTTGATACTTTATACTATTTCCCTATTCAGTTAACGTCCACCTGTGGATCCTGCTAGCAGGAAGGTGGTATGTTCAGATGGAAAGAAAGAAGAAATAATAAAAAAAAGTGAAACCAACAATAAGGAAATGAGAAAAACTCTCCCTTCAACTAATAATAGCTGGAGCAGTAAGTCGTGAGATCTGAAAAGGCTCAGAAGGGAACTATTTTCACTGGGATGATAAATAAACCAAGAGATGGTTCCCTTACGATCTCAATTAAGCTGTAACATATACTCTTGTGAAAACATCTCTTGAATGTCTTGGAGGCCTAAAAGAGGGAGGGCCTGTTTAGTTAATTTTAAATCGTCAGCTCTTTTTTTTCCCATTCTTTCATTAAAATAAACTGTTTTGCTGAATAAGAGGGTTCAGAAAAGGCTGAGTGAATCACGGCAATTTGTTTCCACATTCTGAGCAGTCAATAAAGGAATTTATTGCCTCATTAGGCATTTTGAGCAGATTTCTGGAAACCTGGGTGACGTAAGGCCTAAGCGGAACCTAGGAAGAGATTTTAAAAGCAGTTGCAGCTGAATTTGGTTTTGAGATTGCAACCTGCCTGTTAAGTTGCGACTGACACGGTGATTTGTTAGGACAAGAGGTGCCAGGCAGGTTTCAGGCAGGGGAGAAGGAAACTGTGTCTATTTTCAGCCTGTAATCATAATAAAAATATAATGTAAACACAGGCTTTAAAAACATTCTGTGAAGCAATCCGGGCCGGCAGGACTGGAAGTGGGCAGGAATCTCAGCGACCTAGAGGACAGGCAGGCTCTGCTAAGTAAAGATGCAAACTGGGTCTTCCAGCATGTGGTGTGATGCAGAACCGAGATGTCTCAACCCTATTTCTTCCCTTCTGCTTTTGGACCTTTTGCTTGGCTTCTACTTAGCTTTAAATTTCCACGCACAGAAAAACAGACTGCCCTGCCCCAGGCACCTGCCAGCCTACGGCCTCCAGTGTGGGACTCGGCCTCATTAGAAGTCAAAAGAAGGTAGGTTTCATGCTCGTAACAATTTTGCAGAAATCCGTTTTAGCTCTTAACGTGATTGCAAAACAAAGTGGCAGTTAGAAAAATATGATCACGTTCTTTACAACAAAGGATGCTGACGTTTCTTCAAAATGTAAACAAACCTAGGGAAGAGGGAAAAATCCTGAGAGGAACAAACGATTCAAATAGCACAGGGAAGCTTTGCTAAATTAATATTTTTGGCCCAATAAGGACATTAATCACAGTTGGTCTGAACTGCATCAAAAAAGAATTTGATAAATTACTCCTAATCAGCAATGAAGGAAAGAAGTTTTAGGGATTTTGTTAAGATAAAAGGAGTAGATTTATTTGTTTCATAATGAAGACATACACATAGACACAGACACACATGTATATGCTTATGTGCATAAGTGTGGGTACGCACATCATTCTATTCAAGGATTTGAGTTTCTGTGAGTTTAGAGAGAAGGGAATAAAAGGCGTCATATAGTTTTAGTTGAATTTCTTTATGGTACTTAAATTCAGATTTCTTTTTTTTATTTATTCAATTGTGCGCATGTGTGTGTGTGCGTATGCATGTGTGTGTATATATGTGTGTGTGTGTAGAACCACGGACGAATTCGGGAACCACCGTGGACGCCTCCACCTCCTCCTTGTTTACTCTGCCCCGGGATTCACAGGCTCCGCCCTACCAGGACCAGAAACGCAGGCCGCCCCTGCTTCCACCTGGCGTCTATACGTGGGGTCTAGGATCCGAACTCAGGACCTTCCACCTGCAAGGCAGAAGCTTAACCCCTGAGCCACCTCTCTAGCCCCTTAAATTCAGATTTCTGAACACTTATTTTATTTAAAAGGATTGTAACTTCAGAACTGTTTTAGGGAAGTAGAAACAAGGAAAGTTTTTTCTCCACCCTACGTCTTTCAGTTCTTCTGACTCTTTGACACCATTAAAATCTGAAGGACAAAAGTTGAAGGTTTATGAAACCTTATAATAAATATAATGTAATATAATATTGGAATAAAGATACTGAGGAGGATGTGAGAGGACTTCATTTCCATTCTAGTAGTGTGGACCTCTCTGGGCTCATGGCTAATATATGTTCTTTTCTGCATGACCTCAAATTGCCCTTGAAGAATTAATGCTGATCACTCATCTAGATGAGTGACATGGAGGAGATTAAAAGCTACTTACAACCTGAAGGAAGAAATTAAAGCAGCAATATGATGTTGTCTAATCAATTTCTTCTTAATTAATATTTTAAAGTTCCAGATCTTAAGTCTTGCCAAAAACAAGTATTTTCCATTTCACATATATTTTCTCTTTATATCATTTCTTTCTGAAGAAAGGATAGGGCGTTAATTTTGGTGATTTGATGATTATTTATTGACTGTGGTGTTCATTGAGGTTCTCCTGAGTGATTCAACTAAACAATTCTTTAATTAATGGCTACTGGGCTTTGGCAGTGGATAAAACAACACAAAATAGTCTTCTACCTCCACAATGGCACAATGACAAAACAGTCCTTGATTAAGGGAACTTAGAGTGTGTCTGGTGCATAACAGGTACTCAGCAAATATTTATTCAAGGATTAAAATGAACCTAGTAAGGGAAACAACTTGATTATAATGCCATAAAAACCTATAAAGACATATTGACATACATTATAAAGTACTTGAATAGCCATAAAGAAGTATAAAAATGCTTTCCTTGGAAGAACTATGGAAATATTTAGAGATTGGTTGACATTTGAGCTGAACTAACAATACAAAAACAAAACAAAAAGATATTCAAAGAAGATTATAATCAGAAGAGTCCTATTCTTCTATACATGTATTGTGAAACATACGTCTCATGGGGAATTATTGGCCACCGATCACAGGAGGTGTAGTTGGATAAGAGCTGGGAAAACATTGTCAAGAAGTTACTTAATGCCCCGGGGAGGTGGTTTAAACTTCCACTTAAAGTCTTGAATTCATACTACTCTAAATAATGGGGAACCTTTTGTTGGTAAAGAAAGAGATGATCCAGATCTATTTCTATGGCTTCCTATTATTTTTTGAGTCTAGAGGGTCTGGATTTAACCTATTGAGAACTTCCCTGTTCTTTTCACTTGTTTTCTCCAAATCCAATTGAATGAGTCTTTACCTTCCATGTGTTTACTACTTATAAGCAATTAATAAGACTTAAACTCTCGCATTGGCCATATGGAGTAGTCTTTGTCTACCATTATTCTCATAGTCATTGTATCTTATAAACATTCTGGGCCTCTCCATGTTACAAATGGTTGGAGAAGTAACTTATGGGTCTAGGAACGTTTCCTACGATATAGATTAAAAACTCCCACAATTATAACCAAAATTATGTTTTATTATTCCTAGCAAAGTTTGGGAAAAACATACAGAAATTTCCATAGTTGGATATGATAATAATGACTCCTTAGGCTTTTGGGTGTTCCTATAAACTGGTGACTGCACATGTTCACTAACTAAGGGGTTGAGGATAATGGATTTAGGCAGTGAACAAAGCCCCAATGCTGAAAAGAAGATTCATATTTTTACCTGTTATGTCAAGAGTTACCCCAGGTGCCTCGATGTTCATCTGTAGTTGCTTGAATAGAATTTTGAACAGAGAAACCTGGACCATATGCATACAGTCAGATAACAATCATTGGAGGGGAAGGTCTGTGGTCCATTTACAGAGGGGAAGTCATTGTCTCTTCCTTGACCTCTGACCAATGAGGGGCCTTGTTCCCACTGCTGTGGTTCTGACAGTGGCGGCAAGCACTGCCCTTTGGAATCCTATTTCTGAAATCAGACCTCTGAGGTGAGGGGTTATTATCTGCCTGGGAACTGCGTGGTTATTACTTGGTCTCATTCTTGGGTCTATGATTGCTTTCCCATAGCCTTGTGAACTTTCTTTAGGTTTTTTTCTTCTGTGGTTCAAAACAGGAAAAGCAAAATCTAAAAGGATTTTAACTTGGTGTATCTGGAATCCTATGGCCTCCTTTGCAACTTCCCTTCAATGTCTGGGACAGTTTGACTGATGAAACAAAAACCTAAAAACAAATGAATTTAGGAAAATATAATTTTAATTTTAGTGTAAAAAACATATGCATTCCACTATTAACTTTTATCTCTCATAATTCTTTTGTACTAACCCGGACTTTGGGCAACATGCTTAACATTCTGGGATTGTTCTCCCTTTCCTTTATTTACTTTGGAGCATTCCTTTATGATACAGCTTAATGCTGTCTAAAATCTGTGCTCATCTGAAAGCATAGTTTCAAACATTTTGCTAAAAATACTTTCTATACAATTAAACATATTTTTTATCAATCTGTCTCTTCCCCCATGGTTTCTTTTTGTCTTGTTTTAGAAAGCAGTTTTTCCTTAATATAATAATTATATTTTAATATAGCACATAAGGCTGTATCTAAAACACAAGCAAGATTGCTAACACTCTTGAAGAAATTATTAGTGATAATTATAATTTCCATTGTCATTATCTTTTATCAAAAGCTCCAATTAACCAGTTTGTTAGGGTCTTCAGTGCTATTGGAATAGCAGTGGTGGAAGCTGCTTTCCCTAGAAAGCAGTTTTTACACATTTGGGACCACAACGTGCCCAAAACATGATAAACCTCTGGCATATCTTTCCCTTTGGGGAGGCTGGAAACACAGAGAAACATCATTCCCACATCCTTGGGACCCAGGAATATTGGATTGTAATGGGACCCATTCATGGTGACAAGGTGCACCCCAGGACAGAAGCAATCATCTCTGACCCTGTTTATTCCATCAAACAATAGGGACTTTTTTGGTACAGTTTGTAGAACTGTAATTGGAACAAAAATCAGTCAGATGACACCCTGACCGGCACTGTTTAATCATGCCTAGTCATTGTTCTGCTCTAATATTGTTGGGTTTTTTTTTTCTATTAATATGTAAAGAAAATACCAGCAACCCCAAAGATAGACTCCCAGGATTATCAGAGCCCTTTATTGCTCCCTGATTCTGGTCAAATTTATTAAGCCATGTCTCTGCCCTTCATCATAATTTAATCTCCTTAATTGATATTTGGCAAAGTGGGCCAAATTTAGCATATTTGGATTGCTAGAACCAGGGCTAAATATTCCTCTTAAACCTCTAATTCTATTATGAACTAAAAGTAATTTGGACTAGCTTTTTTAAAATTTTTGCAAGCACTCACTTATAAGACAATTTTGTATCATGAAAACAATATAAAAATAAGTAGAGGTCAACAATACTTAAAAATTCATCTATAAAAACAGATTTACGGGCTGGAGCGGTGGCTCAGAGGTTAAGCCTCTCCCTTGCAGGCGGAAGTCCTGAGTTCGGATCCTAGACCCCACGTATAGACGCCAGGCCGAAGCCGGGCGGCCTGCGTTTCTGGTCCTGGGTAGGGCAGAGCCTGTGAATCCCGGGGCAGAGTAAACAAGGAGGAGGCGGTCCATGGTGGTTCCCGAATTCGTCCGTGGTTCTACACATACACACACACACACACACACACACATACACGTGCACAATTGAAAAAAAAAACAGATTCACAAGAGAAATATTGCATAGATTTCATTGAGATCTATTATTTGTCAGCTTTAAGTTTGATTGTTGATTTGATAGTTTCCACCATAGCTTTAAGCAATCTTTAATCTAAAATCTGTATTTCCAATAATATTTTATTAGTGGTGTGTGTGTATGTGTGTGTGCGCGCGCGTGTGTGTATGTGCGTGTGTGCACACATGCGTGAATCCGTGTGCATGCATAAGTGCCCTAGCACATGTGGGGGGGGGGTCAGAGAGCAGCTTTGTGGAATCTGTTTTCTCCTTTCACCTTTATAATAGTTCCAGGAATTGCACTCAGGTCCTCAGACTTGTACTTCAAATACTTTTTTTTACATGCTGAGCTGTCTCACCAGCCCCAAAGAATTATTCTTAATAGGAACATATATAAAAAGTTAGATTTCAAAAACAGAGAAAAAGAACCTGATCGTTGAAAAGCAGGATGAACCTGTAGCAACAAATTGGTTACAATATGTCCTTTTTTTCCCTTCATTTTAAATTTCACAAGATAAGAGTTTTGAAAAACCCATTTTTCACAAGGGGAGGGCATAAGCAGGGAGATAATAGTTCTCAAACCTAAATGTTTTAAGTTTAAAAATCATCCTAAAATTTAACCATTAGTTATGTTTATATTTGAAGAGTTAATCATAGACTTTCCTACTTTTAATTTCATAATTTTATGCTCACCCAGATATAATGCTCATTGGCATTATATCTTCCGTAATTTCCATGATGGAGAGGAAATGACATAAAGATATTTGACAAACATATATTTTCATTCTTTTATATTTTTTTTCATTTACAAATCTTTTACTTACCATTTCATATATTCCTGGAAAAGATACTCATTGCATTTAATCTAATATGATGATTCTTACAGACGTTAAATATATCTTAATTAATGTAAAGCAATTTTATGTCTTTCTGGAATATGATCTTCCATTTTAAGAGCTAAACAACAAGGAGAGACAGCTGTGGTTGCTTTGATTTTTTTAAAGGTCTCGATTAGTTCAGTTTTCTTTAGGGTTAAGTTTGTTCCAGTCCTTGAGAGAGTGTACCTCGGGGAGTAGTCTGAAGAAATTGCATTTCCTAAGTGGAGAAACAGGGACTAGGATGTTTCTGCAGCAGCAAGGAGCGTCTGACCCACTTGAAAATCCTCAGGAAGATCTGATGTTGCTCTGTGCAATTCCTTTGCCTTTTATTTTTCCACATATCCTAAATGCACTATATTGGAGACTACAGGAGAGTAAGAAACCTTTATCGGATTTACCCACTCTCTCTGGGTGCACTCTTTTTCCAGCTAGGTTTAAATCCATCACTTGTACTGTTTCTGCCCAGAGACATGTCCTAAAGTACTTGGATGCAAGTTATTCACTACAGGAAATTCTGAGTTTCTTTCTTTTATCTCAGTATGAATAAGATCTGGCTTGGAGGAGATGTTCTAGAAAAGCCCATGACAAGAAGCTTTTCTGTCTAAATGAATTGGAGTTTTGTTTCAGGTTACCATCCATGCTTACATGATAAATATTGTGTCTGAATCTCATGCCTAGGAGATGAAACACATACCATCAAGGATGGGATTGGCTATACAAAGGAACAGAAGAATATGAGTACAAGAGCATGACCAACTAGACAACTGGAGGAAAACAATGTAATAGGGCAGCATGGGGGGGGGGAGGGCGTGGAGAGGTTAAAGATGAGTGCCTGAAAGGGAGACAGTATGGGATGAGGAGAGGCAGGCAGAGTGTTTGCAGCACTGGAGAAGTAGATGTAATCCAGGGAGCCAAAGGCCAGGTCTGCACTGGGCTAGGGATACCTACAAGGTCAGCACTGTGGTGACCACTTCTTCATGGACACTGACATCTTGACTGGCATTTATTAGAGCCAATGCAGTGTTGATAGCCTCTGGGTGAGCCCTGGCATCTACAAGCTTATGCCACTTTGGGGCTTCAGTGCATCCCCATTTAGTGGCCAAGGCTCTGCATTCCTTTGTCATGGCCAGTGCACGCTCCCCTATCCATGTGTAGGGTGTCCCCAGCTCTTCAAAAGCAAATAACAGGCCAGAATGGAGTAGATCTGCAAGTGTGTTCATTTGTATATTACTCTGAATGCCAAAGTGATCATTTGAAGCAGAGCTGCTTATGTATGGTCTGTGGGATGGTGGTGGATGTGCCCTATATAAAAGTCCAGAAAGGCTCTTTACCTTGCCTAGGATGGAATTGTGATAAAGAAAGAATATAAACAAAGCAGCATGTCAAGAGGCCATTTGAAACTATATCACTCTCCATCTGAAACAATGTTGCAGGTAAATAAAATTTGTTCCTACTTACACAGTCATGAGATGAGCAGCTATGGTCAATGTGAAGAGATTTTATTACATCTGAAGATTTTCATGGAGAGTCATGAAAAATCCACTATGGTAGTTTTGGTGATGGGTTCTGCCTCTTCAGTCAGTCATTTTATGGAGCATCTGATCTTTTTGTTTCATGACTGATCCAAATTCTCTGTGCTCTATAATCGCTAAGCAGGGATTTGCTGCCTTGTTGACCATTTATTTAAAGACTCAATAGAGTTTAGTTTAACAAAATATAGTAATATTTCTCAAAGGAAGTTGTCCTGGAACAGTTGATTTTAAACTTGAATCAGGGATATGTTTCCATTTGCACAATCAAAACGTTTGCTTACATTTCCAGTGGCAAAGTGTTCATAGTTTTAGCACTGCATAGCGAAGATAAGCTTTTAAAGAAGCTCACCATTTGCACCTGCAAATTCATTCCTTTTGCTTTCTCAAAGGTTGCATTAGCTTCTGGAGAAGTCCTCATACTTTCAACTGGAAGTCACGGCCCCCAGATTCAACTTACATGGAAATCCTTTTTAACTCTTTTTTTTTTAATTCAGACCTGATTATGTCTATTGTACTATTGAATAAATAAGGCTTAGTAAACCGAAGTACCAATGTCTTCAAGGAAGAGTGGGATTTTATTATTTGGAAAGTTGAAGGTTCAACAACAATTTGGATGGCTGCAAAACTGAAAGCTAACCTGTAAAAGTAGCTTAGAGATGAAAGAATAGAACACAGTTCTATAGTCCTACAATAGTAGGACACGGAAAGTGGAATTGCATTAAGAGTCCTAGGGAGGTAAGAATGGGATGATCTTGACTTGTAAGAAGCTATCAGTGCTGATGAACTATACTTGTCACTTTCTAGATTGATTTCAGTTTCTAGGAGAAGTTAAAGATAAGGACAAACTTAATGAAAATCAGGGAAGGATAAAAAGGAAAATTTCTAGGGTTCATACTGAACTAGAGTTATTTCCCCTCACCATGTGTCCTCTTGTGCCAAAGTTATATGAGATGAAAACAAAACAAGGAAACATCCTAGGGAAAGAGATGACATATTACAAAGATACATTAAAGTATCAAGATCCTTTGTAAGTAATACTAACAAAATAAAATCCTAGGTAAATCTGAAGAACAGAGAAGAAACAATAAGAAAAGACATCAGAATAGCTAAAATAAACCTTTGTTCAAATGACAAAAATCTTCTTTTTCCTTTTTCTTTTTAGACAGGGTCTCACCTTGTAACACAGACTGGCCTAGAACTGGTAATCCCTCCTCACCTCATTTTCCCAATAATTGCAATTGCAGGTATGGAGATTTATAAGTGCCATATCTGTCGTTTGACTAGTTTGTCATTTGGGGGCAGTTTATCACTGTTTTGTCTAGGACAGACTCCCATTATTTAGTTTCTCTGTACTTTCATCAGATAGGAGAGAAATATTGAATTCATGTAGATAATATTCCTCCTGTCTTTTGAGGATCAGAGTAATTTAGTGGGACCATAGAAATTAGCTGTGGGCTGCTGATTTTCTTGCCCAAGATAGAATAGTATCCTCCCATAATACGTATTAGTAGTGTTCAAATAGATTTTTGAAACTAAGTCAAGAGCACACAGTTCAATTCCACACATTCTCCACCTCTTCCTGAGAAGTTTCATTCCTCATGTATTTCATGAAGAATAGAAAGATTTCCAGAACATCTTTTTTATCTCCTAAGTAATAATATCTGAGTCTGTTTTTTTATTAGTCATTTCTTCATTGGGATGGAGTACATGACCAATACATTCTACTTTCTTGGGAACATCCCATTCCAACAGTTGTCTGAATCATTTCTTCTGATTTTCAGTACAGCTTACCTGAGATAAATGGAAGGGGAGGCCAGTGTGAAACCGAAATCCATGAAACTTTCTGTTGCATGTTGTTAATCCACCACCCATGTGGTTGCGTCCAACAGAGGTGACCTGAATTTACTCCTTTGATGTCCTATACCATGAACTCCCAGAGCAGATCTGGAGCAAGGGGACATTTTAAAGATTTTTTTTTTAAATAGTATCTTAGCAAATGATGACTGAACTTCTCCCAGGAACAGAGACCACTGATTTTATAGTTACAAACTTCAGCAGTGGGATACCATGACTTTTATTTCTCCTGGGAGGTCAGAACATAGCACATGTGATATTTTTACAAGCTGTGATTCAGAAAGCACGCTTTTCTAAAGCATTCTGTTTTCATTATGTTGGTGTCAATGGAAAAAGTTGTGCTTCCTGGTGTCTTACCGAGGTGCCCTTTCTGGTCCTGTTGGTTCACTTTCCTGAGAATACCACATGCTGCCTGACCCTGATTCCTGAGGAAATAAATGGGATGTACGTTGGCCTGCTATGGAGATTGTACTTTACTGTACCTTCTCAAGGAACAGCAGAAGGAAAAGCGTCAGTAAAGTATGCTTTCCAGAAATAATAATGGAGACTTTCATCCTGTTTTGTAAACTCCTTGGTACATTGTTCTCTGTGTATCTTGTGGAAATTTTATTTTTAAAGGACCTTCTATTCTGGAAAACATTACTTTGCATTAGATTTATTTTGGAACTAAAAGAGATAAATAAGATGTTATTTTTAACAAGTTGATAAAATCCACATCAATATTTTGCTTTCAAATGAGTGTCAATTCTCACCTTGTAAATCAACCTTTTTTTTCCCTCCAGGGCTTTTCTTTAGATTGTTCATGCTGAAGTGAAAATGGAAATAAATATTAATATCCAGTCAATGCCTTGCTTGAAGACAACCCTGTACTCTGAACACCAGGTAAAAATAATGAAGTTTGGGGGAGGAGTGTACATTGAATTCCTAAAAGAATATTTTTTATCAAGCTCGACCTACAGATTCTTTCCAGAATTTATATGTACTGTCAGATCTGGTGTTATCTTTTGCTCATAATTTTGTTTATAATAAATCTGCTATAAGTCTTTATGAATAGCAAAATGTTTCACTAAAGGTCATACTAATTCATGGTACATTAATTTAATTACTTTACATGATCAGTTAAATTTACTTTTTGGAAATATAAGAAAAAAGGGACATGCTGCTCTTTAATTGGTTTATTCACTTCTAAAAATAGTAAAGAGGAAGGTGTTAAATAAATTTGAATTTCTTTAAAATAATTTTACCTTCATTGTTTGGCTATATATAAACAAACATTCAAAATTCAAATAAGTTTAAAGATTAATAAGTAAAGAAAGAAATCCTTTAATTCAACTATAGGAGATAACCATTTTCTAATCCTTTAATTTTAACTTTCCATCTGTGTTTTATAAACAATGTGTATATAGCTATATCAGATTCCTTAACTTACAATTTATCAATTGACTACTTCCTGCTGTATATATAGATTTGAACCTTGTTAGAACATCCCAAATCTCTATTCTTCTAATACAGCTATTATACCATGTAGGGAGAAATATATACATTCATTTTACAATCTTACTTTTTAATTTTATGATGGCATGATATTTTTCTTAGAAGTTATGCTTTATATTTGCTTGTCTGTATGTCTATCTGTCCCTGTGAAATTATATTTTAAAAACGTCTCAAGAAAGATAACATAGACAATAAATATTTTAATTATTTATGTATTGGGAAATATACATATTTCATTTTCATATTTGGCTGGCTATGTACTATAGATTTAAAATATTTCCTTCTGAAATTTAATTATAACTGATGTGAATATACTAAAATAGAGTGTGGTATATAGTATTTTGATAAACATTTAAATGTTATATTTTTAAAACCGGCCAATACATTTAGTTCATGAAATATTCCTTTGAGGTTGAACATAATTCTTCTCTTGGAATTTTCATACATATCCCTCATTAATTCCTAAGTCGTAACATCACTGAGAAGACAAATGTCATTGTATGATAATCTTCTCCACCATTAGATCTTGAGATCTTTTCTTTGTTCCATGAAATACATTTTTATCTGAATGTGTCTATAGAGGTCTTCCTTCAGTCTTATGTTAAGGCCTCAATTAGTCCTATTCATTTGGAATTTTTTGTTGTCAATTGAGACATGTCATAATACACTCTCTTAAGTTTTACTATCACTTTCTTCAATCCCCATTTCTTTTACTACTATATATGAAGTATTGAATTATGTTGAATTATCTACATACATACTTTTTAAAACAAATACATGAAATAAGTCTTTGCTCTCTTGTTTCTGTGTGTTTTCAATTTAATGTTTATCATTTCTGTCTTTTAATAGGTTTCCAGAGTTTTGCTCTGGAATGTCAAAATTATAACTATTCTATCCCCCGTCTTTTCTTTGATATATGGGGAGATGTTTTTCTCATGTTTATTACCATTTGTTTCCAACTTCCCTGCTCTGCACTGTTGCACTTTCTGTTTCTGAGAGTTCCTTCTTTCCTTTCATTTATTTTATCCCTATTTTCTCCTTGATGGATTTCCAGTGAGGATGTTTGACTGGCCAACCACATTTTTTATGTACATGTTTGTGCACGTGTGTGTGCATGTGTGTGTGTGTGTGTGTGTGTGTGTACAAGAAGGTATCTAAATATGTGTACTTTTGGAGATCCAAAGGTGAAATCATCCTAAATTGTTTTATCTTCTTATGGTTTTCCTGTTTGTTATCTCAGGCTCTACCTCCCTGACCCAGAATACAGGCACCACAGCCTCTCAACATTTTTACTTGGAATCTAGAAATCTGTACTCGGGTCCTTTTGTTTGTGAGACAAAGGCTTTAACCATGGAGCCATCTCCTCAGCCATTTTGAATGAAGCAAAAACACTTGATTGGAATTTGTTTTTACAGACAGGCTTCCCTTTCAATTGTTAAATGACAAGTGGCTTCTTTTCATGAGTAAGAATTTCTGTAACTGAGTTTAGTTTTGTCTGTGGTATTTGTTTGCTTCAGAGACTTCAGTCTTCTGTTTGAGAATGAATGTACCCTGGTCCTCAGGTAGAGTATTGTAATTCCATGTTGATTTCCATTCCTATGCATGTGGTGCTTGCATTGTAGATTGAGATGAGGTTATATGAGGATGAAGTACATCATGGAGTCCTTTACAGCGGAAACATAGGTATTAATAGGTGTGTCCAACCATTTCTTAGCGTAAGTGTCTTAGCACTCTGTTTGTATCTCTTCAAATTTACCTTGAACAATACCTACATCCCAAAATCTGAGCTTTCTTTGTATTTGTTGTTTGTATATGCCTATCCATTTTTAACCAGAATTTCCTCTTTACATTTAGTTCATCTTTCTTTTGTTTTAATAAATGAAACACTGCTTACTCTCTGATTTTGTTGACTTCGCATGTTATGGTTTAAAGTTAGTAAGTCTTCCAAATTTAGCAACCACTTAACTTTGCATAGATAGTAGGATCTCCAAAAATAAATTTCTGTCCTCCTTCCATTACTTGTGAATACTCCTTTATGTATTATAGCTTCCTTACAAATGTGATTTTTAAAGATTTCGAGATGAGATTATCTCGTATTGTTCAGGTGGGTCCTGAATGACAGCAGACTAGTCCACAAAGGGAGGTGTGACACAATCAGAGGTGTCTGAAGTGGGAGGCAGAGAGTCAAGTGACGTGGCCTCAAGTCAAGGATACCAGTGAACCCCAGGATAGCCAGAAGGAAGAAGAAACAGACTCTCCTGGAGCCTCCAGAGAGAACATGACCCTGCTGAGGAACAGAATCATTCAGCAGGGTCATGGATGTTAAACTTCTGGAACCAGGGCTGTGACATAATAGATTTCTGTTGATTTTAGTTGTTGGATTGGTAGGATTGGTTATGGTAGCAACAAGGAACAAAAATGATTTGTAATAGAATTTCCTTGGTATCCTTCATGCTTCCAGAAGGATAATTAATTTATCTTTTTGATATTGGAGTCCTTACATTGCTTGATTTAGAACAGCTTTTAAATTCTTCTAAACTTTTTTTAACTATTTATTTACTTGTTTATTTTAGTGTGTGTGTGTGTGTGTGTGTGTGTGTGTGTGTGTGCGTGTGTTTCAGAGGGCACATGTGTCCCTGTGGAGGACCAAGAGTGACTTCAGGAATTATCCTGAATTGATTCTATCTACTTTTTGCTTCACTCTGGGATTTCCTAGGCTCTGCCCACCAAGGCTAGAAGTACAAGTCTCTACCATTTCCTCCTGGCATTTTAATGTGGGACTGGGGTTCAAACTTCTGCTTGGGAGGTAGAGTTTTAACTCCTGAGCCATCTCTCCAGATCCCAGAATTTTTTTCTTTCTTTCTTTTTTTTTCTATATAGATTGTGTTTGCTTCCTGTAACATGTATTTTCTTATGATAAAACATTTTAGTATTGTCTTCATCTAAAGATATGAAGGGTATTTCATATCTTTTCATAGCACTTATGCCTGCTAATTAAACTTTTATATTCCCTCCCTTAAGTTTTCCTTTTCCAGTAATCTGTCAGCCATCGTCCTAGCATTAGGTATGGTGATGAACCCTAGGAATACAAACAAATGCAGCACTATTCCCTCGCAAATGAACAATTAATGCAAAATTAACAATGAACTGTCAAAGCAGTGAAAGCAGTGGAGTCAAGAGATAATTCCAGGAGCAAACTTGTCACAGCAAGGGACACAAGTAGTTTTCTACCCGTAGGTGGGAGCAGAAAGTAGGATGCTTGCTGTAGCAGGACTTGTGCCAGTTAGCTTCATGTGTCACTTGAACTGAGAACTTAGCCACCAGGCACATCTATGAGGAAATGATCAAGTTAAGGCGAGCCCCTCTTAAAGAGCGGCCAGGAAATTGTCTAACGGGATCACCCAACCCATCATGGGTGAAGCCATTTGCTGGGCAGTTATATAAAGCAGGAAGCCAGCTAGTTGGCAAGTCAGCAGACTGACAAAACTGAAGAGTCTGCTTTGTTTCCTGTCTCTCTCTCAACTTTTCCTGTGGATATGGTATGACCAGTTCCCTCAGTCATGGGTGGCAATTTTCCTTCTTCCATACTGCCCTTCAACCCGAAATCATAAGCTGAAATAAAAATTCCTCTCATTCCTCTAATTTGTTTGGGCCATGCATTCATTGCAGCGTGACAATATGAATCTACGTTGCAATTGGAGATTGGGTGTCAGGAAGAAATAGCTTGTGGTCAGGTGACACCCAAGCTCAGTCTAAGAAAGGAGTGTTAACAAGCAATAAAGCAACCGGCAAGGGAATAGATTATTGAAAATAGAAATGAAAGCCTGACTCTGCCAGTATTAGAAAGTTTGTGACAATAGGCATGACTGGGAGAAAAGGTTTGGCTCTGAGTCAGCCTTGACAAGTATTCAGTTATTGGTGTGGAAGGTCTAGTGGGGTGGAGGTATGTGTGAAAGAATTAGCGAATGAAAACCTCTGATTTAACTTCCCTTTTCTTAATCTCCAACACATGTATTGTCACACTTATACCAATCTTTATGCCTGAAGATCTTTTGCAGACTGTTAAGATTTTCAAACCATACTCAAGTCTGTGTTGTAACTCAGGGTAGAGGACTTGGCACCAGGCCCAATTCAATCTGAAGGGCCAAAGAAATAGAGAGTAACAAAATAAATTCAACAAAAGAAATGTACACAATGCTATCTTTCAGAAGAGTCATTTGGGTTTCCTATAGGTCTTTATATGTCTCTTATTTATTAATGTCCTCTAATAATAGCTGCATACTTCTTGAACACCTTTTCTCCTGAGAGAAAAGAGAATAAAAGAAAAACAAATTTTGCAAGGTTATCAGCTCTCCAGTACACCCCAGAGTACTTAAGCTCAGGTATTTGCATATCTTGTTGATGCATGTGATAGAATCAATTCTATTTCATCAAAAGCTTCAAAATTAATTAATTTTGCTATGTAATAAAGACAAAATTGATCGACATGATGCAATTCCCCATTCTAATTAGATTGCTCTTAGGATCTGAAAAACAATAATCCTTTGAAAATTTTAGAATTGGACCCAAAAAACCGAATGTGTTGTGTTAATCAGAAATCTGGTCTGACTGGTTGGAAGCAAGAGCAAAGACGGGGAAGCAGCAGGGTGTCCCTGAATCAAACTTTGAGACTTTCTGACTGGTAATCAGTTTTCAAGATCTGCACAGCATCCCTGACGGTAGCTCTGGGTTTTTTCATTTGTCTTTCAAGTCAGTGGCATCAGAATAACCACTGCCTTTCCACACTTTTGTTTCTGGCACACTTGTCTTTCTTGGCAATGTCATTCGACTCATAACATTCCTACTGGTTCCAAGGAGTCAAATATAAACACTGATCACCATAAGAATGTGAAATTAATCTTCCAATATGCAATATTTTGGTCTTGTGTGAGTTTTCAGAGACTATATCTTATACTAGGAGTTAATGTCTTGGCATCTGTAAGAATTTGAGAACCAACATGTCAGAGGAATTTATGGAAGAACTAAAGGGGAAGATATATCTGATAGGCTGGCCTGCCCACCATGTTCTCAACTATCGGCACAGAGAAGTATCAGGTCAATTTTCAGTGCCTTTTCTGTCAGTGCAGAATTAGTGTCTTGACTCTTGGTTTCCCCATGTAGCTATGAGGTATTAGAACATACTTTTTAAAAGGTGATACTTCTAGTTTATTTTCTTCATTCCATATGGTACCATTGTTTTCTCTATTGTGTAAGCAAATTTAGCTGTCCATGGCTATGGCGGTGACTTGAATGGATGGAGTCTTCATACTGAGAGATATAGGTAGGGACTTTCAGCATCTTCTGCATGACCACACACAAGATGGACGTAAGGATTATAGCTTAGCTGTGGCCCCAAAAAGCCCCTTGAGGAGTATACCATGAGACCCTTCAGCAGCTTCCTCTAATGCTTACCTCTGTCTACACAGAGAGGCAGTACATCTTGCTGCTTCTTCTCAGCATCAGACTTACATCCTTTCTTCTGTATTTCACAGGTGTGAACATTTTTAAATGGTGAATGTTCGTTTTATTTTTTCCACATTTGCATCTCTTTCTTCTTTGTTTTCTGTTTCTTTCCTTTGCTATTTATTTTGTTAATTTGTGTGTGCATGCATGTGGGTAGTATGTGCCTGTGTATGACTGTTGACATGTGCTTGGGTAAATGTGCACATGCAGATGTGTTTACATGTGTGTGCCTGAATTTGATGTCACCTATCTTCTTTGCTTGCTATTTACTTTTGATAGTAAGGCAATATCTCTCATTATTACACAGCATCTTTCAAATGAATCCAGGACTTGTCAATTGCCCAGACAAGCTAGCCAGCTCACCCTGCAGATTCTCCATCTTTGCCTTCAGAGTAGTGCAGGGATAGCAGGTGGCCATAATCTCATACTGGCTTTAAGTGGGTACTGGGGATTCGAACTTTGGTCCTCTGTGAAAGCACCTTATCCACTGAGCCACCTGTCCTATTTTGATAAAATCTTTAAATGACAGAACTCAGGCAATATGCTTTATATACTGTTTTTCAGAGATTGACAGTTGCTAAACTCTGTGCTCTTAGCCTCAACTCCAATTTGATCTTTGAACTCTGATACTAAGCTTAACATTCAATTTTCATCTACAACTTGGTTGTGCAGTGCTTCTGTGTCTGCTTTCTCTTTCCTCTGCTTCTTCTGTCCTTTTTAAAAGCAACTCCAGTGGACCTTCCCATCTTTAGACCTTCCATTCAAGGCAGGACTTCTTGTCCTTACCAGGCCTGTGTAATGACTGACATACCAACATGTTCCCATATACTATTGAAGAGTTCAAGAGAGATAAGAACATACAGTGACAACCTTAGGGGCTAGAGTTGAACGAGTGAAGGAAAATTCCCCTATCAGTGGGTTGGCCTCAGGAGGAGCAACTTGGTATGCCAGAGGGTAGAGTAGACAAGCCAGAGGGAACCTTGGGTTCACAGAAGCAGACAGGCAGGAGGGTGGGAGGGATTGGGATGGATTGATGAAGGGAAGGGATGGAGATGGGAGGGATGGTGATGGAGGGAATCAGGGAATCAAGGATAAGTACTATATATATATGTTTATATATAAATTTATCTAGTCAAAGTCTTGGCTGCAGTATGAGTCTTTCATGTGTTCCTGATACCGCTCAGACTTCTGGGACTCATGCAGACAGAGAGGGTCTCAGATATGAATTATTTTAGACGGTTAGGGAAAATCTGAGGAAGGGTCAAAGCAATAGATTCTCTCAGACAGCATTTGTTGCAGACTGAGTAATGTGATTCTAAGCCTATGATCTTAAAGGAGAAACTAAAGGACACACACACACATGTTTTCTATATTCATTTTAAAAGTAAAACAAGTAAATTGAGCAAATGAAAATGAAAAAGCAATGATTCCAACTAGTGATTAAGTAGACTTTGGAGAGTCAAAAACTCCAGATAAGTTGAAAACTTCAAGATATATAATGAAAACAATTCTAGAATTCTCCATGCACTCGAGTTGGCAATATCTGCTGTGCCAGTTTGGCATTGGTGTCAACCTTACAATTGAGGGTTGAATCTTTAGGCAAAACTGTGAAGGACTGTCAAGTGAAAGCAAGCACCAGCAATTACGAGAAAGGTTATCCAGCTAATGTGGGAGGACACTGCCCATGCCGTGTAGAAGCAGCCCCAGGCAGTGGAGAGAACTGGCTTAGCGTTTTGGTATGCTTTGGCATGTTGGCATGCAGGCCTTCTGGCAAGGTCTTTCTGTGGAGATGGTATGGCCAGTTTCCTAGTGTTGGTATAAACTCTTCTACCAGTTGGACTGTGAACTATAAGCAGACTAAAAATTAGAAAACAGAAACTTGTTCCCTAAATTGTTTGGTCGTGTATTTATTCAGTAACAAGAAGATGAAACTAACATATTTGATGTAAGAGTGTTTTTGAGAAAGTACCACATAGACTTTTTACTGCATTTCTTTGATTGAAATACACCTAATTTTTCAATCTTATAAAGAAACCATAAGCACAAAGATCAATAGGCATGTTATTCACAAATACTTGTTGTTATAGCTATCTTGATGTTTGAACATTTTTCAAAAATTTAAAAAATTATCATCATGCCATATATAAAATTTGGCTTCTTACTGCCTTTTCCTTACTATAGCAAACATCTTACAGTTCCTCAAGATATTAATTTAAAAGGCTAAATGATAATATAGTAGAAGAACTCTTACATTCCATGGCTAGTTTTATAGGCAGTTTTAAACAACTTTGGATAAAAGGTTTGGTTTATCTCACTGATGAGTTTTGTGCAAAAGTAGCCTTAGTACAACATGGCTCAGAATCACACTTTGAGCCTTTCCACTGGGAGGTGATGCCTGCTTCTTTGAAAATCCTTCAACCATGTGCTGTCATCCTGAACTCCAGTTGCTGTGAGACAATCTTATGCACCATTTAGGGGAGAAAGGAAGGTCAACTTGGGTTATGGTTATATATAGTTCCAGGGATATGATGGGAATTTCATAGCTGAAGTTTTGGCTGGAGGCAGAAACATGAGGCTGATTACAATTACTGAAGGAGGAAGAGAGAGCACATTAGTGAATGGAAGCAGTAATAACTTGCTATCAGACCTCAAGGCCTACGCCCCTGGGACGTGCCTTCCTCTAGCAAGGCTCTACTTCTCAAAGGTGCTATGACCTTCCCAAATATTAACATCAACCAAGATTTCAAACACCTGAGATGTAGGGAACATCTCACACTCAAAACATGACAACCTCTTTCATATCTTTCTCGTTAACTGCTTCAATGTCAGCACAGCATACATTTCGCTGAGCACCTATCAAAAATGTCTTCCTGCTACCACTGAAAATACCAGATATCTCCTTATTCTGTGTTATTTTTGTCTTCACCTTAAACAGTACTCAAGAGGCTGTGTTCATTTACATGTTTATTGTCTATTCCTACCTTTCAAAAATCTAAGACAAACAAGTCACTAATTGTTTATAATATGCTTCATTCACAGCGGTTCATATGGTGGCTATAAATATGTGACCAAATGAATACGTACACAGAAATAAATAAATAAATGAACATATAAATAGATAAATAGATAAATAAATAAATAAAATAGATTGCTATCCAGAATGCTCTTTTAATTTTCATGCAACAGGTGACATGACATGGGCTGGGGAAATGGCTCTGTGGTTAAAGTCTTTGCCTTACAAGAAAAAGGACTTGAGTTTGAATCCCCAGATCCCACATTAATAAAAAAAAAGTGAGGTTATTATGGCAGCTGCTTGTTTTTCCAGCCCTGGAAAGTGAAGCCTGAGTAACCCCAGTGTGAATCGAGGAGGAGGTAGAGCAATCCATGGTGATTCCTGATGTCACTCTTGGGCTTCAACACGCACTTGTGTGCCCACTCACGTACAGAATACACACCTGCTCACCCAATTATCCATCTTGATAAAAAGTAACTTATTTTAAACACTAATTACAAAACAATAAGTTCCTGGGAAACTTTCAGCTCATATGTCAATGTTGCTTTAGTGTTCATTTATTTCTTTCCTGAATCATCCTCTCTCTTTCCCCCATAGATCATTTAGGAATGTGCTCCTTCAAAATTCTGTGCAAGAGCATACATGAATCAATTCGGTCCAAATTTTTCATGTTTCCTTGTCATTTTCTCTCTCTTACAATATGCTTTAAGATTTCTTATATTTGGTGACAATATAAATTATAAAATGTATGATCAATGATTAAAGATGTCAGAGATCTCTCTTCCAATGTATTTGCCCAAATTATTACCATAGATTTCAGATAATTGTTCTAATTTATTTTTCTGTCACACTGTGATGATTTTTTTTGGCATACTATATTTTATTCTCCATTTTCTGTGTTGTTCTTTCTTTTAAAGAAATGTCCTTCTGGTTTATGTTCTTGTGTTTTGTTTTGTTTTTTAAGCTTAGGTAGGGGTTCACGCCTTTAGTATCACATTTGAGATGCTTCCATTCACCCATTTTGATTGATGAAATATATATTTATTGTTCTCCTTTTGATATTGATTTCCCCCTGTTATATTTAGTATTTTTAAGGCCTTTATTTGAAGTGGTTCTCGGCTTTTTCAACTCTCTGGATTACCCTGGATCTGCCCAATGTTGAAGTTTACTCCCAGACAGCCCCTGTTGTCTCCTAACTATGCACTTCTTGCTGGGTATGTTCTAATGGGAAACTATGGTGTCCACACTTTAGGTGGAGACCAGGACATATGCAAAGGACTCTACCTTTGGTGGCTAATGTACCCACCCTGCATGACAAGCATAAAAGCTATTGCTCCTCACATGACTGTCTACCATCTTCTTGTCTCTCCTAACTGTAACTGGAACTTATTTTAATTTATATAACATAAATTCATTCATAATTCATTCTTATTTCATGTGTGAATACAAAACGAGGAAATGAAGGTGATGAGATGGTATTGATGGGTCCCATGAACCAGCCAGTTTTATTGATGTCTAGTATAAGATACTTATGACAATTCAGGTTTTGTTTGGAACAGGTTCATTAATCTGAATGCAAAGCATTGAAACGTGTAAATTTTTTCTTAACTTTCAGATGCAAAGGACTCCCTGTTGGTTTTCTTAATACAATATCATGAGCTTTAAAGAGTGATAAGGACTGGAGAGGTAGCTCAGTGGTAGAACATTTTTGTAGCATGAATGAGGTGTGGATTCAATCTCTACTGGAAAAACAAGTACATAGAATAGAGTTAAATAAATACACAAATTCTAGAACATCAGACAGACATTTCTCTAAGCATCTATTTAAAACACCTGCCTCTCACCCTATAAAAACACTAGTTATCTTCTGTTCTGCACTGTTTTTATTCTTAACATTCAATAGTGCTGCTCTATTCACTTTATTTTTTAAGAATATTGATTAGCATTTGTTTTCCTCTGTAAGAATTTTAAAATTTGCCTGAGACTTAAATTCACAGAAACCTAGAATATCTTGTTATTCTGTGCTGTAAATTGAACTAAGGACTTTGTGTATGATAAAATGAATTGATCAGAAAATAATCTTCAGTGTTTGATTCAACACTTAGAATAGAAGATCTTTTTTCTTGAAAGGTGAGATAAGAACTGAAATGGGACAAGTTGACAAACTATTTTAAATGGCATGCTCAGATATCAGGCTTCATCAAAATGACTGTTTTCATAACTCAAGTGTAATTTAGCCATATGAAAACAGTCAACCTGGCCTTAGAAGATCCATTATAAACCTGGAAATAACCACAGCCTTTTCCAAAGCTTGTGTTGTTTTGTGTTTACTGTAGTTTATTTGATATCTTTCTGACTGTAACAAAAAAGCTTTCTTTTTTTACAGGCAGATGTTATAAAGACGGTCAGATCCTGGCAGTATATGATTATAGATATTTCAATTATAGGACCAATGGCTATGTAAAGTCTTATTTTAGCTATTGTCTTAAATTCAAGAAATGACAAAATAATATACTGTTTATAATACAATTCAATATAATTCAATGCGTGGGCTGGAGAGATGGTTCAGGAGTTAATTCTCTGCTTCACCTAAATTCTGATCCTGGATCCCACATAAAAATGCTGGATGGAAATGTCTGCACTTTTGGCCTTAGAAAGCAGAGTCTGGGTAAACACCAGTGCAAAGTAAAAAAGATGCAGAGCAGCCCTAGATGATTCCTAAAGTCACCCTTGTATCTCCACAGGAACACATAGGGCCCTATGATAAACACAGACACAGACACAGACATGCACAACACACATACACACACACACACACACACACACACACACACACACACATATGCGTGCACACAGAAAAATGCAGTATAAATTATAGGGTGGAATGGAATTATAGAAATATATAAGGCTCCAAGATCTCAAGAACTAATAATGATTCTTGATTTTTCAACTTATATATTAGTCAGACCCAAAGCATTTTATGGTGTCCAATTTCCACATACAGAATATCTATTATCAATCTACTAAGAGATGCCAAGTTATTGCTATTCATTTTTTAAACTGTTGTATCAGTAACACCCAAACCTATTGATAACTTCCTGCTTTATTTCTAAAGAAGGAAAGACCCCTGATTTCTACTTTAAACCCTACTGGAACTTGACTTAAACATTTATTAATATATTCTTCATTACTGTACTTTCAAAGCTGGTTATCAATCAGAAAGCAGTATTAAATCACTATCTTATAAATTGCTCAATTCATTTCATTTTTTATATTTTTCTACTTCGTTTACAATAAACAATGCCTGGTTAGCAATGCCTGGTGCCCAGAGCACTGTAGAACAATCAGCCTAAGGGAGTCTGAGCGTGGGAAATCTATCTCTGAGTGACAGAAAAAGATATGTGCTGCGTTATTTAAAGGAATAGGTTTGCCTTGAAATATGATCATTGATGTTTTCTTACTATTGAATTATTGGCAATCACAATAGCCACTGTTTTTTAATAGAAAATATGAAAACTTACTATATAAAATTTGAACAATGTCATGTCACAATATTACATTGTTCCCCAGTGTTTCATAGATTTTCTAACAAACTCTCATATTTGAAATACATTAAAGGAGAGAAGCACTTTTCTAACTTAGCACGCAAAGGAAACTTTAAGTTAACAGGAAGAGAAGGGAAATCCTAATTCTAATACAGAAAGCAACATGAACTCACATAAGACTTCAGAATGCTTATCCCTAAGTTTTCAAAGTGGTATCATTGTGATTTCCTGAGGTACGGAGAACCTCAATTTTGCAGTTAGATATTATAAATAAATATTCTTTAAAAATCTAAAACAAAATCTTAGCACCTGTGTCATGTGAATACCTGTGTGTAATGTGATCATGTTATGACATGTAAGCTTCTTTTTTTTGCCAATTCTATATTTCTAGGCATTTCTAGAAAATGCTTCATTGTATGATTGTAAATCTAGTTGGATTCAACAGGGAAAAATAATGTTTAGGATTTCTTAATAGAAAAGAAGTTATTGAATTTAATAATAACAACTCAAAAAGGCACCCAGACTTTACCTTTGGTGTGTTTCATAACTTGAGCACATGTATCATAGAAATATTTCTAGAACTTACTGTCTCCTTAGCTTCCGTTACGCTAGCTGTAATAAGTAGCATTGAGACCCCAGAAGGCACACCCCACACACTTATGCTGTGTGACCTAAGGTCACAAGTAATGGCTGCAAGCTAATTGATTGAGAAAGGCCTGTCTGGCTGGGCCTCCCTGTACATTCCTAAGTTCCCTGAAAGACAGCAGCTCAGCCTTGCCAGGCAGACACACACTCACACACACACACACACACACACACACACACACACACACACACACACACACACACAGAGGAAGTCTCTGCGTTCTGATTACAGCCTGAACTCTCTTCTCCTGAGCTTGCTTCTCTCCACCCACTTTCTCACCAAGGACTCTTTAACTGGAGGGTGGAAACGGAAAGGCTGATAATACAGCAAGACCTGGACAGTGATTTGAGTGTCTGTTGAACTGAAAGAGCAGCTCATTTCCTTGAGGCGGTGGGAAGCATATGGAAATTATATTACAACTTCAGCGAAGTGCACAGCTGCGTAATCCAGAAGCCAGCCCTGAGACTGACAGGCAATGGGGGACGTGGGGAAGGGGCCTCTGGATGGCAGCTCTGGGCTCTGGGTTGTTGGAAAACTGTAGTCAAAAACGGCTCTGGAACGGGGCAGAAAATAGCACACTTTTATTCTACGCAACTGTTGCTTTCACACGGTGAGTGCAGACTTTACATATTACTTCCAATCTACTTTCCGTGTTGTAACAATACAAGTTGAAAAATTTGTTGTTATGCTTTAAGGGGAGAAAAAAAAATAAATCCAGCAAGAACACTTGTTGAAAGTTCACAGGTGAGAGGTCTTGTTTCTGGTTGATTTCACAGGGAATTTGCCACACTAAAGGGGGAAATACAGGCTTCGTAGTGTCCGGCCGGGCTCTTTCTCTTCACATTCTCCTGTTGTGTAACTCCTGCTTTTCTTCAACCAAAGTCAATATTGTTTTAGGCAAATCATGTGTGCAATAGAGGAGGAAGAAACAGTGGAGAGACAGAATCTATGCAAACATTTTGTTCAGTGCAACTTTGTATCCCTCGTCCACTGCCTTGTCTTTAGCCGACTTATCTCAGATATGTGTTGCAAAGCTCATGAAAAGAGCTTTGTGTGTGAGAATTCCTAGGCAGTGGAAGGGTCAGGGCCTGAGCGTTATCTGACTGCTGACAAGACTCGCTGCTGTGCCGTCTTATTTTTAACCTGAAATAGGAAAGAAAGTGCATCTTTGCATATTGAAAAGTAAGTGCGTTTTGCTTCTGACAGTCCCCCTCCTTGTGGTTTGTGTCTATTATTCCTGGCGAAACACTGAACTATTCTGGGGCAGCAGCTCCTCGTACAAACCACCTTCTTTTGTTCCTTTTGGCCTTGTGTGCTGGCATTCCATGCTAAAAAGTTTGTACATGCTTGTTTTGCAGATTCATGTTGATATACCCCTGAGAGGCTTGGACAGTAGTTAGGAAGTTAAAAGACTTAACGTTTTGTGGGAAAAAAAAAAGCACCTCAAAGTGTTGTGCAATTTTAATTCCAAGCTTAATTATACTTCTAATCCTATTTTAAGTATGTTCCTTATTCATAGAAAATTAGAGTGTTTAAGTATTCCTCGAAATGTTAGCAGAGGAGAATTGTTGTCCTGGTAAAACTAGAGGTTCCGAGCTGCAACTTTAGCAAGACCCAAAGCTAACTGGCATAAACTTTGTTAAAAACACAGTTTTGCTGATCAGGTGTTGATGTAGTCACCAAAAGAGATGGAGTGGAAAGTGTGTCTAACTTGTTGCCTATTTGATAGGATGCAGGGCTTTGTGTTGTACTTTGTGCTTCTTTCCCCTTTGAACATCTTAAAAAGCAAAGGTGTAATGTGATTTTTGTATGCGCCTTTGAAAAGTAAAACATCTTTGGAGTGTATCTGGAGATCTACGCCTTCTGTTTGCTAAAATAAATTAACCAACAAATAAAATAGTCATAGTAAAGCTTTAAAGGAAGAAGATTATGCAAGGAATGGCGAATGAAATTTCTTTTAGAAGATAATTTTGGAACATTACTTAGCTTTGCTTTTTGCAAAATGTATGGAAATCTATTAACTCCTGGCAGAACTAAGTACTCGTCTTGATTTTCACACAAAAATAATGCAGAAGAAAAATCCTTGTCTTTGTTCTGTGATTGGATACAAGCTTCTTTACCAATTGCAAAATTGTGACTGATGGATTCTTTTCTCGGAGAACAAACTTATAGAGTTCTCCTCACCTGTTACATTCTTTCTTGTGCCTATAGCCACAGTTCCTGGCTGTTTGTTCATCCAGCTGAGAAGTCAGAAGGAAAAAACCACCACCACCAACGACAACAAAAAACACATTTCTTTCTGGGTTTCTTTTGAGAGACAAAATTTTATTTTTCATTTATAGAAGCATTTCGAAAATATTACATTCTTACTCAAATAATCCGAAGTTTTTTTTTATTTATTTAATAAGGCTTTCAGCCATGTCAACACTAACACTCTAGAAAAGACAGTCAGGTTGTTTTTGGCTTGTCTATCATATGTCTTGGTAAATACAGTGAAGGTGCACATTGAGGATTTATAAAAGGCTCTGTCAAAAGATGAAACTTTGTAAAAAAAATTAAGATTAAAGCTGTTTTGTTCTTCCCTGTGACTTCCAAACCAATTCAGCTACTAGAATTTAAAGGGAATTTCATGAGTTTCTCTAGTTATAAATAAAATCTAACCACAGCTCAGGAAGTTAGCACGTTACAGGAAGGGGCTACATGAGAATGGGGTTCCCTCTAGTAGAAATCTGTGACAACAAACAAAAGCCAAACTATTTGCTTAATTATTTTGAAATTAATTCATCTTATATCTTTGCTCTTCATATCTTTAACTGATTGGCTGCTAAGAAGGCTCTTTAAAAAAATTGAAGTCAGCCAACGTATTATTTTAATTCCATGGAGGTACAATAGTCAGCTCATTGTGCTTCTCTAATTTTTTTGTGTTAAGCAGATGTGCATGTGTTCTGTTGAAATCACCTATATATGGTATGCAGGCTTATGTCTACCATCTTGAAGCACAACTTTTAGTCTTAGTGTTATGATTAGTATTGTCTTGTTTAGGTTAAAGGAGGCACAGAAAGACTTTCTTCTGACATGAGTTCTGAATGAAATAAGGAGAAGGGTGTTTTACTAATGATGGAAAGAGTAGTGCCAGTCCTTGTTGCAGAATATGGCATGAATGTCAGGCCTTTGCTTTTCTTGTCATGCATTTCATATTGATGGTTAACCGTCCCTCTGCACCTCAAATTGGAGGGTATGTTTTTGTGAGTTCACAGAGCGGGTGTTAGCAGACTCGGCCTACTCTGAGGTTATGAAACTCTGTGATTTGTTACTTAAATCTTATCCCTAATACATTTCAGGTTCTTCCCTGTGTCAGTAGAGGTGTTTGGCAGCAAACCTGCCCCTAGCTCTGATCAGGGTGAATGCTGTATCAGCTGTAGTCCTATTTCAGTCACGTTAAATTTATTCCAAAGACAATCGGTTCTGTTTTAAATGTATAGCACCTGTCTTCCACATCAAAGCTTCTCAAAACCTTCTCTGAAAAGGGACAATATTTTAGTATTTTAATTTTTCTTACTAGAAAGAACAACTGAGGACTCTTCATCTTTTAGATACTTTGAGACTCATATATTTTATTTTTTGAGTACTTTATTTTTTTATTTGAGGAGAGAGGGAGAAGAGAGAGAGAGAGAGAGAGAGAGAGAGAGAGAGAGAGCATGTATCATGATGTGCATGTGGTAGTTAGGGGACAGCTTTTGAGAGTCGATTCTCTCCTCTCCTATGTCAGCTCCAGCGACTGAACTCAGATCCCTAGGTTTGTGTACAGACACCCTCACCCACTGAGCTATCTGGTTGGCCCTTTATGTCTTTCCAATGTTTCAGAAAATTCATGGGTTTTCTCTTTAAATAGTCTGTCTTATAATATTGACTTTCATCTTTTTGTTCAATTCTCAAGTAGATTTATGCTATAATTACATTTTATATCATACATACTACCTAAGGTCTCCTTCACATTTTTTCATAGGTCTGTCTGCATTCTACTCAGAGATACTTTCCAATGTACTAATTTTCTCTTTGACTGTGTCCATTTCAGAAATTATTTTCGACTGTGTTTTTCTTGTAGATCATTTTTACTCAGTTTCTTGTACATATATCCAAGCTACATGTTTTAGTCTCTCTGTAGATCTTCGTGTGCTGGTTCTGAAGTTGCTGCTATTTTCACATTATTTTGACTTCTTTCAATGATCATTATTTAAATTTTGCTAGTGTAAGTGTGTGTGTGTGTGTGTGTGTGTGTGTGTGTGTGTTATATGGGTGTATGTGCACATGTGTAGGATGGAAATGCAGGCCAGAGGTTGATGTTCTATGTTCCCTTCATCACTCTTCCCCTTATTATTTGAGAAAGGACCTTCAATCTGGAGAGACTGGCTCCTTGGGTAGGGCCCAGGATTCTCATGTCTCTACCACCACCCTCTCAGGAATTACATGTGTCTATTGCAGATTTTTTTTTCTGTGGGTTCTGGGGAATCTGAACTTAAGTTCTCATGCTGACATAGGAAGCATTTTACCCATTGAGACATCTTGACAAACCCTGATGCTTTTAACATTATTTTCTCACATCTTAGAATTTTGGTTGCCTGGATCAAGTTGAGTGAAGTGCTTTCTCTCTTAGTGTTAGCCACTGTATCCAGTTCTGCATCTTGCCCTTCTCAGCCAAAGCTCTCTGTGATAAGAATATGATAGATCTAGTTTATAGGTTAAGAAGAAATTTGGTACATGTTCTGACTACAAAGGCATGGCTTCTATTCTGGTCTCCTTAAAATAGTTTCATGTGCGCCATGGCTGATGTTTGGGGAGGGCCTGCAGTAGTTTACGTAGTTTACTCATCTTCTGTGACTTGACCCTCAGATTTTGATCAATACACCTGAAACCAGTTTTTGTTTCTTAGGGAAAGAGTGTGGCAGCAGCATCTTTGAAGTTATGAGGTGTCACTTGGCAGACTCCTTCAGGTGTGCAATGCCTCGTTTTGTGTTTATGTCTTTGCTCCCTTTGGTTGGTCTTGTTTCACTTTTCTTTTACTTGTATCTTTGAAAATTCATCGATTATTGTGCTCTTTAGGAAGCCAGCACAAAGGGTTCCAACCACATATCTAAATCAAGGACTTGGAGATGAAGACCTGGGTTCAAATTCTTACTTACTGTGTCACTTTTGAGTGAACCTTTTATATTTTATAAGGTTCGATATCGTCTTTATGATTCTTCAGAAGGCTGTTTCATGGACTAGAGAATGCATGGTAAGTTGTTATTCCCGTGCCTGCTCATGCAAGGCATACACATCGAGAGTTAGAAGGAAAGCAACCAAAACATAAATCTATTGTGGAATGAATAAGTGCTGGTTGTAACATCAAGCAGGTGTGTCTTGCATTCTGTATGAGTCCAGGAACAGCATAGTGATATGTAAACCAAATGTCTAATGGCAAAGGCAAGTGCACTAGTTTCAATTTGCAACAGTATTCTGTTATATTATTCATGTGCCTTAGTACACATAAGTAAATATAATTCAGCAAATCTCAGTAAAAGAGGAAGAATGCTTTCAAACAATTCCAAGTATGTTACTTTTAATTCCTGTAGCTTAAGATGAGAAGTGTGGAAAAGATGTCCATGCTTTTCAGTGATTATCAATGCTGTGTATTACTAGGACTAGGGAAAGATTTTCATAATATTCAAAAAAAGGGTGTGACCTCTGGGTTTTGGAGAGTTTTGTTTCAAAGCACTGTAGGGGGTATGTAATGTAATATCTTTTAAAGACATCTTTTGTTTTGTTGGTCTAGCATTAAAATTGATCTTGTTGAAAGAGGGCACAATTAGATGGAGAAGAAATGAGGCTCTGCAAGTAAAAATGTTTTAGAAGGGAGAGAGAAGAACATAAAGATGAAGGTCCACAGTCTGGGGCTGTGGACCCTGGTCTCTGAATAGATTCTATTTTCCTTTCCTTCCTTTTTTTTTTTATAGCGTTTTCTACTTATTCCTTACATACTCTTCACAAGTCTTTTGACTTCTTATGATCCTTTCTCCTCCACTTATTTTATGCACTATCCCAAGTTAGGCACCATCATAAGCAATTCTACATCTCCTCCTTGGCTTCCAAACACTCAGCCAGTAGGTCTAATTAACTACAGGTATTCTAGCCTCAATATGCCCAAATATTGACTACTGTTACTCTGCCAGAGATTTTATCTACCTTGGTTAATTATCTATATGATATAAAAAAGAAAAAAAATAGCAGAAAAAGAACCAGAAGAAATTTGCCTTCTCCCTTTGTTCTCATATATTTGTGCTTTATGAAAGATTGATTACATTTGTGTCATTTCATATGTCTCAATGATTGATTATATTTCTGTCATTTCAAATGATGTCTCAAATGTCTTCCCCAAATTCCTACCCATGAATGAGGCTGTGGTAGGCTACTTCAAAATTTTCTCACTTGAAGACAAAAAGATGAGTTGAGTATCCAAATATCAGAGGTGGAGGTCTCCTGCCCTGGAAATTTATTCTGGATACCCAGGCTACCCCTAAGGCAGCTCCAACTTTGCAACAGGTACAGAAAATCCTTGAGGATAGAGGGACAAGCATAGGTGCTTGCAGTGAAGAAAGCATCTGTGTTGTGTACAAGGAAAATGTTTGCACCATGTACTCCACAGAATGAACACTTCTACACCTATTGTGAGAGGCGTGTCGCCTGTGTCCAGGTATGCACTGTTTCCTATGCTCCTGTACTAGATGCATGCATGTCTCCTCCTGGAAAAGTCAGGAACTTTTCTTAGCGTAGAGATGCAAGAGTGGAAATTCTATATTGTGACACTACATGATCTTGATATTGCTTTTCTCCAAATTACTTTTCTCAATGTGAAATTGCTTTCCAAGGAAGCTATATAAATTTTTTTGTTTTCATTGGCAAATAGCGAAAGATATCAAAGTGCCCTTTTCCTGCTTTCCAACCTGTAATGTCACCCAGTGTTTCAACTGTGTTCTGCTGGATAAAATGTCCTTTTGTAGTTTTGGGAAAAAAATTAAATATCTCAATCACTGATGAATCAAAAAGCTTTCTAATGTATATCTGAAACTGAGATGTTAGTTGTATGGAAATATACATATTTTAAGGATGAATCAATCATTAAGTATTAAATATTCAGGTATCCTCTTCAGATAATTGTTTACTTATCAATAATTTCATTCAATTGCTTACTTTTTTATAATTGGCTTTTTAGCATTTATGTATATTCTGAATGCCAACAGATTGTCTGTTTATATATAATATTTATATATATATATATTTATATAGCATGCAGATATATTTATGTATATATGTACATATTTCAGATGACTTTTCCTAGGCTGTCTCTGTCCTCAAATATTTCTTTAAAAGTCTTAAATTACCATTAAATATATAGCAAATCCATAATGGTGAAATGCAAAAGTGTTTAAATCTGAAGATCCAGCAATCTCCCATTCTTGCCTCTTGTCTGCTTTATTCCTCTAACCACAAATACCTTCCTAAGGTATATTTCCTTTTTGTTAGTAAGATACATAGAAGAAAAGAGTTTTGGAATATCCTCACTGTAAACAGTGTCTTGAATTTAGTTATTATCATGAAAGATACTGTTTTCAGTTGTGTACACACTGGACTGACATATTTTAACAATGGAAGTTTGAGAAAGGCATATTGCTGATCTGTGAACCTTTATGCTCACATGTTACAAGAGTTAAAATATCTTCGGAGAATTAGGAAGAAGCACATTCCATATAAAGGTTGAACAAAACGACCCAGTGATCTGCAAGTATCTTTATCACAAGAAAAGAAAGAAACCTGGTACATTGACAGTAGATATTAAATGTTGTTGCTTAAAAAGCTTAATTTTTCACCATCCCTACTCAGTTCAAATAGATTTCTAGCTTGAGTGTATACTACAATATTCATATACATATTGTTGAGGAGAGATAGACTTTCAAATATGATCTGCATTCAAGGATCATGAGATTAGACTATGAAAGTGATGATAAGAGAGCCTTTGAGTTACATCAGAAAAATAAGGGAAGAAAAGCAATTCCAAAGCATGCCAAAAATTGGTGAGATTGAGCAGAATCACATGGGAGAAAGGCTTGGAAGTTATGAAACCAAGATTCCAAAATATAACACGTTGAGTGGAATAGGTTAAACCTCTGTCTGTGCCATTAGAGATCTGCTCCTCCTGCATGTTGAGAAGCCAGGGACTAATCTATCTTGCTGTTTTCTGAGTATCTAATATATTGTCTTTGGGGTTTAGGAAATTGAACAAATATATCTATAGAAGAAACCACACTATAAAATAACAATCTCATTTTAGGATGAAGGCAGGGACTTCTGTATTAAATGAAGGGATAGAATCCACACTAGAATTGCAATTAATGCAGATGACAGTTATGACAGCAAAGGGAACAGGAATGTTCTGTCATGCTACTGATTCCAATCTTGATATTCATCTGTTTAGTAACCCCAGTGAACTTCCTCCACAACTGGAAGTTTCTAATAGAAATCTGTGCACAATTTATATACTGTCCTCACCTGAAGACAGGCTGTTGTCCCTTCATTTGTTTTTCTTATTGAGTCATTCAAATATCCCACAACTGCTTTAGGAAGAAGCCGGAGGATGCATATTCCAGTTGGGAAGCCTTATGATTAGGAAGAGGGAGAATGGATTTGAGGTGAACAATACAAAAATTACCATAGAAGCTTGTTCCATTTAAAAAAGATGCCAAATAACTAAATAGATTTATATATTCATGCAATGACTATTATATATGGTCAGTATTTTATATCATAGGGATTAAAAAACATTAAAAAGAATGTTTCCAAGAAGTTTAAATTCTAGGCAGTAGATCAAGTTGCTGAAAAATTATCACATAGACATGTGATATATTAGGGAGTATAAGTATCAAAAGGAAAAAAAGATAATTGGGATGATGTCTCTAGATAGAATAGTGAAAGAAGTTGTTTTATTGCAAAAAACAGATTGAGTCCTTTCAAAACTGAAACACATAGATAGATCCTTAAGGGAGAAATTTACAGTTCTGCTATAAGTCTCCAGTACTATTTGGAACAGGACAAGATACTAACTAGAAAGAGATTCACAGTCTAATAAAAAATAATTCTGGTTTTAGTGAATTTGGGGCATGATTTTAGCTGAAAGGGGAAATTCACTCAGAAATAGATTGTTTGTGAAGCTCCTGTTGAAGGCAAGTTGCGGTTGGTTCATTTATGATAACCTCATCCCTGCCTCTTAAGTCAGGAAAGTCACAGTGAGGGCTTTGAATGTGGGGAGCATGGTTAGCACCCCTCTGCTCCCCTCCCCTCCCCTCCACTCCCCTTCCTTCCCCTACCCTCCTGTTCCCTCCCCTCCACTTCCTTCCCCTCCTCTCCCCTCCCCTTCTTTCTCCCTTCCCCTCCCCCTCACTCTTCCCTTTCTCCTCTCCCTCCTTTCTCCCTCCCCTCTCCCTCCTTTCTCTCTCCCATCCCCACCCCTCTCCTTCCCTTCCCCTCCCCTCTCCCTCCTTTCTCCCTCCCGTCTCCCTCCTTTCTCCCTCCTTTCTCCCTCCCCTTCCCTTCCTTTCCCTTCCCTTCCTCCTTTCCCTTCCTTTCCTTTTTCATGTTTTTTTTTTTTTTGGCATAGTCTCATTCTGTAACTCAGATTGCTCTCCAACACACTACTGATCCCTAACTTGCATTATACTCACAGCGATCTTCCTTTCTCAGCCTCCAATGTACTAGACTAGGTGTGACAGTCACCATGCCAGGCTGAGATAAGTTCTTCATGAAAATTATAAAGGTATGAAGTTGCCAGGCAAGACCTTCAGTATATATGAGAAGCCCAAGACTAAGAATGAAGAAGTTCCCTGTAGGATTGAAACTACACCTGGCCTTTCTGAGTGTGTAAGTGAGAAGGTATCTATTCTAGCAAGAGGTGGTTGAAAAAAAGAGGTTTAGATAGTAAAATTAGCATCTGTTGTACCAGGCAAAAATAAATATCTAATCAGAAGAGAATTTACTAAGGAAGCATGTGCCCCTGTTATAGGTCATTCGTGAGTTAGTGCAGTAACTTAGGTGGTATAGAGAGTAAACCTGCTGTCATGAGTGTCAGGCAAACATTCCAGCACTGAGATTCTTACGTAGCCAACCAAATGCCTCTTTGTTGTTTTGTGTTTTCAGCACAAAGTCTATGTGACCCTGGCTGGATTGGAGCTTACTCTGTCTACAAGTCTGGTCTCACACGTGTCAGGATCCGCTTATATTTGCAAATTTTCATTGAGCTAAAGCTCCTGTTCTGGGGGTGGGATTGTTTGTTGGGCTGCAAAGTATAACCAGGTTGTGAAGTCAGGAGAAGTCATAAAATCACTAACAAATCAAAACTTGCCATGAATATTGAATTCTGCCACCTATTTTTCTTTAAAATCTTTGGTCCTTACATGAAGGACTAGCTGGTTTTAACTAAGGATCACTAAGGAAGTAGACATTTCTGGAAAAAAATACCTTGCGATTAGTGAAGTCTTCCTGTGTTGTTCATTTAGTGTCACAAGCCTCCTATTTCATATTCCATTCATTCATGGACAGGACTTTTTTAGATCAACACATCTTCTAGGCATAATGCACTTTTCCAGAGCTGCATAGCAAAATATAACTTGATCCTATTTTTCCATTTCTAATCCTTTTGATTATCCTAGTCTCACAGTAACTTTCATCTTCTTGTCAGAGATGATATCAGATGGAGAAGTCAGAGGTACACTGTAAATGCTCTGACCTTTTGAACACAGTGCTTTGACATCAGGACATTCCCTATTCCTCAGTCCTTTTAGCTTTCATTGTTTTATTCTTATTTTTTCATCCATTTTTATTTTTGTCTGTTTTTGCAAACATATTGAGTATTCATCCCAACTTCCCTCTCTCCCTTCTCCCTCCCATCCCCTCTCTTGCCTTCATCCTTCCCTTCCAACTCTCTTCCACCCTTCTGCCTATGGACCCTAGGATTCATTCTGGTTTATCTACTCCTTTGGGGGCTCAAGCCTCCGTGGTATATCAAGTTACCTCTCTTTAGGCCACCTTCCTGATATGTACATTTCCCTTCACCCATCTAGGCTTTCATTGTTTTATATACAATATTTATGATTTTTCATAGTTGATGGTACTTTGATTACTGGAAAATACATGTAATTTAGAACTTCAATGCTATTGCATTTGTTAATTTCAAGATAGCCTATTCCATACTGTATTTATTTTTCTAGGATCATTACTGCTTATTAATTATTAGATTGACTTTTCTTCCAGGATATAAACATGACTTTATGCTTTCTTCTGATCTTTAAGGCACACAGGCATGTTTTGTTTCATTTCGTTCACCTTGGCTTCTCAAAGGTGTAGCTGATACCTCAATTCAAAGATTACAGTTTGCTAGTTGAAACCGACTGTCCCATTCAGCTCTTTGTGAATTCTTTACTATTCCATTTCTACTGTTTAGTGTGGTTCCCTTATGTCTTCAACAGTCCTGACACAGGCTTTCTCCTCAGAAGGGATTTTGCTTCATTTTTCCCTAGAATTTCCCCTCTCAGCAAAGAAGAAGTATACACACTGTTGCAAAATTGAAGATGCTACTCTTTAACATCACGTTTTTTTTTTCTGTTTTAAATGCTGCTGTCTTAGAGTCTCTGATAATTGGTTTTCTTATTGTTCTCATCTTCTCAGTCAATACTTTCTTGTCAGTCAGATGCAAATTAGCAAGATTAGATTTCATATGTTCTTGAAGGCAAGATATCACAACACAATTTAGCAAGATTTTCTCAATCGATATTCATTTGTACCATTTGAGTGCTAGAAATTACCTAGAGGAAAAAGTCACAGGAATATGACCCAAATCATGTAGGTTTAGAGCACCTTAATCAACATTTAAAATGCTGTTCTTCTGTGGCTAGAAAAGAAGATCAATGCTTACTAAATGTTATTAACCTTTTAGCGACTGTTATACATTCACAAAATGTTTTATTAAGAGATTTAAAATGACTAGCTGTCCAAATAGAGAAATACTGAGGTCCTTGGAGCAGCATAGACATGGAATCAACACTGGATATAAGATTATATCTGCATGTCACTGAAAGTAGTATCACTGTTAAAAATACATCTATAAATAAGACCAAGTGAAAGCGAAGACAGATCTGTTTTATTCTAAGGACATATTATAAGGGACTGGTATGATTACAATTATGCACAAAATATGGAGGAGAGACCTTATACTTCACTGCTACTTTGCCAAATTGGTAAAAGTTCTATTATAAAATCATAACTCTAAGAAAATATGATTGTTAAGCATAAAGTTACAATTTCATGTCTACTATGAAAGTGTGGAGTAGAAATGCTAGGATCATATACTAGGACCATAGGTCCCAAAAGCTGGGTAGTATAAGGAGCCTAACCTCCTAATATTGTCTGATGAAGTAGGTGAGAGGTGTTCAAGGACTGGAGAAGGTGTTGGAGCTCTGCTTCTGAGCAGACTGCTAGGAGGTATTGTGAGTGTCATCAGTCTTGGCTACTACAAAGGACAAAGCTACTAGCCAGTGACTCATTGAGCTCTCCTGGCTTCCCACAGACAATGTGATAGTCCATGGAGACTAAATGCAAGGAAGTAGTTTGAAAGAGGGATGGGGACCCATTACAAAAGGAAGCTCTGTTACAGCACAGATACAGGGAATGATATGGTTCACCCATCTGGGATAGAGAAATTTATAGTAGTCTTTGATGTTGAAGAGAAATAGCTTTGGAGATCAAAAAGAGAATACTAGATTGAAAATAAAATTTCTAGAGAAGAGTCAGTATATTACTGTTTAACTAAAGACCAGAAGAATGCCAGTCACAAAGAGAGTCAACATTATGGTGAGGCTCTGTTGGAAACATGGCTCCAAGTAGATAGAAATCAGTGGCAACTGATGGAACTTTTAGGACGTGGGGAGTTAGTGGGGGTGGGTAGGCCCTCATGGATATTGGAAGAATTGCTTAGTATTGAGTAGCTTTTGGTGGTTCTTAAGAGAGAGAGAGTTATGAAAACATTATCCTGACTACCCAGAAACCTGCCTCCTACCCCTCAATGTGACTGCTTCCTTCTGCCCTGCAGCCCGGCATTGCCACCTGCCGTGACATGTCAGATTTGGAACAACCCTCATGAGGACTGAGATGATGCACCTTCCATGCCTTTGGCCATCACAGACTATTAGCCAAAACTTTCTTAATGATGTTAGTTACTTCTGGTTTCCCGTCACAGTAATCCCAAGGTGATAGGTCCACTGTGAGCTAGTGTCAGTCACCACCTCTCTTACAGGTTCATGATCTCCATGGCTACATTTATTGTTATTGTCGGGTGTGTATACTAGAAAGTCCTTAAATGCGTGGGCCTGTCGAAGCCCAAGAGCGACTTGGAGGATCATCCTGGATTGCTCTATCTCCTTATTGCTTTAATTTGAGAATTTCCTAGGCCCCACCTAGGGTCGGAAGTGCAGGCGGCTGCCATTTCTGCCTGGCATTCTTACAAAGGATCTGGGGATATGAAGGAACTCAGGTCATTTTGCTTTGCTAAAGCAAAAGTTTTTGACCCTAAGTCATCTCGCCAAGTTGTCTGTGTCTGATTTTGCAGGATGGCCTTTCAAAACTTTTCTTGATTCTCTGGCTCTTGTATTCCTTTTGTTCTCTCTTGGGCAAAGGTTTCTGAGCCTTGAGGGTCTTATTCATGCCAAGCTAGCGACTGAGTTTTCAGCCTTCATTGTTCTCAGCACAGTTTTCTGCTATGGTTCTCTGCCTGTGTCTCCAGACACTGCAAGGAGATCCTCTGTACTTAGAGGTGAAGGTCCTTGCAGTTACCTGATCTTCTTGCTGTGCTGCGTGCTTATCAGCTCCCACAATGGATCCTGGTTAAACCCATAGACTCCAAACAAAAGGATACAAACATGAGAGGAATACTTTTAGGGTCATGCAGGAGGAAATATAAATAAAGATAGAGGTAAGAGAAATCAGAATGTATTTCGCATGTGTGAAATTGTCAGGGATCAAAATTTACCATTAAGGCAAGTGCAAAAAAATGACTCTCTCACATTGATTTTAATATTCCACAAAATGTTAAGGAAATAATTTCATGTTCTTTTAAAATGCAGCAATATTGCAGAATAGCCTCTGCAGACCAGCATATACAGCCATCACACAACCATTTTCCAGAACGAAATATGCTGAAGCCTTTTGATAAACCTACCTTTCACAATTCAATTAAAAAGGTATTATACCAGCTACATTTCATAAAAAAGATTTCAGTAGCTCAAATGAAACTGTGTATTAAGATCATATTAGACTGAGCTCTGGGTAGAGAAACATAGGAGCAGAATGCATTAATATGGCAAACCTTAAACTGAATATAATCAATTAAATACAGAAAGCATATTAGCCTCAATTATGTTAGTTCCCAGACTTTATTAAGAGTCACTTGTTTTGTGGCCTTACAAAGTTTAATTAAAGATTAGGCACAGATGAAATATGAATAGAAAACCAGACATTATTTCTTTGAAAATTAGCTTATTGCCTAGAATAGTCTTGATAAAACTAAGTTCCTAAAAATTACTTTTGTCACCCCCTAGTCTGGCCAAGATAAGTACAAATCTCTACAAAAGTTGTAAACAGACAAGTTTCTAACTTTTAAAACAGGCACATTATAAATTGCCTATATTTATTTTTTTCTGATAGCAGCTTTAACTTATTAATTTTCTCTAAAGCATATAAAATTCAAAGTTGCTATTGGGATAGTACATATAAAGCAATGTAAAATAATATAATGTAGTAGAATTTTGTGAGTAAAGCAATGTGCATACGTGTGTGTTTGTATATGTATAATGTGTGAATGTGTGTGTGTGTGTGTGTGTGTGTGTGTGTGTGTGAGAGAGAGAGAGATTTGAGTGTGGATGCACATGCTCATGTTGGAGGTAAAGGACATAAGCCAGCCTTCTTTTCTTATGACCTTCTGGATAGTCCCAGGTTTCTGCATCCTATTTCCCACAGGCATATAGGAATTCAAGGTTCCTATGCCATTGTATCAGGCTTTAAGTGGGAACCAAATTATGGTCCTCCTGCATGCAAGGTGAGCATTTAACCATCGACCCATGGAGATGTCCCCAAACCAGTAATTGTGTTTGATGGTCACATATGCGTAAATGAATTATAAGAACTACACTAAAATATGACACACATGAACATTTATGTCATGCATGATTGTAGAATCTTACAATCCTAGAACTTGGAAGTAAGAGACAAGAAGATCACAGATAACAGTTCTGTCTAGCCTATGCATCAAATACAAGGGAAGCCTGACTTAGGTTACAAGATCCTGCCTCTAAAAGAAAGCAATATTTTGTGTATTACTGTTCTCATTGCTATGACAAATGCCCAGCATGTACAACTTCATGAAGTAAAATTTTGTTTGGCTCATGTGTTGTCCATCCCAGCAGGGGAAGCATGGCAGAAGAATGAGACAGCTGATCATATTGCAGAGAGAGAAAGGGAGAGAGAGAGAGAGAGAGAGAATCACTTTGTTTTCTCCTTGTTATTCATTTTGAATCCTAGCCTGTGGAATGGTTGACTTACCTTAAAATTGAGTCTTCCTCTCTTATTTAGCCAAATCTAGAATTCCTTCAGATGTGCTCGGAGTTTTTCTCTGGGGTAATTCTTTAGTCAAGTTGAGAATATCCACTGTCACATCTGGGAATGTAGCTAATGGTGGGGTAATTATCTAGCATGCGTGAGGTCTTGGGTTCAATCCCAGCATTGAAACACACACTGTGTGTGTGTTTTGTGTGTCCATACATGTTGATGATATTTTTATATTTATGCCCTGGAATAATTGAGAGATTAATCAATTGACTTGCTCTGTTAGAGAGGATACATTTTCTGATGTAATTGACAATACCTTGGCCAATTTCTACCGATTTATACAAAGACTCAGTCCTTTCTGCCAAGCAATTCCAACACCAACACCTACTTCCACAGCACAGAATGGCTGTTTCATGGAAAGGAAGGGTCAGTGATCCTGGCCAGGAAATGGTACTGCAAGTCCAACCCACATTGTGCTCTTCAACACTTGGTCGCGTGATTCTGTTTTCCTCAACACACCATCCGTGTTCCCAAGAAAAGCCACTGACACTTCTTAGACAATGCACTTCTGTACTATGCACACAGCTCTCAAACAGGCATATCCAGATTACATCTGAAACCACACAATTTCTCCTCAAAATTCTGAGTAGTGAATTGACAGAACTGCTCTTTTTTTTAGACTTTTTTATTCATTAATTTTTACTTAGTTATACAAACTCAATGGGTAGGTACCCTTGTCCCCCTCTTTCTCCCTCCCCTGTTCCTTCCCCCTACTTAAAATTCTGAGTAGCAAAGTGATAGAACTGCCTTCTTTATAAAGGCTTTTAAAATTTATTAGTTTTTACCTAGTCATACAAGCTCAATGGGTATGTACCTTCACCCGTCTCCTTCTCCCTCCCTTCTCCTTTCTCCCGTATTGTACCTTGTCCCCCCATCCCATTCTCTCCCCCTTCCCCCTCTCTCTACCCTTTCTCTTGGTGTTTTCTGCTTATATGGGCACTGAATTTCTCTCTGAGTCTAGTAAGAGTTCAAGATTCAGTGTCATGCCTTGGGGCTTCTTGTACCTTTTAGTGCAAATTCATATTTATTAGGCTCTGAAGTAGAGTACAGAAGAGTCTTTTCTCTTTCGGTGGAGGAGTTTGGGCCAGAGAAAGGAGGATAAACAGACACCCAGCATTGGACAAGATGGAGGATGTTGAGTGGCCAGAGGCACAAATGAAAAAAGAAGCTAACAGATACCTGAAGAAGAGAGCCTGTGATAGGTGCGGACCGCATGTGAGAGATATTTGGAGACTACCACATAATGGGATTAGATGACCTATTTTTAATTCAGGAGTTATTTCACAATCTGTACTGTATGACAGAGGAAGACAGCAAGGGTTAAAAGGAAGGCTGGAGAGTAAAAAGAATTTAGGGATTGTACGTAAAGGAGAGCATTAATAAATGGGGGGGGCATGACCTGGAGAGAACATTGAGGTGGCACAATTGCAAGGAGAGAATTTTAAAGTCTTGGAGAGTGTGTTGCTGAGTAATTCAGAAAGTTTAATGCTTTTCCCTGGCAGAGTGTCTTCCATTGTTGATTCTGAATTTTTGATGAGTCTTCATTAATGACAAGCTTTTTAAATTCTGCCTGGAAATGACACCTCAGGAAACGAGCTTAAGATCCACACTGGAAATATCTTCTCTTGTAGTTACCAGTATAAGAAATGACATAAGATGTACCGTCCTTTCCTTTTGAACATTCTAATCAACAAATCTTTTGTCTTTTTTTTTATTTGAGCAGACTCAGTTGCCTCCCAATCTCACTAGACACTCTGTTCCAGACTAATTGTGAGGGTATAGATGCTTTTAAATTATATAGAATGGCAAATAAAGTTCAGATTATAAAGTATGAGTCTTTTATAATTTTTTTCTGGGTTTTATCAAAGGAAAGGGGGGATACTTCCTAATTGACACTTACAAGTCTCCCTGTACATATTTAAAAATGTTAGTTACAAAAGAACTCTCTAGAAACCAAATTTAGGGTCACTGCTATGTCCATTTAAAGGATCAAATGACTTCTTCTTGTTTAAACGTTCCAGCAACAATTTACCTGATGTCAAACATGAAATAATATTGATGTGCAATATTTGAAGTCTGCTTCCAGGCGCTCTGCTTTCAGAATATGTTAATTAACTAATGGAAATGTTCGTCCTTCAAGAAGGTTCCCAGCCATTTTTAAGCTCAAAGCAAAAGATCCCCTTCTATTTTTTTCCAGATGAGACATAGAATTTTAGATGAAAACTGTGAGTTAATAATATAAATATATTTAAATAACTTTTGAGTTAGCATATTCTAGCTTTAAGAGAAATATTATTAGGCTTTCAATAAGGATATCATATGCTGTGTTTAATTAATTTTGGAATAATGGGAATTATAGCACAGAAGGACAGTTCCCATAAAATTGCATTCATGTTAATAAAATTTTCATCTAGTCATAGAGATTTGAGTAGATTTCAGCTATATTGGGTACTATATATGTTCTCTGTACATTCTTTTGATCTAATGTGTAGCTTTCCTTTTAATAATGGCTACATTTCAGAAAAATTAAAAGAACTGGTATGAACAGGCTAAAAGTACTTGGAGTACATTTATTTATTCCTGGGCAAAGATATTTGGAGGATTTTACTTGTGAAACAGTAGAGAAAAAGGAATTAATTAGAGGAGAGGACAGATCAGTTATCATAGATACAGATTTATCTTGTGGTCTTATGTTGTTGATAATGAAACATGCTTGAGTTTTTAGCTTTTATCCATGATAACCACTCTAGCTGTTCATTGGATGATTTTGAAGGCTGCCTGGTTACATTGAAATACGTGGAGTGAAAATGAAAACTTGGCTCCTTTCTGAAGTCACTCCTACATTTTTGTGCTACAGTGACCTGCTCCTACTGACATCATAGCATGACCTGCTCTATCTTTTTTGATTACTCAGCTCTGTTATAGGGTCTTGGTACTCAGCCTACTGTTTTCACCTTCTCGGTGAGTAGCCTGGTTTCTGTGTTTCAGCAAAGTAAAATGTTAGTGATGTGGCAAATTATTGTGAAAGAACAAATATCATTGCTGCCAAAGGTTTTTTTTTTCTTCCATGTTGCAAAGCATATTAAATAACACCTTGCCTAAAGCCAGCCAACTCGTAGTGTTTTCCAAAATCTTGGTCTTGGATTTTGTAATTTCTTCCCATATGCCTCCTGTACTAAAATCTGTGGTTCAAAGATTAGTTCGAAATTGTAATAATCAGAGGTTTTTCATCAGGGTTAATTCACAAGCTCACAAGACCACAACAATATTTAGTTACATGTAGAGAAAACGAAGGTAAAATCCCACTGATGTTTATAAGTTATGCAAATGAAGGGAATTTGTTGAAGCCAATTTCTCATACTTTGCAGGATGATATCATAAGAGAACAAAATAATCAATGAGGCAGAAAATTTTTTTAAAAAAATAAAACATGAGTAGAGGAAATGTTGCAGCGACCTCTGAAGTGTTTGTGTGTAGTAGTAGGCTAGAAATGAGTCTTTTGGTGAGGAAGGCTGGGTAGTCATAGGGCTGTCATGAGTAAAGTAGCATGAATGTAACATAGCCATGGCTTAAATAGTCTGAAATATGTATTGGTTATTAGAAGACAATCCCCAATTCAAAATTATGAACACAGATTCAAATAAGCAAAGTGAGAGAACATGTTGAGTATTCTCTCTAAATATATAAAGTTAGAATATGTTGAGTATTCCCATCTATAATATTTGGTGCATCATCAGTGAAAATTTTGAATAGGATGGGTAGATGTATTGGTGGGTGTATTTTGTTTCCTTATTCTGTTTCAATTCTAAAAGTAGAAGGTACATCCATATTTTCATGATGGCAGAGTTTCACCCAAGAGCGTGGGCTGCTCACCTGTGGTTATTCCATGGAAGAAGGTGTTTTTCCCTCCTCCAGTACCACTAATTGCCGTAGCTACTCAAGCAGCAACGTGGGCCCCTAGCGGCTCAGTCTGACAGGGTCAGCACATCCTATGTGAGTAAATACGACTTTAGTTAAATCAAGATACAATGATGCAGCCAGGCTCCAAAGACAGTGTCTCTTCCTCCTCCTTCTTCTTCATCCTCTTTTATGATGTTCCCTGGAGGCTTTGAGAGGGAATGGAGATGTTCCTTTGGTGGCTCAGCACTCAGTAGTCTCCTGTTATCGTGAGTCTGTGCTGTTTCTCTGTCCAAAGCTGAGAACAACACTCACCTATGGCACTATAATGTACGCAATTGCCTTGAAGATGATCGGATGTGAAGATGTTTGGATGTGCACATCATGTCCACTTAAAGCAAGAGTTGCAGTGCCTTTCTCATTAGGGCCTATCAACTCCTTAACCATGAGATTCATCCCAGGTTAATATTACAGTTCCGGGCTATCTCCTGTGGAGCATGCTTCAAACCAGATCACAGAGTAATTGGCACTACTGATTTGGCACTGTTGTGCTAATGGATACTTCTTGCTCAGCCAGGTGATAGTGGGTGTGTTTGTGTGTGTGTGTGTGTGTGTGTGTGTGATAGAGAGAGAGAGAGAGAGAGAGAGAGAGAGAGAGAGAGAGAGAGAGAGAGAGAGAGAATGAGGGGAGAGGGGAGAGGGGGAGAGCACACTCTAGCATACATAGTTGCACATATAATTATGTGCAGGCAGGTGCAAATGTAGGCCGAGGTTAGCATCCAGTGTCATCTACTATCATTCTTCATCCTATCTTAAGCACCATCTCCCCCTGAGCCCACAGCTCACTGATGAGCTCAGGGGATCCACCTGTTTCTACTTTACAGTACTGGCGTAATGATGTCTGTGACAATATCTGCGTCTTGACATGGGTGCTGGAGAGTTTGAATTTAAAAGCCTCAGGCATTCTCATTATGTACTTTACCGACTGAGCTCTCTCCAGAGCCCTTAGGTGTTTCTCTTGATGTCACTTCTCAGCATGGTCCAGCCAGCTTCCACGTAGTATGTTTCTTACCTAGTTGGGCTATTGGGAGAATTAAATGGTGCAACTGATGCTACTAGTCACCTTAGAATGGGTTTATTTGATTGAGTCTGATTTAGAAAAATTTAATTTGCTAGAAATTTGCGAGACTTCATTTCAAAAGAGAATTCGTTTTCGATTAATGGCATTTTTGAGGAAAAGATCACTTTTATAATAGTCTTTAATGGGAGAGACTGAATTTATTCTTTGTTAAGGAATAATGGTGTCCTCCTCGCTGATTGTTTCTGAGTTATTTAGCCTTTTATTCTCTATTATTCGTTTGAAAGGAGGTGAATTGTTATATTTGTACTACATTTTTCCTCAATTATTTGTTCTTTTAAGAACTTTTAGGAAATACAAAGACTTTCTTCTCATATTTTTCATTTGGTGGTTTTTCTTTCACCTCATCAATCATCTTTTGTAGACGGAGCAGCGGTGCTAGCTTGCAGATGCATGTGACAGTGCCAAGTACTCTGCAATTGAGTGTGCAGCGAGCTACTTGCACTTTCTGTTAACAAGTTCTGGCTTGGATGGGTAGATAAATAATAAGGCTCATATATATAAAGTACTGAGACTCTGATTCTGCTTCGTTCCACATAAAGTTAGATGTGATTCTGCATACTTCCACTTGGTTAATAACTGCATTCATCTACCTTCACCATCAAATCTTGTTCCAAACACTACAGGAAATACTTCCTTAAGATGGGGACTGTATGAGCACCATCTCGTTGCTAAAATTTTGTCACAGGAAAGTCCAATTGTAACCTCTCTCCTCATTTAATTTCCTATCAGTGGATAGGCATAACATCAATATTTATATTTCATCCTCCCCACATTTAATCTGACCCATTCCATGACAAATATATATGAGGTAAAGTGATAAAACAAGAGATGTCCCAAATTGCACTAAAGATTATTTTATTTATAGTATGTCAAGGCATAGAAAGACATCTATGAAAAAGCAGCATGCACATTCTAAACAATTGAATAAAAAATACACTAGCGCTAAACACTAAAGACGGCCTTAGTATCACTGCAAAATAGTCATCTTTTGTTGCTCATTCATGCATAGTCATTAAGTATAGTCTCACTAATAAATTTATTATTGCTATCCAAAAACACATTGGTTACTAACCAAACCACTCCGGCATTGTGCACATTGAGCTGATACATGCATTCAGAAAACTGTGTTACTGAATGAGAAATTCTTATTGTAATTTAAAAACACATCTATTGAGTAACTGTTCTTTGTGCTTTAATGCTAAATTATTGTCATTATTCTTCCACTTTAGAATCTGGGAAAACAGCTGGGGTATGTCACCTTTCTTGTTCAAAGTAGGCTTTGTAATAACATTCATTGTCGTTTCTTTCTTAAGGGGCAGTGATATAAGGAAAAGAAATAGAAATAAACTATAGTGCTGTAACTTACCATATTCAGATCTGTTTCATTATTTAAGCAGCAGTGTGATAATTCATACTATGATGACATTATAATATACTTAAATATTCCACTTTATTGGAGGCTTATGTTGTTTTTTTCTCTTTAATTATGTCAAAAACGCTGGTACCTTCTTTTGAATAAGTAAAATCCCTAGTCTAAAGTTAAAATTTAAAATTATTTATGCTGCTTTTAACAAAACAAGTCAATACATAACACTTAGATAAAGTTAAAATTAAAAATTATACTACTTTTAATAAAACAAATAAATATGTAACACTTAGAATAGTGTATTTTGTTAATCACATCTATATTTAAAACAAATATGTAAATGTATATTTGTCCCATATTTAAATGATATACATCAAACATTTATTTTAGGGTAAAAAGTAAAATAAGAGAGAAGTAGAGAAAGATGCTTCTCTCATTCAGGTATGTGTGTGAAATAGACACCATGGTACCTTTTTATATTAATATTTATATTTCACAATGCAGATTTATTTGCTATTATATGTTTTAAACATTAAAAATCAAGATTCAATATTAATTATTTTGGAAACAGAGTAAATGGTATGAAATCCAAATTTTTAGTTAGAGTGTGAGGACTTTTTGAATTTGATGTGCTTGGACATTTTTTTATTTCTAAGACTTCTCCTTTGCAGTACTTTGAAAATTTATTTTCCTTGGTATGAATACTGAAATAATAAGCAGTGTAGATTTTTCGAGCAAATCACTCCCACTACTTGACATATATGGTTCTAACTCAACCACATGAGTGAGTACATTTTTTTAAAAGCCACTGAAGATTTTGTTCCATTCACATGCTTAGTGCATGTTCAGTTTCATTAACAAGAAGGAAGATAGCTGAGAAAACATTAATTTAGATTTAGAAATCATACCTGTTGAAGGAAAGACGAATGCACCATTTGTTTTGGGTGCTTTCCTTCTGCCTAAATTCTGAAGTTCAGAGTTTAACTTGGAATTGTTTTCTGAAATTTTGCTCTAGCCAAAGTCCATGAGATGGCTCATGTCTGTAAATAGTTGACCTAATAGATTTGTCCTATGTTGACATTTTGTTCTTTTCATACCAGACCATGCATCTCATTTAGTGATGAGATTTTCAGCAGGCTTTATGTTAAAATGGGATTTGGAGAATCATAATTGCAGTCATTATTTAGACATGTTAGTGTTTCTTAGCAGTGTTTCTTGATAAGTCCTTTTTCCTTAACTCACTATTTTTCTGTATTGAATATTAACCAGCTCAGTGAAATTATCAAAACAAAAGTAAATCATTAGAGGTATGAAATCAGTACATACCTAAATTATAGGTGTTGCCAGGGCACACTAAGACAGAAGATAAAACTAAATGGCAAAGATGGGCAAGACGTGATATATAGGAAATAGCTTTCACAAGCCCTTATCAATCATCACATCTATATTATGTGGAAAATGTAATTAATATATATGTCAGTTCCCAGATGTCTGTTTTATGTCCATGGGTAGATAATGATGCTCTTTACAAGGAGGAATAGGAAAGGGAATTCCTTAGTTACAGTTATATCTCTGTGACAACCACAAGACTGATAAAAGCAATGTAGAAAGAGAGATAGATGTGGACTCATGCCTTTAGAAGTTTCAGTGCATCATAACATGGCATCAGGGGCATTAGGCCAAGGCTGGTCTCATGGTGGCAGACAAGGAAAGGGTGATGGAAGTAGGGGTAAGGCTGCACTTTCAAAGGTGTACATCAAGTCTTGTTCTTTGGGCAGCCTGCCCCACACCTATGATCACACAGCGTCCTAAATAATGGCATTCTTTACAGAACAAGCATGTAAAACACAAACTTGTAGAGATAGTGGAGATTCAAACCTGAACAGGAGAAAAGAGAGAAAAAGCCAGACATGTTGAGTGTTTAAGTGTTTATATGACATCTGGGTAGAGATTCCAAGTTGAACTTTGAACACGTGGGTCAACAGATCAGAACACAGGACTGGATATCTCTGCTGAATTCTAGAGGGAGCCTTATGTATTTGTTAAATGTTAAAAAGGGATAATGTTAAAAAGTTAAATGTTAAAAATATGAATGAATAGCAACTTGGAGAAGGAGGAGGAGGAGGAGGAGGAGGCGGCAATGATGAAAATGCTCACCAAAATCTATAGGCTTTCACAATTGGAAGTTTGGGATTATTGGTGAAGTTTGTTTGAACAGCTTTGAAGTGACAGGGAAGCACTTCACTTCCCCAGTGACAAAAGAATGAAAAATAGATGGCAGAGTTATAAGGAGCAAGTTCTCCAGACACTTCCAGCTGAGTAACGAAAGAGAGGACATTGCCATGAAAAGAGGTGCATAGGCATGAACAAAGGATTTACAGGAAATTGGTGGTAGAGCAAGACTGAAGAAATATAAACGAGATAGGACTGAGTCATGAGGCAGAGGTGTAGCAATTCTCAACAAAGCAGGAAGTGAAAAGTGCTGTGATTCATATAGCAAGGGGGAACTGTGGTTGTTGAAATACATATCATACATTTGGACTGGCATCATTTATGTTACAGTAGTTCAAAAGCCACAGTACAAGGAACAATGCACACGTTTCTCCCTAGATATGTCCTTTTCATAAATAATACCACAGACTCCTTAGTCCTTTATTTTTTTCTTCTGTTTATTCTCTGGACATCTGAACTCATGCTCCTACTGCTTTTTCATGTTGTGCCCTGAACACCATGGTAACTTATATTTCTGTTTCCCGGCATCATAGCACCCTACTTTACTGCATGAATAATACCTTAAGGTAAACTGACCCTGATCAAGCACTTCAGTGATTCATAGTTGGCATGTTGTTAGACATTCTTCTTTTTGCCCAGTCTGCTCCTTCCCTCCATTTTCCTCTTTTTTTTTTTTACAATCCTACAATAGCTGAGTCATTACAAAAAATATTGATCAACTCTTTTGAAACATGTGACAATTTATAAAAAGCAGGTACAGCATGTTCAGTGTCATGTGGCTGAAGGTCTTGTTGAAACGAAAGGTAGTAAAATAACATTTCTACCATCTGCAATTTGCTTGATACCTGAATATTCTGAAAAGGTGGTCAGTGACATTTCTTTTTTACCTGGGCAGATGATTTGTATTGGCATTGCATAGCCCAAATGAAAAACAATATTTGGTTGTTTACTTGTTTGCATGTTTGCCCGAACTGGGCACTCAACTCTTGGCCTTATGTACATGTGGTAAGCATGCATTCTTTTTTGTGTGTGCATGTGTATGTGTGTAAGCGTTTGTGCATGTGCATGTGGGCATGTGTACAAGAGGCCACTTGACCCTGTGTGCTTACGCAGGCCCAGTGTTGACACTGAGAATCTTCCTAGATTGTTCTTCAAACTTATTGCTTGGCTCTGGGGTTTTCCATGCTCTGCCTCCCATAGCTGAAATCACAGATGGCCATTGCAAACAAACCACTGAGCCATCTCCCAAGCTCATGACTCGTGATTTTAAGTAGAATAAATTCTGAAATAATATCACAGAATTTAAGAGAGACACTATGACATTTAACAGTTTTTAGAAACTCAAAGTCCTTGATAAAGCTTTATCAAAATGAGGGAAAATGAGAATGTAAGGTAATAACATTTGAGATTTTTCATAGGATTGGATTAAATTTGATTGTAAGAGTGGCAGGCAACTAAGCAATCCTGAAGAAATGTCATCTATTAGAGAAAGTTTCCTCCAATAAAGAAGAATGAAGGTGGTTGTAGGTGTAGTTGGTGATGACATTGATTTTGATCTATTAATATGTTGTAAGACATTCTGACAACAGCCTTATATAATGATGGAATTGACCAGTAACTGCAGGAGATGTAAATTTCTTGTTCAGACATTTCTAACCTATCTTATATAATGACTTATATACTTCACTGATATATATAGCTTTCACTACCAATGCTTTTATTTTGATGATATCTACTGTAAAACATTCCTTTTATTGATGTGTATAAGAGTGGAAGAATGGGACTTCTTAGCTTAGCTATGACAGAAGAAAAGACAATCTGGCTAATTAAGAACTGTTAACTTGATTTAGTTCTATTGATCATCAACTTTGTAACTTGAAACCTTAGTTTTTTTTTCCCTTCTTTCTGTGAGCTGCTTTCTTGTGGTGAAATAATATGTGTTATGTTATATTATATTTTAATTATATATTATATAATATCTCATATATGTGTAATTATATTACAAATAATGTTGAATGTCATGTTGTGGGAATTTATAGGGAATCTAAAGGTTGTTAGGTAATCAGGTTTGTATGTGAATTCTAACTGGTGGCACATTCACAGATTTTGATGTGTCTGTCACAAGGGGACCCAATAAATTATCACTTTACACTTGAGAATCAGCAGAAATTAGCTTCTATTAGTTGTTATGATTTTAGGCAGAACTGTGAATGAAGGCAAAAATTGGAACCCTGATAATGTTTCAAATTTCAACTTTTGATTTCATAATGCAAAAAATATTCCAATAGCCTCATGTGAAAGTGGTTCCAAAAATAGCATTTCCAAAGTTATTAGAATAATCTAGTTAAACTGTAATATAGTTACCTTTTATCAGTAAGAGGTGTAAAAATGGAGTGAGAATATGTTTTAGATGTCTTGATCTTTTTGTTTAAGCAACATCATCCTGTTTTGCAATTTTTTTAAACTAAGCACGGAAAGCAGTAATTAGGTAATTATTTGCAGAATAAATTTTGAGACCTGAAATCTATTTACTCATTTGCATATGGAACTTCCAATCTCCACAGCTAGCTTTTAACTTTCACACTGGGACAGGGAATTGACATTGGTTCATATCCCTTTTTTTCAGATTTGAAGTGTTTATCCTTGAAAAAATGTCTAACTAAGCATTTTGTAAGCCAAATATATTCCAAAAGTTAAAAGAAAAGATAGCCATTGGAAATGAAGCTTGACTCATTGTACAACTGTCTTCTCAAGTCTTGGTATCTTGGTTAATTTTTTTTGCTATTAATCATGTAGCTAGAAAAGTGCACTCAGTGTTGTAATGCACTCAGATCATTACGGTTAAGCTTCATGAAGTCAGCTTATCTGTCTTTTTGATCAGTGAATCACCAATATCTAATTCTATCCTTAGTGCACATCAGAGCATCAGCAAAGGAGTTTTAAAATAGTCGAAAAGACAATGAGTTGAAGCCTTGAGGCTTAGCTCCTAATCAGAGTGCTGCATCTAAGCTTCCACTTCTATTCTTTGAGCTTCACTTTTCTTATTATCTAAAAAAATTAAGGACTTTGTTCTTTACTTATGAAAAATTCTTCCTATTTTATAAAAGTCCTTAGCTTTTTTTTGGGGGGGGGTTCTAACAAGGGAGCAGATGCTGTCCTCAGTTTCGGATCTATGATTCATGTTCCAGCAAATACTTAGCACATGCCATCAAAGACAACCTTGGTGAAACTTAGTGGTCCACACATGTGAAAAGACAGGAAAATGGGAGGAAGACTGGCATGGAAGGAGAGGGGTTATACTGGGAAGAGGAAGATGGGATTGGGGATTAAGACATCTAAATATCATAAATTTACTATATTCATGTATGAAACACTAAAAAATTGAAAATGTACTTAGCAGTTTTGCTATTACAGCAGAAGTAACATGGAAATAATTACCTTATTCATCACATTTTTCATAAGTGGTGTACTTGTTAAACTAATAAATCAGGTCACCTAGTAAATGTAATAAAAAGATTTAAGGATTTTTGATTTCATCTCATCACAATGAAATATTAAAATAAAATCCACCCACACAGAAAAATTTCAAGACACTGTGAAAAAGAAAGAAGTTGGGAGGGGGGGCTCTCTTTATTTTATTTAAGGGAAGTGCTGAGTCAGAGTTCACACTAAATTATTTCTTTGTGCTGTTCCTTGTGGTTCCTGAAGGTCAGAGTTGAGGCTGAGGGCAGGCAGGCTGGAGTAGTCTCCTAGAACTGAAGGTGTCATGTGAGTTAAGCTGACATTACTGATGCTAGACACTGTTCATATTAAATGGAATGTGAATCTGAATGTATCATTATGGAATTCTGATAAAAGTACAAGTCAAAGATCACACGGAATTACTATATTCTAAAATCTTTATACAAAATATTTTTGTTAATGCCTCTCTCCATCTCACTTCTATTTCAGATCATTGTCAGGAATATTTTTGGGATAACTGTCCAGTTGAAATTCTAAGCACTCCATGCAAATGGTGAGTAAAGTTACTTGCAATGTCATCATACTTCCTTATCTCTAATTGTCCATCAGTAATCACAAATTGCTGACTTTGAAAAAAGGATTTTGAATCACTTGTGTTCATAAAGCAAATTAGACTCCCAGTCTTGGACTTATAACATGGTTACTAGATGCTTGCCTAGTATCACAAAGCCCTGGATTCAACTCCCAACACCACCTAAACTAGACATGTTGGCAGGAACATCAGAATTTCAAGATCAGCCATAGATACATTGCAAAACTGAGCGGAAAGTTTATACTCAGTACAGAATTATTTTTATTTTATAATTGTTATCATTAGGCATAAATAGGTAACATGTAAACTTGTGAGCTACTTATTCATTTTCTCCAATTTCTGTAAAGTTCCTGGAGATTAACCCATTTGCTAGTAACAAACTTGATTTCCAAACAATATGTGAAGCAGAAATTTCCAAACAGTATTATGTACAGAAATACACACATGAAGTTCTCCTGCCAGGCAATTATGAATTTTATGCTAAAATTATAAAAAACCTAACTTGTAGTTAACATTAGAAGCACAACTGTTTTTAAAGCCACAGTCAAAACCTTCATATACTTTGTACTTTGGCAACGTGTTTCACATTTACATTAGGGATGAATTTTATTATAATATATCTCTTCAAGTTTTGAGGTGGAAAAAACAAAACCATTATTATTCTTTTATCATCACTTGGGAGTATTGAAGACTGTCATCTTGGATTGCTTATATCTGTGACATGAACCAAATAGATGTTCTAGCATAGATGGAAGATACCTAAGTATGAGCAAATTCTGTGTCTGAGCTCATTTTTTAAGCAAGGAGCTTCAAAGTTTCATATATTACATGTAAATTACACATTATGATGTCCCCAATGAATATATGTATTAAATGCCGTTATTGCAAATGAAGGCAAAACAATCACATTCTCAACATCTGATATCACCTGTTAGCTATTTTCCATGTGAAAATATAGAGCTTACTCCTCAGAAATCCAGGAAAGGAGACTGACAGTGGAATGTAGTGTAGGTTTCTGCCTTCTACTGACTTTCTGCCTGGAATTTGAATTTTTGTTTTCCTACTTGTTCTTAACCTGATCCAAGTGTTTACTCCTTCTGGGACTTCCTTTTTTAGCTGAAAAAATGGAGCTAATGATTCATATGTAATTCATAGGGTTCATTTAGTAGGTGTTGCTTAAATAAATTGATGTAGATAATGTATGTAGTGTTTGATATGAAATTTTACTTCAGGGATTTTGTAAAGTCTGTCAAGAGCTGCATTGGGTGTCTTGTCTAATCACATTATATGCTGTTGTTTTTTTGTTTGATAGTTTGTTTTTAGTTAAACCAGGGTACCTTAGTTTAAGTTAGAGCTTGCCAATTAGCTAAGCTAGCTAATTCCTTGCTCTAGGAATTCTCTGTATTGGCCTCCCATGTACTTGGAGTACAGGAAGCTACCACGATAACCTGGATTTTTCTGTGGCTTCTGAGAATCCAAACTCAGGTTCTCATACTGAAGAAAAAGTAATTTAGTCATTTAGCCAATTTTCTAGCCCCTTATTTCTATTTTTTAATGTGCTCATTCCTGTTATTCATTTTTTTTATTCATATCAACATTTTGAATATCTGGTCATTTTTCTCAAAAAGACCTAACTTGTATGCCTTTCTTTCTACCTTATTTTAATGAGTTCCTTATTTTAAAACTTTGTTTCTATGAAAAGGTCCCTAATGTGTTTTGAGTTATAGAAATAGGGCTTGAAAATTATTTTGCTACTGTTTTGGGAATGTGATAAAATAATGCATAATGAAATCTTCATGATACATTGATTTGAAGGTTGTTCTCTTAACACATATCTTCCTGGTATTCAAATTCTTTATCCTTATATTCTATGGAATGGATAAAGATTAGAATTGTGTTCAAAAGTTCTTACAATGCCTCAGTGATCCACTTAGCTTTGCACATTACTTTTAAAACCACTAAATATAAACTGGCGAGTTATACGAGTGGATCTACAGAAAGGAGGGCATTGTGGGAATGAGGAAAAGCTCCTGAAACTTAGTGAGAACAGGGCCAGATGTAAAGAACTGTTTAGAACTGCTACATCCCTGCTCAAGAGCCTCACTTTACTCCACCCCTTGTACAGAGAAAAGCTCTGTGTTCCAGCACTTTTCTTTGTCTTACAGTTGCCCTTCACTTCATCCTCACTCCACTCACCTCCATTCAATTTCCTCCTCAGTTCTCTTGAAATACTCACTTCTCTAATGCAAAATACAGTCATTTTCTCTACAGATGAGTTAGTGTATTGACCCTACTCTTAATAACAAAGGATTTTCTAGAGCTTGTAAAATCCAAGGCGAATATTAGCCTGAACTTGTGATACAATATTTATTTAACTACCCATCGAACACGTACTGAAATCCACTGTGTGCTATACAACATGTTAGGAAATGAAAAACAACAATAACAAGAACAAAACCAGTCCCCCTATCTCAAATTGAACTCTAGCTGAAAGATGTCATCTTCTTTGTATGAATCCTCCAAGGGTTAGTGTCTCTACTTGATGAGTCCTTAAGTATTCATAAAGTATTCATATATTCTATTCCCACTTGTCTTTCACCTACTGTCAACTGAGTTGTCCCTAAAATTTATAAATAGTCATGATAGACCTTCATTAGTAGATTCTGACTTAGAGTTGCTTAGAGGAGAAAGCCCAAATTCCTGAGCATGTCACTCAATTTTCCTTGATTTGGTATCAAGCTAACCTATCCTCATTTAAGGTACCATTCCTATCGTGGTAGTTAGGCATAAAGATGTCAACCTGATAATTGATGGCTAAACTTTGGCATATGCATGAATAATTAGTAGGAGAGGCTAGTCTTGAGAAAATCTGCAGGAGAGTGTCTGATGGGAAGACCTAGCCCATAGTAGATGGGGAACACTCGCTGGGCAGGTGGATAAGATGGGGGATGTTGATTTACTAGGCTGGCATTCTTCAGTATACTTTAAACAGATTTTCTGTCTGCCATTTGCTCATCTGCCAACAATCCTGTGGGTATGGTGTAGCCAGTACCCTGGTCTCTAGGTGTTGGTGCCCAATTCAAGCTGGATTAAGAATTGTAGCAGGATAATAGTAAGACAAAATAAAGCCCCCTTGTTCCTCATTTGATTATGAATATATTTGGCAGAATGCTGTCACACTGAAGTACTTAATTTAATATCAATTATTACTGAGTATTGTGATTTCTTTATATTTGGACATATATATTTTGTTAATTTGCCATAATTTTGAAAAAAGCACCAGTAGAATAAGCAGTGGTTTTCATACCGTATTTTTATTGTGTCAACTTGTAGAAGCACTTGAAGTAGAACAACATTGGATTCGTATGTGTAATTTGAGCATGAAATTGTCTACAAATTGCCTTTTTATTAAGAATTCTCCTTCTATACAAACATAATATGTGACTGTCCCTGCTCTCACTTCTTCCCCCTCCCTTCCTCATCTTTTCTCTTCGATCCCCTCCCTCCCACCCTCCTGCTTGTCTGCTTGTGTGGGCCCCAGGATTCCCTTTGGATTTTCTGCTCATTATAATAACTAAGAGAAGGCAATGGAATGAATTAAAATTTCACTGATGCATCAACCATTGGTGAAAAACATGTTATTTTCAATTTATTTAGCAACCGTCAAAGATTCTTCCTGTTTTTACCATAATCTCTGGTTTTATTCATTTCCTTTAAATTTTACAGCTTTTCTATATGACAGAATAAAACTTTATCATGTGTGTATATCACATTTTCTTTTCATTCATCTGTTGATGGCCATCTTGATTCATTCCACACACACACACACAAAGATGCTTTCTTTATAATGGGAAATTTATGCTAAAATAAAGCAACAAATAAAGTCACAAATGTGGAAAGAATGGTTATGGACTATTTGGCTGTAGAGTGGGTCAGGAGAAGGGAAAAATGGAACAGGAAAGGGTACTGGAGAATAAATGTTGGCACTAGCTCAACAATTTACATTTTTCTATTCATGCTATTAGCATGAATAGCACTAAGTATATAACATCAATGAAAGCAATAGTAACTAGTGGGTATATTGTTTTCCATATTCTATGTGAAAACACTAACACATGTACTAAAACAGTAAGCTCATTACCTATAACAAAATATTGCAAACTTTTTCTGTCTAAACATAGTAGATCAAATTTGTATTTGAAAAAATATTTAACTTTTAGAAAATTCAAAAAATTATGGGAAAAATCAGGAAATATTTTCTTTATTCTTTTTTAACTATTTGCACCCCAAATTATGTTTTATTTTACTATAATAAGTAAACCATGTGCATGAAAATATGAAAATTAACAAGTGAATTTATAACTGTAGGTTAAAATTTATGCTCAAAAAGAAGCATTTCAGTAATTTATAATACTGTCACTGTGCTAGATATTTCCATTTCATTGTGATAGTAAAATTCCTCTTAAAATTATCAGTAACTATAAAATTTTCATTCTCAAGCTTAAATTCTTTCAAATGGAATTTAAAATGTGTTTTGGGGGCTGGAGAGATGGCTCAGGGGTTAAGCCTTTGCCTCACGAATGGAAGAACCTAAATTTGGATCCCAAGAACTCATATAAAAACTCTAGGCAGAAAGGTGGGGTTAGGAAAACCTTAGAGTAAAGAAAACCAGAGGTAGGACAATCCAGGATGATTTCTGAAGTTATCCTTGGACTTCCACTAGCATACAAAGAGCCTTCTGAGACACAGACAGACTACCACACAATGCATGGAACAAAAAGAATAAAATGCATTCATGTCTACAAACATCGATAAAGCTCTATGCTATTTTCTTTTTCTAAAAAAATCTGTTAAATTTTTCAATTGCACAGTTCTATAGTTTGAAGTTTTTTCGTTCAAAATGCATTATTCTTTGAGGATTTTTAAGAATACTGAATTTTTAAATTCATATGTATAAAATCTGCTTTTGTTTTTCTAGTCTCATATTTCTTCAGTGGGTAAAGTAGTTGAAACTCACACATTTAAAACAAATATCCATTAAAGTAAAGAAACATCTTTTGAAATGTTCATAACATGCTATTATTTTAATCCTGTTCATGATTTTTAGGTAAATATTGACCTCAAATAGTGTATATCTTCTTCGAATCTTAAAGGCAAGGTGTTTTTGAACTGCATATTATGGTAGTAATATGGTAGCAAAAGAGTAAAAGTGACCATGCTAGATTTATAGATGATCAGTTTCTTAATTTATAGAATTTATTTCCAAGTGTAAAAAGTTGGTTTTAAGTTGTTTCCTTAAAAAGATGATTTCTTGTATTTATTAAGGACATCCAAGGCATCCAGGAACATAAAGCTAAAGACACCATGCTGTGGTTGAGGTGGGAATGCTGTTGTTTCTGTCAGTGACAAGCTTCTGTGGCTGCCATGTTGGTTTTCCACTATTGATAGGCAGAGCTCAGAGGAACATCTCACAGTACTTACAGAAAGCCTTTGTCTTAAGGTAAATTAACTCTTCCACAAATTAAGGTTCTATTTTGTTTTTAATAAAAATATTTTATTTTTTGAAGACAAAACATACTCTTAACATAATTTTAAAACATAATTGTACAAAGAATGTTGTCATGGCTAAGCACAAGTGTTAACCTGACAGTTGAGGATTTGAACTCTGGGCACATTTGTGGAGAATTAGTGGTTGCATTAAGCCCAGAACAAACCTGAAGAAGATTGTTTAGCTGATGGGGAAGGCCCAGCCCATGGTGGGCGTGATTAGGCCCTGGTATAAAAAATGGAGAGCTGGTTGAGTAAGCTGGAATCCTTCTGTACACTTGGCTAGACATGCTAGTCTGGCAAGTAAGGATCACCCCTCTCTCAGTCATTATGCAGAGATGGTATGGCCAGTTCCCTTGGCCCTGATGTTGGTGTGTGCTCTTCTGTAAAGCTGGACTACAGACTGTAACCAGATTTATCAGTAAGAAAATAAACTCCTTGTTCCCTTAAACTGTCTGATGGTCATTTATCATCAACCATAAAATGAACTGCAACAAATTCATTTTTGCCTTCTAAATTTTCTGCAAGCATTCACTTGGCATTGTCAAATACTTAAAATTCTTTTTCTCTTCTCCTACTGAATATCCATAATTTTCCAAACATTTCCTTTCTGATTTAAGTGAATGTAAGTAAGACTCACTAAAAATGTGGTTATTTTCCCCCACAAAAATTATTTAAGACATTTAATTTCAAGTGTTTCTTTTATATGTAAAAATTTACATCTATGAATTCATTTTGTTACTGATAATTTTATCTGAGATAATTGAGGTCTAAGTTACTATTTTAGTTGTATAAAAATAATTTGCTGCAAAGAAAATTTTAAGGCTGATAATCTTCTGGGCTGAGAATGAACTGGTACTGCCTAGGAACATAAACTATATTCCTGTTCTTTAGCTCTTAAGGATTGAGTTTAGGTCTTCATACTGAAACCCTCACCATGGAAAATATTAGCTATCCTTGGAGAATTTCTGGATGATCTGCTGTACCATCAAGTATGTCTGTTGTCTTAAAGTTGTTATAAAAGGTACAAATGTGTTATTAGCTAGGTTTGGTAAGACATAGAAGCTCATCACTCAATCTTTCAATTTTCATTTGAACGATGATGTAAAGGACAATTAACTATTTCAGTCTCACAGTCTACAAAGTTTTATATTTTGAGTTGCAAATAAAACAGAATATGAAGGTTTTGGCTTTATGAATGCCATATTCATGAAATCTTTGTTTAACAAAATTATTTTCCATTATAAGTGTTTCAGAAACAGATAGGAAAACATGTTCACTTTACAGTGGTACTTGAGAAACTTATTTGGTATTGTTCATGTAAAAGTAATCTCCATATCAAATAACAAATTTTATTATCTGGAAGAGACATTAATTTTGATTAATATTATACTTTTGTTTTCATTGCCATTCATTTTCTAAAGACATGCCATTTTGTATCCTTTCTTAAGAGCAAGGACTTAGTTAATCTATTCCTGTAGTGCATTAAGAGCGTTTCAAGATGAATTCAAAATTCCATGTCTATCAGGAATCTTTGTATTCTATCTGAATGAGGTTTCAGAAGGGTGGTGATGCTCTGAACTAGAATTTGGTGAACTCCACTAGCTGTAGGTACATAAGCTGAATCATAAATACTGTTCTTTGACAAGGTGGGATTTTGTGAAGTTGTCATTTTACTTGGAGCTGTCAAAACCTCTCAAGAAGATACTGTATGACCAAAAGGTGTAGTTTGGAACCTACATTATAATGTGTCAAAGCAGATGGTAATTATGCCACAAAGAAAAAGTCTGTGATGAGGAGATTTTATAATTTTCCATCTCGCAGGTAGTCTTCTAAGCATCCAGAAATGTTTTATTTTTTACACTTTAAATATAATGTATCATTAATTTTCTGCCTTCAAATTTCATGTAGTCGATGTGCCTTACATTTCTATTCCCTGATCTTTCTTTTTAAAATTTTTTTAAATTCAATTGTGTTTGTGTGCGTGTGTGTATGTATGTGTGTATGTGTGTATGTGTGTGTGTAGAACCACGGGCAAATTGGGGAACCACCATGGACCGCATACATCTCCCCCTTGTTTACTCTGCCCAAGGATTCACAGGCTCCGCCCTACCAGGACCAGAAACGCTCTTCCTCCTGGCCTGGCGTCTTCTATACGTGGGGTCTAGGATCCAAACTCAGGACCTTCCGCCTGCAAGGCAGAGGGTTAACCCCTGAGCCACCTCTCCAGCCCCCCTGTTGTTTTCTAAGATGACATTATTTCAAGTACCTTTGGAATCTGTCTCCCTTCGAGTTTTGTTTTATAGTATCTTTTATATAAGAAATTAATATAGATATTAATATCATCACATCAACTTAAAAAGTGCCTAAACATCTTTATTTAATTAGATGAAAATCAAAGAACAAAAATGTCAATATAATGTCTGTGTAACAAAGTCCTTTCACCAAAACATTTAATGTAAAAGCCATATTACACTAATCTGAGTAGAAATAGATCTATATCTCATTCTATTAATAATTCTCAATAAACCATGCCAGGGTATTCCAACTAATGCACTCAATAGACAAAGGCATTTCACGGACAGTTCAGTCGATTGGCTATCTGCCATTGATGATAGAATCCAGAAGAAAGCCAAACATTCTTGTGAGAAACATAACGTTCAGAAAATTGCTAGTAAAGTCATCACTTTTAAATAATTGAGATGAAACATTTCCCCATGCATTTCTTTTTCTCTGTTTTCATGTTTCCTAATATTTGTTTCTACTTGATTTCCACAATTGTGAAAATTTTTGTCTCCCTGTTTGCTGACCACTCACCGCAAATTTGTCAACATTAATACACTCAAAGACCTACAGAAATGAAGTGTTTTATGCACTGGAAACTTATTCCTTACTGAATTTAGATGCTAAGGGGAACAGCTCAGGTGCCAGTACGATTGGGCTCTGGTGTGATGGTACACTACATTGCAGACTGGGATCTTATGGTATTCCTCAGATGGAGGGAAGATGCAGGAGAGCTCTCTGAGATTTCTTTTATCAAGGCGCTAATGACACAAAGGGTTTTCTTGAGCTCATCGCCTTCCAAATGCTCATTACAGTGCAGGTTAAGCTTTCAACACATGATTTTTTTAACTTTTTGCCCCCCCCCCACTTATTCGTTGAAATTTTCTTTTTTTTTTTTAAAGATATTCTTTTTAAATTATTTATTCAATTGCGCGTGTGTGTGTGTATGTATGTGTGTGTGTGTAGAACCGCGGACAAATTCGGGAACCACCATGGACCCCTCCATCTCCTCCTTGTTTATTCTGCCCCGGGATTCAGAGGCTCTGCCCTACCAGGACCAGAAACGCAGGCCGCCTGGGTTTCTGCCCGGCGTCTATACGTGGGATCTAGGATCTGAACTAAGGACTCTCTGCCTGCAAGGCAGAGGCTTAACCCCTGAGCCACCTCTCCAACCCCAAGATTTTGATATACAAATCAACATCCCTTGTGACTTGCCTTCTACACCTTGTCCCTTCGCACCCACCACCTCTCTCACCTTCCCTCTACTTCAGTCATCCAGCCACATCCCTCACACCTTCATGCTCCTCTGCGTGTGTGGGCCGCAGGGCTCTTCTGAGCAAATCTGTATTAGTAATATTCTGGGTGTCTGCGATAGTGTAAGTGGCCCTCCAGTGAGCAAGTTTTCAGGTGGGAAAGACGGACTTCTCTTGTCTGTCCCCTGACACAAAGATTCTAAGTGTAGTCGTTTCTCTTGAAATGTTTGCTGGTCCATTGGAGAATCCTGACATGTCAGTCATAGAAGTAAAAATTTCACTGACAGCAGCCCTGTCCAGACTGGAGTGGTCTGTCCAGCAGTAACCCTCCTCACTTTTAGCTTTGCAATCTTACTAACCCCTCTCCCATTAGACTCTATAAGCCTTGAGATGGAGAGAGTGTTTAATGATCTGCTTAGGACTGAGGATTTGAGGGTCTTCAATATTCTGCATTCTGGTCAGTCGCAAATCTTCTGCAGAAACAGGATGCATCTTGGTTGATTACTTAGAGCTTTCCTTATCTAAGGATAGAGTAAGAAGTAGTTTGCTATCAATTTTTTTTTAGTTAGCATGAAGACATCTGTTCCTGTCCAACGTCTATGTTCTCTTCTCCCACTATTATTTATAGTACCAGGCCTAGCACATGAATTTTTCACAGAAACACAACTCAGTGCATTGGACAATCAGCAATCTTTTCTAAATTTATTTGCAAAATTTATAGCAAGACACAGAATGATTTTTTCTGTATATTAGATGTTTTATAGCAAGCAAATTCTACGTTATTGCTAATGTAAAACTTCAATAATGAAGAAATCATTTGGAATGCCTTTTCATTTCACACATTTAGTCATGTTTTTCTTTAAGCTAAATTTGCTGAATTAAGTTGGATAAAATTGCTTATTTAAAAAAGTTTTGGATCAAAATAAATGGAGAGAAGGATCTTGTTCTGTTTAGTGTCCAGCAGTCCATCATCATTTATTCTCCACACTTTAGTCAGTTGCGACTCTGTGTTACATATTTTCCATTATAAAAGAAAACTTCTAGGTCAAGTGATAATAGGTCTGTTAATCTATGACCCCATAGATGTTTAGCTGAAAGCTTGATATCATCTTGCCTTTCCAGCTAAACTTAGTAGTTTTTTTCCTCTGTTGGAGGTATGGTCTCACCTTCCACAGTTCCTTGTCTTGGTTTACAGTGCCAGGCATGTGAATCTTGCTGAAGAGCAGTCCTTAAATCCAACCAGAAAACAGGTGTTTATTCCCGTACTATTCAAGCCACTAGTACACTGATGGTTGACTCTTGCCAGAGTGTTGGTTATTGTAGCTTGGAGTTTTCACAACTAGATGCGACTGTTGATTGTTTTCTCCCCTCAGCTTGCACAGTACATTCTGGCGCTGTGAAATCTGGCCAGCAAAAAAGAAGCTTCCATTTGAGTCTCAGGTGCCTTTCCCTGTCTTGTGATAAACATTGGTGCTGTCTTCAGCAATTGCAGCTTCTGGAGGACAACCGAGAGTAATAGAAATGTAGCCTATATTTTTACAGGGGATGTTGAGAACCCTTAGTCTAGTAGTTCATTTGGAAGTATCACATACTGAGATTTTTTTAAATTGCCTATGGCTTTTGGTAGGAGCATCTCAGGACAGTTTACGTTATTCCTTATCTTTTTCTGTCTGTTTTCTCCTGTACAAGCTATATCTGTCCACACTGTTTTAGTTGTGTTCTTTAGGTTCTATGCTATATGCATAATAATATAGAAGATTTCTTTCTGTCTGTATCTTACATTCCTAGTGTTACAATAGCAAATAAATGACACCAGCCTAGATGTCTTTCAATAATGAATGAGTAATGAAAATGTGGCACATATGAACCATATAGAACTATTCAACTGTAAAGAAAAATGTATTATGAAAATTGCCTGTAAATAGATAGAAGTGGAAAATGCTAAATTGAGTGAAGTATGCCAGACACAGAAAGACAAACCTTGAACTCTTCATATTCTTTCTTATGTGTAAATGCAAGCACTGAACCTCTATATCTGTATATTTTATGAGGGGTGTTTGTAATAGAAAATTTGAAAGGGACAAATAATCAAGTGCCCTTTTTAAATATACCCCAATAATTTATCTGTTTCAGCAAAAAGTTTAAACATCTACGATAATGATAGCCTATCATTGCCTTTCTTCTCACAAGTTTTGTCAGTCTTAAGCTTCAAAGCTCTAGAAAATTTTGCAAGATTGTTTGGGCAGAAAGCCAGAGGAAAGGATATAAGTTGCTTTATCTCAGTGTCTGCTAACTGATGTCTCCTGGAAAGCCTAGAGTTGTTTCTAACAGTCTGTTGAAATTCAGAGCTTTGTAGAATTAATTTGAATTAACCCTAACTGCTACTTAGATAGTACTGTTTAATTACTTTATAGGTTAAGTTTGATTTTTGTGTCTGATCCCAGGAAGATATCCACCCACTAGTGCCAAAGGCTTGCATTCATTTTGGGCAGATAACAGTGAAATCTCTCAAGGGGACTTGCTATTATAATTTGAAAGTAAATTTGTATAGTGAATAGATCATTATTTGATGGATAGATTATGCAGTGGTCTTAAATATGTAAATAAACATTTCAATATTTTCTAATATATATATTTTACTCAATATTTTCTAATGTGCATGTATTTTACATGTAGCCTTATTTTCTACAGAAAAAAGGAAGAACAAAAATATCATAGAAATATATATTTGAAATATACAGGTATAATATTTTCTAATTTAATTTTATTCTTGGAGAGTTTCATGCATGAATACAATGAATGTATGCTATTTTTCAACTCTTATTCCCAATCCCATCCCTCCTCCTTCTCAAACTTTTCCCTACTGGTTTCCAAGTAAGTAAGATTAGAACAGAGTATATTATCTGTGTATTATTTAATACATTTTTTTCACTTACGTCATTTTGTTTTGTCTTAATTTTAAGGTGTAATATACTTTTCTTTCAAATGAAGTATTGTTTCATATAACATTGTATATGTTTATGTAACCGTTTTAACTATTCTAGAACCACCATTTTCATTAGAAAAGGCAAACATTTCATTAGTGCACAGTTTTTGATAAATTTCCTATTAGGTAGTATACTTCTGTTCACTTCATTGAAAAAGTTTTCAGGATGAAAATGAATCAATTTTTAGCAATGAAAACTTATAAATTACCTTATTGTGGAAGTGAAGAATATATTAATCTAAGAGAGAAATAGAGCTGCTTCGTATTTTTGAAAGACTTGATGAGGGCTGCAGAGATGGTTCCCAGGCTCTGGGAAATTCCAGAGTGAAGCAAAAAGGACTTATAGAGAATCCAGGATGATTCCCAAAGTTACCCTTAATCCTCCTCAGGGACATATAGTGCTCTCTGAAACACACACACACACACACACACACACACACACACACACACAACAACAACAACAACACAACTACTACTACTACTACTAATAATAATAATAATAATAATAACATAACAATAAAGAAGGATTTGGTGGGACAAGGAATTCTCTAATTATGTCCTTTCCAGACTGAATGAAATTCCTCAATCTGACATCTAACATTAACTAATTATAACATTTGTAGTCTGTTCAAATGTTCACTCATATAAATGTTTGATCAAATCCTCTTAAACATTAACAGTAAGGGATTTAAAAAAACAAACAGCAATGCAAAATATTCATTGGATCAAGCAGCAAGGATTTATTAAAAATATTCGAACCATTTTTATTTGATAATACAATTTTAACAATAACTTTAATAACAAAATGTGAAGAAATTTTAAGAAATATTATATATAAATATTTTAGATATGTTATTGAGAAAGAGAGAGAGAAAGTAAATGCGTGATGCATACAATGGTGCAATGGTGGAGGCCAGATAACAACTTTCAGTAGTCAGTTCTCTCCTTCCATCATGCAGATTTCTGGGGTGGAACTCAAGCCACCAAGTTTGCAAACAGGTGACTTACCCACTGAACTATCTCATCAGCCTCTGTATATAAATCTTGCCAATATTATTTGCTATGGTCTGTTTCATCATATTACAGCTATTGTGGAATAAGTGGAAAATAGTTAATATGATATCAAGTAACAGATCTTTGAGTTCAGGGTTTCCTCAGTGTATGGTAGTAGATGATAACTGAAGGAAGCCTGAAAACAACTTAAAGATCCTAAGATTTCTTACTTTTGTGTAGAAAATGAATGAAAAGATATTTCTATCAAAAAGGAAAGTATGAAATAATTCAAAATGTAATAAAAATCCAGTATAAATTTGTATGTATTGCTTGGTGGTAACACCCTGCAGGTGGATCGTTGTAAAGTCAACTGTTTTGTGTCACTGAACAACTTACTATGGATTACTTTTCCCTTGTGATTCTCTTACTTGGGAGATCTGAATGTCCTCAGGGAGCCATGGCATAGAGAATTTCTGGTGTACAATATATGTTGATGAGTGACTGATATTCATGTAGAACTGATAGTGACAGAAATATTTTGTATGTCTAAGGATTGTAGAGTGGAAAAAAGAATGAGAAATGGTTAAATATGGAATTAATTCTTGGTAGTAGTTTGCAGCATTGTCTTCTAGATCTGTGTATTTATTGGGGGCTCTTATTTACTCTCTAATGTTTACCTAATGTAATAAGCTAGTGAGATTTCTGGCCACATGGGTACTTGGAGAAAGATGGCATCATGGAGTTAGCACTGTGTTTGGTCCTTGTCACCAGAGAGCACCCATAACAAGTGCATTCTTGCCTTGTGTGCAGCTGTAAGACTCACAGGCCAGCTGCTCTGTCATTCCAGGTTAGATATTGATGCAAGACATGCATAGCATAGTCTTAAGAGCAACTCCCTTGCTCCGCCTCTTTCTGTTTTCAGTTCAGTGTTAATTCTAGGCAAGCAAAAGCCTTAATTGCCCATGTTTTAGCATTACAGAGCAGTAATGTTTGTTGTCGCCCAAACCGAGCTAATAATACCTTATTTATAATCATCATAGATTCTCTGATGGCAATAATTTTAGAACAAACACAGTACCATCATTCTTCAGCTGGGGAAAACTGTGTGGTGATTACACCATGTTGTCTATTTTTATTTATTTGTCCTAATATCATAGGTATTCATATTTATCTCTAGTCATATATATCTCAAAAGTGTCCTAGTTCAACAAATACATTTCTACATAATTTTGTCTAAGAATCAGAAGTTGAGTAGCATTTGTAATAACATTTGAAATCACAACTGTTGATGATATTAAAAAAACACACAGACTACATACTCACTGAAGCATCATTGTTCAGTCATCTAACATTTCCTTTACAATGAAGTTTAAGAAATTTATTAGAGGGGATTGGAGAAATAGCTCAGGGGGTTAAGATTGTCTTGCAAGCATAAAAACCTAAGTTCAGATCCCAGGTCCCAAGTTAAAAAAAAAAAGTGAATTCTACCTGCAGTTTTGGACCATAGTGGACAGAACATTGGAAATCCCAAAGCAAAGCAAAAAGGAGGTTTGAAAGATCCAGGATGATTCCTAATGTCACCCTTGGTCCTCCAAAGGGATACACAGTGTGCTCTGATACACACACACACACACACACACACACACACACACACACACACACACACTAATAATAGTAAAATAAATTTATTAGAAAAACATTTACATTTAATTGGTTCATCAAGTAACAATCATAATTTATGAAGATAAGCAATAGTTTATTACATATTTCCATATGTATAATTTAAACAATGGCCTCATTCTTATAAAAAAGGCAATGGTTCACATTTTTCTGCTGTGGTTTGGCTTCATTTATTATAAAAGATTCCAAGTGATTGAAGGAAAATTAAAACTAAATGAAATAATTAAATAAGCAATCTAATTTCTAGGTGTTAATTCAATTCTGTTTCTAATCAATTTTCTGTATTTTAAACTTCATTTGCTTTCTATCTGCTTCTTGCCTGCAGGCTTAGATGTCTCAAATTATGGGATGGAAGTATCCTTGAGTACTTAGCTTGATGACACAAGGGGAGAGCCGCTCAGAGCACTAGACTAATGTGTTTAGTAGTTATTCCATTATTTGGTGGGTTCCAACGCCAGATGGCCCTTTCTCATTGATTTGATTGTCTTTATACATTATAAACCTGCACTGAGCCATCAGAAAAGGAGAATTCTTGATTTACTTAAGAGTTAAGTGTTCCAAAATGGAAATACTAAGCAAAGTAAGTGAAAACCTTCTTGATATATCTTCAAAATTTAGAAAGGTTAGTGACAATTCTATTGATAAAATTAACTGATTTCCATGTCTCCTATGAGTAAATTTACAAATTGGAAAAAATAATTTAGGACTATTCATTCAATGGTACATGGTAACTTTTTCTGTAACTGTGATGTCAGTTGTCAGCTCTTTACACATCTCTAAAACTGACAGTGCTGCTATTGCAATAGAAAATATTCTTCAAAAACAAGAAAGCTAAGTAAAAGTGTATGGGATGGTGGTAATGAATCCTGCAACAAATATTCTCCATTTCAAATGATCAGAATCTAAAATTCATGATAATTATATTTAACAGCCTTTTAACAAATCTATTTTCAAATAGGAAGATGAAACTTCTTAACTAACTACTCATCTTAGAAAATCTTTTAAAAAACATCTTTTAAATTGGCTTTTAGGATGTCATTCAAAAGCCTGAATTTATTTCTTACTAAGAAAAGAACCCTTCATAAAATTCATTGTCACATTTTATGCACTTGGATTGGCCTGGTATTCATAATTAAATAATCTTGACCATATTTTATTACTCCTATTTTTAATATTAGTATTAGTACTTATACTTTAGAAGTACTTATTAATTAGAAGCACTTATATCAATTCATCTGATTTGAATTTTCTTGATGGTCAAATATACAGGCATTATGAGAAGACACTTTGCAAGATAAAATGATTAACAGACTTTTTAGCTTGTCCCTTACTTCACATTGCTTTATTGATGAAACCAGAACTCATACTTACCTAACACCAATGTTTGCCATCTTTTCTCTGAAACAAATTGCATGAAAACACCTGAAAAATGGCAGTTCTTTTTATCATCTCTACTATTCATCATAGGTTGATCATTTTATTAATTGCAAATTAATTAACTGCACTAAAACATTGGAGTTGTGTGCATGTGTGTGTTTGTGTGTGTGTGAAAAAGCAAAATGGAAATTAAAAGCAAGGTAGAGACACTGATTCTCATTGCGTCTAATTCTTGATAGCACCATTAAAAAACCATTTCTTCAGATTTTTCCTCTGTGTTTAGAGTGTTTGTGAATGTCTTTGCTTCTCTGTAGCTAAACACATACCTCTAAATTATATGATTGCACATGGTAGCAATCTCCATTATCGACATCTTCAAGATGGATTAAATGAGGCCGGATTTGTGGATTTCACCTTCAGTCTTGTCAGAGACCCATGCCCTGTATCCTGTGGGAACCAGAATCATCCCTGGAAGAAAAGTCATAAACAACGGTGCTTCTCCCCCACTGTATTCGTAGCGGTCAGAATACAGGATGTCGATTATTTATTACTGTATTGTTATCAATACGTTTCCATGTTTCTCAGTTGTCATAAAAAAACTCCTTTACTTCTTTATGATATTTCCATGATTATTAATTGAAAAGGCCGATTCTGTAATGTTACCATGTCTAACAGGGAGCTTTTGCTTTTTAATTGTGTCAGACTGAAAGCTCACTCTGAAAGCTGCTTCCAGAGAAATCTAATTATTCTTGGTAGGGAATGTTCTGGTGATTCTGCAAGCCTCCTGGGGATGGAGCGGATCTGCTGATAGGTGATTCATAAGTGCAGTGTGACATTTCCCAATGAGTTGTTTTGTCACAGGTTATCCATTTTGTCAGACATGTTATTTCATCTGAGTTTTAATGTGACTATCACATTGCTGGGCAAGTTGCAGAGTGTTGTACAGCTTGTCAAAACCATAGCACCGTTATGAATCAGAATGTATAATTCTAAAAGTAGAGCTGCGAAACTTAAGCGAAGGTCCTGTTCAGTCACAGCTGATTCTTTGCTTAACACGTGGAGTCCAACATATGAACTGAATGTTACCTTGTCATAATCAGTCTTTGAAAATAAGGTAAACCAATTAAGGGGCATCCTTCTTATTTGAGGAGCCTATCATCCGTTCCTGTGTAGTTACTGTAGGTTGCCCTTGAAGAAAGCAATCTGCTCAAAGATAAGCTCAAATCAACGGTCACACAGGGATGCCTATTCTTTTGATATAATTCTAACATGTCATTGCCGCACATTGTAAATTAACATTAGCAGTTTTAAAAAGCACAGCAATAATTTAAGTATAGCTTGTTTTGAGAGGAAAAAAAGTCGTATGTGACCTATAAGTTCAGAGAAGTTGAAGATTAGAAGTGTAATTATTGAATTAATATCAGACAGCTCTCCAGGTTATTTGAGTTTCCAAATTATTACTGAAAATAGCTCATTTTAACTAATTTTAAAACAAAATAAAATTCAAAATATTGTTTATATAAAATTCCCTTTGCCCAGTTTTGAAATTTCTGGTATCTTAATTAATTGAAATCAGTTTTCATATGTTTCCTTGTGCTAATATTTGGAATATTACATTGTAATTACAAATTGCAAATAAATTTGTATTTATTAAAATAAATTACAAAGTAAATTATTCTGTATTTATAATATATAATATGTTAATGAATGTACAGATGGTGAGAGGATAAAGAATCCAAAATAAAAATTTGAATAATGCAAAAAATAGAAAAAAACACAAAATATAGTATTGTCCCTTATTATCCAATTATAAAATTAATACTTAACCATCGAGGATGATATCATGAAAAATGCAACCAAATGCTTAAACCAGAGAATAGTGGTAGATAAAGTTGAGAAGCAGTAGAAGATAGAGTTCGGATATGTGAATATATTTCATAAAGTTATACTGGCTCGAACCTGTTAACATATACTTTTAGTCAAAAAGAATGATTCCACTTTTTAATATTTCCTTATATTGTCTTAAATATAAACTTAAATAAGTTATATATTCTCTAATTCAGAAATGCTGTAATTCATTTCTAGCAATTTTTTCCATATGTGATATTCCATTGAAAGTAATGCTTTAAAATAGTGCATATAATCATTTTCCACTCATTTATCTATCCATATGTTTGCATAAAAAGATATTTGCAATGAAGTACCCCCAACTAATAATCCTATTTCTACATGAGCATTTTAGATTTGAAAAATACTTGCTGCACATATTTCCTAACAAATAAACTTATAACGCTTTGTAAAGAAGTACAGCAAAACAATGACTTTTTAAGAAAAAGTACATATTTTCTTAATGCTATTTGTTGTGATACATCCTGCTTATTGGCATCTTTATACATTTTAAGACATTAAATTTTAGAAAGTAAAACTTTGAAATTATGGTAAGCCAACCATGGTAGAACTCACTATTGACAAGTAATGGTATTTTCAAGTTAAAAAGAAGTGATTAAGCTAGTTGTTTTCATAATGTGGAGTTGTGCTTTGCCTATTAGTCAGAAGCTCCAATAATAATTCCATTCCCTTAGGAAACAGACTTTGAGCCTCATAAAATGGGATGGAATTTTCCATAAGGATGGAATTCATTAGAGTAATATCTACCATCTCTGAAAACTAATTCTAGCAAATCCATTGTATACAATTAGTGCTCACATATGAAATGTTTATAAAAGTATTCATTTTGAAGGGAAATGTTGGTCCATAGACAAGAGTATAGGATACATTTTAGAAAAAAAATTAAAAACAAGTTTAGGGGAAAAAACAACTTCCATGTTTTCACAAAATGATCCTTTCTTTAGTCAGATGGTTTACATAAATATATGAATAAATTTCTGTGTATATAACTTAGAATTGGATGACTTTTGATCTATGGGAATGGTCAATCTTGAGAATGGTTATTCTTTTTTAACTTTATTTTATTTATGTGTGTGTGTGAGAGAGAGACAGAGAGAGAGAGAGAGAGAGAGAGAGACAGAGACAGAGACAGAGAGAGAGAGAGATCTCTGTGGAGGACGAATGGGAATCATCCTGGATTTACTTCTACTTTTTTGCTTAGCTCTGGGATTTCCCAAGCTCTGCCCACCAGGGCTGGAAGTGCAGGCCTCTGACATTTCCACCTGACATTTTTATGTGGGACCTGGGTTCTGAACTCAGGACTTTCTGCTTGTGAAACAGAGTCTTAATCCCTGAGCCATCTCTCCAGCCTGAGAATGGTTATTCTTATGAGTACTTGTTTGCCTGTTTTTTCAAACAGGGCCTCAAATTCTCTATATATGACCTTCATCTTCAGACTTTCCTATGTTCATCTCCAAAGTGCTGGGATAGTAGACTGTAGTGTCTCACTTGGCTGTTGGTATTGTGTTTCTTCTTTTAGTTTACATTGGCTACATCATCATATCTAGTGGCTAGATGTTATCACCTGGAATTTAAGCTTTCCTTGAAGTTAGAATTAAATGCATAAAGTGAATCAAATGTTGTACAAAAATATTATTTAATGTGAAGTAGGATTTACCTTAATTAGTTATAGCTTAATAAGATAACTATGGATATTGGGATAACATGCTAAATATGATTGACAATTTTGGAAATGTCAATGTTAAATATAATTATATACATTGCATTTTATTTTATTAAAATTTATATTTTTAAAATATTTGTTTGAAAGGAAGACACAATAAGAGAGAGAGAGAAAGAGACAGAGAGAGAAAGAGAACATGCACATAAATTCCATGGTGTATTGGTGGGGATCAGAGAACACCTTTAGAAATCAGAAATCTCTCTTTCCAACATGCTGATTTCTAGAGAGCAAACTCAAATCATTAGGTTTGGGAACAGGCACCTTACCCACTGAGCTATGTTGTCAGCCCTGAAAGATATGTAAACGTTTTAAATCTCTCGTGACCTTCATATTTTTCTTTTTGTATTTTCATGTGTTTTTCTGTTTGATATCTGTGTGTGGGCTGCGTGCTTGTGTACTGAAACACATATGATGTGGTACATATGCATGCATGTGCAGACCTGCACTTTGAAATGAAACTATTTTCAGCTACTGTTCCACATATTTTCTTTGAGATAGGGTCTGAAATTAAACCAAAGCTAGACTGGCTTGCCTGCTTTCTCTAGGGAATTCCTAGTCTGTGCATTCTGAGGTTAAAGATTGACAACTTGACCTGCCAGGCATTTTATATGGTAAAATTATGGTCCTTTTGATTATATAACAAGTGGTCAAACTGATGAGACATATTCCATGCCCTCCACTGTTTCTTGAATACAAAGTCTTAAATTTTGCATACCACATAGTAAAAAAAGGGTTGATACAATTTTTATTTTCCAGAACCAATATTCCATGTTGGCATCAAAATATGTTGATAAGTTCCTGTACTCTTAGGAATGATTTCTACACATGAAAGAGCAAGAAAGGTTTGGTGGGTTCTGGACATGTAGTTTGACAGTGGGAATGAGGGGCTTCAGAGTGTCTCAGAGAATGTTTCTTAGTTGCAAAATTGAGACAAGATTTTCTACATTTTTTCAACTCTGAGGGATTCTGCAGTAATCAAATTTCATACTGAAAATGTGGTGGATCCATCTACTCCAGTGTAGCAGAGCTTGGATGTCAACAGATCTAGGTAGGGACTGCTGTTTAATTCTGAAGCAGAAGTCACATCTAATTCTAGGTGCCTTTCTGTCCTCCCCTGTCTCATTTCCACGTTGCACATTCTTATCCTGACATTTTCAGGAGTACTCTCTTTCTAATCGCTTTACTACACGCATTTATGATATCTGCTCTAATCACTTGGAAAATATAGTCTCATCATTGTAGTCTTAGTGAAATATATTCTAGTACTGCTTGCATTGCTTCATCTGAAATAAAACTTCATAAGTTTGTGGAAATCACTGAGTAAGAACTACTGAATCTGCCCTGAAAGGAATTTTATGAATGGGTAATGCAACTCGTCCCCCAATACATGCATTTCACATTTAAGATATATTGATTGCTTTCTGACATGGAAATAAACCAATCTTTATATTAGTCAGGGTTCCTGTTAGTGGTAATATCAGGAATATAAATATCAGGAATATAAATCTTCTCCTGTGCCTTGTATTCTTGTGCTTTTTTTTTCTCCAACCTGAAGTAACCCTAAGCAGGTTTTTAATTAAGGTAATGTGAGTCCCTTTTATGCATGGTCAAGCTGTTACAGGACAAAAACATTACAGCTCTCTTGTAAAATAGAATTTTATGAGTGGGTAATAATGTTCTTCTTTCCAGTGTTTGGAATTTTATTTCCACCCTTTAAAAACGCTGTAGTCTCTTGGAGATGCTTATATGAAAACATGTAACATGTGAGCAATATTAGATATATTAGATCTGATTTGCAATGTGGATGTTGAAGTCCCTTTTAATTTTTAAATGATGTATAATTTACTTTTAAATTATAGTTTTGATGATTATGTGATTTTTTCATGAACAATTTATGTTAAGTCGTGTATTCAGAAAAATAAACAAGAATGAATTTTAGACTCGTAAAAATATTGTAAATTTTAATCAATGTTTCATTATAGGCAACATTAAAACATTGAAATTTGGGAAGAAAGCCGTTAAGAGAAGTGGATAATGTTAGTAATATTAGCTGCTAGGCCCATGTTCTGGGTATTGCCACTTCTAAACAAAGATGGTTTTATAGGACAGGGCCTAAGAGTCTGGTATTTGGAGGTAATTCTGCCTCCACTCTGAAAGACTACACAAGCTATAACAGAGTACTTAATCACACCACATCTTGGCATATTCACTTGTAAAAATGACAACACCTATATTACTATTACTCAGGTTAGAAGTTAGACATGATGTAACTGTTTTAATATCTGAAACAAATTACACTAGAATGTAACAAGTCAAAGTGATTGTTCATTTATCCAATTGATAAATATTTCCCTTATTGCATCCATAATAAGTTACCCGAAATGTATTAAAACATATGAACTTAAGCCCAGTACACTCACTAAATCCCAGTCTGTGATTTTGCAATAGTATGTGATATATATTCTTTACTTGCGCTTTGGAGTTAGTAAGATTTGTGTGCCACATATGTCATACTTCAAACTAATTCAAGAAATTTCTAACACATTCTTTCTATCTTATCAAAGGAAATTATTATTATCATTCTCTATAATATGCTTTTCTGATTCAGATATATGGCGTTCTATACATGTAGATAGCAAAAAAGCTACTATTATTCAGAAATGGTTGAAATATTCTTTCTTTCTTTCTTTCTTTCTTTCTTTCTTTCTTTCTTTCTTTCTTTCTTTCTTTCTTTCTTCTCTTCCTTTCTTCCTTCCTTCCTTCCTTCCTTCCTTCCTTCCTTCCTTCCTTCCTTCCTTCCTTCCTTCCTTCCTTCCTTCCTTTCCTTCCTTTCTTCCTTTCTTTCTTCCTTTCTTTCTTTCTCTCTCTCCCTGTTTTTGTGTGTGTGTATGTGTGTATCCTAAGTGTGCTCTGTTAAAATTTCCTAACAAATTAAGTTAGAAATAGTATCATTAAATTTTTAAATTTATTTTCTTTGCAGTATTACTAAGATGGTTTAACTATATGTGGCAGAATGGGTGATTTGTGACAGCTATGAAATGTATAAGGTGCTTAGCTTTACTATATCAACAGCAAATACCTTTTTCTTTGAATAAGGAACACAGTTTAAATAGAAATTCCTTGAGAATTAGTTTCCTTCTTGATAAAGGATAAGTCATTCTTATAACTCTCAATGAATCAGAGGCAAATTTACCCAGTTTTAATGTGCTTCATAAGAAAGTTCTTCCTTATAACTTTATACAATAGGAAATGAGTAGGGTTGGTAAGTTTTTATTAAGCTTCCTGTATAAGGCTACCCAGGAGCCTGGCATGTGCTGCGAGTTGTTATGTGTGAACTACCAATCATACTAAATTAGAAGGCTATTGAGAGATCAGATATTTCAGGCCTAGGGAGATATGCTTGCCTTATGAGAACAGGACCTGAGTTCACAATCCCATCACATATTTTAAAAGCTGGAGCCTGCAATCCCAGCATCTATATCTTGTTGGCCAGCCAGGCTTGTAAAATCAGTGTTGTGTCGAGTAATGAGAAAGACATCCAGCAATGGTCCCTGGCCTCTACCCACACAAGCACACACATGCACATGTACCTGAATGCTTGGGTATGCACACATATAACAATGCACACCCCACACACAAATCCAGCACTTATGCTAACACCAACTAAGGAGAGAGAGAGAGAGAGAGAGAGAGAGAGAGGAGAGAGAGAGAGAGAGAGAGAGAGAGAGAGAGAGGATATTTTACCCTCAATTTTTGTACTTCGTTTTTTTTTTTTATTATTCTAAATGTTTCTTTGCTACTCATATCATGTGTCAACTTCCCTTGCATTTTGCGTAGTTTCTCTTCTCTCATTCATTTCTCCAGAGTGACTTTCTATTTCAGGCACAGTCTCCTTGAGGTTAAGGAATGCTTACTTTTGCTATTATTCTCATCATTCAATAAAAAACATGCTGGACTGTTTTGCTAAGAGATTGTCCTTATCTGTGTGCAGTCTTGAACCAGTTTTGCTCTTCTATGTCTATTACTAATTTATCCAGAATCTGTTTGATTTTATGCAGAACAAAGGAGATTTTGCCCATTATTACTTGCTTTCTGGTCTTTTCACTTGCCCTTTATGGTTTTATTTGCTGTTATCCAACCTAATTTGTATATTTCCTTGTTTTCTTTCAATTCTTTATTCACATTATGGTTAAATAATATCCCAATAGCAAACAATTAATTGCCAAATATGCTTATCGCTTGCTTGCACTTATTTTTCTTCAGCTATTTTTCTTAATTTGCATGAATTACTGCAGATAATAATTTGTGTTATATCAGAGAATTCAAAGGACAAGTGAGAGAGATGACATTTTTGCCAACTGACAATGGCTTGATATATTTTCTTTACATCTATCTTATTTTCCCTACAGCACAAAGTGTTCTAATGATGTAGTTAGGTGAAATTCAATCTTCTCAGAGTTTCTGAGATGATATCTCCTAAAATTGGATCACTGGATGATCCTCCATAGATTGAAGAAAAAGTTGCATGAATGGGTTGTGATTATTTCTGAAGGGGACCATATTTGAGCTTAGTGAAATTTTTCAGGAGAGGAAGGGCGCTCCAAAGCTTTTGGTATAGTTGTATGGAGCTAGAATTGAAGGTGAAATTTTCTTCAGCTAGAAAATTGTTGGATTCAGATTAACCTTTTTAAAACAATTTGAGATTCAAAACTAAGTGTTAGGAATGAAACATCTATAATTACTCACTAGACTCAGGAGAGACTAAATGAAAAGAATATATTTGGTTACTGGCTAAAGACACTTAACTTGAAAATTAGGCATGGGTAATAGACACTGACCATCCTGTGGAAAATAGTTCATTGATTTCTAACAAAACCGTTAGGTTATACCAGGGCTAATGTAATATGTTACACACACACACACACACACACACACACACACACACACACACACACACACAATGATTGAAACTTGTGTAAAATCCTGCTGTCATCAAGATCTCACTCCAAGGGCAAAGTTAAATATTTCTTTTTTATTATTATTTATTCAATTGTGCGTGTATGTGTATGTGCGTGTGTGCATGTGTGTGTGTGTGTATGCATGTATGTCTGTGTAGGACCACGGACGAATTCGGAAACCACCATGGACTGCCGCCACCTCCTCCTTGTTTACTCTGCCCCAGGATTCACAGGCTCCACCCTACCAGGACCAGAAACGCAGGCCACCCCGCTTTCGCCTGGTGTCTATACGTGGGGTCTAGGATCCAAACTCAGGATCTTCTGCCTGCAAGACCGAGGCTTAACCCCTGAGCCACCTCCCTAGCCCCCAAAGTTAAATATTTCTATTTAAGGGAGCATAGAGGACAATTTTGTATACTTAAATCTTCAAACTTTATTATTGTTGGTGTTTTAACTAGAATGACTATTATTTGTACTTTTTGTCAGTGTATCACAGATAAGTGAATCATTTAAAAACTTCAAATAGGAAATTATCATTGAACATAGAAAAAGCAGGTAAGAATATGCTAATTTGCATATCCTCAAATGAATTTTCAAAGCTAGCTGTTGCTTGTGTACATGATTTAGTTCCTACTTTTAAAATATTCTGCTTGAAAATCAAGTTTTGCACTGATCTCATCAGTTACATTTTTTGGTAATCTTACAGGCTAGACATTTCTCTGAGATGTTAATGGAGTATGTAAGACTGTAATGTAAATAAGAAGGCATCTTGTATTGAGTCGGATTTCATTTCTATAAATCCTCCTTAATGCTCACTAAGAGGGTTCCTTTTGCAACATCTAAACTCAGATACATTCAAGTAGTCAATGCTCTGACAATTCACCAAAAGATACATTCTTATCTGTGAGCACTCCCTAAGAGCTGCTGTCTCTAAGACAGACTACCAAAGCTCACATTGTTACAAAGTTACAGAAATCAGAATGATACAGGAAGATTTATTTTAGTGATGCTTTGTACAACTGTGCACATTATTGTTTTACAACATGGGCAATTTTCTTCATAAATTATTACTTAAAATGAGAAGTTCTACTCATTTAATGTTTGGATACACTCTGTTAAAAAAAAAAACTGTGTCCCAATTGTCTATTAGAAGTCCTACTATGTGTTAAGGATGAAATTGTATACAAAACAGGCATGAATTTTGCCTTCCTCAAATAACTTTGTGGTTACTGAACTAGATGAGCGGCATACTGAAAGCATCAAGGTAATGTGGCTAAGAGGCTCTTTTCTATTTCCTACAGCAAATCAAATGTATCTATGGCTCATTGGGTGAAAGCACTTGCTACACAAACTTGAAGACCCGGGTTTGAATCACCAAAACTGATGTGCTCCACAGATGTGGAAATCTTAGACTCTTATTGGGAAATCAGAAGCAAACACAGCATGGGCCCCTGAAGCTCCAGGCCAGCTTTGGTCTGCATTTCAGAAAGCAGCAGGTCTTGTATCAATCAAGATGAAAGATAAGGACCAATGCCCAGGGCTGTCCTCTGACTTCTGTGTTTGCCATGGCATGGGCACCCACAGTCACATGCACAAATATATGCATATATGCACACACACACACACACACACACACACACACACACACACACACACCAAGAAAAACAAGAAGTAAATCTGTAATGGTTCAAAGGAAAATTTATTGTTGTAGAAAAATGCATACCATCTTTGTTTTGGACTTCTAAGTGTCTGCAAATAAATAAAAGGGTTTTATTTAGACCTTCTTCTTCCAATAGCCTATGGGCACACAGGACACACACCAGGAGGATGCATGCATTCCTGTGTATAATTCATGTAATAATTCTGATTTAAATGGCTAAATGATGTCTTTGATTTAAATTTTAGGAAAATTCAGCACTTAAATTTTGTTGATTACTATGATTATATTATGTGATTTTTTTAATTAAGAATTTTCAAATTTCAATAACACTCCCCAAATATATCATCATGCTATTACTACCCACATGTATTATTACAGTTGTTACTGAGTTTTTATGTGAATTTCCAAGAAACATAGCCCTTTCAAATGTTTTATATGTAATTTTTATGTTGTTAAATTGCAGCAAATTTGTATTTCCATTACACAATGACAACCTTTTAAACGTCCCCAGACAATGAACTATATCTGCTATTAGGAACATATCAATTGCAAGGATGGAGAAAAGTCTACTCTTCACTTTTACTTTAATTAAAGGCAATTCAGAGCATTTTCTACTTTTATGTAGTTGTAGATAGGGATATGGATAGGTACATGCATGTTTGCATGTGTGTAAGGATATGGATAGGTACATGCATGTTTGCATGTGTGTAGGCATATGTGAATATGCAGGCGTGTGTGCATATGGAGGTCCAAAGTTGTTAACAGCAGCATCCTTTATTAATTTTTCACCTTATTGCTTTGATGCTAGGTCTCTAATTATTCTCAGAACAGGTCAGTAAAGCTAGTTTTCTAATCATCTTGCTGTGGGGATTCCAAGGTTCCACCTTCTGGAGCCTTATAGATGGACTGCAAAATCCACTGTAATTTTACATGTGATGTAGGGATCTGAATTCTGTTTCTTTTCTTTGTGCAACAAGGACTTTAACACTGAGCCATCTTCCCACCCTTCAGAGCATTTTATATATCCGTAATTGTCAGGAGATTTTTTTCTTTATATTTAAGCTTAAATGCTTAAATTATAATGCATCTCATACTATATTAGAAGGCTTAAATCACATTCAATGTTGCTCTCCTAACATAATTTAATTGACAAAGTGATTGTACAAATAAAAGCATCAATGAATACTTTTGAATTTAGACAAACGTAATAGACCTTCTCATTACTTACACATGCAAAACAACACTAAGGAACATAATAAGTAGAACTGGAAAATTTGGGCACAGAGATACATTGCCTTTTCAGGTCTGATCACAAGTGCAAAGGGAAACAGAAAAGTAAGATCTCAGTCTGGAGTGAAAATTTTTTTAGAATGGATGAAATAAAGATCCATCAAATTTGATCTTCAATTTTTTTCATGAACTGTTATAATATATACAATTTAAAATATTGTTATGTGAGTAGTTCAAATCTTTTCATTCATCTCGCTTGCAGTAGTAGTTATCTTCTGAAACACAGAGAAATAAGAAATATTTTTTCTCCTCATAAAGTACATTGACATTTTCCCAATTTTAATTATTATTTGGGGAAAGTTAATTAGTGATTATTAATAATAGCCATAAAATGTGAATGTATTAATGACTAGAAATGCAATTCTCTGATCTTGAACTCTAAATGGCATTTGCTGCAAATAAAGACAGGGAAAATTTGACAGTGAGTGCACTTTTAGAGGAAAGCATAGATTTTATTCTCCTTAGATTTTGCTGTATCTTTATATTTAGGGGAGGAGCAATGTTGACAAGTTATTGCACATTTAGAGTAACAGTCTTTAGAAAACTCTTAAGAGTAGTACTTTGTAAAAACAAACAATAAAATTAAATGTAAAAAAATTATGAACACTAGATATGTGCACTAAAGTACTATGTATATCATTCCTTTAAAATAATAGAATTCGTAGATATCATTTTAGTGACAGATAAAGAAGTTAAGCATTGATTGCCATAGCTGTAAAGACTATTGTAATGTACTGTAAGTAATGGTTACTGAAAAGAAGATAACACTGACACTTGAAATATATCTGTGTAGTTAATAATGCAAATATTTCAGTAAAAATACAAAACCATAAAATAATTACATTGTATCCCTGAGTAGTACCAGGAAAATAAGGACAATTCCTCAGATAATTGTTAGGAAATACATGATGATACAAAAATATGCTCAAAGGAAATACATTTTCTTGACTATAAGTAAATAAGGACAAATGGAAAGGGACCAAAAAATGTTAAAATGTTAAATTGATTGATCATGGTCTATCTTTGTGAAGCTTGAATTGGTGCCATGGAAGAGTTCAGCCCATCTTGTGGGTAAAGCTTTAGTCTGTCCTTCCAAATGATGAACTTCCAAGGCATCCTTCTGCACACTGGCTAGCAGGCAAATTTAAAACTTATAGTAAAAAACCTTCAAACTCATGTTGGAACAATGCCTCCATTGTATTTCATAGATTATGACAATGAAATTTAAAAGCTTTAGAGAAAACCACCAATTCTGAGGAAAATGCTCCTTTTGTTACAGTGTACACTGCAAGAAACACAAACTTGCAGCATGATATTCCCTGTGTCCTGCCATCTCAGGCACCATCTTCTTCAATCGACCCTATTATCAAGTAAATTAAGTGTATGGTGCATTATAGAATCAAGAGTGTGCTCTTCATCAAAAGTAATTTTGGAAATTTCTTTTCAAGTTTGCTTGAAATTATTGTAATCAGAAAAAAGATTTCCTGCAATGCAAACATACCACAGGGAAAGACATATTTTGATTGGTACCTATTTTTTTCTACTAAAGGATCATTGTCTTTTATTTATAAATAGTCACTGTATCTTAAGATTCTGATCTTTTGGAAAGTGTGGGAAAGTATCTATAAATAGGAACAATTTGTAGAAACAAGCTTTGAATAAAATTATTTTTTTCAAATAATTTTCCAACCTTAGCAAGTCTTAAAAACTTTTAATTTAAAGAGAATTTGGAGAAATGCACAGAGAGAGGTGGTGGGTAGGGAAGAGGAGAAAGGGAGGAGAGAAAGAAGTGAGGGTAAATAACAAATAAAAGATAAGAACAATAATGCCCCAAATCTTGATGTACACAGAAGGCTGCATTAATATCGCTCCCTGCTTTGTTAAGTTCACACACACACACACACACACGATATACACACATACACATACACACACACACACACCACTACCACCACTACCATCACCACCATCACCACCATCAATGACAACATCAACACTCACAACAAAACAAAAAAGCATGACTCTTCTTTACCATGGGACATTTACCAAATCACATAACTTCTTTGGGTCTCCGTTTTAAGCCTGTTAATCATAGAATAATGGGAGTTCCTACATGAAGACAGAGATTTATCATGCCTTGTTTACCTCTAATTGTGGGCCTTAGGACTCAATATTAGCTATTAATATTTGATAATATTGATGAGCAATTATGTTTCCACCTGCTATGTACTTCTTGTTAAATTAAATGTCAGTTAAGCTATTCTTTATTGAAATGAATGTGTTCATTAATTTCTCAATTGCTATTCTAGCTTTTATTTGCATCAACATTCCTCTGCTGCATATGATACTGTTTTATGCGTAAGCTCTTATGTATAATAGTTACCTACTTTTCACAAGTTTCAGATGACACAAAGACAATTTTCATCATTAAGTTATCTATAAACCATATTCCACCATAATCTTTGTGCTTTAATAGTGACTAGAATTGTTTTTAAGCACCTCCTACATTTAGAACATACCTTTGAAAGAAGACTGTAGGAAGTAAGTATAGGAGAGTATATTCTGTCAAATAATCAGGTAGTGCTGCCTAAATTCTGTATTTGAGACTGTGGTGACCATTCTCATGTATTCTGGACAAGATGAACAAAGTCCAAAGCATCCGGATTCCTTAAAAAGGAAATATGCCCAGGGTTAGGTGGACATATATGAAGCCTATGAGTGACAGAATGATACTTCAAATAAATTTGTATTATTGGTACTAGTTTTTCCATAAAAAGGTAGCACATATATGCTGGGAAAAGTCACACTCAAATAGAAGCATTTAATAATTTATAAATATAGATTTAATATAAAATATTTAATAATTAATAAAATAATTTGATTTCTATTCAACTAAATCCTTTTTTTTTTGAGAAATTTTGTTTTCAAGGTTTTAGTTGGCCTTTGTGTGTTAGGTGTTCAACCTTCATTGAGTTTTATATAATATGTATTTGTTTTCACTTATAAGAAGAGAGGTAGAAAGCAATCATAAACAACTCTTGAGCACCTGTGGAGGTCAGAGAACAGCTGTCGGAAGTCAGTATTCTCTTTCCAAAGACTTAAGTTGCCAAGTTTGCAGGTGGGTGTTTTACCCACTGAGTCACCTCCTTGGACCTGACATGGAAATTTTGATGTTCCCTGCAGACATTCAGATTCTGCATAGTAGATGTATTTATTTCTATAAAATTGTTGCTGGATGCCACTGAAAAATCCTAGTTACTACTGAAAGAAAGTAAGTTATTTTGAAACTAATCAGAGAGCTATGTAATTAAATTTATGAAATTTTTGGAAATATTATTTTATTGAATAAGCAAATATTTGTCATTTTGCTGAATTTTTAGAAGTTAAATTTGGAAGAACCATACCTAATTTTTACTAATAATATTATAACTTAAATCAAATTAGCTCCTAATGTTTCATTTGAAACTCACTTCAATGTTAGATGCTACAATTGCATGACTAGAAACTAAAATAAGATTTTATATGTCAGATTTCACATAAAAACATCGGGCAGACATGGTGGCAGCCTGTACTCCTGGCCCTGGAAGGCAGAGCCTAGGAAACTCTAGATCAAAATAAAGAGGTGGTAGGAGCAATCTAGGATGATTCTCAAAGTCACCCTTGGGTCTCCACAGGCACACACAGTGTCCTGTAATACACACAAACACACAGACACACACACACACACATGCACATGCATGCACACACACACATCCACACACACACATCCACAAAAAAAATAAATTTGAAAAAAGATTTTTATGGCTTTGGATATTTTACATATTTGCATTAACATTTTCTTAGTTAATGAGCATTGAAGATGGTATTCAGTTCAACTTGTCTTAATTTAATGGCAACAGTGGACCACATATATGAAGTTTTTCCTATGACCATTAACACATCAGAAACAACTAATTAACATAAATTATTTTCAGAAGAACATCTCTGTATTTGAGTCCAGAGTGAAATTGCATGATGGCCTGTAAAATTTTTCCAATAAATTGATTTATTTCCCCAGCTGAATTTTTAAGTATTTTATAGTTCTTATATATCATGATCAATCAGATCTTATTTTGTTAGACTCTTTTATCTACACTGTATATATTATGGTACCAAGTTGCTTCTATGTACCAAGTGACTAGCATTGCCGATGAACTCTTGTAACAAATGTGTAGTTATTCACGTCCTACCATAATTACTTGGAAACATGCCTATACGCCAGCTGAGGAGGCCAGGAAGAAGGATGACACATTGCCTTAGTCACTGAATTATAAAACAGCAGTTCCATCTTTGAACTTACATCCTGGCCCGCACACCATGCCATGGTTCTGACTGCTTCTGGCATCCTAGACTAATCATCCCAAATAGATGAGTCTCTCTCTTAAATCTAAACTCTTGTAAAAGAACAGGACCAAGAGAAATTAAAAAGGAAAAGATGGAAAAGGAGTACACATTGAAAATATGAAGAGGAAGACAGGTGTTGGTTTAGCATAAATTGCTTGTAGTCAGGGTAAAAATTAGGATAGAAACATACATATTTTTGTGATTTTATGATTCATTCCACTCAAGTTTTTTTTAATTAGCTTACAAAGGAATAGATTTCCATAAAGGGTGTGTACACATACTTCATTTTGGCTGATACTTACCATCCCCTCTTCAAGCCTCTTCACTTTCATCTACCTACTTTGTTCCTTTCCCATACCTGCTCCCCTAAAGGCTCTTTCCTTCTACTCACGTGGTCCCTTTCCAGTTTCCTGGACCACTTATAATTGCTCATAGTGAGGTGTAACAGGCCTTCTTAAAGGATTATACAAGGAGAGAGAGAGAGAGAGAGAGAGAGAGAGAGAATCTTCATGTGACATGGTGGCAAAGGGCAACTTGTGAAAGTCAGTATTTTCTTCCATCCTATGTGCTCTAGGCTGGAACTCAGGTTGCCAGGTTCCTCTGCACAGTGAGCTACCTCACGGACCCCAAAGAGTTCCATTTCTTAACTTGACTTTTAATGAAATGTCCAGGCAACATCTTTTAATTATCCTTTATGCTTCAACACTTTCATACACAAATATAGTGAATTTGCATGTTTTTACCCCTTACTCCCAATCCTATCTTCCCTCTAGTCCTACTTCATACTTCTTCCTTTCTAGCCAGTCTCTCCTACTTTCATGTCTTGTTGCTGCATGTGTGGCTCATTGGGTTTCATGGCTTTACTGACATGTCAGACAAGATATATTTTTTAAAATTCACCCTGATAGTATCATTCTAGGAGGGCATTTAGGTATGAAGGCAAATAAGTTAATATTGTTGCCTTAACTCAACTGAAAAAAAATCTTAAAATGTGTAGACAATTGTAATTATGACTATCATGGATGGTAGCCAGAATCACACTAAAGCATTGTGAGACTTTACCTTCAGATCATATAGTTGCAACTACTTGACATCATTGATGTCCTTCCCACTTCTACAGAGGAGAAAACTCAGGCACACGTGGAAGCCAAAGGCCCAGTTTTTAGTCAAAGTTCAGTCCTCAGCTAGACTTACATTTCCTAATCCATGCTTTCCATCATTGCACTATAGGTTTTTGGTTACTACTATATTTAATATAGGCATTTCAAAGGAAAATGCCCACATATGAAGAGCTTTTTTCTACACTATGATTTAGGTGTGTGATCAATAATGCTGGCAAAAGACATGACCGCGACCATTAACACTTCAAGGTGTGGTTCTTCCTCTCTGTACCTAGTTGCACAGGAAAATAGGTCCTAGGACAGATCTGAACTCGTTTCTATTTGCTCTTTTTATTGCTGATTTTAGCATGTTGAGATAAAGCTGTTGGAGCTGATGTTTATAATGCGCCAGACTCGGCGGTGCTTCTCAGTGGACTGGAATCTTTGGCTGGTTGGGTTTGGGAACTTGCTTTCTGGCTTGGAGGCAGCCACGTTTCCTAACAATGCCTTCTTCCACTCTTGTATGCTGAAGGCAAAGAGCAACCTTCCTGTCCCAATTTCATCCACACGGGTAGCTAACTTTTCAATATGTAAGCTTTAGGGAAACAGAACATTCAGTCTGCGATATCGTGGGGGCTTTCTTCATCACTTGTCGTTCACCAGGCCCAAATATTGCCAACATTCTCAGACCTTCCCGAAAGAAAAAAGTTCAATTTCACTTCTGATTTCACCCAGTATAGAGAGAAAGTCCTACTAGCAATTGATGAACACATAAGTCAGAAACAGGATAGACAACTGTACTCTAGCACTCTTTGTAGTATTTTGAAAATTCCTATTTTGGTAATCCTTGACTTATAAGAGGACTTAACAGAACTATTAGTTTCAGTGTGTGAAAAAAAGATAGTCTCCATAAAACCTGACTTTGTACTAAAATATTATTGATCTTAACAATTAATGGAAGTAGGGCATAAGAATAAAGTTTTGGGGGACAGAACTCAGTCAACAGTTTTATGAATCAGGATGATGAGTTTTGCACAGGTATGGTTAATTTTAAACTCATTCTTCTAGAGCAATTACCTTTCTACTAAAGAATTAAATAACTGTTTACATATATTTGCAATCTTATAAGTGTGTCCTCAAAAAGAGGACTTCCTGAGTTTTATATATTTAAAGCTTAATTTAGTCTGTGTATAAGTGAAGGCCCATTGGATTTTCTATTGCTCCAGAAACTATATACTCTATATTAGTTAGGATGATAATTTACTTGAGTACTAGCAAATAATTATGAAAATGAGAACTATAGTTCTAAGGTACATTTCATGAATTTCTTAAACTTTATTAGAATTTTTGAAACTGTATTATGTATAATGTAAAACTAGAATTCCAGTGGTTGAAAACTTTATCAAACTTCAATCACTAAATTTTGTGGAAGAAAATCTTTGAAGTATTGATTTTGTGTTTCACAAACTACAACGAAGAGAGAGAGAGAAGAGAGAAAGAGAAGAGAACCTATGCTCTCGTTGTACAATAGCATTTATTTATTATTTTGGTAAATTGGGTGAAAATAAGTTTTTTATGGTGACTTTGTTATGTGAGTGGAGGTACTTTTGATGTAATTTTTGTTCCTTTTAACTTGCTTATTTCTTTTCTTTAAGGAAGGAGCATGTGTGTTTGTGTGTGTGTGTGTGTGTGTGTGTGTGTGTGTGTGTGTGTGTGTGTGATTGTAGACATGTTGGAGCATGTCTATATGTGACAAAAAGGGAAGAGAGTTTTTTGTGTGTATTGTTTATTTAACAGAATTTCTAGACATGCATAGATGAAGATCAGCAATCCATTTTAGTCATCTCTGATTTATTTAGGAATAGTACTTTTAAGTCACATTTGTGTTTCTTTGACAGAAAAGTTGCATGAAAGATAAGTTGGAACTACTTGGAACAACTTTTAAAATTGAGCATTGTAATCATTGAAATAACATAGTGAAACCTGGATTTCATGTTGTCAGAATGTCAATTAGATTGAAAACTGTTTATTTTGAAAATAGACTGTATGTATTAATGCAATGTGAAAATCTGAAGCATAAATGTTGATGAAGCTTCAAGCTTTTTTGTGCTTAAAATTATTTTTAAGTTGAAGCAAAACTATATTTAATACTATGTAAGTAAAATTTGTGGGTTTCCTTCATGAGTTCTTTGGCACACTAAATGAAGTGCATATTTTTTAAAATTCCTGATAACAGTAAATATAAAAAGAAGCACTTAGAAAGCAAACTGCAGAATGTAGCACAGTCTGTTTGTAGGTTAAATCATTTTTTGTTGTTCTTTTGTTCTGTAATTGATTGCTGGCATCCCTTTAACCCACCTGAAAGGGCAGGCAGGAAATTCATGTTTTCGTTCATCAGCCCATCCCTCTGTAAAGCGTTCGATATTAAAACAGTTTGCAAGGAGTCAAAGCAGAGGAAACAGGAGGCCCATCCAGGCTGTGCAGGGAGGCTTGAAGATACCCACAAGATTTGCTGTGATGCACACGAGCTTGCTCCTCTCTGGTGTTTGCATGGAGATATCAAGCTAATTAGGGTAGGACTCTGTTCTCTTTCTCTGTGACCTTTGATAAGATCTGTGCCTCTCTAGTTCACATGGTGTCAGAAAGCTTTGGGGAAGCAGTCCAGCTGTTTGACACAAACTGGGAAATGAAGCTTTGATATTGCCGGAAGGTTTTGCAGCAGGGAAGTGCTACAGAGGCGAAGTTGATGTGGTGGGAGATTTGCTGGGGGTATAGGAATGTTTCTTTTGTCTCAGCATGTCTCACTTTTTCTGATGCCATCTAGACAGTTGCAGAAGGGAGGGATGGGGCGTTTTGGTAGGGGGTGAGGCGGGTCAGAGCAAAAGGAGGTTGCACGGCAAAATTCCCACGAAAGCTGGCCAAGGATGACAATGATAAAGAAATCTTGTTTTTCCGACCATCGGAGTCTCTGCATGACTTCCCCATGGTTGGGGTGATGAGCTCTCAGGCTGAGATTTTATTCGCGATTCATATGGAGATCGAGGGCAGTGGAGGCTCAGATTCTCACATAAACTTGATCTGTCCATGAATGCAGTTCTCTGTTTGCCCTGACCCTGCATGGCTTAAGACACTGCCTGCGAGGCCAGTGTGCCAGACACAAAGAAAGAAATGAAAAGCAAGCACATTCCAGGAGTCTGCACAAAGGAGCCCAGCAGTTTCTAGTCGGCTCCCCAGAGAGAATCTTTGCTGCGTGCAGCCAAAAACATCTCAAATGTTTATTTGTGTGCCTCCAGTTTTAAAATCCATGTGCTGCTCCTTAAGCAACCAGCGAGAGAAATGTTTGGTTAGCTTTGAAGCTCTGCTTTCTGAAATTGTTGGAACTGTAAGTGGAGGATGCCTTCTCTAAAGTTAAACCCTGAAAGTTACTGGACTCTGTCTTAACTTGGTCCTTGGGTAGCCACCTTTGCCCAAGGAGTCTTTCATAGTTTTTAAAGGAGTCAGAGGAAAACATTTTAAAGCTGTATTGAACTTTGGGATGCACCATGACGCTGAAGCTCCAAGACTTGTGGCAGAAGACATGTGATGATGCTGAGGGGAGGTCACAGGGTTGCACTTCTCAGGACCACAGACCAAAGTGTTGCATTACGGAAAGCAAAAGTGGGAAGAAGCAAGTGGAGAGATTGAGCTGAAAGAGCAAGGGTGGCTGGGAGCGTTTAACTTTGTAGTCCACAGACATTACTGGTTCTCTCAATCCAGAATTATGTATACCAAGAGAAGATCTTGCAAGTTATTTCTCTGTAACTTTACATGAACTAGGTTTTTATTGATAAATGATCACATAGTCTAGAAGGATGAAATCTTTGGGGGGAAAAGTTATTTAAATCCAATGCTGAATTGACTCATATGTACCCATGGATGCTTTAAAATCAGAAAAACTGAATATAGAGCCTCTTGAGGTTGATGTATATGTACTTAGCTGTTTAAGTTGCTACTAACTTTTAGAGCTCATTATTGAAATAGCGAGTTAAGGCATGAAGGCCAGTGTCATTCATTATGGCAGGTTTTGTTCCCTTTCACTTTACAGTGGCTTCAGTTCCATGAAATTAACTGTTGTGCTTGGGCTAATTGTCAGTAATTGGGAACAAAATCACTGCATTGTTTCTCTATAGCATGATACTAATTAGGATCTTTGCAATGTTGGCTCAACCATGGTCTGTATTCTCACTTCTGTATGGAGTCAGTAGTAGATAATGTCAAATGCATCTTTTAAAGAAATCCATGCTGTACAATGTTCCTATTAATAATTAAGCAAGCATTTTAAGCAGTCTGTCGCAAGTTAACTTTAAAACATTGCTGGGGGAGCTGTGATTACGGATTTTGTTGCTTCCACGGTACAGCAACTGAATCTCTGATTTGAATAGAATCCTATTGGAATCAACTTCAAAAAATATCTCATTTCAAATTTTCACTGTGCAGCCAAGATTTGTATAACCAAAAGGATTTTCAGATCAGCGAAAGTGCTTCTTGTGAGCTAATATAGGGCTGAGTGGGATTGTCTTTCTCGTTGGTTTCTGCTGGCGAAGTTGATTTTCCTTAAATATAGAATATTACTCTTGTTTTTCTGCTGTTGCCTTTTAAAAATTTCATGGTGCCCTATAAGAATAAGTTTTGGATAAACACTTTCCACATAACAATACATGTGAAAAGTTGACATGAGAAAATTTTGACTTTGGGTTTTTTTGTATTCTAGAAAAATGTATTACTAACTTTTGAAAAAAATTACTTGCAAAGACAAAACAAATAGAATATTGTATATTTTAAAGTGAGATAAAATGTCAGTTAGAGAAATAGTGCAACATTGTGTATTCCTTTAAAATTATCAAAAGCATAGTATTTTACTCTTTGTTCGTTAAGAGAGTTAGCTTCAGAAGAATCCTTCAATTCATGCTATGAACTCATCAGTTTGAATGTTTCTCTAATACTTTCGAAAGTACTGTATTCTTGCCACTTCTTGTGCCAGGAGTCTTTTTTTAATCCAATCAAGTGTCAATCCACAGTTCACTGACACACTCAGTTTGTTTCTAAAGATTCCATAACACACAACTTGAAACTGTCTCAGTCATGCTGAAAAAAATGTTTTTATGAAGCAATTAGGAAAATAATTGCCTATTGAAAGGTGAACATTGGTTTGAGCAGTAAGAAACTGAACTTTGAAATTGAAAGCATTCATTGTTAATGAGAAACTTATGTACCAAATCTGAAATTAGCAAAAACTCACAAAATACCTATCGTGGCAAGGGGAATTGTTTGAATTTTCTAAAGCTGTCTCCCTATTTTTTTCCTTGTTAAAGGAAAAATCTCAAATAGAAGGTTTCACCTTTTGTGCAGAGTTGAAATGTTTTATTCTAGCACAGCTGTTCCAAACTATACAAAACCAGAAAAATTCAGTCACTTTCAGAATGGTGTGGAGGCAGGGGAAGGGGAGGACTCTTTCTGTCATTACAGCATGTCCTAGCAAAGCAAAAATAAGTTTAAAAATCTATAGTCATTTCCTTCAAAAAAGAGTCTTTTGATTACCACAGCTATTTGAATAGCCATTTAGGCTCTTTTGTAACACATTTTGGTAAGTACACATCTTCTAAATGAAGGATACTCTTAAGAGAACAAAACTTAAACTATGTTTAGCTATGACATTTCAATGGGTTACTCTGCAGAACTAAATAAAGGTTATTTTTCTTGTCTTTGTGTGTGTGTGTGTGTGTGTGTGTGTGTGTGTGTGTGTGTGTGTGTGTGAGACGCACTAGGAAATTAATTTCCTAAAGTAAAATCCAGCTTATTACTTTCTCATCTAATTGTTATACTATAAATGTTTTCTTGTGTTTTAATCAGTCAGTTTTAAACACAAAGGATGTGAAAAAATGAGCACAGTTTGAAAGTGACTTAAATTTTAAGAGGTATAAAATACTATGAAATTACAGAAGGGGGAATGCAACTGGGTAGTAAAGGATAAAAACACATGTATTTATTGTATTTTGTATCAAAAATGAAAGTGTCAAAGAAAAAAAGTTAAAGATATTCAGAGATGATAGATTTTCCATTATTTACATATTTCCATATTTCATCCTGACATATCAAAGACTCCAAAGACATGAAATTTTCCTTCTTGAATATTGTAACCATTCCAGAAAAATATTAGAATAGAATTGGGAATCTGGTAAAACTCTAAACCACTTCCATGAACATCTGAATCCCATAGGAGGGAAGAGCGATTCAGGCTGTGTTGCACCTAATTGTACTTGACAACCACATAGATACCACTAGAGCTAGCATGAGACTCAGCCAGTGTCTTAGACCATATGAGCCCCAGAAGTCTTTTATAATTATAATTATTTTCTTATTCAGACCACACTCTGCCAACACCCCTAATTAGCCATAGTCTCATTTTAAAAATGAAGAACAATACATGTCAAGGACACCCACCACCTGTGCAGCAGCAGTTACATTCTTCGTGGAAGCCTCACTAGCTCTGTCTTGCATGCATTCCCAAACAAGAAGAGGGGACGCCTTCAGAGGAGCAGACCCCACAAGCACTACCAAATACGTGTGTCCTTTTACTCTTGTGGCATTTTCAATATTTCCTTTCAGTCATATTCTCATGTATGCAGAGCAGCAGTGTTACCCTCATACTGCTAAAGCCAGAAACCGAGCAACGTGTAATAATAAACGAAATGAACATGGTCGAAGTACAATGTACTTATTGCAAGCCAAATTTTGTTTATGTTTCACAAATGAATTCCACATTCTGTGAAACTTGTCTGTCCCCAGGGGTTAACTTCCCGCAGCCTGTGGAAAAGCAAGACAGTGACTACATTAAAAAAAAAAAAAAACTGAACGTAATACAATAACATGACAAGACTGAGGTACTTTGATGTTGATAGAATCTACGATGCACTAGGAATTTTTTTTTCTGTTTCACAATGTCTAGGAAACTTTGTCTAGATAAAGACTTGTGCTGTTCTTATTAAGAAACTTACATGGTAAAATCTACATTACCCAGAGCTTTAATTCTGTCTTGGGCAATATTAGAATTGGCAAGTGGAACAAATTGATGTGACATGAAACCCAAGCTTCAGCAAGTAAAAATGGGTGAAATATGCTCATTAACACATGCCATTGGTCTCACCTGGGCAAGTGGCCACTAATCTTTACTTCAGTTGGCCAGTCTCTGCACATGAAAGTATTCTGTGTATCCTCTCCTTTTGAGTTGTGCGGCCAGTTGCTTTTTATTCATAAACAATAGTTGAATTTCAAGCTTCTTTGCTCTATAATACCAGAATCACCTGAGACTAATGATTCCTTTGCAAATGAACTAGCTGTCTGCCATGTAAGATAATAATGCTTTCTATACTGAACAGCAAACACAGAATACTTAATATTTTTATCTCCAACAATGAACATTGAAAATATCCACAGTTCTAACTCATGTTTTTCTTTCTAATTCTCTCTCAAGTAATTTGAGATGAGACCTGGAATCTTTAGTTCTGTCATATTCAATGCATCAGCTTTGAAATTAAATTAAAGCATCAAAAATGTATCAAGAACCTTCATATTAACATGCACTGTAGTTTAAATCTTTTGTTATATAAAACTATACAGACTATATCTGAGGCTACACATTCTTCTACTAAGGAGTAATTGACAAGGCAAAGAGCTATGTGAAAATAAGAAAAACTTTCACATCTACTTCAGTTTCAGAATAATCCTGAAAAATGCCTTCAGAAAAACTCCATTCAAGACTTATTTTCATTTTACAATACAATCCCCACCCCTCTCTCTCTTTTTTTTTCCCCTAGGAACAACCTCTAACAAGTTCAAGCTGTGGTATGTTAAATGAATTACTAAGCTTACAGCTTGGAATATGACCACAGTGTAAACTGTCAAAGGCACATAAACACCAAAGTGGGGCATGTGATTTTAGTTAACACACTCAGAAAATGGAGGCAATTTTTAACGTTGATTTTTCACATGGGCTGTGTGGATCTTTGGTTTAGTTCGTCCTGCGATCGATTCCCAGGCAGAGCTAGAGCTCTTCGGGAGAAGGTTGAGATTAAAACCATGTCAGCCTTTGCTTTTAGTGGAGTGATGAGGTTATCAATAATGCATTGGAAATCTCAGGAACCTTGGACATGGGCGTATCAGGGCTGCCCTGCAGTTATTGCTGTTTTTTTTTAGACTCGTGGGTTTGAGCTGAGGTGTCACTACAGCTCTTGCTTGAACAGTCTTTGACACAATCTGAAGGCATCTTGGAGGCATTAGGGAGAGCTGTTGAGATTATTTAACTCAAACATTTCATAGGGGAAGGTTACTTAGGAGGGAGAACACATCTTTGAAGTTGTTTGGCTTTTAAGGGGGACTCTTTAATACTCCTTACTAGCCTTTGGCCCCCACATCTCCTTTTTAACATTCATAAGTCTCCTTGTTTTTCTGTCAAGTTTATTCATATCCTAATAGCTTATTTGGCAGCAAGGTTCATGTTTTGCACTTGGGCTCTAGGTCATGGTTGTGGTAGAGAGTATTGGAAAGGGGGAATAAATGAGTGTGGAAATGCAAAGCTGTCTCTTGCTACATTTTATCGATCTCATTCTGGTGTCGTTCAATTAAGACAGAAATGTGATGGATAGTCTCTGCACGGATCCCTGAGTTGCTTGCTATCCTTTGCAGATAAAGCCTTTGTGTTTTATTTTAGAGGGGAGGAGGGTAGAGAAAGGGCATAGGCAAGTGGGAAAGATCAAAAATGCTATGTGATCTGAATTACAAATCAATGACTCTCTAAGGATGCTCTGAAATGTCAAACATGCCAAATTTATCTTTTCGCAAGGTCTGTGTATCTCTGTTGATGTAAGAGATAGTTGACTAAATTGTAAGGTAGGGCTAATGCTTATTTATTTACTTTCAAAGACTATGAGTTAACCTCACCTTTATATTATCCCAAGATAATTAAGAAGGAACCACATGAAAAAAGATGAGTTAGGTTCAAGGCATATTTAAAATTGGTACAATTGAGAAATTTTCTTTTTTTCTTGTGATTCAATATTGATTATTTTATAAATAGATTTTAAAGTTGGTAAGATGAAAATAGTAAGCATTGTGTTTTGTAGTATATAAATAAAACATTGTACTATTGGCTATCCTAATGAGATATATGCTATCTTAAGCAAAATGTCAAAATTTAGGGCTATGAAAATTCTCATCTAGTCTGTTGGTGCCATATTTCCTTTTATCTATACAATAACTTAATTTATGCCAGTGACAGATGAGAATGATGGAAATCCATGAATGTGAGAAGTTATAAAATTAGCAACTTTTGTAAGCAAATTATTTTCTCAAGGCATTGAAACAATTTCATTAAACAAATAACATCAATGCAAGTGATGTTGAGCGCACTGTGTTGTATCTTCCAAAAGCAATGCCAGTTACACACTGAGCATCCAATATTTTCTGATCAAGGTTCTGACTGCTGATAATCTAAACTAAAAGGCATTATAACAAATACAGCCAGGAGCTGTAATATAAGAGCAACATACTAGCATCCTGGTTCATCTGAATCCCCATTATGTGCCTTTAGATACAATATAAACTAAACTTACCCTAGTTCACCTGAAGTTGATTATCTAAAAAATAGTAGATATAATGACTGTGAGAATTATATAACTAAGAATATGGAAATGCCTGCTTCAGGTTTGCTCTGTTACTGGGCACAAGGAAAGCATCAGACACATTTTGTTTTGTCCTGAATTCCCCCATTGTAATTTTGACACTGAGTAATTTGGTCTTATGTTAATAAGCTTGGGCAGTCATCTGTGAAAGAAATATACAAAGAAAAATAATGCACTTGGGCCCTTCTGCTGTGAGAAAAAAATCCTCAGATCCAAATTTATGGAATTTATGCAAATCTTTGTGAAATTTTTATTGTGACATTTTGAAATATTCACTACAATTTGTCATAAAATTTTATTTACAGAAGAGATACTTTCAGTTAATTAGGTTTTAATCAAAATCTGTCAATGAAGTTTGAACTATCATGTTTTAATTTAAAAGAGCAGTAGTTGGTAAGAAAAACAATTATTTACTAATTTGTACAGGGTAAAAGGCACATGAAAATTAAAATATGTGGAAATTGAACTAAGAATCTATATTTCTACTTCTCTTTTTCTTCTTTCTCCTTCTCTTCCTCCTCCTCCTACTTTTCTCTTCCTCCTTCTCTTCCTTTTCCTTCTCCTCTTTTCTCCTGTTCCTCTTGTTCCTCCCATTCAAAGTTATACATTTTTGAATAAATAAACCTTTTCAATCAAACCTTACTTCAAATATACATTAAGACATAAATGATAATTATTTAAGGAAAATATATTTAAAAGGAACAAGTTATAATAATTTCTCTGATGATCAAAACATAACAAATAACTGGAATATTCTGGTAGAAGAAAGGTTTTATACTACGTGACTTTTTTCAACTATCTGCTTCATATATACTAACAGAAAGTTCTGAAAAACACTTTGATGGAAAATGCAATGAATGAAACAGACTTCTAAAAGCTCATGAAATCATTATGAGCTTAGTAAGAATTAGTGTGTGAGAAGTATATCTCAGAGCTTGGATGGGGTTTAATAAAATTATTTCATTCATTTTGCAAAAGTTTCCTGTGATACACATCTATATACTAGCATACTATTTACCTTTTTCCAGTAAACCAGTAATCCTAGTAGTATGTGAGACCATTCTCATGTCCTTGGAGATAGACTGCTTCTTCACTTTAATAGGTCCAGAAAGAACTTACTATACTATGGATTTCCAAGCGGCACTAGGTACTATAGCTATGATCAGAATTTATGTAAGTCACAATAACTTAGAGAATTCATAGAAATGGAGACTGTAGCTTGAAAGCCTATGTTATAGTGTATAACTCTGAGTTGAAGTTGCATGAAGTATCCATCCCTTTCTTTAACTCTGAAAGAATTGTTTTCATAGCAATTTCCAAGAAAGATTAGTCAAAATTGTCTGCTACATGCTCTTACCTTTTAAATTTTTTTGTCTTTAGCCCATATTGAAAACCTTATCATTTCCTTGGCATGCTTCTGCAGTATGACTTACCCCTGAAATGCAAAACTTTTGCAAAATGAAAGGCACAACTACAAATGATCAAAGGTTATTGAACTAGTCCTGCTAACTCAACACTGGCTCCAGGAAGCAGAATGCTACTATGTCCCTCTCCACTCTTTTCTGTTTATTACAGGGACCCCAACACTTGCTTCTTTAAACATATAAAGACCCACTCTGCATTTATTATTGAACTAATATGATGTTCTAGATGTTTTATTGCTTGCAGGGCATGAACAGTTTCAAAACCTGTTGACCAATATGACAGGCAGTGTTGGTCTGAAGCCGCTTTGCATCTCTCTCTAGGATTCTTCTCCCTGTCTTGCCCCCCTTGACTTCTTCCTCACTATTTCTCCTTGCTTCTTAAACCATGTGTTGTCTACACGCCTTTCTGGCTATATCAACATGATTTAGAATTTTCTTCGGCAATTGACTACCACCTCTCTCCAACAGATTATTCTGTTTTAACATAAAATACTTGCTTAAAATACTTAATTTGTTAACATTCATGTTGAAAGTCCCTATGACAGGTATATGTAGTCTATTCATCTATTTGATAACCAGTTAGTCTAGATAATTGTACTTCCCTTCCTCAGACTTCAAATTGAGTCTGTTACAAGTTAGTCTTACAGGATGCTTGCTGTACTTGATTGCAAATTTTTCTTTCTCCCTCTGTGTCTTTTTCTCTCTTTTCCTTTATCTGCTTCTCTAATTGTGTTGGCAACTGTTCAGAATTATAACATTGATTTAGCCCCACAGTACTCCATAAGATAAAGATCACAAGCCCTGCAAATCTCAGACAAAGCTCACTGACCTAAGGAAATATGTAATCACCCTACTGAAAGCTAATGCTATCTTCTAGTCTTGCAGTATGCAGGGTAGAATTGCTCATTTTATTCATCTTTGTGTCTGTAGTGCCTGACATTGAGAAAAGGAGGTGATGTGGGCATGTGGAAGCATTTAAGAAACTATGTCATGTTTGAGGATGTTTTCACTCAGTACCATTTAAATTTTATCTACTCAAACATAGATATGTTTAATTTTACTCTTTAGAGCATAAAGAAGAATTTGAATGTTTCATAATCATGTAGGTCTCTCCCCTTGCTGACATTCTATTCCTCCAGATAAAGGAAACCTGTGTCTCTTCTATTTCAGAATTAAACAGGTGAGAATTTTTAACATAGCCTCATGATTTTGAGATTGGAAGAAGATAAATCTAAGTTCTTTTGCATAGAAGTTGTGCAGTATTCTATGAGAATGTACAAATACCCCAAATCACACAATTTTATTTTTTTTTTTAGAGGATTAAGGTAGAGTTTATTAAAGAAGAGAAAGATTGGAACTCATGGACCCCAGATGTGGAGTGTCACGAGGGGCTAGGGCGCCTCCATGAGAAGCAGGTAGCTGGAAAAGAACCCGTGGTACTACAGTGCCATGGGGGGCTAGGACGCGGAATCACACAATTTTAATTTTTATTTATTTATTTATTCAATTATGCGTGTATGCGTATGTATATGTATGTGTGTGTGTGTGTGTGTGTGTGTGTGTGTGTGTGTGTGTGTGTATGTGTGTAGAACCACGGGCGAATTCCAGAACCACCATGGACGCCTCCACCTCCTCCTTGTTTACTCTGCCCCAGGATTCACAGGCTCCGCCCTACCAGGACCAGAAAGGCAGGCCGCCCCTGCTTTCGCCCGGCGTCTATACCTGGGGTCTAGGATCCGAACTCAGGACCTTCTGCCTGCAAGGCAGAGCCTTAAACCCTGAGCCACCTCTCCAGCGCCGCCACAATTTTAAAAAAGACACTCTGAATGAAAAACCTTCTCCTTATCCAGTTATTCCAAATTTTTTGCCAACTCCCTCGACAAAGCCCAATTTATTCCTCATAGGTTAGGTTGCTTGTTTGTTTTGTTTTTAGTCAATAGAGTACAGTATAACTGATTTAACTTCTATTCAGTTAAATTTATCTCTGCCCACCAAGCCTAGTGAGCATAGCATTTTATACACCTGTCTTGTATTCAACTGAATCGAGTATGCCAAAGAGGTGGAATTATCTGGGTAAATTGGTCAATGGCGTAGAATTAATAGAAAACGAGGCTCTTCTGCTTTTGAAAGAGCTGAGAAAAAATAATTTTGATGTTCCTTTTTAGAGCTAAGCATATCTTGACACATACTGATCCACTCTTCAGCTCCTTTTCTGTCTTGCTGAGTTCTTCCTGTTTTTCCTGTTGGCTTTCCCCTACATTCAAATAGGTTTATAAAAAGAAACTCACTATTTCAGGCTGTTCTATAAAGGATCGGCACCTCCATTTGATCCAAGAGTTCAAGGATCCTGTTGGATTTGCTTTAAAAGTGTATTTTTTTTTTTTTTTACCAAATCATGGAGGATTCGATTAATACCCAAAAGCTCAAGGTGAAAGAGGACTTGCCAAAAAATAAAAATAAAATACTGATTTATAAAGTAAGCATGCATATATGTTAGCTGGCGAAAAATATATCAGAATAGAAAATTTTAGAAATAATATTACTGCTTAAAGAACACTTTCATATTTTCAAATCAAAAGAAGCATAAAAATTATTCTATTGAGTCCCAAGAGTTATCAAATTATTTGGTCTTACATTTGGTCAGTGGAAGGTTCCCACAAAAATGTCTGAACTCCTTTTCAAGTATTCACTTACACTTTCACTATTTACGGATGAAATAAATCATAGGGCTGCTTGATAGTTCAGTACAGATAAAATATGACTAAATAAGATAAAACTCTCAAAATACAAACCAGTTGACAAAATGAAGTAAATCACCACTAGACATAAATGCTTGTTTCTATACTGTTTTAATACAGTGTGCATTGTTACAACAGAGGTTAAATAACTTATTTTAAAAATATGTTTATTTACATGCAGTTTTGGGAGTTGAAAGCTCAAGATTGGATGAGCATACTTGAGTGGATTTGGGTGAGGACCCCCTGGCTTCTCACAATATGGAAGATGACCACAAGTGCAAATAAGTCCTGAGGAAGAAAAAGCTGCTATGTGGCGGGAAGGGTTTGCTGTCTTTGTAACAAATCACACTTTCGGGAACTAAGTGAACTCTGAGCATCTGACTACGAAATGTTCCATACAGGCTGACATATTGGGACATCTTTATCCTTAATTCATGATGTTATGTTTAGAGAGGTTATGGAATCCTCGTAAGTAAGGCTTTGATGGAGGAAGTGGGTCATTATGGGGTTGACCTTGAGGCTGATAAGCCAACCTGAGATTTCTGCTTCTACTCTGAGATTTCTGCTTCTTTTCTGAAGTTGAGACATAACAAACTACACCATAATTTTCTACCACCATGCTTTGCACACTGTGATATACTAGCTTGGCATTTTCAGAAACATGAGTCAGAAGCCTTACTTTCTTCAATTCTGTCAGTGATTTTGTTTTATCAGAAAATAAGGAATACATGAGGTCCTTCAAAACTACGTTCATCTCTTCCAAAGATGCTTCCACCATGACTTACATACTTTTTACTAGGTCTCACCTCTTAGTGTTCGCACAATACCATATGGGGGAATCAAGGGTCCAGCACATAGATTATTTATAGACATTTACAAACTATGTCTAACGAGTTACAATTCTATCTTGTTCATTAGTGTATTTTAACTTTAGCAAATCAACCTAGAGTCTGTTTTCTGCTACTATGAACAACAATTTAGTTAGTAGAAAGATTTATTTAGCTAGAAGTTTGTGTTTTTAGGTCTCTGATGAACACATGATGGCAGACGACATCACAGCCATGGCTGGCTCCCTAACAGAAGGGGAAGAAAGGAAGTCAGAGTACAAAAAGCCCACACCTACCTCTCACTACCCCTACCACCTCTTAATATTGCTAAAGAAAAGTCCTAATTTCCAACACATGAACCAAATGAAAATACATTCAAGACCATAGAACTCTGTGCAACATGCAAAATGCAAAATAATGTTGGATTGGATCACTTGTAATATTTATTCCAAGTGTAGCAATGTCTGATTTTACAGATATCTGATGAAACTTCCCAACTACAATATTATTTTGAATTTTGTAAACTAGTGTTTCTACGTGCATGCTTGTATGTGTGTTGGATGAATGTATATGCACATGTTCATGAGTGAGTGAAGGTTTATGTGATTCTCATCACTGAGTAGAGCACACCTTGCCTTGTCATCCTTGCCTTTCCACCTTGTTTGAGAATGGGTCTCAGTTCAGCTGTCTGAACTTCTGGAGGTCCTCTTGTTTCTCCCTTTCATTTCTTATAGGTATGCTGGGATGAAATACATTTATGTCACTGCATCAGACTTTTACATGAGATTTAAGGTTCCAAAGTCAGTTTAACAAGGCTTGCTTAGCAATTCCTTACATACTGTATCTCCAGACCACTGCTTTTTTATTGGTATCAACAAACATGAATCAAAGGATTTTTATGTGAACATGATATTCAGGTCTAAGTGACAGGAGTGTAAATAAGACATCTCTGCTTACTCAGGCAAGTTATAATCCTCACAAATAGAAAGAACTACAGCCAGTTCTGAATGCTAATGAATGTCCTGTTCAGAAACTCTAGATTTGAGCATTATTTTATGTGGCCTGCAATAAGCAGAAGATGATGTTTGAAGACAATGTGTTTTGACAGTAGATTTGAAAATTACAGACAAACCACTACACTCAAAGGAAAACTCCCAGAGAAGTCTTCATATCTGTTCTCATCTCATGACAGGGGAGTGCACTTATTGTGAGTGTGTATTCATCACAAGGAGGACAATGAACCCCCCCAGAATTTTACCTTGGGCATCACACGGACTAGACTTTAACACTAATTCTTCATTTTCTGTTGACTTTAATGATCACATCAAATTTGTGTCTTAAAGAATTGTAGCTATCATGTAAAAAGTAAGCACACTTTAGTATTTGTATGTCATATTGTGGATGAGTGCATACATGTGGGGTGAATTATATTCAAATTGTGAATAACTCCATGGGAGATATCAGTCTGAAACCCCATTTAGAGCTTTTCTGTTTTATATTGAAATGTTATAGATCCCAAATATGGCAAAAGCATTGTATAGTTTTACACAAAAAATAACAACATGAATGAAAGATGAAGTTTTACATTTGTTCACTTTGAAAATCCTGCTCCACACTGGTTTGCTATCACAGAGAATGATACAAAGAGTGTACCAGCTATTCTTTCTCTGTAAGTTAATACTCAAACACAAGCAACTTAAAGGGAGAAAGGAGAATTCAGCTTATAGTTCCAGAGAGGAATGACAATCCTTATTATGGAAAAGACATGGATGGCTGGCAGAAGCTGGAGGAGGCCTAAGTCACTGCAGACATCATAGAGGTGGAGAGCTGCTGCAAGCTCAAGAGCGATTCACTCATTCCAGCAGGGCGAGGCTAAACAACCTCAAGACCCACCCCCTGTAACTGCCTTCCTTCAGCAAGGCTCTATCTCCAGATAGTGCCATGACTGTCCTAGATACTGGCAGCAGTAGGGATTCAAACACATGAGCCTGTGCACACTTCAAATCATGACAAATATCTACCCAGTGTCTCAAGTATAAATTAAGGTGTGATTATGGCTTCTTCATTTTCAATATGTACATCTTTCCCATTACCACATCTTGGCAACTTAATTTTTAATTGATTCTGGTTAATCACATCCCACTAACATGAAGAATGTTCATTTCCTCTGAGACACCATCATCAGCTGCACCAATCTTCTTGTTAGTATTTATGACTTAGTTTTTCCATTTGGTGTTCATTTTCTTCCAGGGACCCGGCGTTACCCGTATTATAAAAAATGAACATGAACATTAGATGAAATGTTTTACTGCTTTGTCATTGGAGCTGGGGATTGTGTCTTCATCTCATGATGCTCTCAGTGTCCCAGGATGCTGGTCCCAAAGTCTTACCATGCTCCAGTCTCTTGCCTCATGAATCTCTCTGTGTTGTATCTGCTTGAGACATTATGTTTTCTGCCAATGTCTTTCTCCTTTCTAATCAGCACTGAAATGTTCCCTCAGAAAGATCTGTTTAAACCTCCACACCTGTACTTCCAAATCATTCCTTTCTAGTTCCTTACGTAAATTTGTCTTGCATCACAGGATCTCCATTTGTTGCCATGAAAACATGTTTATGATCTCTTTTTATTAATGTCTGTCTCTAAATTGGCAATTTTGTTACCTGCTTTGTACATCTTTTGAAGCCATGAAGATTCAGGGCATCAGAGAAGCATTTCATATGTTGAATGGATTTAATAAGGAAAGCATAATGCAGTGTGTAAACAGTCATATAAAGGAATGAGAAATATTTCAGTAGCTAGGAAGACTTAGGTTATCTCAGACTAGATCTGCACCCTGGTAAATAATGAAGCGACTCAGTTTTTCTTCTATTAAAAATTATGAGAGCAACTCTGTAATGCCGGTGTGTAAAGAGGATTAGAGATGATGAGCATTTAAATGGCCGATTAGTCAATAAGGAATGTTCACTTATACTGCTACTATTAATATTAGTGGACCTAATTGGAATTACCTTGTACCCTGAATTCCAGCAAGTCTATTCACCAAAGATGATAATACAATGAGCCACACCAACCTTTCAATGAGGAAGGAGAAGGATTTCTATTGCAGTCCTAAGTATGAACCCTTGGGAAATGAGTAAAAAGCACAATTTAAATAGTTTAAGCTCATATGTGGTAAAACAATAAAAATACACAGAATCTTACATCGGACAAGAAATTGATCCAGCCATCTAATGCATCCTTTTCATTACTTTGTGGGAGAGTGTGCATGTTTAATTCATAGAGTTCTTTTCTTTTTCTATGCTAGAAAGCACTTAAATGAAAATTGCACTACTTTCAACAAAATTGGTTTTAAAAAATCATGCGAAAGGTTTTAGTATTAAATTTTATGATACATATAAGTTCATCGGCAAGTTGAATCTCTACTTGCACTGCATGCAAATCTTAAAAAGTTGTTCTTTCCTCTTTAGTAATGAGGCAAACTCCCTGGAAGGTATAACTGGACTGCTCCTTCTTATGATCCAGTAGTCACACTTGGGCAGTGTTTCAGTTTCCACCAACTAACAAGCTCAGCTTTCATTGTAAAAATACTATAGGCAGAGCTGGAGATATGGCCCAGGAGTTAAAACTATCTCCCCAAGAAAAAGACCTGAGTTATAATCCCAGATCCCATGTAAAAAGACCAGGCAAAAATGACTGCAGTATGCACTTCCAACTCTGAAGGCAGAGCCTGGGAAAGGCAGAGGCATTATTCCTCTTCAGGAAACAATTCACGATGCTGAAGCAATCCAGGATGATTGCTAAGTTACCCTTGGGCTTCCTCAGGCATTCACAGTACCCTCTCTCTCTCTCTCCCTCTCTCACATACACACATACACACACACACACACACACACAAAGATGTAATAGGCAATCATAGGCAACAATGCACAATCAGTCATACAAGCAACCATAGGCAGAGGTCTTGTAATATTAGATAATTCATATCAAAAGAAAACAGGACAGGAGTCAAAGTAAAGTGAACTGAAGAAAGACAAACCCCAACTAAGGCTTACTTCAATTGTTGTCGTTGAATAACAGGCAGAATAAATGATGTATGAATATCATGCTAAATCATGCTTAAATATGCAACTGACTCAATCTCTAAAATTATTTTCCATATATGTATGTATATCATTATTTTAAGAGTAAATATGTAGAATGGAAAAGGAAGAGAATGATTAGGAACTGGACTTGAATCATACAAATTGAGTGTTCCTTATCTGAAATGCTTGAGATCAAAGGTGTTTCAAATTTCTGTCTTTTCAGATATTCATGTGTTTGGGAACACACACGCACGCACACACACACATGCACACACACACACACACACACACACACAAAATAGAGAGATCTTGGGGACAATATCCAATTTAAACCCAAAATACATTTATGTTTCATATATATGGTATATAAAGAGGTATATAATTTTAATGTAATTTTATATAATATTCACAGTAAATTTATGCATGATACAAAGGTTCATGTAAAATTTCATATTTGAATTATTAAATTAGATCTCAAAGTTTAAGATTTTGATGGACTGAGATTTTCAAATTTCTAAATTAAGGATTTTCAAGCTGCTTTTGAATAAATGCTGGCAATATTTGGTAAAATCCTTACTGGGTATAACCATTTCATAACTGGATATTGCAAATTGCAGAAGAAATGTTCAATAGTTTCAAACTTTGGGTAACACAAGCTAGGTATATATTAGCTTATATCACTGTAACACACTATGATAATATAGATGCCATAACACAGGATAGACAGAAAGAACGTTTGCAAACTGACATTCTCCATTGGGAGAAGAGGATAGTTCCACTGGGAGAAATGTGTTAATCCAATGGAATACTTCAAAGCGCAACACCACTTTGATTTTAGCATTATGTTCTAGTTTTCTCCACTAAATTTAGTTCCTTGATTACTGGAGTGAGAGTGTTTGTTTGTTGGTTGGTTGGTTGGTTGGTTGGTTGGTTGGTTGGTTGGTTGGTTGTTTATTGTTAGAGGCAGGGTAGAGGCATTATTCCTCTTCAGGAAACAATTCACTTAGTCAGGATTTTCAGTGACATACCTGGAAAGAAAGCTGTGTGTTGAGATTAGCAATACACAAAAAGCATGATATAGATGATATTCTGAGAGTTCTCTGTTTTATTTTCCTTTCTTTTCAATATATATTGTGATGACTATTGGACATTATTGGAAATCTTACGTGTAAAGAATCATTTACCCCATGTTTGAGAATAGAACAGAGAAAGCGAGGATGGAAGTTGAGAGGATGTTCTTATGTACGGTTTTTGAGAAGCAATCAGAATTTCATGAAAATCAAAAGTAAAGATAGTGGAGAAGAGCAAGCTATGACTTGAAGCTGTGTGCATGAAATAGAAAAGGGAGAAGGAAGTGTTAATAAAGACTCTGACAAAAGATACTGTGTGTGTTCATCACAACTAAAAAAGCTAAAAGGCCTATTAGAATGCTGGGAACATATGAATATTTTTCCTAATAATGCATGGAGGTTGCATATAGCATAAGCAAGCTTGTTTTCAAACTTACTGAGATTCTTAGCTTATAAAACCTGAAGATAATATCAATCCTTGTTTAGTCATTAAGTGGTAAGATATTTTATATAGTTATTAATTTATGTACATATTTCTGTACTATATCATTTTATGTGATTTAATTACATTTGATTGCAAATGTAAATGAACTTAAGTGTTTCATCAGAAAGAAATATTTAACACTGAAAACATTTCTTGAATGCTGATATTTGAATATTTTCCTTCACAGTTTTGAATCTTTAACCATTCATTCCTTTTGTTTATTTATATTTGTGATGCTTGTGATTGAACCCAGTCCTTACACGTGCTCCAAGAAAGTTTCTCCACTGTACTATTCCCGTACCTCCTCACTTTTAATTTTGAGATCATGTAAAACCAGCAAAAAAGTATCACATATTGTAAATATACATGTTGTATAATCTCCTCACCCCACTTTCTTAATATTAATACATTTTGGAGCAAAAGTTGATTATTTAAAACATTGATATTGTTGGTAGATCTTTTTTTAACATTTTTTATTATTATTTCCGCTCATACAAACTTAATAGGTACACCGGTTCCCTCCCTCCCTCCCCATCCCCCAGTGCCTCCCGCCCCAATTCCCAGAGAGTCCTTTAATGTGCATCCCTGACTCTCCTCTGGGCCCTCCTCTCCGATGACGTACAAGGACCCAGTGGCATTTCCCTGAACCCTTTCCCGTGTTCCCCTTAAGCATAGGAACACTACTGTGGCTGCCAATCCCCTGCCTCCAAGGATCTTGGTGCCTTTATTGGTAGATCTTATTACTGTTAATTTCAATAATTTACATAGAAATTAAAGTATAAACAAAAAATATAGAGTAATGTTTACATGACTTGAATGATAGCTTTAAACCTTCAGATATGACAATTAATAGGAAATATCAAACAATATGCCTTTAGGTAGTGACTATTAACTACTTCAAATAATATCAGCATTTTCTGGCACTCTTCCTTCTGTGAAGTTTATTTTGAGCTTCAACAGTTTGGGACCCAACATAGCTTGCATATAGGTTAGAAATAATAGCAGTTTACAAAAACTTTCTGAGTAAAGCTAAAAAGTAAGGCACTGGATGTAAAACAGTAGGATTAACAACTAGGAATACCTTGAGTTAGTTATTAAGATTGGAAAGAGATCATTGAGTAATTTAGGATCAATGGGAATTTTTCAATATTACTAAAGATATTATACACACATTGCTAGAGCTTGGAGGGAGTCAACAATTCTAACAAGATTAGGAAAGGAGATTTATGTTTGATGAGAGCCTTTGTATCTATCTAACAGAAAATTTCTGAGATACGAGTATTTGTCCTGGCATTCTGCAACTCCTTTTGGACTTCTGGGGTTATTTAACGGTGCTGTCTTATGAAACATTGTCATCTACTCAGTTGTTCAACTTAAACCCCAGTAGTCATTATTAAGCATTTTGCAATTCTACATTTGCCTTTTAGAATGAACTGTTACCATTCCCTCACAAGTACATTTTAAAGCATTTTATTTTACCTGCTATCATCCCAGAGTATAGCTGTTTCCTCCCACACTGGCGCTATTTCAATAACACCCCAACTGTTCTGCTTGGACTTTATCGTCTTCCAATCTCCTCAACATAGAGAAATTGGATTTATATTTTTAAGTAATAATCACATTGCTGCCCTTTCAAAACCTTCGAAAATCTTTTTCTTACACACACCTTAGACGTTCTCTTTGGAAAAAGGCACAAAATACCTTCACTAACTTCTCCCTTTACACAGAGAAATATCTCCTGAAGGCAGGTTTTCCTTAGCCAGAGAAGCAAAAGGTAAAATCTTGTACATCATCTCTTTGCACATCATCTCAAGAATAGCTTCTTTTGCATAATTTGCAAGTGAAGGGCAGGATAGCTAAGCCTACCATGGAATTCCCACTTGATTGTTGTATTTCCACTCTCTGAGGATGGGGGAAAGCAGTTTTCCAAATGTTTAGGATGCTTTGGATGCACATCAGAGATTCCCCTGGAGTCTCTTCACGTTGGTTACTACATGTTGGAAAGTCATTTCCAATTACTGTTTTTTCAGGGTCTACACCCTATAAAGTCTTTCTCTTGTGGTGTTGTCAGGTAATCCTTGCAGGTGTTTCAGTGGACAAATTGTTTTCATGCTTACCAAAGCATGAGTCCACATGCCAACTGTGTGTATTCTCTGTACCCACAAACTCTAGAAATTCAAGGGACTATTGGCATTATAGGAAAATTTCTTTTGCTATGAAGCTAAAGTAACATGTGTGAATAGTTAAGTATTGAAATTATTCCATTCTATTTCCTAAATTTGGCTTCTCTGAGGAATTGTACTGCAACCCTTCCTGCTAAAGGAGAGGAGAACAGTGCTCCCAAAGGAATATAACCCAGAAGACCTCTCATATCTCCTTATTTTAACATATATATTTCAGTGTGCTCTGAACCATCAACTATGAAGTTCCGACAAGGCCTTCATGTCGAATTCATGATTCAATCTAAGTGCTCTTAAATACTATTGCTCCATTTTAAATGAAATTTTACTCTAATGCGCTAATATGCACATTAAATAAATGTGATTATATGCCAAGACGACTTTAGCTCTGCGGAGTTAAAGATATTGATACAGTTGAAAATCAAAAATATATTTCAGTACATAAAGAATATATAGATGACTCATACCAATAAATCTTTAAATGGAAGCTAAAATATATAATGCCTTTATAAAAATGTCCTGTCATTGGTTGATGAAAGATTCTACCTAGAGGAATATAAATCACTTTTTGCAGCCACTTGTATAAAAGCATGTAGTCCAGTAAAGAACATATCATATGCTCATTCTTTTGAGAGAAAAGAGATATGGTGTTTTTTGGGGGGGGAGAAATCCATTAAACATAATACCAAATCAAAAATTTTAACTATGGTAAATTCATGACAATATTAAAACACATTCCTGTTAGCATGCATTCTAAAATCTAGGATTTAAAGTATTATAGTTAATTTTTAAGAGGATGAAAAATATGATGACACTTGTAGTGAAATGTCTTAGTCAGCAACACTGTTTGTAAATTATCCAAAGGGATTTAGTCAGTTAGTATCATAATTGGGCTACTGCTTTAGAAAAATGATCCCAAATGCTTCCTCAATCCTTAGAGATTTGCTCTGTTTGCACCTAATATCCATATTTTATTTTTCACAATAGATCCATGTATTATCTTTAAAAATATCTTAAATATTTAATTACATTACAATTGAATATTATTGTTTATGAAGCAGATTATAATACCATAATTAATGCTAACAAACAATTACTATCAGACATCAGATCCAACAAGGTGTATTACAATGTCTTTCAACTTTCAGGTGGACATTTAAACAGAAGAAATAATTAGAGACTACTGTCTCATTGGTGTGTTATTTTGTCATGTGACTCATCAAGCATAAGAGATGGACTTATCGTGATAAAGAATAATCTTTACTTGTTTCCTTCCAGAATTGTCTATTTAACACAAGTTATTACATTTGTTTTAAAGGGGAAAAAGCGTTTATTTTCTCTTATGATTGTCCTGTAACAGTGCTTAGTCCAGCTTGGTGGGAGAGTCCAATACAAAACCAAGGGCCAAGGAACTGGCCACTCTCTCTCCACATAATGACTGAGAGAGGGACAATCCTTTCTTGCCAGAAAGAACTAGAGTTATTAGACTCTCAAAACAGAAGTTATTGAAATTTGCCACAGGTATGAAGATTTCATGTAAACAGGGTTAGAACTCCCAATGGCACCACATAGTGCCAAAAGGATTTACTTTTGATAGAATTAAAATCTGTCATCTATTGCATAGTGATGGGTTGGGTAGATGGGTAGTCTTGGGTAGGAATACAAAGATTTCCTATCTTGAAATTTATGACTAAGATGTTGGCTCAGTAGTTATCCACTGCCCTCGGAATAAGTCTCAAACTCTTCCTCTCTACCTCTAAGTCTTGAATCTAATTTGCAACCGTAGTGGGTTTCCTGGCTTTGGTTTCAATAATTAGTCCTAGTTTCTTTTTATTGCTTCAGTATACTGAGTGTCTGCCAAATTTGGCTGTCTTCCTCAAGCTATTCCTTCTTCTTTGAAAATATGATATGTTGCTTTTCTCATGGGTGGGTAGATTTTCTTTTCTTTACTTTTTTCTTTTCTTTTCTTTTATTTCTTTTCTTTTTTATTATTATTTATTCAATTATGCATGTGCTCGTGTGTGCTCGTGTGTGCACGTGTGTACACGTGTGTGCGCGTGCGTGTGTAGAACCACAGATGAATTCGGGAACTACCATGGACGCCTCCACCTCCTTGTTTACTCTGCCCAGGGATTTACAGGCTCCGCCCTACCAGGACCAGAAACGCAGGCCGCCCTCGCTTCTGACCGGCGTCTATACGTGGGGTGTGGGGTCTAGGATCCGAGGCTCAACCCCTGAGCTATCTCTCCAGTCCTCTTTTCTTTTTTTTAAACTTTTCAACTTTCCTTATTATCCTGCTTGTGTAAGAACTCCTTATGTCTCTTCTCTAATCATTTTTAATTCATGATTATACTTCTACCAACCACAATATTATCCATCAGATATTTGTCGAGTACACAAAGTACTATAAATACCAGAAGAACAGAAAGGAAATTTTAAAAAATTATTTGAATGAATGAATAGATTTAAGACCAAAGAGCTACTTAATATAAATATCAATACATTTCTCTTCATACGTTATTTCAGAAATGCCTATTTGAAAGGAAACCTCCGTCAAATGCTTCCCCAAAGAGCAACTAATGTTTTATTTCAAGTTTTCATGTTACTATTTCAATATTGTATATTGTATAAATATTTGTGGTAGTGAGTCTCAAACTCCGGGTCTTGAATATACAAGGCAAGTTTTACTCCAATGAGCTATACCTCAAATTATTAATGCTTTTGTAGAGCATCCCTGAAGGAAATAATACCCTGTGGATATGCCCTTATAACCAACTTTCATTTAATCTTTGTTTTAGCTAAAATGTGACTTAGACAGCTTTGGGTTTCCATTTTAAAGTGCTTCACAATTGAGTATGGTGTTCCTCGATTTATGATGGTTTTATGATCTAGTAAATGTATTGTAGTGGAAATATTTCACCTGGAAAATGTTTTTAACAAAAATAATTTGCGGAATACTGGTGATTATTACTCTCATGGTTACAAGGCAGGTGCAGCCCACTACTGCTGATCCACATTGCAAAAGTGTGAGCTAATGACAGCACAGGTTCAGGGAAAGGCTGATACTCATAAGTTGAAGCACAGTTTCTGTGGAATGAATGCCATTTTTAAACAACTTTGAAGAAAATCAAAATCCAAGCTATCATATGTGGAGAACACTATGCCTATATATTAGACATGTATTAGCACTTGACAGAAAATGCAAGATCATTATCAAGGTCTAACTTGTATTTCAAAACTATTAAATAGAAATTGAATCCCATCAATAATAGATTTGAAGCTCAGATTTATTTTGCAAATGTATTAAGACAGATTTTTTTCCCAGTCTACAAAAACAGACGTTTTTTATTATTAAGTAGGATAGCTCATGCACAGTATTTTTCTTAAGAGTTGAAAGGAACAATGGAAATATGCAGTTTCATTGCCAATCAAGATTTATTTCTAAGTACATTTAAAGTAAGCATGTGATCTTATAACTGAAGCTTAATTTAAAAGTTTGCTGTTTAAGTATGTAGTTTTCAAATGATTGCTCTTTAGAAATTCATTAACTCAAACTCAATACTTTTCCAACCTGTAATGTTTTCAGGTAGTCAAGTAACACTATACTGAGTTTGCTTGAAAACACCTTCAAGACAGAAAAATACTATGGTATTTAGTTTTTGATACATGAATGACCATGAAGAAAGGATACATAATATTTTACACCAAATATTATCAAATGCTAGACAAAATGAATAAGCCAAGGAAGCAGAACTATTGGTTTCTGATATTCCTTTTGGGAATTCTATCCTGCCAGACAATCTGGACTACCTGGACAGTTATATGAGAGATGAATTCACTTCTGAAATTTCAGAGAGCTTATCTTTCATCATCTGACAATATTTGACTGAGCTAAATACAAAATCTAGAAATAAAGAAGATAATAAATGCCTAGCTAAAGTTGCAAGTTTGATAGCTTAAGATCATTTTAATGGTGTGATAAGAAAATTGAAAAAATAAGAAATATACAAAAATAAGCACACATAGTCTTTTGGTTTGCTTGCCTCTATATAAACATTGAAGTGATTTCCATCTCCCTCTGAAGTTTGGAAACACTCATATTGATGTAAATGTGTGTGTGTTTTATGTGTGTAATTCTTCATGTATATGTTAAATTTGTTCTTTGATAAGTTCATGTGTGTACATATTGCATGCTGACCACTGTTATTTCTTACCCTCTTTCCCCCTCTCCTACCTGTCTATGTTTTCTAAGGAGTTGTGTGATAGATAGTGAACAATAATGCTTAGCCTAACCTGTTTATTCTCCTGATTGAAGCCGCCATCAAGGTTGGTTTAATCTATCTGACCTTCCCCCATCAACTTCATATCAAGTAAGCTCCTAGGTCCTAGATCATGGTTTATGCCAGTCAAATTTAGAGTATGTAACACATTCAGTTAGACGCAGGTAACCAGGCAGGTGAGTCAGAGCACTCAGGGATAGACTTAAATTCTCTCTGTTGGGAAGCCATTTGAAAGGAACATCAGCTGTATTAAGTACATGAGAAATTCAGTTTTGGAGGTGACGGAGAGAGAAGAGAGCTGAGTGTCACTAGGCCTTAGAACTCTTGTCAAAGCCCCCTGATATCAAGCTCATTTGTCTCAAGATTATAAGCAAAAACAACAAGACGAAGATTTAAACTTTAAAGTGCCACACAGCATCTAGTATGCAGTTCTTATCTTGTGCCGTACATACATGCTTTGTTTGGAGAAAAATCAGCTGACTTCTCACAGGAAAAGGTTTCCATAATGATAACTAGAATGTTATAACTTGTAAACAGTGACTGAATGTAGGCTTAAATGTTTTATAGTTGAGATGAGATAAAATATCAAAATGAAGTTAGGAATTACATATGTTTTTCTGGGTGGAGAAAACTTTGCCTCCTCCAAATTTTCAGATAGTCTTTTCCCTTAAAGCAACCAAGAGTTTGATTCAAATTTTAAATCTCCTTTACATATGGAGGAGTCAGGCCACAAATTGAATAATAGATTGTTTTTAATTCGGTACGTGAAAGAATTGTCAGTTGTGATGTCTTAAATTTATTTTCAGAGAAAATCAGGAAGCTACATTAGTGGAAATACTTATAACTGATGTGTAAAAATATGTCCTTATAAAATAAAGGTGCAAAGTAATGAAAGGTGCTGTTCAAAGGGCAAGATCAGGATGAAAAAACCCAAGAGCTCTATTGTAAGGCATGGGGTCTATAGTTAATGCTTTGTACTCTTGCTGAGAGTGCATCTTACATGATAAATATGCTTATTTTAATTAGCCTTATTCTGTCTTTGCACAGTGTATTCATATATTCAATTTCACATATCTATGTATACACTGTGTTGATTATACTGTAATAAATCTGGGGGAAAATAACAAAGGAATTTTTAATTTATTCAGTTGCTGTTAGTGTTACCATACTGTGTTTTTTTTGTGCTTTTAATTAATTTGCATATGATGATAATGCAGTTTGATATTTAAGAATCATTTGAAGGGATTCTTCTGTTATGAGTACTGGAAAGCACAATGAGTAAATATCTTTGGATGGCTGGCATGAGTCATATGTAAAAAAAAACATAGAAGCAAGACTCTTAATAATTTTGAGGCAATACATGACTATTCAGAGTAAAATATTTATTGACAGATGGGCAGGAAGGTGTTCAAAAAGAAGGATTTTTATTGCTAATTTCAATATCAAATTGTTGACGTATGTCAATTTTCTGGAAATATTTAAATAAATAGCTTTAAGGTCCTCTCTTTATCAAGTGAGCATATATGCAGAGTGAAGTTTTCCTTTTAAGGTTTTGACTATTTAACAACAATGTTTTTTCTTTAAAGAATGTGACATTAATGATCATTATCCTAAGATTTTTGTCTGAGACTTACATTGCCATACCAGTTTGTGTGTTTGCTTTAAGTGACCATGTACCATAGTTAGAAAGAAAACACTACACTGGGAGCTGCATCAAATGCAACCTTCTAAATGGTCTGAGCTTTTTTCCAAGGATCCGTACTGTCCTTGGACTTGGCTGTTGTATTATACTTTAAATGGAATTGATTGTGTGGTTGTAATGAAAGTAACAGATTGATTTCTAGCCAGTGTTACAAAGAGTAAATAGAAGAATGTTCCCATCTTGACCTACATTCATAAACCAATGGGATTTGCTGGTTTTGAATTCAAATCTTCTGAGAGATAAGATGCAAATGTAATGAAACTGCCTTCAAGGTTTAAGGATGGTCTCACAGTGGTCATCAAATATGTTTTATTTTACAGTTAGATGTGATATATTGATTAGATCACTAACACCTATGAAATCCTGTTGTTTTAAAATGCTATCCATAATTTATCATGTAACTAGCATTCATGCAGTCATGTACTTTATAAATATAGTATTAATGTGGGTTTATGACAGAGGTATGCATTTTAATTGTCATCAAAATTAAATCTTTTTTTGTTATTTAAGTCAAGGGAGATGTTTTAACTGTGGATTTATTGACACTGTTTGTGGATAAACATATTCTTGTTAGTAGAATAAACTTTCATTTTGCAAAATACAAAGATGTAATATTAATATATTTTACCAGAATGCTATCATCATATTTTGTGAAGGACTAATTCTGCAAAAATCAGAATTATGATATCTTTGCTAAAAAATGAAATGCTTATTTCCAATAATGAATTCTAGATAACTTACAAGGTAAACATATAAATGGCTGAATTTCATATTTTCATCTTTGTAGGTCAGGACTTTGCTTATTTATCTTTCGGTAAATAAAATTCAGGCCACAAAACAAGAGATTTAAAAATATAAGATGCAGTTGATAATTTCACTTTGAATGAAAAGGAAAACAAACAAAGAAATAGCAGCCTCAATTCATTTGTAAGCATCAGTTCCTTCACACATTATGTGACTTTTTTGAATTTGTTTTATGTTTGAGTAAAACAGTTTAGTATAATGATGATTAAATGAGACAAAACAAAACAAAATAAAAACAAAACAAGTAATAAATAAGACCCCCAGAAAACTAAAAAAGGAAAGAAAAAGGGGAAAGAAAGGGGGGAAAAAAAGCAACTAACACCTTTGACTGCGGATGCTTCTCAGCTGCAGTTTCCAAGGCTCTGTTCTTACCAACCCACTCGGGACACTGCATGTGGCAGACAATTCACAGGAAAAGCTTAGACTTTGAGCTTGCATGCTCCTTGACTCCATTTTAAACCTTTTGTTCACACCAGGGTGGCATTTTTTCACACCACATGTGGCAATTTTGACTCCTATCCAACTTGTCTTACAAAATCAAAGTCTGTGATTTTTTTTTTAACATTCACAAGGCTGCTTCCTGAAATGCTACTGCTATTTGAGTCTTTCCTGGTGATTGGTGCAGAAGTTTCTGGCAAAATGTGTTTTGGGGAGAGATGAAGGAGATAGCAGTATAAAAAATGTTCTGGCCTGAAACGCAGGAAATAAATTCTGGATAAAATAGAGGCTCACTCACAATGATGCCAGATAGTAATAAAATACACTAGGCTCTGTTTTGGCAGCATTAGGTTGAACAGTAAGGATAATAAATATGGTGACATCATTTTCAGGATGAATAAGGTTATTTTTAAAAGATCTCATGAAATCATAAAACCAAATATCTTTGGTTTCATACAATTATTTTACCATGTTTCAATAGACAGTGTATATAAAAGAATCTGGTTTTTAATCTGTGATTATTCAACATGCTGCTTGTGATACAAGATAAACTGAAGTAATTTCTACAACTTAATCATTATTCAGGTTTTTTTCTTTATTTTGTTAACATATAACTTCTCTGCTTATTCTAAACCTTCTAATGTTAAACTATAAGATTTTAATTATATAAAGAACTGTGAAATAGCAGCTGTAGAAAATTTTACCAAATATACAGTTTTCTTCAGAGACTGATTTCTATAATTTTTAGGAAAGACTCAGAAACTACACATAATATAATATCTGCAGATAATTTAATATATAAATTAATATAAAGTTAGTAAGCATAAACACATACATACACATGTATACTTGGCATGTATACACAGCAATAATTACTAATAATTACTAATATTCAAAATCATGCCTTTAAAAACATTACTTTAGCACATATAATAATTCATAATTTTTGTAGTTAGACCAGAGAGAGCTTGCTTTATTTAATGAACAAAGTGATAATAGTTATATAATTTTTTATATTTCCTGCAGTTATAAAGTATGTTTTTATTTGTAAATGATGATTTTTAAAGAATTCAACCACATCACAAAGAGAAACTCAGTTATTAGAAGCAACTTTAATAACATATTTATAAAGTATCAACTCTTAAGAGCAATATAATGAATGCTTTATTAAATGTTTATCAGTATAACCAACTTTAATAAATGAAGTTCTTCAGTTAACATGAGTTACATATTTTATATATTAAATAACCATATTTTGTGCCTTAAGAAAACAATACACAGCATTAGAGTTTTCATGCCTTTTTCCAGAAAATGCCTAAGCAAATTCATGACATTTGAATTATTCACTATAATATTTGAAATATGAAATAGATCTAGTATTTTGCAAAAGACCTGTTTGAAAACTCTGAAATTTTTAACTAATTTATGAAACAAAATATGACCCACAAGTACATGTTATAGAAACAACATTTTATTATAAGCTCTGTAATGGTAGTTGTATTAATACCCAGAAATACACAGCTTTCTTCAGTTTTTCAGGCAACAATTCTACTGTGATTCTATTTAAAGTATTAGGACATATAAAGTGAATAATTTCCAGGAATACATAAGCCCAAGTTGTTAATACAAAATCTATTAGGAACAAATGAATTATAATGGATTTTAGAATCTGAGATTTTTCTTATTACACCTATAGTTTTTCTTCCTCTTGGTTAATGTACAATCTGACCTCCTTAGAAATAGAAGGGAAAGATTCTTTGCATTTAAATATAAAATATTTTAAAAGTAAAATGAAAGTCTTATACTTATGAAACAAGCAAAGAAATGAAATAGAAAGGAAAATAATCCATATAAACATATCCCTATGTAACTTTCTGTTTTTAAAGTCTCAAATATTCTAAACAGCATCTGAATTTCTAACAACTATTTGTAATTAAGAACATGAAAGGAGAAAGTAATCATAGGAATTTTGAGAAATAAAATTTACCTACTTTTGCAGGTCATCTGCTTGTTGGAAAAAAAAGTAAGACTATTTCATGTGAATACCAAAAAATGCAGAAAACATTCAACTCATCAGTTATCATTTTCCACTCAAGAAAAATTACTTTTATTACTTTAACTTTCTCATTCCTGCTCTCCTTGCTTGTTTCCTCTGTTTTGTCAGTTTCTTCTAGCCAGCATTTCTTCTATGTTAACGAACAGAATGATACACACACACACACACACAAAACCAGAGCTAGAGAGAAATGGTTGCGCTTTTTCTCTCTATTTATGTATTCTGAAAAAAAAATCATCTCATACATTCTGCCACAAGATTCAGCTTGGAAGCAATCCTGCACTGCTCAAGGCTGAATGGAAAGAGTCCTCATTGTGAATTATGTTTGAACTGTCACAATAACCTTCTTTATTCTGAATGGACCTCCCCTTTGCCTATGGCAATTAGAGAAAATAGGTATGCCTTCAAGTATGAAATACTGGTTTCTTCAAACCAAACCAGTCCTGATGACATGCACTGACAATACTTTCTCAGCACCGTGCTAAAGATAAACATGTGAGACATCTTGAAGTTACTTGGTTTCATAAGGACATGATAAAAGAGTTTGTTTTAAAATGAGGTGATATAGTTTCTACTGGTTATTACCATCAGTTGTTGATAGATAGTAGCACATTTTAGCTGCATTAAAAGTTGAAATGTAAATTCTTTTCATAATGTGAACTATCTAGGTAAACCATGCATTCATGTATGTTGTAAAATATGAGACTCATTTAGTATATCAAAGCAAAGTGACTAGGTGCCTTGTGTAAGCCATGATGCATTTATATGCTTTCAAATATTTTCAGTACACCAAAATAGCATTTTTACAAGCATATAAAGAGTGAGAAAATAAAGAAAACATCTCCTTTGAACGATTTTGTTTAACTTAAACACCAAAGTGATTTTTTTGTTTTACTTACTCTTACAAATCACCTTGAGTAGTTCAAGTTCACCCTTCTGGAATTAAGCCTGTTAAATAATAGACATCATTAAATATCTCCTCAAAATAATACTCAACTTTTTGGCTATACAAGGTATAGTAAGAAAAAGTTACAACACTTCCATTTATGAAGCTCCAAAAAAAAAAAAGACCTTTAAACAGCTACTAAAGGAAACAAACAGTTGATTGAAAACAACATGCTCTGCTTGACACCAAATGAAAATCACTGCTGTTAAAAGTAACTGCAATAGTCATCATAACAGTTGGATAAAGGCAGATAGGTAATTGAAGCCAGAACAAAATTCAGAGTCTAAAGAAAAATTCTTAGGCTGAAAGAAAAACCTTTTGGCCCTACTGCACAGGTTGGGCACAAAAGTGCTTGCTAAGCTATCTATTTCACACATGCAACGACAGAAGGTTCGATATTCATTCGATCGATGAGTGAAAAGGCACAATGGCAAAATCAGACAGACTTCTTTTCAAATACGGATCTCCAATGTCCCCCTCCAGTGTGCAGATGCGCGGCTGGTGGTGTGTCTCAGACGGAGCAAGGCTGTTCTGCGGACCGTGCAAACAGTCTAGACCAATGACCTGCAGCATCATGCCCTTTGAAGAGGAGGCAAGTTCGGTCAGGATGAAGAAAAATCAAGGCGTCCCCCTTTAACAATAAGGAGCAGCTCCAGGCTGCAAAGAGGTAAGCAGGGTAAGAAGAAAACAGCATCTGCTTCCATGGTTACGGGCCAACTATGCGAACCTTGCTTTTCAAGGGAGTCTGTTCTCAGGCTTCCTCGTGGGGTATGTCATGCATTATAAGCAAAGGCAGGTTGAGCCGGAATTGCAGAGTTATTTCAGAGTAAAATGATACGGAGCACATGGCTGGCGGAAAAAAAAAGTCACATGACTCTTAAGAACCAGACTTGGGACGATTTCAGAACAGAATTTTTCCCTTACACTAGTTTAGATAAAGACAGTAAAATTGGGTAAAATAAACAGCAGCAATAAGCATGATTTTTATTTCTTCGGCTTTTATGTGAGCAGAGGTTGAGGGTCAAAACATCCCTCACCCAGGGAAGGACCTTGCAGCTTATTGTTGACCTAGCTTCATAATGGATATCATTAAAGGAGATTTCTTTTCTTTTAGACAGACTGTACCACAGTTATAAATCTTGTGTATTTCTCTGTCTGATCTTGTTTTCCCTGATATTGCACTCAAAATTTTCTCACTGTTGTGTCCATTTCCATAGGTAGATCTCATCAGGTTTGGGGAGAAAGTTCCTTGGTATGGTGTTACTGTTTTAGAATGTGTGAGAGTCTTTTGCATTTGAAAAGATGCCTGTGACAAATTCAAATTGGTACCAAAGTCAAGATCCTGTGACAGTAGCTCCTTTTCTAATTTATGTTTTTGTATTTTATTCAATGCTTGGTTCATAAATGGTTCCGGGTTCAAATACCAAGTTTATCTTTCCTGTGAAATTATCAGTGATTAAAGTTGTCTTGAATTGTGGTATCCTACTAGCTAATTTTATTTGAATAAAAAAGATTGACAAGTCTAAAATTTAGTATGTTCTGTATCATTAAGGAAAGATCTATGATAGCCATATCACATGTATAATCATGTATAATCAACAAACATTCATCTGACAGTGTGCCCACAACTCAATATTGAAAAGAATAAGGTTGGATCACTTTCTAATTATGTGCAATTAGTTATTAATGTTTCAAACCATTTACCTTCAAGCAAATTTTGCTTGCAAGCAAAGCATCAAGGAGTTGGAATGGCAAAGGTGAGAATAAGAATGTATAAGAAAAAATTTTCAGACATTTAACACTGAATATGTAGGACAAATGACCATTTATTTCTTTAGAGAGATTCTCTATATCTAAGGTCTTTAATGGTTGAGTAATTTATACATGTTGAATATAACAAGCTGTGGATTTTGCTATAGGAGATTATCATGTGGACTTGTCCATAAAAAAATTCATTTCCAATACTTATCTAAAAACAGCATTGCCTGCTTGTGGAAAAGCAAATTGAGTGCCTGTGTTCATGACTGTGACAGCTTCATGCTTTCAACTGAGAAATCAGAATCCTTTTTTCTGGGGTGTTTCCCTGTAGTGATCCTTGTTTTGAGCTAAATACATATGGATTCATGTTGGTTTGTTTCTTTGACTAGGTTGATATACATGAATACATTTTCTTTTATGGTTGCGTAAAACATATAGGGTAGAAATGATGTCTGGGAAGCCACTATTTTAGTGTAGTAATAATTCACACATCAGTGTAAACAGGGAGCCTATGAACTACAGCAGTCATATTATAGGATCTTTATAAAGCTTACAAACTGCTAAGGCAATTCTACTCAAGAGTTTCTCCTATATAACAACATATCACACTTTCTTGATAATGTTCAATTGTCAGATGTTTCTGGTGTGTAAAACTTACTTCCCAAAGAAAAATAATCAAAATCAAATATACTAAGGTTTCCACATTACATTATAATTTGTGAGGGGCAAGTAAGAGAAAGTGAGGTTTTGACATAAAGTGTATCATGAGATAGCTAGATCATTGTGCTCTCTGTTAACCTTTGAAGAAGTACTGCTCTTTTGTTTTCAAAACATACTTAGTTTCATAAATATTTACATGTGAACATCAGTTACACTGAATTAACAAATTGGGTCTCTGTGGATAGTGAGAGGCATCTTCAGAATTTGACAGATGATTTTTAAAGTACTTTTACTTCAGCATATTCAAATGTAGATAAAAACATTAAGGAAAAAATAATGCATTTTCTTAAAAAGATTATTACCTAAGGCATTGACATTTACATACCATAATTAATTTGTATATACTTTAGTTTAAAATATTAAATTAAATTTTGATCAATGATTATAGTTTCCCTATCACTACATTCTTGAAAAGAAAAAAAAATAAACTTGGCCTGTATTCTAAAACATGTAATCATACATGTAAAATAGTTTAACATTTTTCACAGCCTTAGTGTTTGATCGTTCCTCGAACATGGTATGGTATGCGCTCAGTAAATATTTCTAATGAAATGCAGGATAAAAATCTTCCTCATTTTCATCCATATTGAGCTTTTAAAAAATTTTTTATGACATTTCTTAAGGCTTAAGTGTTTTCTGTTGATTAAAAAAATGCCTACTATGTGTTTACTGTGACTGGGCATGTATCCTTAGAGCTACATTTTTTAAAAAGAATCCCAAGTCACACTAGTTTGAGGGAGGGAGCAGAAAGAGACAGAAGGATCTCTGGATCTCATTGGCCAAACAGCCCAGCCAAATAAACAAGCTCTAGGTTTAGTGTTTCATAAAATTGTTTCATAAAATATGGTGGAATATGACAGAGGAATATGCCCAGTGTCAGTTTCTGACCTTCACATGTACATACATGCGTATGCACATATATGTACATACGCACAATGAACTCCAGAACTTGGTGTGAGGTAAATCTGGTGACTCACTGAAGTCATACCATCACTACCTTAGGCGCCATCTATGCTTTAGATGACGTCACGAGTCTTGAAAGTTAATGTTGCAGTTGTCCTTCCTGACAGGCATTCACATGCATTTTTCAGCATGCCATCCTATCTCTACTATAGAGTAGGAATTGAAAAGGTTCTGCCCTTCTGCCTCTTTAAAGGAATGTGACTTGTGAGAACTTACCAAGAACTTACCAAGCATCTGTTTTTGCTATTCTTTCAGAAAACCACAATGCCATCTACAAGGCTGCAGCTTTCCTTTCATCCTGTAATAAACTTTCCTGCACATGAGACTACAACAATCAAATTCCACTGTTGTTCTTGTCTTTGCTTGAGGATCCTTCTTGAGATGTCTATTGCCTATAGCCATATCCCCCAAACCCCAACCATGGATTGCTCGCCTACCATTTGATTTATTTACCTCTTTTGTTTATTTGCTTGCATATTACATACCCTGTTAATTCCCAATAAGACTCTATTACTTTATTATATGATAGAAACTGTTATGGAAACTAGCAATGCAATTGAGTCAATGGGTGTACCCTTAAAGAGACAGACAATATTAACAAAGATAAGAATAACTATTTGCAGATGCATATATATAAATGTCAGGTGGCACATTTCCTATAAAAACAAAGCAATCTGAAGGATTAGGGCATGAAGGACATACTATCTTTAATTTTTTTGACTTATTTATTGCATATGTGTGTGTGTGTGTGTGTATCAGAGGTCACTGTGTGTACTTGTGGAGGCCCAGGGATGACTTCTGGAATCAGCCTGGATTGCTCTACCTCCTACTTGCTTTGTTCTGGAGTTTCCCAGGCTCTGCCTTACAGGATCATGAGTACTGATCACTGCCATTTCCTCCTGGCATTTTCATGTGGGAGTCAGAATTTGAACTCAAGACCATCTGTTTGCCAGACAGAGGCTTAACCACTGAGTCATCTCTTCAGCCCCCATCATATCATTTTATTTAAGATTTTCACAATGGGATTCTCTGGTTAGGAGACATTTGTTCAAAGCTCAAGAAGAAGTAAAACACGTAACTAGAAGGAAGTCAATGTTAATAGCAGAGGGACCTAAATTGTATTATCCTTAGAAGAGACTGGGGTGATAGTACCACATGAGCCACATTAGGGTAGTAGATGAAACCGGTCTCAGATAGGTGCTCCAAGTATCTCATGTAGTCTTTGCGGTTCTACTTAAGATCTGAGACCTTACTGTGAGTGCAATGGGAACTCTTTGGACATAGTATTCATTCTGGCTGCTGGTGCTGACAAGGGCAATAGCTGCCAGGGTAAATGAAGGGAGAAACAGTGTCTTCTAGTAACCTCTTCCCTAGTTCACCAGGAAGCAGTAGGTTGATTTCTTCCCAGATTTTGCCATTACATTGCTTCTGATTAGTCATGGTAGAAATGATTAACCATAGTGATCTATAAAAGGTATAAGAATTGAGAATTTCTTTTCTCTGTCTACCTCCCTTCCTCTCTCCTTTCCCCTCTCCCTCCTCCTCTTCATTCCTTCCTTCCTTTCTTCCTTCTTTCCTTCCATTGCAGTGTACTTACATGTTGATGATACATTCATTAACAAAGAGCTTAAGGGAACAAAGGGCGTTTCTTTTTTATGATGCTCCACTACAACTCTTAGTCCAGCCTGAAGAAAGGATCATAGCAATATTGGGAGCTGAGGGACCTGGGATAGCACAACCCTACGGGGTGCTGAGAGGGGCAAACTTCACTGACCAGCTGCCAGAGTGTGCTGAGGTATGTGAAAGTTCTGAACCAGCTCCCCCCAACCCTGTCCACCTTCCCAGGGAAGGGTCCCATCGTGGGCTAGGTCTCCCCACCTCAATTGAAGGCTTGCTCAGGGTTGGTCTTAACTAGTAATTCCTCACAGATGTGCCCAGAACTCAAACTTAAGTTTTCATGTTGGCATCTATATATCTAAATAGCACACTTCCTGTGATTCTTAATGTGGAAATAATTTTTCTTTATCAATAACATTTGTTTGGAAGTGGTAGAACTCTAGAGGAACTGTTTTCTTGTTTGTTTCTTATCTGTGTGCATATTGGTTACATGTATGTGTATACATGCATGTTACAGGATGGGAGTTTATATACGGATGGGGCACACGTGTGTGGGTACATCCGTAAGAGAGTGTGAATGCATGTGGGGACCCAGAGTGATATCAGGACTCATCTTGGGTTGCTCCTCCTCCTCACAATTTTTACAATCAGCTTCCAAGGTTATCATCCAGAAGGAAACAATGCCCTTGTGCTGTTATTGGATCTTGTGGAAACTCTTGGGTCAAATGTCCTCTTTTCACTTTTTTATCCTTTTGTTTTATTTTATTTTTTGAATATTTTTGGGACAGTCTTGAAGTATAATTGGAACTCTCTGTCTAAGCTGGGTTTTCTCTTTCTTTTTTAAAATTATTTATTCAATTGTGCGTGTATGTGTGTGCATGTGTGGTTTGTATGTATGTGTGTGTATGTAGATGTGTGTATGTGTGTGTGTGTGTAGAACCAGGGACGAATTCGGGAACCACCATGGACAGCCTCCACCTCCTCGTTTACTCTCCCCCGGGATTCACAGGCTCCGCCCTACCAGGACCAGAAACGCAGGCCGCCCCCGCTTCTGCCCGTCATCTATACGTGGGGTCTAAGATCCGAACTCAGGAGCTTCCCCCTGCAAGGCAGAGGTTTAACCCTGAGCCACCTCTCCAGCCCCCTAAGCTGGGGTTTCAACTCATGATAACTCACAATATACTCCCGGCTGGCCTTGAACTCATGGCAATCCTGCAATGCAGCCACTTTTAATGCTGGAATTATAGATATAATCCATCATTTCCTAGTGCATTTTTAGCAATACTATCTTATTAACTAAGTAAAGTTTGTGTACATTGACTGACCTTCTTGTTTTCTTCTTAATCATTTTCATATTTCTGCTTCCTGAAACTCACCAGCCACACATCAGCACACATGGTCAGCACACAGTGGTTATGATATGGTCCTGGAACTGAGAGACTGAATTAAAATCAAGTGGGCACATCTTAAAATGTAGGTCCTGAACTCAAATAATAGATGTAAAATTAATCCCAATTTTAGCTAATTGTTTTAATCACTCTACAGCATTTGTCTACTCAAAATGATTTGGTGATTTTGTTATATTATCTAAATAAAGAGCATAACGATTTCTATCCATTTGTAAAGATTTTTTTATCAAAAGACAGTTTCAATGAATGTTTGTATGTTTTATGTGCTTGTATTAACCCACTCTTATTCTGGGTTGTTTAAATTAGTTTAGACTTAATTTCAGTCATTCATATTTCTATCTCAATGAAACAGCAAAACCAAGTATAATAATCTTGTTTTCCTTCAAAGCAGTATAATTTCAGTATATAGCTACAACTCTGAGATGTACTATTTAAAAAAAGAAAAATCTACTTTATATTGTGGATACTTAATTGCTGTGGACATTCAGCTTTAAATATTTACTGTTCTCCCTTCTTCTGGCCACATGAGATAGTTAAGTTCCATTCCTAGTCTTCTTATGATTCAGATAGAGGCAGAAATATTGTCGTGATCAAAAGTGTTATTCTGGTGGCTCCAACATTTTATTTACAGTCTTACTGCTTGCTTACATCTTACATATTTCATATAGAAGCTGCCATGCTTGTCTGAATGGCTAGGATTGGTGGTGTTTCTGTGACAGTCTGCAGTGGACATTTAGGATCAGAAAAAATATTCCTTTATAATAATTTAGGCCTGTTTATTCTGGCCAATCATTAGTTTCTCTAACAAAAGTAACCATGACTGGGCTTTAATGAGCCATCAGAAATGCAAGGTAGTAGTGAAAAGAATGTTTTCCTCTCTGACCTGGTTCATTTATACCTAAGCTCTAAGCTCTTTTGTTTCCCCAACAATTAGGGATGTGTGTCTGTATTTTGACTGATGACAATAAACAACAGGTGGAAGTTGATGTCTTTTCTCACACAGTTCCATGCCCAATAGTTGAATAAATGAAAATGAAAAGTAAAGATAAACTAAAAACAAGGCCACTCAGCACTGCAGCAGCTGTCCAGATGTTTTCTTAAATCACACACAAAACCAAGTATCCTGAAATAGTAATCTGGAGGAAGTTTTAGTTTTTTGTCATTTTTTTAAAAATATTTTTTATTCATTTTTATTCAATTGTGCGTGTGTGTATGTATGAGTGTGCGTGTGCGTGTGTGTGTGTGTGTGTAGAACCACGGGCAAATTCGGGAACCACCATGTAACGCCTCCCACCTCCTCCTTGTTTACTCCGCCCCGGGATCCATAGGCTCCGCCCTACCAGGACCAGAAACGCAGGCTGCCCCCGCTTCCGACTGGCTTCTATACGTGGGGTCTAGGATCAGAACTCAGGACCTTCCACCTGCAAGGCAGAGACTTAACCTCTGAACCACCTCTCCAGCCCCAGGTTTTTGTCCTTTTAAGGATGTTCTGGCACCTTGAAGGGAGGGTAGTGAGGCTTCGAGAAATAACAGTGAAGGATACACTGAATGAAGGATGGACACATAGACACTTCACATAGATACCACCATTGGAACTCCAAGGATGTCATATCACAAGGAGAGAGTCTTATCCTTTATGACAATGTTTCTCACACTATATTTATAAAAGTGTGATGTCACATAAATAAGAATCTATCTACAACAATCATTTGTAAATCACTAGGTTCCTACATATGGTATCACAGAACAGTATTTAGATATTTGAGAGTTTTTTTTGCACTCTGGAATACAATCTATTATTTAACACATTGGAATATAAAGAGCTGATCACTAATCTCTCTTCATACCTTAACCATCTCTTTTCTATCTAGTAGATTTAAGATACACTAATATACTGGATACTTTACTTAGTAGAGTATTTTAAAGTAAATTAGAGGCACTAAAAATCAATTAAAGATTTCTCTTTATTTTACCCTATATTCAATTAGGAATATAAAATCCATGAATCTTACATTATATTATTTAACATATGAAAGTGTATTAGTATTTGATTAAAAGTAAAATAGGTTTTATTCTCAAAATTCAAGTATTTTGCCTTATCTTTAAACAGATCAAGATTTACTTATTCTTTGAATAAACCTACATGTCTTACATATATGTTTTGTAGTAATTTCAAATGCAAAAAATAGACCATATCAGCTTGAAATGAAAATCTTGAATTATTGAGTTATAATTTTCCACTTGGCTTTCTCTTTCTGCATTTTCATAGTCTGAAAACCAGTCTTAGTTAATGTTTTAGTTTCCAATTACTTTGCCAACTCTGAATGATCTAGGTCAACAGAGGAAAACATTCTTTCTAATCCCTACATTAATATTCTGCTGTTTATAAAACTGAATTTGCTCATCAATCATTTAGTTAACATTCACAACTTCTAGCAGAGCTAGAATATGATTTGTAAAACTCTAACAGTAGGTGTATGTTCATGAACATATCTTTTTCCTAATATTTTAAATTAGTCCATTGGATAAATAATTTTTGATGGCTATGACAAGTAAGATTGACAAAAGTGAATTTTAAGCAAACTGCATTTTAAAAGTAGCACTAAAATGGTTGTGATGGAAAATATACTTTTACTTTTGAGATATCAAACAAACCAAATGATGGTATTTTGCATATTCACCAACAGACCAATCTTTTGTTTCTAAAATACAATTATTTAACAAGCCATATAACAGTAAAAGCAAAATTTAACTCGACAGAACCTTAACTGGTTGGATCTATTTCACATTTTAAAGGTGAATCTTATGAATTTTGATGTTTAGGAGTTACATATTTTCAAATTTAGAAAGCAAATGGTTAGTTATTTAAATTGATTACACCTTGTAAAGAACTTTAGTAATATTGCTATGCAATGAGTCTTTTATTAAAGGAAAAATAGGTTCGTCTGCAGATGTTAAAGTAGAATTTTAAAATCTATTAGGCAGCCTTTTAAAAATAAGGATGGTTTTGTTTTAAAGTCTTTGTAGGGAATAATCAAAAACAGTTTCGATGTTAGTTCGAGGTAATATTTTGATTTATTTCTCAATTTTTCTTCCTTTCAGGTTATTTATCATTAAAGTGACATTACAAAGAGACAAATGCAAAATCAAAGTAAGTCTTAATGGTTTGGAGCCAAAGAATTTTAATTTTAATAAAAATGTTGCATGTTTTTCCCCTTTTGATTCCATATAGTGAAAGAAGACACACAATATGAACTCGTTAATTTTTTAAAAAGATATCTCACTTATTTACTTGAGAGGGAAGAGGAGAGATTGAGGAACTGAGAGAGAGAGAGAGAGAGAGAGAGAGAGAGAGAGAGAAGACACATGCATTACACAATGCACACAGAAGTCTGAAGTCAACTTTTAGAAGTCTAATGTATCCTTCCACCACACTGGATCCAAGGATCAAATTCAGTTGCTAAGTTTTTCCATGATCATATTCACTACTGGTCCAGATCGCTTAGATTCTGAAGTATGTTTTTATTTGAGGTTATAATATTTTAAGAATATTTAGTAAGAAAAACAATTTCCACATAGTGTTTAATTTCACAAGTTGCTATGCATTCCTTTTTGGAGATAGTCAACAGAAGTAATTACCTTCTAGTCAGTTCCAGTTTTCCCAAATAAATCAGTTCTTTTTGGCAAAACTTGTTTCAAATTCAGTGACATTATAATAACACTGGTATATTCTATTTCTTTCTACTGTGTTAAAATTAATATTTATTCAGGATTTAAGTGTTGCCAGTCAGAAGACCTACTTATACTTAATGGAATACTTATGACAAGGAAACTTTTTGTTTTTGAGTTTCATGAACATTCTTGTAGTATATTCACATGTAGTATACTCACATGTAATCTTTATATGTTGTCTTTTCTTTTTTCAGTCCTTACACCTAATATGTTTATTATTAAAAGGAAAAATTACTACCAGCTACAAACTTTCTCTTCAAAAAAAAATGCAATGGGTTGTAAAAAACACTTCTCTTATTTTTCTTAGAATAATTTAAAATGTATCCTCAGATCTTAACATATGAATGAAATAATTAATTTTTATGTCCACAAGGAAGTTATTTTTTTTAATGTTTTTTTTTTTTAATGTGGGACCTGGGATCCGAACTCAGAACCTTCTGCTTGTGAGACAGAGTCACAACCCCTGAGCCATCTCTCCAGGCCCCAGGAAGTTATTTTATATAAGAAAATCTATGTCTACTCTTGACATTAGACTATATTTTTGTTCATAATAGTTATCCCCTGGAGACAGCTCATTTAATAATAAACTCAATGATAGTCTCAGAAATAGAAGAGAAAAAAATCTCAAATCAAAAACAACTAATGAATTTAGATATCTGCACATATGCACTTGTGTCTGTTACAGATACAAGCTACATGTCAATATAGCATTAAGTGTTTTATTGATACACAATGCTAACATATGAAATATAATTTAGAATATATTTGAGTGAATCATGTATGTATATGTAAATTCCACAAGTATATTTAAATATTTGAGTATGTTTTAAAGCAAATGATAAGTAAGCATAAAAGTAGTCCTTGGTAACTCTTGATGGCACAGATGTGTAAAAAGAAAGGTTTTAGTCATTTCCTCTGTTGGTCACCGGCTTGCTAAGGCAGCCAGCAGCGGAGCCTGGCAAGGGTCCCTCTGCATCATTCCATACTCAGAAAGCACAGAGGCACATTCATGTCACTAGGGAAGGCATGCATGGACTCCAATGGCTTGTTTCAGCAGACTAATTAGAAATGGATAGATGTATTTTCAGGCGAATGCTCATGCACTGACTCCATAACTATCATCTTTGTATTCACTGTCCTTCTTGGACCTAGAGTAGAGGTTCCACTGTCACCATGAACACCAAGTCTCTGTGATATTTTAGTTCCACATGTAGCAGCCCCAGAAGATGCCTGTGAGAAAACAAGAATCAATGTGTATGAGGTAGAATGACATTCAGTAGGCAGGATTCTTCCACTGCTCCATGTGATGGAGAAAAATCCTTCTTCAGAAACCTCTGGTGCAGCTCCTTTGCAGTAGTGAATAGTTTCACTCCAGAAGCATGGGAAGAAAGTTTCATTTCAAAACCTTGTGTATCAGTAGGCAAGAATAAGTAATGGAATGGTTTGTAAAATATTTAGGATTCTCTGTAGATGATTAGTGATCACAATGTAATCCATGGGGCTGTCCAAATCAACAAAATTAAGAAAAATAAACACAGAACAACTATAAAAATATTGCTTGCTGAAAACATCATCAGAAATTTGGTTTAGAATACCATATAAAACAAAACAATATTACTTATATAAAACACATATTAATGTATTATACATATGACCATTACATATATGCTATGTAAATTACTAATGTTACCTTGATATTTTGTCTGTGTTACATTTATGTATCTCACAAAATGAACTAGTATTTTTTATCTTCATATTGTAGGTTCATTTACCTTTTCTTTTTTAAGTTCCACATAAGAAAATTGGCTTTCTTTTTCAAAATTTAAATTCTAACACAGTAGTGTAACTATCCAGCTGTGTGTTTGTAAAGCCTTTCAGAGTAAGATGTAAAAGTCACCGTGTGTGTGTGTGTGTGTGTGTGTGTGTGTTGCTCATGTGTTGAGTGTCCAGTATATGAAGTAGTTAGTACAGAGACTGATTTAAAAGGAAAAAATGGGGATCAATCATACTATGTAAACTGATACAAAAAAGCAAGGATAACTAGATCAGTTCTGTTTAAACCGTTACTACGTACCAGGTGATTTTTCTAAAAGTTAAAGTTTTATCAGTGAACAAAGCCCCGGCAAGCAAGCACATAATGTAGTTCTAGGGCCAAGTAGAAAGAGAGCAGATATTAAATTCCAAATCAAGTAAATATTTCTACAGGTTAGAATAACATGGAAAATATATTTGGGTAGGAGACTACAGAGAAGATACCCTGTTATCTTCTCTTTTGAGTTGCAAACAGCTGAAATGGGGTCTGACAGGAAGGCAGAACATGCTATTATGCAATTACATGAAAAGAACATTTCAAGCAACATAACGAGGGTCACTTTTTAAAAATCTCCTTGATAGTTTCATATATGAATACAATAAGTTTATGTCATTTCCCCTTTTCATTCCCACTTATGCTTTCATTGAATACTATAGTCTTCACAACCAGTTTCTCTCTTATATTCGTAATTTTTCATGTACAGCCCATAGACAGGCTCACTAAGGCTCACTTGCATGAGTGTGTGCCTGGGTATTTGGTGCAGTGTTTGGTGCAGTGATGTGGTTTATTTAAGCAATACCAAAGGAATCAGCAGGACAAGTCTAGACAATGTTGGATCTTGTGGGTGATATAGTGAATATTGAATTTTCTCTGAGTTAATGGGACTAGTCATTGGAGGCATCTGATTGCAGATGAGGATTGACTGACATTTTAAGAGTTCACTCTGCTAAATGAAAAGAGCTGGGGAGGAAAGTTGAGAAATCGCTTGAGTCCTCTGGAAAAAATTTGACTTGTGTGAAGTGCCTTGACAGAATGATTTATTTAACATTTAATTTATTTAATGTTGGGATTTAACAATGTTGGAATACAGTGAGCTCTATGGCATTGTCACATTTTTATTTCTTCTTTGGCATAACTGTCTTCATTTTTATTGTTAAAATCATGTAGTTGACCTTAGGAAAAGTGAATATATACTTAATATTTCATGACTATGAGCTTCTTTCTGGCTACAGTCAATCATTCAGTACAGGATTTGAGAGAAAACTACACTACATAGAATTCTTTCTGAAGCATGTGTATAGTACCCAATGTTTGTCTATCTAACGTTACTACATGTGACTTAAAATGAAATCATGACTCTAAAAAGAACAGTTTTTCAAAATTGTATTTTCAAAATTGAGTCCTAAACTAGCTCTGCCTCCTCTCACTTCTGTCTTCAAATATGACTGCTGATTTTATTTTCCTTTTCCAGTTTGGATTCTTCTTGGGTTTTCATGTATTTTCTGTGCCACTGTCTATTGTATATACTTTATAATCTCAGCCCTGATTGACAGCACACAGATAGAAAGAACTATAGTTCTCTCAGTATGGTTCAGGGCCAAGACCTTACGAGCATTGAGATGAATCTGAAACTGCATAAGTACAAAAATCAAATGTGAGCTTTTAGAAATTTTTTATAAATTCATTGGAATTCTGAATTTTGTTCCTATTGTCTCAAAAATAAAGTATGGATGGTCTAACATCGTTGCATGGTCTAGTTAGCTATTTTGTTTTAAATGCATAAAATATTATCCAATGATACTTGGAAGGAGTATGTCTATCTTTGACCATGGCTCAGGAAGTGCTGGTCTAGCACTTTTTGAGTTTTAACATATGTTATTATGAGACAACTCTGCCCAACATTAACATGTGTTTCTACTTCTTAGAAACATCAAGACTACACTGAGATTGCCTCGTAATATCCTCAAAAGAACTTACTGCTTGATTAAAACCTTCCCTCTCCAAACAATGAGATAGCTTAGTAAATAAAGACATGTTTCCAAGGCTGATGACCTAAGTTACATCTCCATAATGCACATGGTGGAAAGAGATAACTGGCTTGCACTGTTGTCTTCTGACCTCCACATGAGAACCACAACATGAGTATACAAACACATACACACACATACACATGCACATGCACATGTGCACACACACATACACACAGATACCTTACCTTTCCCTTTGAAAAGAACAGTAAATTTTTAATGGGAAAACATTTTTAAGGCAAAATTACATTTCAACAATACAATAGCATTGCAATTTCATATGTTTGTGTTAAACTATATAATAATTTTGATGTAGAATTATTCTCTTTCCTGGCATTACGGAACCTCTTCAGGTTACCTCCTGTGTTGCCCCTAAAATATTCTTTGTTAGAATGATACCTACTACAGTATGAATTTACCACTGAGTTGAATATTTGCATTCATGTTCTGTAAAGTCTTTTTGTAGATTAAAAACTAAATAACTTCTTAAAATCTTCAGTAACTAAATACTTTAGCTATCTGTGCTAATGAAGTATCTTATTTTAACAAATATGTATGTTTTTTCTAATTGTAGCTGTGTAAATTATTCATAATTGTTGATTCTCATAATGAGTAAGAGATGTGCAAATGAGTCTGTTTTCATTTTTTAAAGTATGCAGAGAAAATTTAAGCATAGTTGTCAATAAGTAGTGTTCTTTAATTTGTCTCTAAGTCATTGTTCCCTGTATTAGAACAAGAAATTAGTGCAATCCTTGCTCACAAAGAGTCATTGTTTTGCCCAGGGCAAGCTGGCTCTTGTGCTGTATTATTAAATTGCTGTCACTGCCATCTAGTGGCAACAAAAATCCTCATTCTACCTCAGGGATTGATTGTGTAGAAGTTTCTAAGGTGCTAGAGGAAACCAAGGGTTTGCACATACTGGTGGTAGAAAGACAGCGAAGTGCAGATGGATTCTTAACAATCATTCCCTGGATTAATCAAGGTTGTATGAGGGCAGAAAGAAAAGAGGATTGATTTATACACGTGTAGAATTCAATTGTGAAAAGCCAAATTATTTTCACTGAACACAGTGGAGCTGCATTTTTATTACATGCATGCTTGTTTTCTCTCTACGTGTTCACATTCGGATTTTTTTTCATATACTCAAAAATGACTCACTACAATTAAGATAGCTTAGATCGGTTCTCTTCAAAAGTCATGTAGCACACAAAACACCTTTATCCGTGGATTGTGAGAGATGCAGATTCAAATCAGCAAGTCTGAGCAGTGTTGGGATACTGTACATCTCACAGACCCTGGCTGATGCCCGGTGCCTCTTCATGGCCAGCCAAACAGCGAGTAGCCCAGAAAGGGAGGAGCCCAGAAATGAAGCAGCACCCCCCCAGTACTCCTCATCTTATATTATCTGATGATGTAATGGAGTGATCCATTGAGAAGTTGTTGAATAAGAGTCATTTACTGGGTTTGATGATTACCATGAGGGTTGCTTAAAGGCAGATATTAGGTATATTGGAGATTTAATTTCATTATCTACAACATATGCATATATGTATAGATGTGTTACATATGCTATGTATATAAACATTATATGTAGATATTTAGTCACTGAACTAGTCAAAGCAATATGTGAAATGAATAAATAAATATATATAATGTAGCTTTATGTGAACAGAATACATATATATAATATAGTCATAGTAATATTTCATGATTCATATAAGAAATAAAATGACCTAAAAGACATAAAATATCTCACTTGAATCATATGAAATTGCCCTCTTTAGAGAGCAAAATAAGCACCACAAATTTACAAAGGTAAAATTTCTCTCTCTTTCCATATATAATATATATATACACATATACACACACATATGAATAGTTGAATGAAATATGTAGTATCTAGTAGCAATGTCAGCATACAAACAAGTTCCATGCAGTGAATTTGTAGACAAGTACACTTGTGCTCCCTGAAAAACCTCCCTTCAGTGAAGAGGGAATTGTGACATTTCCATAAAAGCAACCTAATATATGAGTTTATGAAAGGTGTTACCTTGAGGTTTCATGAAGGATAAAATAAATAAAAAGTCAGAGAATGACTCTGTAATTAAATTCAGTAGGGTATGAAAAACATAAAGAATGATATTAAAGAAATTCTGGGATTATTTACTTTTGCCTTTTTGCATTACTTGGAAGCAAGCCAAGATGAAGGGAAATCCATCAAAAACCCTCAGCTCCATGTCATGCCACAGCACTTTAAAACTCTGTGGACATGAAAGGGCAAAGAGTCCAAGTAAACTTAATAATGTTTTAAGCACATTACAGTAGAAGATAGGACATGAAAAATTCTGTGGTTTCCCAAACAAATGCTATCACAGGCCTTCAAAGTCTATGTCCTGTTTTTCTTGTGCTCTAAATACATTTACATGGCTTATGAGCTATCCTGTATTCCTTATTTTCATGCTGAATTATGAAAATGTGTGATAAATATACATATTCATAAAATTTCACATCAAAATAGAAAATGTGAGCTTTGTGGTTAGGTCAAATAACATTCATTTAGATGAAAATTAGTCACTTAGTTTAAAAAATAGACCTCTTCCCATTCTGACCCTGTCTGAAGTATACTAACTTTTTGGCCTATCAAGGATTGCTGTTCACCTTCAGGGAATCTTGTACCATGTATATAATGAGCTGGAATAAGGGTTGCACTGAAGTTAATGGTTATATATACAGGCTATTAACAGAGAAAACACATTTTAATTCTCTATCTGAAAATTCCTTCTTTATCTTATAATCATGTTTTATAATGACTTTTATAATAACTGTGCAATTTAGAAAATAAGCTTCTAAGATGCAATAATATTGGCAGGAAAAGTATAAACCATGAAATCTATTAAGCATTAGCAATATACTGCATGTGGGTCGCATATGAATAAAATTACTAGATTTCATTGTCACTGGGTGATACAATTCAAATGCTATTGTATAAGATGATCAAGGAATTAGTGGATTCTGTAGGAAAAGATACAATTTGAATGTTTTAACAAAAAACTGTCGTTCTGGCTAAATATATTCAAAAGAATAGAAGACAAGATACTTGTATGAATATTTATATTCAGAACAGCAATACCACAATAAGCCAAAAGGAGGAAGCAGTATAAATGTTCTTTGAAAATAATGTGGCATATATACACACTGAGGCATTAATCAGTCTTAAAATAAAAGAAAGAAATTATCATATACCCTGAATGGATAATAGCCTTGTTGACATTGTGCCAAACAAAAGAAGCCAGAAATGAGAGGACAGATATCTTCGGATTCCAATTATGTAAGTAAGCTGGAATAGTCAAAGAAATAAAGACACAAAGAAGAGTGTTGGCTGGGGTGAGGGGAAGGAGAAATGAGGTCTTTCCATTTAAAGGACAATTTCAGTGTGGGGTGATTTGAAAGTTCTCATACTACAATACTGAATCATTTATACCAATCAAAATAGGGAACCCTGTGATGCTTTACAAACATATAGTTATTTATGGTGGTAAAAGCAAGTTCTGAGTAAAAAGACTAACAAGATCCCAGGCATCATGCACATCAATATAAAGTTTAGGAACCACACAATTAATCACACAAACTCTCCACTAATGGATCTGCTAGTTTATGGCATCCAGTCTTAAATTTAATGTCAGTAACAATGCAAATGCCTAAGATTGAAAAAATGCTTAATGAATACAGTAATGCTAAAAGTAAGGCTGAAGAATAACTATATGCATTACCACCATGACTTAATTGGCATGCAATTTAGTGTCGGGGTCTATTGGACTATTGTATTGGTGACTTCTGAGCAAAAGAAGCTCCATTCTCATAGTTGTGCAGGATAGAAAGCCCAATGATGTAATTTTTTCCCAAAGATTCTAATTCTGAACATTCTCATTTTGGGGAGTTTGATTTGAACAAATGAATTTGGGGAACGGACACAATTATTCTGACCTAAGAAGCTCTTAGGTTCTTTATAAAACTGGTCACTATAGAGATGAGTAGAGAACTTATGATGTCTATGTTCATTCCAAAAGCACAATAAGCACACACTCATAGTAGATGACAGTTTTAGCTAATTGTGTTGTTATTTGAACTTTTGAGATGTAATGACAGAAATTTGACAAAAATTTTAAGAAATCCAAGTAAATATTGAACTGTAAATATAAGTGAGTCCAGTTGAGTGTGGGCCTCAAACTCTAGCATGTTGTAATAGTTCCACACTAAAACCTCTAGATGCATCAATGTCCTCTTCCTATGGTTATAGAAATAGTGTTAATAATATCAACAACTATGCTGCATAAATATTTCCAGCTAAATGCTTCCTGAGTGACTTTGTTTCACCTTTTAGCCACTCCTCCAAAATCTGTGATAAAATTCCCAGACTGAGCAAAGTGGTGATTATTACTAGAAAGGTAACAGCATTAATAAGTGATTGTGAGCCTTCCACATGCAAACCCAATTGTTTGAGAGTGTAGTCAGTAGTATCCAAGTATTGACTGGATCGTACTTTCTTCATAATTGGAGTTTAACCCATGAGCTTAGTCAATGATGACAGAGTACATTAATCCACAACTCATGGGATTTTTGATACAGAAATTCTTAGACTTTCATGCTTCTATCAATTGAGACTTGTACTTGTGTAAATGGTCTTGGTTTCATCATTTACAAGGCTCAGAGACCCCTAGATTAAGGCAGATTAGTTAATAGGACTCTTATTCTTTGTCTAAAAGTATCAGTAATGAAACAAAGATCAAACACTGAATTTTAACTCCTTCACAATAGCAACCTGGCAAGCTTGACTCCCTGGAGCACACCTGTAGGTCGAGGACTTGGAAGAGGGAGGCAGGAGGGTTACTATTTTAGGGAGACACCACACAACCATTTACCCACTCCCACGGAAGTTTCATAACAGACCAATGTGATGATAAACCAACAAGTTTATTGGGGTTACTTACATTACAGGGCTAGGGTCACAGGAGCACAGACAATTCAAGCGCTGTTACTTCAGCAAATGTTTCCCCCTAGCATGGGTAAGACACTCCCTAGCTGCACGTCTGGAGTTAGCTGTCTGCTGTAGGACTTGCTAGGAGAGTCTCCTCCAGGTTCCTGGGGCTGATTTGAGGATCTCTCCAGCTGCTAGACTTGCCCCTTCTCTTTCTGTCACCAACTGCTGGCTGGCTTGCTCAGCAGTTTCTCCCAGATTGTTGCTCCAGGGTCTTCTGAACTTCTCCAGGGCCTCTTTTCCATTATTCTATCTGGCTTGGCCCCATCCAACCTGCTTGGCTGTTCAGCAGACTCTTTAAGGCTACTTTACTGCTCTAGGGTCACCTTCAGACTGCCTCAGCCTGCTCAACAGTGGATTCTACAAGCTTTGCTGATCTGACAGTCTTCTCCCCACAGCTATTGTTTATTCTTTTCCCACATCCTGGAGGAAGCCCCACCCCTTTTCTTGTTATTCTGAGGAACTTCCTGAGACTGGGGCAAAAGTCAAGATGGGGACCCAGAGGAAAAAGTATCATACATCAGAGAACCAAAATTTCAAAGTCAGGCACAGCCTCATAGTGACTTTGACAGGCTACCCTAAGTTACATGACATCCTATCTCAAAAGGATAACAACCAAAGCAAAATGCAGAAATAACACCATAGAAATACATGACTGTGCTGACATAATATTACTTTTTATGGTGAGGAACCTAAGGTTTATGTGTATTATGTAAGCATCAAGTTACCACTGAGTTACATCCCTAGGCTAATGCAATTTTGAGCATTTTATTTCAAAATTTTTTCTCATATAATGACACATCATACAAATGAACTCAAGCCATGCACACATTACCAGTCTGCTCTACTCCAGATTGCCTGAACTTGGAATAACTTTTACTATGATATGTTCAGGTAAATATTTCTTATCATCACTAACTTCTAAAAGTCTGTGTGGCTAGTGCCGTTGGCTAAGTCTCCACTAATAAGCATCTCTTTCACCTTGAAAAGCAAACTCCTTGATTTTCTAGGGATTCATTGCACATCTGAATCACTATGTTAACCTACTAGTGAGCAATGGTTTGAATGCAGCAACTACCACAGGAAATCTATGTTTTGTATTCATCTTGCCTTTTGGGATTAAGAGTTTTGTTTTTCTTTAGTGGCATGTAAACAGCATAGAATTTGTCTTGTTGGTTACTGCAAGCCACCTGAAAGTTCTTTCCTCCAAAGGAAATGACAACTTAGTTCTTTAAAAAGACACCAAGTGGATCTGGGGAGATGACTCAGTGGTTAGAGCCTTTGCCTCATAGGCTGAGTTCAGATTCCTAGAGCCTTAATAAAACTACCAGGAATATATGACTGTGGCCTGCAACTCTGGCCTTGGAAGGCAGAGTCTAGGAAACACCAGAGCAAAGCAATAAGAAGATAGGATAATCCAAGGTGATTTCCAATGTAACCCTTGTGACTCTATAGGCACACACACTCAAGTGCCCTCTTGTATGAGCACACACACACACACACACACACACACACACACACACACACACACATTCACACAGAGATACAGATATATGTACACAAAAATAAAATACAAAGGGAAACAACATGTTTTTAGAGTATTCTATCTTTAGGTTAGGTGATAATAAAAAAAAACTACTGGTTTAAAGTAATGTTTCTTTAGAAAGAATTCAGGAAATATAAACAGTAGTCTAAAAACAGAAAGAGACTCAACTAAAATTGAATATTTAAAACAGTTATTTTAATCACGAATGATCTAAATAACTGATGCCCAAAAGAAATTAGGAAACATTTGGGTTGAGAAAGGGGCAGTAGTTAAGACTTTAAAAAATAAACTATACACACAAAATTTAGTCTTTCAGGCTTTTTAAACTTTTAAAAAAATTTTTTTTTCAGCACTAGGGATTGAACCAGTTTGTCCAAAAAGTACTGTACCCTTGAATTACAACCCAAACCCCTAGCTTTCCAAACTGTTGATGGCAACTGCTGCTGGATATTGCTAATAATATCATACTGGCAACATAACAAAGATTTATGAAATGTTGTCACAACAGTTTTGCATAACGTTTTTTGTTATACTAATAATTAGTGTTTATTGCAAAACGGAAAACAAAGAACAGAATAAAGATAGATCAGAAATAGAAAAACATTTGTAATCTCCACTGGATAGGAACTATGCATATTTTATATAAGTATATATATATAAAACTTCTCATACTATACATATTTTTATATGTGTGTGTGTGCTGTGACAGAATGGGGATGGGATGCTGCTAGTGTAGTACACTTGCCTGGCATGTGTAAGACTTGGGGTTTGATTTATTTGCCAGCACTGAGAATAATATCAAAAATTGAAGTAAACACATAAATGATTAGAGAGTAAAAGAGATTTTGAGATGTGAGGCTATATTTGAAAGAGCAAAAAATTAAAAGAAGGTCAAAGTAAGAAATGATTGCTCTCTGTTAGCTGTAAAGAGGAGATTGTACTCTGAAGAATAATTGATAGAGTCCTGTTTCCTTCCATGATTATTAGCATAGAAGAAAAAAATCCAAGAACTTCACTAATGATTGAGAAGAAATTTTGACTCCATTAGTAGAAGAGAAAGATATTTCCATTTCTTGATTGTGCTATTATTTATAAGTCAAAGAGCTTATATAGGATCAAGGGCTGGTAAGCTGGTTCAGCAGATAAAGGAGCTTGCAATAAAAGCCTGATAACCTGGCTTTGATTCCTGAAGCCCTCATCGTGAAAGAAAAGTAACACCCTCAATTTATCCTCTGACCTCTTCACATGTGTTGCATTTTTACAAACTGGCACACACACAATAAATAAAAAGATCAGTTTGTATGGGGTATGTATTTATACAAGAAGGATGATTTTAGAGCATTTATATAAATACTTCATGACTTCACTACATTTTGGTCTGCTGAAGACCTATAATTATTTTCTTAAGATTATCTTGAGGTATTTCAAGGTTATCTGAAGTATCTGTGAGGACCTGTGTCCTAGTACTTCAAGTCTGAAAAGTGCTGTTTCTCATTCCTCTGACTTGACTCTATCCCTTTGAAAATACCAGAGATTTGAAGCCACAAGGAACGAAGTAGGGAGATTTACAACCTAAGATGTGACCTAATATGAACCTCAAACTAAAATGAGTGCAAAAATAAAAAAGGAAAATTAAAATTCAGCTTCTTCAATGTTCTCTCGGTGTTTTAAATATTTAGTAGTTACTTGGACTTTTTGAGTATGGAAGCAAACAATCATGGAAGCAAAGAATCATGCAATATTTCCATCATCCTAAAGAGTTCTACTTCAGAGTGTTGCTTTAAATACCATGCTGTAAGATTTCTATACTTTCAAAATTTTATCTGGCAATACAAAGACTAGTTTTTAGAGATTCAAAGATTTTCAACCCAGATAAATTGCAATAATAAGCAATAAATAGCAACAGCAACATGTATTTTTTCACCTGTTGTCCCATTTTTATGTTTGATATGTGTATATAATGTACACATGTGTCTGAGAAGGTACATGTGTTTGCCTGTGCCTATGGAGTCCCAAAGTTGATATCAGAAATTGTTTTTAATCTCCCTTTCACTTTATTGCTTTTGACACGGTGTCTCTGATCAGAGTCAGAGCCTGTTGTCCCGACAAGCTTGTCCTGGGAATTCCCAGTCTCTTACTTCTAAGGCTGGAATTATAAACATACCACCATACCCAACTGACATTGATTTGAGAATGGAGATCCAAACTTTGCCTTTTATACTTATACAGCAATCTCTTTTTACCACTGAACCATCTCTCCAGTTGTCCTCATCTTTATTTTTTATTAAATATAATTTTATACTTTAACACCTTCATATATGAATACAACGAATTTATGTGTCTTTTAACCCCTTGCTTTCCAATTCCATACCCCCTTCTGTCCCTTCACACTTTCCACTTTCCAGGCAGTTGGTTTCATAAGGGATGCCTGTACTGACAAGTGTATGAGTACTTATTGGAGCAGAGTGACTTATCAGTGGGTAAATCGTTAAGAAAAGCAGTTCCCTTTTTCCTGGCATTATCCCTCAACAGTGGTCAGGGAGATGCAGTATCTCTTGACATCTTCTCCTTTCCATGGTGAAATGCTGATAGGCCACATATTCTTTAGGTTTTGAAGAAGTAGACATTGCTTCAGTGACCTCTTACTAGTACCTCTTCCACAAGGTTCCCTAAACCTTGGCACACAATGTGCTATTGGGGTCCTGTTTAGGATTGAGCGGTCCATAGTCACTTATTCTATACACTTTGATCAGTTGCAGTTCTCTTCATTAAGCATCTTCCATTGCAAAAGGAGCCCTTTTGTCAAATTCTGGGAACTTCTCAAATCTGTTGATACAATGAAAAGTGACAGTTTGCTGTCAAGTACTTATAGTGAAACCTTGGTATTTTGTCCACATCCAGGGCTATGGTCTTCCCTTTCACAGGTCCTTGGCTTTCAGTACCAGGTGTGTGTTTTCTGTCATAGTTGTGGAAATCTTGACAATTTACCTTAAAAAAGTAACACAAAATTTGGCATCATATTTGTGATTGGCATAGGAATACTCTATTCTAGTTTCCTGACTTTTCTCTTATAAGAACTATTTTTTTTTCTTTCTATGATTTCTATTCATCATAGGAAACCATGGTCCAGAAATAATTAATTGAATTAACTATAGAATTAAGCTGTTGATAAATTTTATTATTGCATGCCATTCTGACAAATGTAATAAAGTCTCATGCACCTTGGTGCACTGGACTAGGAAATTAATCATCCTTTTGTCCAGTGTCCAAGCTTACTAGTTACTTAATAACCAACTGGGTTATCAGATTGACTCTCACAGTATCTCCAGTAGCGCAGTGGTCATGATCAGTAACTTATTTTGTTTAATAATTACCTAAAAGTGCAAGACTTATGACTGGCAATTTCATGTATCAAAGGGAAGTGACAAAAGGCTTCCTTTAAGCTAGAAGGGCGATGTTCTTTTTTTTCCTCTTTCTCCCATTTTATCTTTTTTCCTAATCATATAAGCTCAGTAGGGATTCCCATCCTCTCCCTCCTTCCTCCCCCCACCTCCCCAGTCATCCCCCCTTGTACTCTGCCCCCTCTCTTCTTCCTTTTACCCCCCTCCCTCCTTTCCATCTCTGAGTGCCTCCCTCTTCCTCCCTTCCATCCCCTGGAGTATCCTTTTGTGTGAATGCAAAACCTCCCTCTGAGTCCTCCACCCTAGTGAGGGGTCAGGACTCAGGGGCATAGCCCAAAGGAGCTCCTTCTTGGGCTCCCCGTTAGTATGGGAACTCTATTATGACTGTTAATCCCTTGCCTCTAAGGATCCTAGTGCCTGGAGCCTTCTCCCCTGTGATCCAGGCTAGAATTTGGGGGGATCGTTGATATGTCAGCCCTTGTGCAGGTCAGGCAAAATTCAATTCTGGATGCTGTAGCCCTAACTTCTGTGGAAAATATTGCATATTGTTGGTGCTCCCCATTTTTTAGGCACTTAAAATCTTGCCACCCCCTCTTCCACAAGGTTCCCTGAGCTTTAGGATGGGGAGACATTTGGTTGGTCTGGTTCCAGGTGATTAATGTAGGGTCTTTGTATTTCTGAATTATGACTTGTTGTTTTCAGTTTTGCTTTTCCTGCACCATCCTTGGCTGCATCCTGATTGGTATGGAAGGTCACCTCCTAACCAAAGATAAAAGACTGTTTAAATGAAGATCTTAATATAAGAGGAGACCCAAAGGTAGATGGAAGAATAGGATTAATACACAGCATACACAGCAATGTGTGTGTGTGTGTGTGTGTGTGTGTGTGTGTGTGTGTGTGTGTGTGTGAGGGATAGTCAGTGTTCCATTTGATGAATGGCTACCATCTATCTGTCAGTCCCTATAGCCTCCCTGATTGGTGAGATCAAACCTGTTCAGTTCCAAGTGACCAGGAAGGGAAGTGAGAGTGAGCTTCACCAGATGTCTCCCTATTAACATGCAATACTTGAAGGTGACCTAATTTTTCTACTGAAGCATGATCCTTTATCTCCTTTTTTGGGGGGGCTCCCTTCCTCTTCCCTCAAGTTTTTAATCCTTTGTGATTACAGTAGGTATTACAGAGATTTACCTTCAAATATGCCATTAAATGGTTTTGGAACTAGGATCCACTTATTAGGAAGTACATATAGTGTCTAACTTTCTGTGTCTGGGATACTTCACTCAATATAGTTTTTTCTAATTCCACCCATTTCCCAGCAAATTTCATTAATTCATCTTTTTGATGGCTGAATAATTATTCCATTGTATAAATGTTCCACATTTTCACTATCCATTCATCAACAGTTGGCCATTTGGGTGGATTCCATAACTTTGCTATTGTACATGGTGCTGCAATGAACATGGTTGTGCTGCTGTCACTGTAGTGAATTTCTGCATTATGTGGGATTATTCCCAGAAGTGGTATAGCAGGATCATATGTCATTTCAGTCTTTAACTTTTTTTAGAAATCACAATACTGCCCACCAGAGTGATTGTATAATGCTGTAGAATTCATTCCCGCCAGCAATGTATGAGAGTTCACTTCTCTCCACATCCTCTCCAGCATTTGCTTTGTTTGTATTGTGGATTTTTGCTATCCTGACCAGGGTGAGATGATATCCCAGGGAAGTTTTAATTTGCATTTCCCTGATGGCTAAGGATGTGGAGCATCTTGTAAGATATTTGTTAGACATTTCAACTTTTCATCCCTGGAAAAGTTTCTTTTGAGTTCTGAGCACCATTTTCTATTTGGGCTATTTATCTTCTTGGTGTTGTTTTTTAAGATCTTTGTGCACTTTGGATAATAGAGCTCTACCAGATATGTGGTTAGTAAAGATTTTCTCCCATTCTGTGGGTTACCTTTTTGCATGGTTTACAATCTGTTTATCTGAACAAAAGTTCTTTAATTTCATGAGATCCATTTTGTTTAGGAATGGTTGGCCTAGGCTAATCAGCTCAAGGGAGTTCCCTACCCTTTCAACTAGGGTTTTTATAGTCTCTGGTCTAGTATTAAGGTCCTTCATCCATTTGGAATTAATTTTTGTGTATGATGACAAGTACAGTTCCAGTTTCAATCTTCTGCATGCTGATCCAGTTTTGCCAGTGCCATTTGTTGAAGATGCTGTTCTTTTTCCATTTCATTTTTTGGGATCTTGTCAAAGAGCAAATGACTGTAATTGTGTGCACCTATATCTGGGTCTTCAACTCTCATCCATTGATCTACATGTCTATTTTGTAGCCAGTACCACGCTGTTTTCATTACTATGGATTTGTAGTGTAGATTAAGGTTTGGTAAGTTTTCTTTTTTAAGTATACTTTATCTGGTTTTGATATTGGTATGATATTAGCTTTGTTGAAAAAATTTGAAAGTGTTCCTTCTTTTGCCGTTTATGGAATGTTATAAGGACTATTGGTGTGGTCTGATAGAATTCTATGCTGAATCCGTCTGGTCCAGGACATTTTTTGGTGGGAAGATTTGAGATTACTTCATTGACTTCCTCATTTGTTATAGGAGTATTTAACTAATTCAAAACTTCCTGATTCAATTTAGGTAAGTTGTGCTTACTCAGGAATTCATCCACTTATTTTGTGTTACCTCTAGCAGTGTTTTTGTTACTCAGGATTTTTCTGCTATCCTGGGCCTTTTGTGCTTTCATATGAATTGTGAGACTTTTTGGTCAATTTCTTTAATTGCTTTGGGATTTTTATTGATATAGCATTGAATATGTGTATTGTTTTGGTAGGATGGTCATTTTTATGATGTTGATTCTGCCGATCCAGAAGCCTAGGAGGTTTTTCCACCTTCTGGTGGAATTTCTGTAATTTCTTTCTTCAGAGTTTTGAAGTTTTCATTATAAAGGTCTTTTACCTCTTTGGTTAGATTTATACCAAGGTATTTCATTTTTTAGGGTCTATAGTAAATGGAATTGTTTCTCTTAGGACTTTTTCACTTTTTTCATCCTCCGTGTATAGGAAGGCCACTAATTTTTGCACATTTATTTTGTAACCTGACACTCTGCTAAATGTATATATATACTTGTTTCAGAAGTTTCCTGGATTTTTTTAGGATCACTCAGGTATAATATCATGTCATCTGCAAATAGAGATATCTTGACTTCTTACTTTCTGATTTGAATGCCTTTTATCTCCCTCTCTTGTTTTATGGTTCTAGCTAAGATTTCAAGTACAATATTGTGTAGAAGTGGTAAGAGTGGACAGCCTTGTCTAGGTTCTGATCAAAGCAATAATGCTTAGAGTTTTTCCCCTTTGGATATAATCCTTGCTATTGGTTTGTTGTATACAGCTTTTATTATGTTGATAAAGGTTCCTTCCATTCCAACTGTCTCTAGGGTTTTGATCATAAAAGCTGTTGGATCTTGTCAAAGACTTTTTCTGCATCTATCAAGAGTAACATGTGGTCTTGTACTTTGAATTAGTTTATATGATGGATTACATTTATTGATTTGTATATGTTGAACCAATCTTGTGTGTCTGGGAAAGTCTACTTGATCACAGTTGTCATAGTTAAGCACAAGTGTCAACTTGACTCTTGAGGGTTTGGGCTTTGGGCAAAGTTGTAGAGAGCTGATGGTTGAGTTAAGCCCAGAGCAAACCTGAAAGAGATTGTCTTGGTGATGGGGAAGACCCAGCCTAGGTTGTTGGGATTAGGCCCTGGATAAATCACAGAGAGCTGGTTGAGAGAGTTGGCATCCTTCCGTAGTAGACTTGGCCAGACATGCTGGTCTGGCAAGTAAGGATTGTCCATCTCTCAGCCGTTATGCAGTGATGATGTGGTTAGTCCCCTCAGCCCTGGTGTTGGTGCGTGCTCTCCCATCAAGCTGGACTGAGAACTGTAACCAGGAATCATAAGAGAATAAACCCTTGTTCCCTGTTTGATGGTCGTTTATCAGCAACCATGCAGGCGGACTGCAACAACAGTGAATGATCTTTTTGTTGTGTTTTTGAATGCAATTAGCTAAGATTGAGAATCTTTGCATCTGTGTTCATAAAGAGATTGGCCTATAGTTGTCTTTTATAAGTGTATCTTTATTAGGTTTGGGGATTAGTATGATATTAGCTTTGTTGAAAGAATTTGGAAGTGATCCTTCTTTTGCTGTTTTATGGAACATTATAAGGACTATTGGTGTTGTTATTTAAATGTCTGGTAGAATTTTGTGCTGAATCCATCTGGTCCAGGACATGTTTTGGTGGGAAGATTCAAAATTACTTCATCAATTTCCTCATTTGTTATGGAAATATTTAAATAATTCAAAATTTCCTGATTCAATTAGGTAAGCACTCAGGAATTCATCCACTTATTTTGTGTTACCAAATTTCATGGAGTATAAGTTTTTAAAATATGACTTTATTTCTCTAAATTTCTTGGTATCAGTTGTGATAAGTCCATTTTCATTTCTAATTTTGTTAATTTGGGTTTCCTCTCTCCTGATTTTGGTTCATTTCACTAGGGGTGTATCAATCTTATTAAGTTTTTCAAAGAACTAGCTTTTTGACTGGTTAATTATTTGTATCATTTTCCTTATCTCAATTTTGACATTTCTACCCTGATTTTGCTAATCTCCTCTCTTCTACTGCTTTTGGGATTGGATTGTTCTAGTGTCTCTAAAGCTTTAAGCTGCATTGTTAAGTTATTTACTTGTGATATTTCCAATTTTTATATAGGCATTAAGAGCTATTAACTTTTAGGACAGCTTTCATTGTGTCCCAGAGATTTTGATATGTTGTATTTTTATTATTGTTTGCTTCTAGAAAATCTTGAATTTCCATTTTGATTTCTTTTTTAAAATTTTTTATTATTATTTTTTATTCAATTGTGTGTATATGTGTGTGTTCACATGTGTATGTATGTGTGTATGTGTGTGTACAACCACGGACGAATTCGGGAACCACCATGGACGCCTCCACCTCCTCCTTGTTTACTCTGCCCCGAGATTCACAGGTTCTGCCCCACCAGGACCAGAAACGCAGGCCGCCCCGGCTTCCGCCAGTCATCTATAAGTGGGGTCTAGAATCCAAACTCAGGACCTTCCACCTGCAAGGCAGAGGCTTAACCCCTGAGCTACCTCTCCAGCCCCTCCTTTTTGATTTCTTTCTGAACCCATTTCTCATTCAGAATCATAGTGTTTAGTTTCCAAGAGTTAGTGTATTTTCTGCTGTTTGTTGTGTTGTGGATGTCAAGTTTTAGAGCATGGTGGTCTGACTGGATACAGGCTATAATTTCAACTTTCCTGTGTATGTGGAAATTCATTTTGTGACCCAATATGTTGTCTATTTTGAAGAAAGTTTTGTGGGTTGCTGAGAATAATTCCTTGGTGCTTGGATAGAAGGTTCAATATAGATCTGTAAGGTTCATTTTAGTAAGGGTTGATTTAGTTCCAATGTGTCTCTGTTAAGTTTTGGCTTGTTGATCTATTATTTGTTGAGAGGTCAGTATTGCAATCCCCAAGTATTAATGTTTTGGGATTGATTTCTTGTTTTAGACATTGTAGCATTTGCTTAATGAATGTGGAAGAGCCAATATTAGGTGCGTATACATTTATTATTGTAAAGTCTTATGGTGAATTGTTCCTGTGACTAAAATGTAGTATCGCTCTGCATCTCTTATGATTTTTTTGGTTTGAAGTCCACTTTGTCAGAAACCATAATTGATATCCCTGTTTTTTTCTCCAGTTCCACTAGCTTGAAGAATTTTTGACCACCTTTTACTTTTAGAATGTGCCTATCTTTTGTAGTGAGATGTGTTTCCTGAAGACAGTAGGTGGATGAGTTTTGATTTCTAATTCATGGTTTTTTTTTTCACTGAAATAGGATTTATTCCAAGTATGCAAACTTGATACAGCATCTCAAAAATCTACCAAATAAATTAATTACAACAGGCTAAAAAAAGAAATCACAAGACTATAGAAAAGCATGTGCCAAAATTAAGTCTTCACTTACAATAAAAAGAAAACTCTCTGAAAATTAGAAATAGAGAACTTCCTAAACTTTGATAAATAGCATCTACAAAAAAAACCCTATGGCTAACATTATACTCCCTGGCTTAGAAGATGTCTTGATAAGACTAGGAACAAAGCTCTCCTTGTTCACAATTCCTTGTTAACATCATACTGGAAGTCCTAGGGAACTATGTAGCAAGTCAAAAAATAAAAGTAAAAGTATACAGATCGAGAAGGGAGAAAAAAAATGCCTTTGCCCACAAATGACATGATTATCTGCCCAGAAAATCTGAAAGGAGAACAGTAAAACTGTTCTGAAACTTGTAAGCAATTAAAGAAAAGTTGTAAGATATAAGATTAATATACAACTTGTCTTGTACTATACTAGCAATAAATATCTGAAGTTTAAAATAAAACATAATATTACTCATATTAGTACCCCCCAATGAAATGATAAATGATAAAATGATAAAAAAACAAAATGTGTATGAGATCTGTAGGGAAAATATACATGAGAAAATCTGCAAATCTCAGATGAAACAAATAAAAAAAGGAGGTAAATAGATTTCTACCTTTATAGACAGTCTCAACATTGTCAAGATGTTCATTCTTTGCAAATCAATCTAATTCATGTTTTTAACTTGTGTCTTTTGATTGGTGAGCTATTTCCACTGACATTTAGTGTTATAATGGAGAAATTACTTTTAATTCCTGACATTTTTTGTATTTAGTGGCTTTCATAAGTATTATTTAGCTTGTTGATTGTGATGGCATTATACATCTCTTTCTGTCCTCCTGGATATGCTTCTTCTTTTCTTCAAGCTTGAGAATCTCTTCTAGTATTTTTTGAAGACCTAGTTTGGTGGTCATGTAAATCTTCAAGTTATCTTTATGGATGAAAATCTTTCACCCTCTATCATGATTCATAGTTTTGATGGGTATATCAGCCTGGGTTGACATTTGTGCTCATTCAATACTTGGAGTACGTCTCTCCAAGGTCTTCTGGGTTTTGCTGTTTCCATTGAAAAATCATTTGTTATTTTAATGTTTACTTTTAAAATGACTTTTTTTTTCTCATGAAACTCTCAGCACATTCGCTTTGTCTTGTATGTTTAATGTTTTGACTATTATTTGTCATGGTAAGTTTCCCTGTTTGGGGTGCGGAATGCCTCTTGTATTTGGATGAGCCTCTCTTTCTTTAGATATGAAAAGTTTTGCTTTATGATAATTTGAAAATTTTCCTTGGGTATGGTATTTTGGGATTCTTGTTCTGATATTCCAAGGTATTCCATAACTCTTGAATATTCCTCTCAAATATCTTTTTGGCTTTAACAACCTCTGATAAGACTATTGAGTTCTGTGTTGAAGATAGCTTGTCTTTTAGTTTGAGTTTAAACTCTGCTTGACATTGTTTTAACTGTTCTATGCCTATTTTTGTTTCTTCAACTGCTTTTCTCCATCATTTCCAAATGCTTGTTGTGGTCCTGTTCAAAGTTATTGATGATGGTATTTAACTCCTCCCAGATTACCTCTTTCATTGTTTTGATCATAGTAAAGATCAGTCTTTGAAAATCATTATCTTGATATGGCTTTCTTAGCTATGAGTTGTTCTGGTTGAATTCCATCATTATGGGGTTGATTCTTTTTGTAGGAGATTTGTTGTCTTGGCTTTTGTTTGTAATGTGTTTGTGCTGTGACCTGGGCATTTTTTGTTTTATCTCTTATGTCCTTCTTTTGTTTTTGTGTGTGTTTGGCTGAACTTAATTAGATCGTATTACTACACTTGAGCAGTTATTGCTAGTGTTTGACTTAGAGTTGGGTATGCCTGTCTGATGTTGATATTATTTTCTAGATAAGGGTATTGGACTGTTAGTACATCAATTAAGGTGGGTTTAGTGGGCAGAGATTGAAAATTAGTATGGTAGTTCACTTTTTAGGTTTCCTTCCTTAGTGACATGGAGGGTGAATGGTATAGTCTCTGAAGTTGTACGGGTTTTTCAATGACTATATGGAAATGTTAAATTTCAGTGACAAATAATTGAGAAGAAAAGGATGGTAAATAGATTTTACTTATCTTAGAGCTGGATGTAAAGATTCTCTCCTGAATGATGGGATGATTTTAGAAGACCTCAGATGAATGATGTTGGTCCCTTAGCCCTTTGCTTGGTTTTTCTCTGGGCTCTGTTGAATTCTGAGAAGCAGGGATTCTGCCTGGGGACTGGGACAGAAAGGCAGAGTGGCTGGTGGGTGCACAGAGGGCCTTCGGCCTGGGGCATGGTCTAGGGCCCATACCTGAAGAGCAGAGAGTTCATTCTGTGCCTGGTCCAGGGCAGAAGTCAGAGTGGCTAGTGGGGTGAGCATATGACTAAGGACAATGTACTGAACGTTTCACTGGAAGAAATGCAATGTTATGCTGAGGTTTAATGATCTCTTGCAAGAACTAATAGAAGAAACACATGGGTCTTAGTACTATCCTTGATTGTAAGATTGAACCAGAGGTCGTGGTACCTCACCCTATCGACAGGATTGATTTCAGTTTTCCATTTTGTCTGAGCCTTACTTTCTTCAATTATAAAGTAGAAACATTTTACAAGCTCCCAATGAGAGATGAAAAAAAGGTTATTACAAAATGTGCCAAAGGAGAATCCCAATCAGTGCCAGCAAGTTTCTTTTCTCAGTGTCTTACTACAAAGAGTCGTCTTGTAACACCAGAATGACTTTTAGTTCTAAGTGATACCATTATCATCTGATTCAGCTGAGATAATTAGTTTAGCCTTTGAAAGTTTCATAAGGTCTTAGATTAGAAAAGACCTTAAATAGAAGGTAGTTAATAATTTCACCCAAAGACACACAATCTTATGGATTATAGATAAATACTTCTGATACATAACATTTCTTATATTTTAATAACTAGAAATGTCCAACCTAAAGCCATTAAACTTTTATAGTTTAAATCTCTACATGTGAAGACTTCCCCCATTTCTTTTGTGTTTTATGTGGTTTTTGTTTTAACATTCTTCTTCATCCTCCTACTTTTAGGGTAAAAATCTGTTATTTTCATTTAATTTATGAAAAAAATTCCCATGTTTTCAAAACTCTAAATTCTAACAATGATATACAAATTAATCTGGTCACACAATGAAGTGAAGTAGAAAAGGACCTTTTACATATGCCATTCAAAAAATAAGTGTATGGACTGAAAATAATGTTATACTCTACTTTAGCCAGGTGGACAAAAATGAAGTTGGAAAGCATCCCCTTTTATGCTTCTACAAATTTGTATCATACATGGATGTGTTAGAAGATGAATTAGGAGGAATTAGAATACTGAGGAGTCTATGTTGGCATTCAGCAGCTTACAGATCCTGGCATTCCAGATTATTCAACTGTGTACAAGAGGATGTGAATAGGCTACAGGATGTACTTAGAGATTAGTAAAGAAAATATTTGATCAATTGAAACAGAAACCTTATTTGGATCATATTTAAATGTATTACTGGCTTAGATACAGCCATTCACTATTGAGTTGGGTTCCCATTGGCTTATACAGAAATCCAATGTAATAAGTCCCCTTAGCCTAATTCTTTGCTTCCCTGACCAAAATGAATAGATCTCATTCTTTTAAGCTTATATATACAATGAGTTTATGTGTCTTCATACCCTGATACCCATGCCCACCAAAAATTTGGCAATTAATTTTTGACCATGAAAAAACAAAAAGATTTCACCTTTACAAAAAAAAATGATATGTCTAGCTAAAAAATCAAGAAAATAAAAAGAACATTGTTGTAAGTTCTGAATTACAGTATTGTGATGGTACTTATTTTCCACTTAACATCTAGGGCATTTCATCTCCAGGCACCCCTATGGGGATAAAGTAGATTTAGGTTCAGCTCTAAGAGTGTCTGTGAGGATTTTTGATGATCTTTATTGATGTAGGGAGACCCATATTAATCCCTGCACTGCCTAATACCAATTGACTGAATTATATATAGTGGGGAAAGCCAGATGAGTACTAGGAAGTATGCACATGCACATGCTAATTCATCACTCTGTGCTTTTGAATGTGAATGCCATGTGACTCCTTCTCTACTACTATGACTTCCCTGACATGGTGGACTACAATGTGGAAATGAGACAAATAATCCCTCTCTCCTTTAATTTGCTTTTATCAAGCAAGGAAAAGATGAGTACTATTCAATCCACATGTGGTAAATGAAACATCTTTATAAATTTTCAGTATCTACAGACTAGTATTTTTTGGAAAAAGCAGTAAGTAAATATGAATTATAAGTGCAATATAGCATTTTGTTCATACCTGATATGTGCATATCTGGCATTGGTATATACTAAGCATACCTATTTTTTATGAAATTATTTTAATCTGAAGATAACAGAAGTTTCTGTTTTGAAGTTATTTTTCATTTATTTCTAAAGCAGATTGTATTTAGGTATAAACTGACTGGCTTACTGTGAGTGAAAGGCCAAGCTATGGTACTTTCCTCCTTTGCAGTATCCATTTCTTTTCAGTTGTCTTTCTTGCCAACTTTCTGACAGCATTTTTATACTTGCATTGCAGGTCCCTCTTCTATATTTACTTTGGAAACTCTTTATCCCATTCAGAGTTGCCGTATTTAATTTGTGATAGAAAATATCTGTGCTTAAGCCATGGTCTTTTTTTAAAAGCTTGAACTTACATGCTTTCTCATTATCTGTTATGTTTGTTCAATATTCACTGAACACTTTTCTGCAGTACTGTTTCCTTTCAAAGGCCAAAGTTATTTCTTACCTGGAACTTCATGCAAATTCTTTTTTCTCCATTTTTTTGCCATCTTCTTAGAAGTACTTATTATCTCTGTTCCCTCTCAAACTTGGAAATGTACTTGACCTTTGAATATCATTGACAGATATGCATTTTTCTTTTTTCTATATATTGCAATATATTTATATATTGCAATGTATTTAGAGTAATAAAATATGTCAAATGATGCATTGCTAGTACAATCTCAATTCGTCTGTTGAAAGAGTGAAATATTTGGGGCTGGAGAGATGGTTCAGGGGTTAATGCTGTGCTTCACAAAGAGAAGGTATTGAGTTCAGATCCTAGGTCCCATGTGAAAATTCCAGGCAGAAATGGAGGCGGCTTACACTTCTGGCTGCGATGAGAGGGAAATCCCAGAATGAAGCCAGAAGGAAGTAGAAGCAATACAAGATGATTCCCAAAGTCATCCTTGTTCCTCCACAGGAGCATACAGTGCCTTCTGATACACACACACACACACACACATACACACACACACACACACACTATAAATATTTTCTTAAAAATTGAAAAATTAAAAAAAGAGTGAAATATTTAAAACTTCTCCTGGAGTATGGATGGGTCACTCTAAATACAGTCTCTTCAGATATAAAAGTTGCATGTATTAGTAGAAACTGTTTATAATGAGTAAGAAATTTTAATTACAAGATTTGCTAAGGTACAAGATTTGCATTGCAGGTGCCTATATGTTAAACGCATATTCTGGCTCTGGAAGTTTAGTGCTAAAGTAATCCCAGGGAGCAGCTCATCTTGAAGGGAGTGATCACTGTCCTCAGGAACTCACCAGTGTCTCCTGAGAAATGTCAGGACTATGAGTCCTCATTAACAGATCACCCCTGTGCACTGAGTTCCCATGTGTCTCTCCAGAGCCAGTCAGCACCCACCACCCAGAGAACCTCAAAACTTGAATTGTGGAACGAAGGGACCTTGCCCACGTCTCTCTTTACCCCTGCAGTTTCTAAATCTGTCAAATCTAGCACAAAGACAAAAGAACTCACTTGGACTGTAAATTTCAATGCTTAAAAATTCTCTGCCCAAACTATAAATCTTCCCATGACTTTTTTTCATGAACAAAATGTAGAGTCACATTTGGATGAAAAACAGTCTGAAAAGGTAATTTTACTTGAGTTTCTTCCTAAATCCAGTTTATTCAATAGTGATGTTTCATCATTTCAACCTTAAACCCCCACTGAACATCTTTTCTCATTCTGATGTTTAATTCAATGTTGAAAATCTTAAAATAAATGAATACTGGTTTTGAAATATTCATGTGTGTACAGACTTTTTGATTGAAGCAAAAAAAAAGTTTAATGAAATCAAACCTTCCAGACTTTAAATTGCAATTCAACTCACAGGAATACAAATGAGCTTAAAAATAATATTGCATATGTATAAAAAGTCAAATAAGGGAAGCATAACTCATCAGCTATGCCTCTCCTTAATTTAAGGTGTGATAAAAGAATTACTCTGTCATGGCTCATTAGCACTCTACTAAAATCCAAATCATGTTTCTCTCCCATTTTATGTAATATTTGATTCTCTCTGATTATAAGTTCTTATAAAATAGGCCACTGTGACTTTTACAAATGTGGGAAGAAGATTTGTTGCTGAGGATTGTTATTGGCAATGCGGAATTGACTTAGATAACCTATTTTAGAACTGCTAGGGTCATATAAACCACATTTATCACTGTAAATTCATGTAACGCATGTTTAACTTCATGGTTTTCCTAAGATTATTATCTCCTTTTACAGGTATCTGAGTACATACTCAGCTTATATTCTCCAGTTCTATCAATTCAGACTCCCAGCTTTGACTGTCTAAGAGTTTATTAAATTTAATATATCTTGTCTTAGCAATCTCATTGTGAATGTTGTCATGAACCCTATAAAGCTTTACATTGCTAGAGTAAGTAATTTGGCTACTGATTTAGGCTCCAAAGTATTTTCCTTCAAGTCAAAACGACCTCTAAATCATAATTGACTTTAAAAGCTTAGTGATCTATTGACATATACAAGTAATAATTACAAAATATAGCACTTAGAGTTGAAGCCTAAATCATATTTAGTAATAATAAGAATGGACTTGCGTACTGTAGCATTAGTCATTATAGTTTCTACTGTCAAGTATCTGCCAAGATAAATAAAGAGAAAAATGAGTTTGACTATGTGAATGCAGAAATGTCATCTTGGAGTGTCAGGCTTTTTAAAAAATGATTAAATACATGAGTGAATATTCCTACAATTTATATATTTATTTTTTATTAATAATATGGAACAGAGTATAGAACTGTAATGGATTTTATACAAAGTAATTTCACTAAATTTCATTTACATGACTGTGGGGAACGTGTCAACATTCCAGAATGTTATGTATTGTTCCACCTAGGTTCATTGACGAAATCTGAATGAAAATTTGAATAAATATTCCATATTTATCACTTTTGTAAGCTGTGTGATAAGCTAATGCTTTTTCATGCAGAATACTTATTAGGAAAATTTGCACACCACCACTAGATTGGCATGAAGAAGGAATAATAAATGTATCCTACTTCCAAAACTAGTGAAAAATGCTAAATAAGACAAGGAATGTAAAACAGTGTTGAAATTTTAATGTGACATTTAAAATGAAAATTAAATTTTGTCTTACCTGCCATCATCATCATCTTTATACTCAAGGAAGGTTGATTTTATTTATCATTATTTATTTTAATTATATTAACAGTTGCTAGCTTATATATGAATTTGATTTTTGTATCTACTTTTCTGAGATATTTACTGGAGCATGCTGATTAAATTTTGCTGTAGCCTACTTATAAGACTCAGAAATGGTAGAATCTTAATATAGTTTTAAATTTTTACATAGCCTGATGCTCTTCTAATATTGTAGTTCTAATAGTGTGCAGTTTTCAAACTGCTTTTTTGCTTGGTTATGTTGGCAAACTTTACGTTGACAATAAGATAGCATCATAAAGCAAGATATATTAGTTTCTCTTTTGATTTCTACACCAATCTTTGCATGAAGAACGGAGTACCTCTTATAGCGATGAAAAATGTTTTAAGCTTAAAGATATTATTTGGAGTTTAAATGATTAAATGAAAAAAAATATGGCCCAAGTTTTCTTAGAGAAAGAGCCAATTGCAAAATTTTGCTGCAACATCTATACAGATAAAGCACTGTATAACTAGGGATGGTATTTACTAGGTTTTGCATCACTAAATAAAAATATGATTTAATCATTTATCTTTCTTGCTTAGATGAAAAATGAATCAAGTATAACAAAATTTATACTTTCTGCTATCTTCCAATCAATTTGACTTGATGTAGAATAAAGTATTTGAGTAACTAATTAGATCTATGTCAAAATTCATACTATTTAACATTTTAAATACAAAGGTAGAAATACCATAGAATCTTTCAGTACCTCATTTAATATTTTTCAGTAAACATTGAATTCTTTCAATAGCATTACTTTTACAGATTAGTTATAAATAACTAATATGAAATGTGGAAAGAGGAAGGCATGTGGAAAAATCAGCTCCATGAGCAACATGTACTATAATGACAAATTAGACAAGTTTTGTTAACAGCGTTTAGTGTTGAGAAGTGATTCATTTTGGAGGCAGATCCAAATCTTTTCTTGATGCAAAGTATAGAGATAGAAATGACTTCAAACTTCTTAGACTGTGAAGGTGGGAATATAGATTTTCAGTTTCATCGGAATTGGAGATACATATTGGTGATTTGGACATGTTCAACTATGTGGCAACATTTACTTTGAGTTTTGTTTGGAATTTAGGATAGATTGCATGATGGACACACACACACACACACACACACACGTGTTTTGTCAGTCTTTAGAGATTATTGGAAATCATAAATAGAATCCAATTGTCATGACTAAATGGAATTCAAGAAATAATAAGCAGCCTCACGAACAACTATTTTTATATAATATTATTTCACCAAATAGACAGTTAAAGGATATAGATTCTGAAAAAGTTTTTATACTCTTTTAAATTTTCTACCATCAATACAGAGCCTTCTAATCCAAAATTATGTGTAATAAACATTAATGTGAATCAGCTCATAAAATAGTAGTAAGAATTTTGATACCATTTCCCACAACTCCAGATTTTATAAATACATTAATAGCATCATTTTTGACCTTAAATATTTTTTGGCTTTTATTTCCTTTCTTTCTGAACACACACACACACACACACACACACACACACACACACACACACACACTATGCTTCAGTCCACTGCAGCCAGAGTGGAAATGTACATAGGGTGAGTCCCCCAATTCACAGCCCTAACCTTCCTCCACCCTTACACTCTCTCAGAACCAGGACTTTCTGCAGAGCAAATAGCATTACAACAGAGAATAGTGGATTCTGTATACAATTATCAAAGGAAATGCATAGGTGATCTGGGAATCTTTACTGTCATAGTGTTTCTGTAGTTATTAAATGTTACATGATGATCATTGAACCCCAGAACTGAAAAGTATTAATCACTCACTGTGTAGTTCTAACTTTAATAATGTGCTCTCAAACAGTTTTTTTTCCCACTAGATACTCATAACTGTGAAGTAGGCAGGGCATATGTGGACCTCATTTACATGTTTCAAAAATTGAAATTTCAAAGTGATTTTGACCTAAGAGTGCTACATAGCACAGTGAGAACTAAAATCTTATAAGTCTCCCAACATGCAAGTACGTGTTATGCAACCCAAGTTCAAGGTTCCATACATGGGGTGTATTTGTGAAAGGGAATATGTTCACATGAAAGGGTTCATGTTCAATTTACCTCCTAACAAATGAACATAGAATGTAATGAAAATAATTAAAAGAAGTTGTTAGTGTTGACCATATATGAAATCCACTGGGAATGTATATCTGTGCTTCTCAAAGCTATCAGAGTACTTTGTTTACAAACACAAAAAAATTAATGGAAATTGCTTTATAGCAATTTCTTAAGATATGTTACACAACTATTTCTTAATGTGTTTTAACTTTTTTCTAAAATACTGGATTTCAAGATGAACTTACTATAACTTGTCCTACCCAGGTCACTGGGTATTTGGTGTCACTAATTTATTTATCCATAATGTGCTAAAGCTAGTTTCACACTTGACCTGCCCAATGTATTCAACAAAGATCTGCATCCATCAGAGGTTGAATTTGTGTAAAACTTGAAAATTCTTCTATGAAATGTGTTGTTATAACTTTGATAATCAGTTTATGCATTAGCTTTTGTAAAAAAAATTAGCTCCATGGTACTCAGTCTCATTTTAAGATTTTTTATTAGAAGTTTATTGTGACCGTTAGCTACCAGTATCAACTTAATTGGAATCAGGATCTCTGGGCACATGTAAAGAATTGCATGCTCAAATAAGCTCTGAGCAAGCCTGCAGATTGTCTGATTGATAAAGGAAAATCCAGTTCATAGATGGTGGGAATTTTCCTTGCGCAGTTAGACAGGATGGAGGGAAGTGATTCAGAGATTGACATTCATGGCTATACCCAGACCTGCTCTCTGTTAAGTGGGGTTTCTTTTCTTTCAGCAATTCTATGGATAAGATGTGGCCAGTTTCCATGTCTCCTTGTATGTGCTTTCCTGCTCAGCTGGACAAAGAAATGCAACCAGACAGACACTAGTGAACCAGAGCAAAATCTCTTTTTCTCCTCACAATGTTTGGTCATGATTTATCAAAAACATACCTTTGACAATTTCATATGTGTGCATATATATATATATATAATACAATAAATTTTAGTCATTTTCTTACTATATTGCTCTGTCTCACACCCTTCTTCTCCCACTGGAAACCTTATTTTTCCTAGCCAGGCTCATTCCTATCCATGTCTTTTTTGTAAGTATGTGATGTTCACCCTGAGTTAAGTAAAGATTTTCCATTTTAATATGTGTCAGGGAACTGGCTGGACCATGTGTGCTGTATCAGCCAACACACCTGTGTGGAAACAACCTCCCTTCCTATAACAGCAACATCCCCATAGGACCGAGGGGACCTTTTGTGCACCTCCTGCCTTCGTAATGAGATATTCACAACCCCAGTCTCACGTGACTTCATGTGTGCAATGGCCCTGTCTTTATCCAGAAGATACTGTTTGGGGTACTCCTCTCCTCCCTCTGGAACTTATATTTTTTCTGCCTTGTCTTGTGAGGATGGGGGTGAGACTTTCTTTTATGTAGATCAAGGCTTTAAATTTTCAGACATGTGAGCTTAACTTGGATGAAGTTTTATGAAGTCCCATAAAACAGAGACCACTAAACATTATATTTTGAGAGTATGTGAACAATAAATAAGAATTAATTGGAAGTAAAGAGAACTTTCCAATTGCAGCAGAAGGTCATATTCATTGAAAAAAAATGAGTAAAGAAGTTGGAATTATTGCCATGGATTGAAAGATGAGTTGTTCTCCACAGGTTTATATGTTTAAATCTTTAGTTGTTTGGAAAGGTCATGGCACCTTTGAGAGGTTGGGATTTACTGGAAGAAGGACCTTCAAGTGGATAGCTCCACCGTTTTCCAGAAGAGGTCTGCTCTTGCATTTGGCAGTTTTGTAGCTTATCTCCACGATGGACATGACCTAGACCCATTCCAGTTTGTTAGCCAGCCATGCCTTTTTCTGTCATGAAAGACTGTATCTCCCCTCTGGAACTGTAAGCTGAATAAATCTTTTTATCCCTTAAGTTATTTGAGCCCGAATGCTGTCTTACAACAACAGAGAAGAGTAACTGGTACAAGTATAATATTTTATTTAAATTTTAGAAAATAGATGTAGAACTTGGGAAACCGGTCAGTGGTTAGAGCCTTTGTTTGTAAGCAAAGAGCCCTGATTTCAGATCCCTAGATCCCATGTAAAAATGGATATGGAGGGTTGCCTGTTATTTCAGCATTGGAAAGCAAAACCTAGGAATCCCCATAGAGAGCTAATTGGACATACCAGTCCTGTGGTGAGCTCTTGGTTTTATTAGAGGCCCAGCTCACAACAGTAATGAGGGACAGTGATGGAGGATGATTCCTGATATCACCCTTTGACCTCCTCAGGCACACACGTCAGGTGTGTACTTTCGTACTCCCCAAAGACACATATACCTTTCCTCATTCAGTGCACAAACACAAGTGCATGCACCCCATACACACATATATCTGAAAACATAATCACAATACAGAGAGAGAGAGAATAGATTTACAGATGAACTGTATCCAGATCATATCATGAATTTTTGTTAGAAAAATTGCTGTCTATAAAGTAATGGTAAATAGTAATCGTAAATTGTAAATAGTAAATGGTAAAAATTAATAGCTTTGAAAAGCTATTAATAACAGTAATAAAAATAACAGTAATGGTCAACTTATTAAGATGGAAACAGTCTGTAGAACCTTGAACTTTAAAGAAGAGAAGCTTCTCAAATACTCACTGTGGAGTATGTGCTTGCGAGGAGGATGTGAAAATACTGAGCATTAAGAAGAAAAAGATTGAAAAGACACATGACAAATAAAAAGAAAACTTGGTTCTCTTCTGTTGCTGCTGAGTGTCAATCAGATGTGGATCCAGGCAGTCATGAAGAACGCCTTGATTTAAAGTTGTCAGTTTCAGAGTAAGAAAAGCTAGGTCATGTTCTCTCTGTCTCTCTGTCTCTCTCTTCTTTTACTCTAGTGATGGAGCAACTTCCTTTATTTCCATAACCTCAACTAAGGTAAACAATAAGTTCTAGCACAAAGATCACAATAAATAATGCTCTTGTTTGAAGTTTTATTTGGAATCTTTGAAGGAATTAGAAATCTTGAAGAAAATAGTATGAATGTCTGCTTCTTAAAGCCGCCATTAAGCCTTAGAAATAATTTTTCCTCCTAATTTTCTTAAACCACCGTATCTTAGCACATTTTTATGCAAAAAGATTAAAGAAATTAATAACCTGATTATCACTATAAAATAAAGGTGATAATAAGCATGCTCAAATCTAGATGGATTTGAAGTCTTAGGTACTTACATTTTGGAATTTTGGAACCACTGTCAAGTGGCTGAAATAACTGAAAAAAAATAGGAATAGTGCCAATTAGAGTGTTGGAAGGTACCCAGAATCCAGTCATTTAATGAACTGTTTAATATTGCAAAACATGTTATTGTGGTATACTTTATGTCAAAGTGCTAAATCTATTTGATCATTTGAAATAATATTTTCTCTCAACATTTTATAGAATGCTTGTATTTGAAAGATTCTTTTTAATGTGCCTGTTTTTGTGTTCTGTAAAACCTGAATTCATTAATTAGGATAACTAATTTTGAATAATATTTTCCTTCAGTTTGCCATACTTTCCAGTCTATCCTGTGCCTAAAATAAGAAGCAGCCTCAGATTCCACAGTAAGATTTATCACTATGTTTTCTAACTAAACTCTATTTTAAAATAGAATTTAAAACTTATTTACGAACAGTATAAATGTGTGAAATATCCAGGTTTAAAGACAGTTTTCTGTGACTTAAATATTTCAAATATTCAATTTCAAAGAAATTTAAACAATTTTTTTAAATTGGCATTTCAGTAGCAAAAGCAAAACACTTGAGTTTCATCAGTTTGTAATTTTTTATAACCTTTCTGTTACTTTTTGAAATTCTATAATAACTGAAATGGATTTTGATGTTTTGTGGTAGTAAGTTTTATAGAGAAATTTATATTGACTACCTTTTAATTTGTTCATTATAAGTATTAAGAGCTACCATTTTAATGTAGGCAAAGAGTATGAAAGTCAGAAAAATATCTTCAGAAAATATCTTCACCCACTGCCCCAGAGTAAATATATTGGAAACCTCTTCTTAAATGATTATTTCATATTTAAAAATATATTTGATATTTTCCTAACTATAAAAGGAGTTTAGTAACTCTCTTGATGTGGAAAATAAGCTTAAAGGTAGTAATGGCATATAGCATCAGGAAAATAAAGAGAATATACAATATATAAATATGGAAATACGATTTTTCTGAAACTTGTAATTTCTGCCTTGGAGCATGTACATCAGACTGAGCTACCTTATTCATTTGCTAGAGGTTAGGAAAAGGACTGACTCCTTATTGAAGTGTTTTATATAGGTAAAAGGAAGTTTTATTACTTGTAATTCATAATTATAGTCTAGGTATTGAATATAAAACATCATTCTTCATAAATTAAAACTTTCCCAATTTTACTTAGGAAAAATCAGATGCTGCTGAACATTCAATCAAAAAGTTAAAAAAAACCTTGGCTAGATTTATTGAATTTATTTACTCTTAATCTTGGCTGTTCTAAGAACTTTTTTCTCAATAGGTAATTTCGAAAAAAAAAAAAGCCAACTTTATTTACACTACCCCTTTCTTTAAAGTAGGAAAAGCAGTACATTTTGAAAGACATGATACAGTTGAAACATTATTACTATTCCTTGAGACACTGATGGATAGAGTAGGAATAAAAAAATAGGATTTGCACATTACTCAGAAAGTCTAACATTGAGAAGGCATACAGTATCTCTGTGCAAATGAAATCCAGACTCTGGATGTCCTCAAGTTGGAAAACTTTGGTGTTGCACTTGGCAATCATTCAGCCTCATTTCAGTTTTTTTTAATAGTCATCTTGGGAAGTGGTGATTTTTTCTTTTTTAAAAAAAATTATTGGTGCATAAAATAAATAATTTAGAAAGTCTTGTGCAAAAGCTGTGGGTTCTTAACTGAAAGCAGGTGTTGAACATACACATAACGGATACTTTCAAATTTGTGTTACATCTTAAGTTTTATGTCTCAGAAGTGTTGGATCTGTGACTTATGGATTGTCCAATTTAGAGGCAGAGTAATGCTTTGTACCCAGCAGTAACAGTAGAAGTGGTCCCCGTGGTCTATGCATGCCAAAGCCAATCAAACAGCTGGGTCCTAAGAGCCTTCTAAGAGCAAACTTGAAAAGCCTTATCAGCAAGACTGACAATTGCCTTTTACATTATCCTTGCAATGAACGTTACCCTGGGGTCTTGGTGGCAGCTTTTTCTTTATCTCCCTCCACACCAAACTCCCAGATGTACTCCTTAAGCAGAGGGTGTACGTAGAAATCATGCATGGCAAGCTTCCATAGAAACACCCAGAAATCGTAACGTTATCTGGTAGTTTAACTAAATATTAGCAATTTAGTGAAACTTCTGGACATGTAACTGAAAAGCCCTGTGGGGGGGGAACCCTTATATATCTGTTTTCATGTTTAAGTTTCAGAAGAATAAATTTAAATCTTTTCAATAGATGGTTCTGTCAAGTGAGATCCGTTGGTTGCTTCAATTCAAAGTGAGTGAACAAATGGAAATCACTGCGGCATGTCTCATTTTCCTAGTGGACAGGGATATGCACAGTGTGTCACATAACTTACCCTCCCTTGATGGTAATTGATTACACTATGAGTGAACTGGCAGAACACTTAAAGAAGATTGAGTGCATGCAGGGGCACCTGCTGATGTTATTTTTGGATCCACTCTGGTAGTGGTGTTTTTTTTTTTTTTCTTTTAATGTTTTTTTTTCCCCCTTGAGATTAATGTCGAATGGGTAGTTCCATCCTATTCAAACAAAAGCTTTGGAGAAAAGATAGATAGAATCATCTGTAACTTTTGATATACTTACTTGATAAGAATGCATACAGTAGACACTAGGATCCTTAGAAGCAAGGGATTAACAGCCACAATAGTGTCCCTATACTTAGGGGGAACACAAGAAAGAGTTCTAGGAAATGCCTCTCTCATCAGAGAGGAGAACCCAGAGGAAAGTTTGACATACACATTAAAGGATGCTCCAGGGATCGGGGGGGGGGGGTGAAAGGCACTGGAAGATAGGGAGGGAGGGGGGAAAGGAAGGAAAAAAAGGGGAGGGAGCAAGAGGGTCCAGGGAGGGGTGCAGGGAGGGAGGGGACCGGTGTACCTATTAAGTTTGTATGAGCGGAAATAAATAAATAAATGATAAAAAACAGAATGGATACAGTCAAAATCTATTCTTTACTGTAAGTTTACATGGTAAAAATGTGCATTCAACTAGTTCACAAGAAAAATTACTTTTGAGATATTTCTTAAATGGACAGTGGGATTTCCTAATACTGAAATACTTAATTATTTCCACTAGAACTTTTGAAATGAGATCATTTTGTAGCTAGACACCAAAACAATAAAATGCCAAGCTTCATTATTTTGTGTACCTGTTATATGAAATTATTTTTGTTATTGTTCATTTTGCTTGATTGAGACAATTTCAAATTCTGTATCCCAGGGTGACCTAAAACTCATTCTGCATTCCATGTTTATTGTATATTTGCAACAATCATCCTGTCTCAGCCATCTAAGTACTGAACATAACACAGATAGTCTATCACATAATCTTCAAATGTTTGCTTGACATAAAGTATGGAAACTCTTTTAAGAGGTCACACAATGTATTTTGAAGAAGTTATATAAATTTTAAAGATTTTAAGTTAATTTTATATAGAATTCCCAATATTCCAAACATGTAGTGTAAAAGCAAGATCCAATACAAACTGCTATTGGAACAATTTGGTTTCTATTGTCCTGCATCCATTTTTTCTTCTTTGTTTTTCATTGGCTGATTTTCTATCTCCTTCTTCCTGCTCCTCCTCTTTCCCTTTCTCTTCCTCCTACTCTGCTTCCTTTTCCTCTTCCTCTTCCTTCTCTTTTTCTTCCTTTTTTGTGTTCCCCTCTCTTCTCCCTTGAGGTATGTTTGGATTCTCCATCAAAGTAGTTCTCATACAGCTCCTCCCTTTTTCATATTTGTGTACTTATAAAAATTTCAGAATATTTCACTGTTTCCTTGACACAAACAATGCCCCACTGTAATCATATTAATTTTCTGACTATTTCTATCTACTCCAGCAAATTGGACTTTATTGAAGAAAAAAGGAAAATATATTTGATATTTTCCTAACTATAAAAGGAGTTTAGTAACTCTCTTGATGTGTTTCAGAGTAAGAAAAATGCACAAATAAATATGGTCCCATGATGGGGGGCTAGGCAAAATCATGGATAAGTAACTTATAAAAATATTCTTGAATAATAAAATGGAATATATCTCTCTTTTATGTTGTAGGGTTTTCAACTTGTTAAGATGTACAAATTATTCACTAATATGTAGTATCACAAGGCAAATACTCAATTCCTACTGCTATGTAATGTACTTAATAATGCATTTAGTAATCATATGCTCAAAGGCAGTTTTTACCTTTGGAGAAGAGAAGATGAAAATGTAAATGCTTGTGAATTCTCCATATTAATTTTACTCAGTGTAGTCATCTGCTAATTTTGCTTACTTTCTTTTAATTAATTATTTTAATTAAAGGTTATTTTACTTTTAGCGTATTATGTGAATTGAGGGGTTTCATTACTGTTGCAGTAATGTAACTTTTCTTTATTGCTGTGAGACAATACTCACATTTACCTTAAGGAATAAGGGGAGATTTCTGTGACTTTTGTTCCAGACTCCCTCATGGAGGGAGCTGCAGAGCGGAATGCAAGCATAAAGGCAGAAACAGAAGGCCAGTGGCCTTCAGACCACTTCAGTCATCAGGGGGCAGAGAAAGCAATAGTGGGAAAAGAGAAGAAACAGGGTTGAGATATCAAACCTCAAGACCTGCACCATGATGCGCCTTTCTGTAGCAAGATACCATCTATTAAAGATGGCATAATCTTCCCAAGCACTGCACCAGCTAAAGATTCAAACACATGCATCTGTGGGGGCAGCTCACATTCAGCCATAGCATTCCACCCCGTGATCCCCATAGGCTCATGGTGGTTCTTGATAAAAAGCACATTCAATCCAATTTTAAAAGTCTCCATGGACTGTAGCGGTCCCAATATAATTTAAAAGTCCACAGGTAATGTCTTAATGGTAACTCTCTACAAAATAAAAAAAAACGAAGTTACATACTTTCAGCATACGGTGCTGCGAGATAAATATTCCTATTCCAAAACGGAGGAATAGGGGAGAGCAGACCAAACAGCCAAAAACCTGAAAGGAAAAAATCCAAATTTTGCATCCCTAAATCCAGCATAAGAATCTCCTGTTGATAGAATCGCATACTGCCATAGCAAATATTTGCTTACTTATTACTTTGATTTTGATAATAAATTGGTGTTTATATGACAGTGTCAAAATATTTCAATGCTTGGCATAGATTTTTTAAGAGTATTTTTTACTCACAATAACATGTAAATACATACATAGTAAAGACAATAAACAGAAAATTCTCAGAAAATGTTGTTTTCTCTCATGGTTTTTATATAAACAAAGTTCCAATTGGTTATATTTATTTTTGCCTGGTGAGAAAGGCCAGTAGCTACGATAGTCTTTGTGGCTAAATTATATTCATAATATTTGTGAACTGTATTTTTGAGAAGTATTCTAAATTATTTTTTCAGCTTTAAAAGTTGTGCTGCTTCCATTACAGAGAGTTGTAGTAAAGTAGTAAACATCAAAGATGGGATTGCCTTTGTAAGTCCTTTGTAATTACTTAAGTTTAAAGAATTGTTACTTCCAGGAGGGACTTTAGGCCTATTGGGGACATGGAGAGGTAGCTGATAATATATTTTCAAGAATCTCCCAACATGAAAAATAGTATTCACATGAAATAAAAGTTGAGACTAAAATATAACAAATTCATTTATCTTTTAGTTGTACAGTGTCTAAAGGTATTGTTATCAACATCAACTTTGCTGATTAGGAAATGCTGAATGGGCAATTGAGTCTTTTATTGAACAATTCTACTTCCTGCCAGAAAGATGTGACATTTTCTGTTTATACAGTCATTTCACTAAGTGGCTATGAAATATGGTGACTACCAGCACAGAGTTAAAGACAAGGAGAGACTTCCAAACATTTTGAACTTCCAAACTTCAATTCATAACTGTACTAGGTGCTAATCTTGAATATACAAATGAAAACCTTTATCACATTTCTTCTAAAAAGTAAAAAAAGGAAGCAGAATTCATTGCTCCGTGTTTTGTGGGTACCATAATTTGAAAATTTAAAGCAGGGTCTGTGAGATGAGGCTGAATGAAAGCAAATAAGTAAATAAGATATGGGTGTCAGCATAAGTATTACCATGACAGTATTCGCTCCTTATTGAAAAGCTGGTGTTCATTGGGATAAAATGAACAACAAAAGTCTCCCAAAAGTCATTTAGACAATTAAATATTTACTGGAATCACATCGTTTTAGATTGTTGAAACTTAATTCACCATGTCTTCATACTCTCAATGAAATAAACATTATAATGGTTACTGTTTTCAAAATAACAGGACCAAATGATATCTTAGCTACCATTTTTTTTATTTTGGTTGTATCACATGTGATTTTTATTCATTTTGGCAAAGGCAGGGGAGTTGATTGGAGCCAAAGAACCATAGGATAGAATCTTTTACTGGTAATGTGGTGACATGCTACTTTTTTGTTACATTTAAATATAGGGTGTTTTCTATGGTAGTAGTCAGAAACTGTATGAAACTCTAACATTATTTATATTTAATTTAGGCATGGTTATACTACAGAGCATAAGGGACTATCGGTTACAACAATATTTTCACACTTGTATATGATATTAAAGTATTTGTCAATCCACTATAATATTTTAAATTTCATTTTTAAATGTTTGAATTAGAGTTAACTGTACTTAATACTCCTACTTGTCTGCATGTTTGGGAAGATTAATAAAGCTAGGCTCATTAATATGTCAATAGTATTGTGTTTATCTTATCATATTTTTGCGTATAGGCAATTTTCTCTTCTGGATGGTAGAAATTTCACAAAGATGCTTCTCAGGAATGGGTAGGAGCCCTAGCAATGATATATGTGTCTGTTACACATTATGCCGTGGTTTTCATTTCTATTAGCACAAGTGATCTTTCCTGAAGGCACTTAAGCTCATTAAACAAAACTCAGATCTCTGGGACAGTAAGTACTGAGCATTCAGGTATGATTGAGGTGAGGTGCAGTCATGCACCATTTATCTATGGAATATTTTCTGAGAAACTGATTCCTTGTGATAGTATCACTGTGTAAACATCATAACCTAAACCAAGATAACAACTATAGACACAAGATGACCTACTATCATGTATGGGGTTCATTTCTGACCAAATGCTATGGAAAGAGATATCACTGGATAGCTGTTTTTGAATATTTTAAGTTTGTAACAGTCAAACATTTGATCTCAGACTGATATTCAAGTCCTTAAAAACAAATATTTGATAAATTTAACACAAAACTCTGCTGAAATTTCTTATTTCCTGTTTGGGTAAAAACTGAAAAAGATCACATATAAAATCTTGAGACACATCACAGTGAGATTCAAAGCCATAGAACATAATTAGAATAAAATAGCTATGTCTAAGATAGATGATTTTAATAAGATTTCTCTATAAAATACAGAGCTGCTTGGGAAATATTAACCGAATAAAAAAGTTAAAAATACTAAACATTTCACCAAATAAACAATTCTCTAACTCAATAGCAAATTCTGCCTGTACAGAGGAAGAACAAAAGGAGTAGTAACAAGATACCAAGTTGGCTATAGTCAGAGACCTGAAAATCAAATGCCAAAGCCACAAAGAATGTGATTCAGCCCAGAACCTTGACAAAAAAAAAAAACACAATGGAAAAACTCACAGGAAACAAAATGAGAAATAGGATGCTGTACATGACAAAGTATGTGCTTACATGTGCGTGCATGCACAGATGTAGGCACGCTGAAGCAAAACAAAATTAAACTCAACAATAACAAACCATTCAGCTGCTAAAATTACTTGCTTCTACATCCTCAATTTCCTGCTTCCATATTTAGAGATCATCAAAGTTGTGATGACTAGAAAAACAAGAAAAAGACTAAGGGAAAAATTGCAAACATTTAAGGAGAAACTTTCCTAAATGCTTTACCATGCGTGTTTATAAACTAACTGTTGGCAAGCAAATTGAAAATTAGAGATCCACAATGAGCCAATTTATTAACAAATCCTCATTTTAGTAGATGAAATCAAGAACTATATATAATGGAAAACTAAACTGAGCAAGGAGCCAGTATTCTGAATTTGGGTGCTTTCGTTAAATCTCACAGAGCGTAATTAAGAAATATTTGTAACATATTCCTGTAAAGAGAGGGATCCATGCTTTCTAAAATGCTAAACATTTGATTCTGATCTTATACATTAGCAACTGAACAGCAAACCTGTCAAGGAATTAATTGTCTTTGAATTCTAATTCTAAATAGCCTGTTAAATAGAATAGCATTGATTAAGTGATCTACGCTAAAATCAATGACAAGAAATCAATGTTGAGAATATTAAGAGTTTACCTGGAAGTTCACTAATAAGTTCTTGTCATGTAAATTTCATCTGAATTACAACCTCATGCTTTAAATCTGAAATTCTTAAACTCGAAATCTTATAATATTTACATTTGTTGACTTGGAGGTTTGAAGTGTGAATGGATAGGGAGGAAAGGGATGAGAGTTAAGAGAAAAATATGATGCTCTCCTTTTGTTTCTCCTGAGCTCAGATTTATCTTTTTGGCATGATGAAGCACAACTCAATGCCTATTGTAAAAACCAACATGATTAGCAGTAATGCAGCATATGTTAACACTGCTGTGGCCAAATGATGAATGAGCTGCCAGTGATGCCAACACCTGTTCCTGACAACCATGCGTGATACCCAACCAAAGTGGAGTAATGAGTGCTCAAAAACCACAGTGCACACCCCACTGACTGTGATGGTTTACTGGGAGCTGGTGGTATTACCGCTGTGCTCACTCTCTTAATTTCTCTCATCTGCTTCTATATCCGCTTATTCATTCATAGCTTCACCGTTGGTTTTGAGCTATGGATATCCACATGTAAGGTCTGTACACATTAGCCACGTGGGACATATTAAGTTACCCCCAGTTCTATATGGCTGACAGTGTGTCTCTGTATTAGAACAGCGCCATTGTCCTCCCACTTGCCTCCAAAGCTGATTGAAATTCACAGGCACCTTCATTGGATGGGTTCTTCATTTGGGGACATCCAAGGGTCTTTGGATAATCTTACAACAAAATGAAAATATCTGAACATGTACAATGTTAAGTTTGATGTCCGATACACAACAATGCTTAAAATAAGTATGACTATTACATAAAGCTGTAAGTGTAAAGGAATAGGGACTTTTGAACTATATTTATTTCGAATGTGACTCTTCAGCTCTATCTGCACTTTTCTTCATAGACATCCAGATTTAAAGAAAACTGTGAGCCAATTTTCTGTTCCTATTTTATGGCAGTCTTTCATGGACAAGTTCTCTAGTAAATGCCCAGGTTCATTACCTTTACATACCCACAGATGTTTTTAACTCACTAAAATTAATCAAGGAATGCCAGAATTTCATCTCTTCCATTATTTTTCCCCTTGAAAAATCTCAGAGTACCCATGAAACAAGGTTTTCATTCCCAACTCTTCCATGTGAGTCAATGCAAGAGCTGTGTGACCAGCTCCAGGGAGAAGAGAAGGTATTTAAGAGGGGAGAGAGATGAAGTTATTAGTGTAGTGGCCTCCTGCCCAGCTTCTATTTTTGCAGCATTAAAATGCATTCTTCACATAGCAGCCAACATAGCTATTTAAAAATACAAGTCAGTGCATGTTTCTTCTTTGCTTGAAAGCTTTCAGCAGCTTCCTATGAGAGAAAAGAGAATCCAGATTCTTTAAATTCTAGTCCATGAGGCCATGCTTGCCCTGAGTCTGGTTCTTTCTCTGAGCCCATGTGAAACCAGATGTTTTTCCTGGTAGACTTCACAGTCATAGACACTTCTCTCTTTGCAGAGGTCTGCTCATTTCTGTCTTTGACATACATCATTCCTATCCAAAATGATTTTGCTGGCCTTCATATTTGTCTGGCATCTCAGTCAAGCTACATTGAAATGTGTTCTTCTCAAAGAGATATTCCTTGACCATTTTTCCATTCAATCATCTATTGCTGTTTTATTTTATTTAAATCATTACCAGAAACAAATCATCTGAATATGTTTGTATACTTGCTTGTTCTTAACTGTTTACCTACTATGATGTGAGTTTTATGTTGATAAGGCCTTCTATTCATATTTTGACCCAATGTGTGCCATATTATAAGTTTTCATAATCTATTTAAATGCATTCATATAGCTCTGGGAGGCATGTGTCATGTCACAACAAGCCTTGAATGTTAAGTTGTAGACTTAGAATTACATCCTAAAGACAGAAAAAGTCAACAAGAGATTTAGAAGGCTGACCTATACTTCAAAGAAAGGTTAAAAGACCAAGAAATATGTGAGTTAATCCTAGGAGAACTGGTAGAATTTGAGAAAATGGAAAGATACATCCCAAGGACATATTATGTCATGACCTGTGTTGAAGGTACTCTGTGCTATTGCTGATAAATTCACAACCAAATGGCTTTTAAGGGAACAAGGGATTTTTTTTTCTTATGATAGTCCTATTACAGTTCCTTGTCCAGATTGGCATGAGAGCCCACCACACCACAAGCTGAGTAAACTGACTATAACATACCCACATAATGTCTAAGAGAAGGCCAACCCTTACTTGCCAGACCAATATGCTGATCAAGTATACAGAAGGATGTCAATTTTCTCAAGTGGTTCCCTCCATCGTATACACCTGTCCAGGACATAGTCCTATCCACCATGAGCTTTGTCTTCGTCATAAACTACACAATCTTCTGCAGGTTCGCTTTGGGCTTAACTCAACTACGAATTCTCTACAAATGTGCCTGGAACTCCAATCCTCATTCCCTCAAGGGTTAGATATCTCTAACTATGACATCCTGTGTTTAAGGATTCTACAATGGGTGATATCAGTTCAAAATTTAGTAAGTAGTCATCCCACATAACTGTGAAAGTTTTCTTCAAAGAAATTACTATGAAAAGAGTAGCATGCTGGGAAGGAATCACAATGTCATATTACTTCTTGACATTGTGATCTGGAATTGTCTTTTGACCAATGGGTGTTCTTTGTGAAGCTCTGCAAGGAGAGAAACACTGATTAAAAAAAACCACAAGAAAAATACTTTTTCAATGTATCAAAATCCTGCTTGTCCTTTAGCAACTCTTTAAAGAATTTCCTCCTCAGCTGGCCTTCTCTAGTCATAGCAACAGAAGACATCCCAGAGCCCATCTTAGTTTGCAGTGTCCACTTAGTTTGCAGTGTCCACTAAATTTGCAGGAACTCAGTTCCAAGGATGTAATAATATTCCTTAGAACACAGAAGAAGATTTTACTGTGAAGATCTTTAGTATAGGTTCAGAGAACAATATTCACGTTTGTCTGTTTCCAGACATATTTTTTAAAAAATTATACTTTTACTTATTGAAAATTCCTTAAGATAAAACTCATTTTGTAAATGAATTTGAGTTTACCAAATACTAAGACAGTCCTGATGGCCAACTATTAATTATGATGGTAAAACACAAATATCCACAGAACTATTTCGTCCTCTTAATAGCCTCGGTAAGGGGCAAAAATAGATCCTTTGATAAAAATATTGGCCATAGAAAATTGTTAGAGACCACCCACACTGTATAAACACATATTGTAAAACAGTTTCAATGTTTATTTTTTTGCAATTTTAAGAATTTTATTGAAACATCTGTGAAATACAAAATAACAAAAGACTCAAAAATAACACATTCTTCCATTTCACTTGAGGAAGAAAAAGAAAAGGAGGCCACAAAAAAATGTTGCAAGTAAGACCAAAGGAATTGGAAGATGTATTTATTATGTGTAAATGAGTTCTCCACAATCTCTATTTTTTCTCTAACAAGCTGTGTTCTGTAAAAAGTTGTACTATCTATAATATTTATGATACTACTCAGTTTAAATTCTCATACAAAGGACTAAGTGGATTAATGAGAGAATCCATAAAAAAGTATTTTAAGCTTAAAACAAATGCAAATCATAAATTATTTGAAAGCACCCCATGTACTGACATTTTAATTAAATTTATTTTAAAATCTAACTCTGTTCCTCCCCCCTCTTGCTTTTTACCATACTACATCGACTTATTTGGATCTTTGTTGTTAATATGCATACATAATAATTCAGTTTGAGTTTGACTCATTAATATAGTAGTCATAGGTATGAAAAACATTGTCCATAGGCTAGGTCTTATTTGGAAAAGATTTAAATTTCTTTTTAAATTTTTTTGTGGGAGGAAAAATGTTTGGTCTAGGGAATGTAAGTAAGTAAAGATTCAAAATAGGACAGATTCAAAATAGGTTTGAGCAATGTCTTGAACCCTATTCCTAGACTGTAAGGAACATTCCAATGGCCTTGTCTTCTTCCTGTCCCTAAGAAACACATCCTTGATAACGGACCCACTCACTCTCACTTTCAAAGCACTGGCTCCATCAGCCAAAAGAAAATGATCTTTCAGTATAATTTTTGACACTGACCACCTGTCTTTTTTTTTCTTCCAGATTTAGATATAATTTGTGCTGCTAAATCAGGTTGCCCTCTAGCCATTAAGGCAGAACTCTTCATTTCAAACAGACACTGTTTATAACTGCCTTAAGTCATTAGTTCTCAGGATGAAAAGTGGTTATTTTAAGCACAAAAATTTGGTAAACACTCACGGAGAATTTTTCACTCTTTATTTACTGCCCCCTGGCAAGAGCTCAGGATGCTGCCATTGGAATTTTTCTGATGTCCTGTCATAGCTTTCAGCAGGGTGCTTTCTGTGCTCGCTCTTACACCAAGACTGGTACTCCAGCCCTTTAACCACGGGGCCCATGGGCGGTGGCCCGCCAGCACCACATCTGAGCTGCCAGTATTTGAGGACTCTGCTGCTTTCCATCCCTGCTCTTTAGTGGGTTTCCTCCTTTACCACCTCTGAGAAAGCCACACTGTCCAGAAAGAGGAAGCCATCCAGTGTCAATAGGCAGAGACCCCGGGTCGCCTCTCCACCCCTGACTCTGCCTTACCCTTTAATCCCAGACTCAGGACTAGTCATTCTTACTAGTCTTCAGTTTCCTACATGCTGCCAAGTTTGGGAAAACACTTTCTATGTCTTAACTTGTTTCCTCTCTTAATACCCTTCTGGGATTAATTTAAATGTACTTCCATGTAGAGAGCATATGTATATTTATATATTGTAGTATAAGCAACATGTATACAAATACAGAATATATACAGGAATAGTAAGTATACACCAACTTGTATATAAGTACAAATATATATATGTATGTGTGTGCATATATATATATATATATACACACACACATATATATAACCATACGAAATAGATGTACTTTAATGAATAGACAAGTACTTATTCACATTTGACTTCACTAAGTACACAGTTATTTTTGTCTCCTTCTTTAAAGGTCAACTTTGGCTACTCCATTGGATCCAGTGGTAGAATTACTCAATATTCAGGTCCATGCTGTGCTGGTTTTTCTTAGAATAGCCCTAATCTGATTATATTCCAATACTTTAAGATTTAACAATTGTTATATATAACAATTTCTTTAACAATTTCTTCCCTTATATATGGACATTACCTTCCTGCCTACCTGTTATACACCTGTGGTAGAAATAAACAAATATCTATGAAAAGGATCAGAATTTGTATATAGGTATTTTTTATTCAATTGTGTGTGTGTGTGTGTGTGTGTGTGTATGTATGTGTGTGCAGACTTTGTATATTTTATCTAAGCCATTTAAATCCACCTACTGCTAACTCTATTGGGATACAACATAAAGAAAACAATGTATCTAATTTCTTCTGCTTAGCACGCTGATGAAACGTAAGCCAAGAGCTACAAAGAAGCAAAAACCAAGTAAGCAACAAGTATTATTCTTATCCATGTTTTGTGTGAGGGCGTGTGGAGTGTCACATATTTGTGACTGCAGTGTATGTGTGTGGAAGTGCACATGCCCGTGTGTGTGTGTGTGTGTGCGTGTGTGTGTGTGTGTGTGTGTGTGTGTGTGTGTAGAGTCCAGAAGGCAGAAGGAAGGGGTAGAGCTTCTATAGCTCTGTTTATTCCTTGCAGAAGGATCTTCCCCTGTATTTGGAGCCTGTTTTTTCAGTGTGTCTGGGAGCCAGCAAGCCCCAGTTATCCTTTGTCTCCACCCACTCAGTGCTGGGTTGCAGACACATGGGCTGGATCTCATCTGACTTTATAACATGAGTGCTGGAACCCATTCTGGACCTCATGCTTGCAGTTCCAGTGCTTTTGAAATGCTGTAACATCTCTCCAGCTTCTAATCATATTATATATATGATTTTTTTCATGAATTTGTTTCTGTGCCTAATGCTAGTTTTTTATCCGTAATGATCTCCATGGATCCTCATTTGTATATGGCTTTGTGTATTTCCTGTGACATTGCAGAAAAAATGATGTGTCATGAAATCATGAGTCAGTTCAATGCATAAGGTGTATGCTCACAAACTTGGAGACATAGGTTCAAATCCTAGTAGTCCATATGGTGGAAGGAAAAAATGATTTCCAAAAGTTCTAAATGTCTTCTGACATTTGTCCATGTGCCAAGTTGTGCATGCCTCCTTGCAATAAATAAGTAGACAAAATATAAAGTGAAATTTTAAAAATTCTTATCATTGTAATTCCTCAAAACCTATCAATATATTTTTGTTATGCTTAAATCATAGTTAATTACTTGAAATATTTGTGTGAAATTTAGAGAAGATTCCTCCTCCTTTCAGAGATTTTTAACTCTCCTTATCAACTGTAAGAGGCATTGTGAAAAACTAACTTGGAAATGGGAGAACATACATATAAACCACCTTGAAAATTAACTGGCAAAATCATATTCTAATTTAAAAATCATTTCACATTACTCAGAAAATAGCCAGATCACATATATTCTGTCTGGATAATTCTTACTCATGTAAATCTATTTTCAACTAGTTTGAGTTATGAAATTTACCATGATTACCAACTTTTATCTTTTATAAAATACACCCAATCCAGTGTTACTGATCATAAAATAACACAACAATGCCTGGCATACGTGTTTTGGTCCATGATCCCTCTGGTATAGGTGGTGTGAAAGTGACATACATGCAGTAGAAACCATACATCGAATTTTGATATTTTATAGGTTAAATATGTGCAGTGGGAAACTCATAATTGTGAGCAAAGAAATGAAGTGTAGCTTCCAATCAACCCCATGATTATGCCAGAGGATTCAACACACAGGATCCAAACACACAGGATACCGTGCTGATATATTTTGATGTTTAGTAGTTTACGTGTATTCAGCATGTTTTCAGCTTATAATGCTTTTGTTGATATGTAACCCTATGATAAGCAGAAGAGCATTTATAGCAATAACATTAATAGCATAATGCCAATATATTGCTATTGTAAATATTTCATAAGTGAGAATATATTTAATTATTTGAGGAAGTGGTTATTGATAAGAGGTATTTCAATTGATTTCTAGTATTGAAATTGAACTCATTGTCAGTTTAGAAGATCTTGTTTCTCTTTATGGTTTAGTTTTTCTATTCTACAATAGTGATCATTTATGATAAGCTAACTTCATTTTAAAAAAAATTGCTGTAAGACGGGGCAGTGAACTGCAGAGCTCATTGTGGTACTTTGTGGTTTGCCTCTGCCATGACTTAAATAGGAGATACTAAAAGAAATAAATTCCAGATGGCTTGTGGATATTTTGGTTTGTGCCTTTGAACCTTGGAGACCCAAGGTAACAGAAAGGCTAGTTACTTTGATGTTATTTCAGTTTAATGCAGCCTGCAATTTTATTGTTTAAAAATGCTAACCTTTTTGCCAAATGCCTATTTTCCTTAATTATGAAATATTTCACATTGAACTGGTTATATTTAAAGTATATACTGCCTATTATATTTTAACATATATGAGGATGATCTCTCCATGTCAGTGCAATGTGAAAGTTTTTAAAGATATTTTTTCTGTCCCCATATTCAAGTTGTTAGCTATGTAGAATTTAAAGTGGCTGCTCTTATGAAAGTTACTGATACTAATTTACACTCATGCTTGACTCATAAAGTGTTTTAAGATAAATTGATAATGTTAAATACTAAGCTTGTTTACTTTACAATTAAATATTTCATCAAGAGTGTATGTAAATCCTAGTTTTAGAAATATGCATGACACAGATCATATTTTTATTGACTGTGTGAGAAGAACTTTATTCCTAACTGGTTGCTAAGTGACTGAAAGAAATAGAATACAATGTGAATTTGGAATGGATGAGAAAGTAAGGTGAAACATATTTTCCCCTATTCATATAAAGCCATAGCTGCTAAACCATTAAACAAAGAAATCCAAATGCAGAATTGCATGTGAAGGACTCCTTTTCTGTCCTAGAAGATTTATTAAGTGGTAGAAAATTTACTGACCACATAACTGTTTTTCTTTCTTCCTCCAGAAGATGAATCAAACGTATTGGAAGAAAACAATCTCACCTAGTGCCTTGTATATGTCATTCTTTTTTAAAAAATCATTTAGTGTGTGTGTGTGTGTGTGTGTGTGTGTGTGTGTGTGTGTGTGTTCATAGTACACTTGTGGAGGCCACAGAACAAGTTGATGAGCTGGGTCTCTCCTTCCATCATATGAGTTGCAGGGATTAAACTGAGGTTATCAAGCTCTCTGGCTTGGTGCCCTTACCTGATGGGCCATCTTGCTGGTCCAAAATTTATTTATGAGTTTAGCATGTAAGGTTATGAGCAGTACATTTCATGAAAAGTTTTTCTTAAATATTTTTTCTATAATTAAGGTTTTTTCTAGGTCAGATTTATTATTTTTAGCATATAAAATGAAAGAACATAATTAAAGTTCAATCCCTACTTTTTGCTCTCATTTCCTTTTCAGAAACTGTTTTCCATTTTTGACAGTGGGAATTTCTAAACTTTTCTCCAAATTTTGTCTGTATTTTACTACTTTGTTTGCTTGCTTTCTCAAAAGACATTTGTTAGACACTTCAAATTTTTTAAAATTTCAACTCAGTCATTTTTATGCTGGATAGTGTGACAAATATAAAACTGATTAATAATAATACAATTCTTTAACTGCAAGATCTTACATTGATTTGTTGCCTGAATGCAGTGCCAATAAGGATCTTATGATTTTTGACTCTATTCCTGTTATAAATGCCTGAGATAATCAAGTTACAAAGAAAAAAGTTAGGCTGGGCAGGTTGCTCAGTGTTTATAACACTTTTCAGGCAAGCAGAAGAACTGGAGTTCATATCCCCAGTCCCACTTAATATGGGATAGGTGTGGAGGTCCATCTATAATTCCAGTCTTGTAAGAGATTTGGAATCCTTACAGCAAGCTAGCTAGTCAGATTAGCCAGAATATAAACTCTGGGCTTGATTAGAGACCCTGTATCATAGATAATAGGTAGAAGAGCAATTAAAGATGATTCCTGACATCAGCTCCGTGCTTCCAGATGCATGCTTACCCATAGGTACATGTACATAACATACATATGCAAGCACGTGTGCTCATGCTTAGTTACTTCCCATACACATAAGGAAAAAAAGTGGTGTTGAAGGTTTTAAAGATTCCAGTCGATTAACAAGCTGAGTCAGTACTATTACCCTTTGATAGAATATCATTAATTAATAAATGAGGAGCACATGGTAGAAAGGTGATGCTCAGCTAATGGCCTGCCAACAAAACAGAAAAGGGACAGGACCTCCTTCAAGAGTTTCTACCAGTGCCCAGTGGTACCCAGGGCAGAGAAATAAGACTTGGACCCATGTACTTCCGGAGGATCTTTATGTAAACCATGGTAAATCTTAAAATGATCTTTTAATGACATTTAGTAAACTTTTATAAATTTAAAAGGCACATATATAATAAATTTGTATTAGCTAAAATATGTGTGGATGTTCTATCTTATATTAGTCACAATAACAGAACTATATTTACTCTATTTTCAGCTTTGAAAAATGCATTTGTTAGTCAAATAAAAACTAATTTAAGCACACCTACAAAAAATACTAAACATCTTGAAATATCTGTCAATGTGTAAATTCTTGGGATTTTATTGCAGTTGACATGTTTAACAAATCTTGAAGAGTCATAACTCTTCTTTAGCTAGATATGGTTTGAATGCAGCCTTGAAGTAGTTCTCTTTCCTATTTCAGCATACAGTTTCACCAAAAAATAATGGCCTCCTCATTTTACCTTGTCTCATTTTCATGAAAATGATGCATGCTCCACTTTTTTCTAAAGTGATAATTTTAAAGTAAGGTTATTTCCTTCAGATTTTGATTTTAATTGCCAGAAGACAAATTAGACAGGTTCTTTGACTAAAAAGAAAAAAAAGCAACCATTGTACAGCCAATGCAGTACGAGCCCAAACACAAATACCATAATCATTGTAACCAGAGGAATTTTCTGATGGCTGTTTTTGAAGATGCAACTATATATTCTCTCTAACAGGAGAAAGTAGTAAGAGTCCAATAATGTTTTCTTATCTTTGTGAAAGAAATCATTTATTTAATCTATACAGAGGTTTTCTCCCCCCGTAAGAAAAGACAAAACCAGAACACGTTAAGAACTCTAAATAGATAACTTAAGTCCTGCCACTGACATCCCGAGTGTTAATCCCAGCCTGAAAATGGGAGGGAAATCAGTTAATGGTGAGAAAAAAAGTTAATAAACAAATTCACAGTTAATTGTTCATAAATTTCTTTTGAAGAGTTTAGTCTTAACTGTAACTTTGAATTCTAAGTTGTCATCATCCTCAAGAGTTAGGCCTAAGAACACTAACAAGTATCTTTATTTTTTGAGACAGAGAGGACCTGTTCTCCCAGAGCTCAGAGACCACAAATCAGCTAGACAGGATGACAGGTTAGCTTCAGAAATCCTCCTGTCTTGGGCTGCCCTACACTGGAATTGTAGCCAACACTGCTATTTTTGCTGTTGTCTCCTAACATAGATGCTGGGGCTCAGACCCCTCTGTGCTACCAGCTCAGTTTCCCAAAGTAGGCACATTTTTAACAAAATATAATCAGTATGTATAGAAGGTACTTTTTTATGATGATGCTGATTCATTCCTTCAATGATTTATCAAATGTTTTATGTGTGTAAGAGACTCCTTTGTATTGGTGATGCAGAACTAAAGAAAAGTTCTCTGTTCTCTTCGATATTGTTTTAATGATAGGAGCACCATGGATACAATGTTAGAGATAAAGTACATAATAGATTGATAATAAGTAATAATGATTGAAAAGAAAAACAACAAAGGTGTCGATATAAAGGGGAGGATAAAAGCCACAGGTAGCCCAATCAGTGAGACCCTCACTGAGAAGAAACTCATGAGAAGTAAGTCAGAAGCTCTAAGATCCGCTTCATGTCTGGATGGGGGAGGAACATTCCAGGCCAAGGATCAATGCAGATTCCTCCAGGAGAGGTAGCTGCCCACGGATGGCTGCCAGTACAGGGCAATGAGCAAGAAGCCAATGCTCAATGTATAAAGAAGAATGAAGGCCTACTTTTGATTCATGAACCATTTATTCATGAGTTCAAAATAATATCATATCTAAGGGTCTAACATTTCAGTATCAAATAATCTGTTCTGATCATCAAACGTTACTTGAAAAGTGAAACCATACTTCTTCTGAATTGCCTTAGTGTAGTGCAGAGTGAAAACTAGCCAAAAAGGAGAAAGGAAAAGAACTGGAGGCTGCATTAGGTGTATTCTTAGGTGGAGTGAGAACTACCAAATCTATCATTAACCTGGGTCTTGAATTCCTAAAGTCTTTCACTTTCTGGATGGAGAATGATACCCCAATTAAGCCACTCATTTTATCTGTGGGGTATCTTGTTACAGAACTGTTAGGAAAAAGATGTTGGGGGGATGCTGATAAATTCTCCCTAGAAAAATTGTAATAAAACATGCATTACATTTTCTGTTGAAGACTATGTGATATCTGATGCATGTCTGGAACTTCTGATCACCCACTTGAGAATGTATACTCTCACTGTTTGTTAATTGAGATGGCTGAAAACCAAAGTAATTATGGCTATGTAAATAGCCTGATGAAGGTGCCAAAAGGCCTTCATTAACATATGTTTGATTAAGAAATGTGACAGCAGCTATGATAAATAGTTTTAATTTCAGAGTGTGTATTAGTGACACAGACTATCACTTCCTCAGTACAACAATCTGAGGAGCCAGGTATATTTTCTAAACACAGGAAGCTGAGACAGGAGAATTGCTGCAAGTCAGAATTCAGCCTGCAGTAGAGAGCTAAACTATGTTTCAAACCCCTCTCCAAAACAATTAAAAAAATCAAGGAAACACGAGGCAAGCATACACAATGAAAAGAATCTGATAACTGTGTATTTTCATGTTCAAAAGTTTGAGATATTTAAGGTTTGGGTCATAATATCATAATTTCTACAGACTTTACACATTAAGCTTTGTATATTTTTCACATCTCAGGCCACAGAACCATAAGGTATTTGGCATGGAGATCACCATTCTTTTTAGATACTGTTGTTTGAGATAATAAACCAATTCCAAAGTGTTGACATAACAAAGATAGAGTTTAACGAGAAACATAGTTTGCCTGCCTTGATGTAGATGTAGAGGTTTGCGAAGGGTGTGAACATTCTCAACTTGCTTCCCTAATCCTCACACTCTAACTGCTTTGCCAGTTATCTGGTGGTTGGCTTTCCTAACTTTCTATTAAGATATTTATTTCATTCTCATATTGATGACATTTAATCTATCACTTCAAATGGCTCATCATGTTATTATAATTTTCAGATTTAGAGTTAACGAAATAGCTTTTTGCTCTTACAGATACTGAAAGAAACGAACATGTCAGCTCATGAGTTTTCCCTCATAGTTTCCAACTGAAAACATAACATCTTTTCAAAGTAAGGAACATTTTCCAACAGATGACATTCATTGAGAAAGTTGAAATGACAATAACAGGTCTGTAGAAATGTGACTGTTTGGGATAGATTTCTTCTCTGCTGATAGACATTTGGTTAAGCTCTGCCTTTGAATTTTTGGTGCACTTAAAATGAAGCTAAGCAGAAATACATTTTGTTCTTTGTTTTCTAGTGTGTGTCTTCTGGAACAATTTTATTACGATATCTTCTTTGAATTTGTATGAATCTGTGTGACACCCTATCCAACTGTCAATTGATATATTTTCCATGAATATTCTCAACATTCTTTTTATTTCTGACAGCAAAAAAAAATCTGATTAAACTTATCCTAATGCTAACTAAACATATTTAACAAAGGAATACTCTTTATATCAGACCAAATAAACATATTCTGGGACAACTGTTTCATGGGCAATTGTTGCTAAAATACCTTAGCAACTGCCAATAGATGAAATCATATCTAAGGAGCACAGAGGTTCTTTGTGTTCAGTCTCAGTGGTAGTGAAGAAGGTTCAGGAGCTTGAATTCTTGATCTTTTAGAAGTGGGCGGGTGAAAGCAGCTGGCTACCTACCCAGCAAAACCCTTAGTACGTACTTTTAAGAACCACTGGGAATTTGCCAGTGTGGCTTTGGTGATAACTGGTAAAGCAGGTATTTCATGTTTTGGAGTCTGTGAACTTAACCAAGTTATTATACAGTATTATACAAAGCAGCATCGACTAGAAGTGACCCTCCATGGAATGGGTGATATTTGCAGGCTAATTATCTACATTATGATTACAAAAGTTATTTAAGGCCCAACATACCTTTCTTTTTTTTCCTCCCACGTTTTATTTTTCTTCACAGTCATATAAGCTCAATAAGCAACCCTACCCTCTCCTTCCCTCCTCCCCTCCTCAGTTCCCCCCACTCTCCCCCTTTCTTTTCTCCTCACACCCTCCTTTCCTTCACTTTGCTCAGTGCCTCACCCTTCCTCCCTCCCATCCCCTGGAGCATCCATTTGTGTGAAAGCCCAGCATAGCCTGGAGCCCTTTCTTGGGCTCCCCATTAATATGGGAACTCTACTACATCTGTTAATCCCTTGCCTCTAAGAATTTCCCTGTGATTCATACTAGACTCTGGGGGGTAATTGACATGTCAGTCATTGCGCAGGTCATGCAAAGTCGGATTGTGGCTACTGCGACCTGAACTTGTGTGGAGCATCTTGCATATTGTTGGTCCTCCCCATCTGTAGGCTTTTACAATCTTCCTGTCCTCTCTTCCCCAAGTTTCCCTGAGCTTTAGGATGGGGAGAGATTTGGCTGGTCTGGTTCCAGGTGATTAATGTAGGGTCTTTGGTGTTCTGAATTATGGTTTTTTGATGTTTTCAGTTTTGCTTTTCATGCACCGCCCTTGGCTCTATCATGATTGGTATGGAAGGTCACCTCCTAACCAAAAATGAAAGACTATTTAAATGAAGATCTTAATATAAGAGGAGACTCAAAGGTAGATGGAAAAATAGGAGGACACAGCAGTGTGTGTGTGTGTGTGTATGGGGAGTCAGTGTTCCATTTGCTGGATGGCTACCATCTATCTGCCAATCCCTATATCCTCCCTGATTGGGGAGATCAAACCTGTTCAGTCCCAAGTGACCAGAAAGGGAAGTGAGAGTGAGCTGTACCAGATGTCTTGCTACTTACATGCAATATTTAATGGTGACCTATTTTCTCTACTGAAGCATGATCCCCTCTCTCCTTTTTTTCTGGGGGAGACCCTCCTTCTCCTACCCTCCTGTTTATAATCTTTGTGATTAAAGTAGGTATTACAGAGATTTACCTTTGAATATGTCATTAAGTGGGTTTGATACTAAGACCCACCTATTAGTATCTAATTTCCTGTGTCTGGGATACTTCACTCAATATAATTTTTCTAATTCCACTCATTTCCCAGGAAACTTCATTTTATTGATGGCTGAGCAGTATTCCATTGTATAAATACTATATTTTCCTTATCCATTCATCAACTGTTGGGCATTTGGGTTGATTCCATGACTTTGCTATTGTAAATAGTGCTGCAATGAACATACTGTGCTTGTGTTACTGCAGTGTATTTTTGCGTTATGAGGGATTATTCCCAGAAGTGGTATAGCAGGGTCATATGGCATTTCAATCTTTACCTTTTTTTTAGAAATTGCCAAAATGATTGCCAGAATATTTGTATAAGCCTGCATTCTCACCAGCAATATATGAAAGTTCCCTTCTCTCCACATTCTCTCTGGCATTTGATGTTGTTTGTATTGTGAATTTTTGCAATCCTGATACCTCAGGGAAGTTTTGATTTGCATTTCCCCGATGGCTAAGGACCAACATACCTTTCTTTGTATCCTGTCATGCATCAAAATCCCAGCCATGAGTTCCTGTGCTTCTCACTTGAATTAGACAATAAAAACAAATTTATTCTGTTCTAGGATTAAACCTCTGCTTTGTGTTTTCCTGTCCTAAAGATGCCAATTTCTTTCATGGCTCCATGACTACCCAGGAGAATTCTCCATTACCTTCAAATTGCCTGACATCCATCATTTCCTCTTCTCCATGGAGACAGTAGTTTGTCCAGACTTTTGCAAGAAGTCTCAGGATTTTATCTTTCCTCTGTCTCAGTAGAGCTTTGTTATTCAGTAAAATATTGGCATTGGAAAGAGTATGACATTTTATTAACATTTCCATGTTCAGAGAACATGTTCTGCTCTTTATTTTTTGGTATCATGCACACAATAGATATTAAAACTTGATAGGCATTGAAACTTAAAATCTGAACTCTTCTTTTATATATAGAGAGGAATATGAAGATTCAGAGTGCAAGTCATACCAGGATGTTTTACATGTTAACAAGGAAAGTCTGTCTGTGGAGCCTGGCATTCTGAGAATGTTTTCTTATTATTTCTTGGTCTGGAAATTTTTTAATGAATAAAATGTTTTAACTAGCTTCCTTCAATCACATAGTTAAAAATTTTCTTCTATAGCTATTTTTACTCACTAAATTTCTCTAGTTACAAATCTTAAACAGTTTTTGAATTTCAATTTTTTAGACTTACCAAAAGCTTCAAAAACACATCAGACATTGCCTTATTGTTAAAGCCTCTTTTCCCTAATGTTACTTTCTTATATCACTCAAGCACTATTATGGAAATCAGGTGATTAATGAAACAATTTTGTTAGCCAATCTTTGAACTATCAAATTTCATTGGTTGGCTCACTCATTTCCATCCCTCCATTCAGGCTTCAATCCCACATCCAATGTCATAGTCTTCTCAATCTTCACTTTGCCATTATCTCTATCTTACTGTCTCCAGCATTACATTCCAATTTGTGTAGCACAATGGTAATTCCTACTGTGAAATGCCAACTTCAAGTTGTCTGATAAGTAAACAGGCCTCACATCTTAGAGAAATATATTCATAGACTATGTGAGAATGATGAGAAACACATTTATTTTGGCATCGTGTCATATCTGTGGGAATGCCTGTTTTAAGGGGATTTTTCTTTTTTAAGAAAAGCAGAAAATGAAATTATTCACTGATTGCCAGTAGTTTATTTTGTAATATTCTTCTGAGAAATTTTGAGATGAAGATACCTGTTTTTTGGAAAATAATTTTCAAATGTAAAGGTATATTTTTAAAGCATACAAACTGAATAATTTCTTTCTTACTAATCAGTAGTTAGGTAAATGGGCAACTTGAGTTGTTGAAATTCAATTAATCAAAGGTATCTTTCATTGTTCTGCCTGGAAAATCCCAAGCTTTATTAGTGTGTGCTCTTCAATGAATACTATAGAGAAGTTAGAATTTGTTACTTTAAAATTGCTATTATTTTTTGATATGTGTGGCTTCTTTCCACATTCTGTTTTTGGTCTTGTTTGCTTTTCCTGTTGTACTGGGATCCAACCCAAGGCTTTTTGTGTGCTAGGCAAGTGGTCCCCACTAAGCTATCACTCCACTCCAGCTAGGCTTTTTCACCAATTTCCCCATTCATTTTTCCATTTTTATTCTTTTAGTGTTTCCTACACAAATATAGGGAATTTGTGATATTTTCACACCTTAATCACCAATTCTATTCTCTTTCTTCTTCCCTTTACAAACCCTCTCCTCCCCTGCCAGACTGCCTCCTATTTTCAAGTGTTTTTCATATGAGAAGCTCATGGTTTCCCACTCATTTGAAATTTTCTGCTATAGATTTTTATACCCTGGCCATTCTATCATCTGGTTTCTCTCTATGTCACCTTGCTGCAACTGGTCCAATAAGAAAACTCATGACTTGCTTCTAGCTTGAGCTTCTCATAATGTGAATCATTTGTCAGTGCTGGCCAGTCTCCTTTCATGAAGAAGTTAACTTACACTATCAGACTTTGTGAAGTGTGCCCTTTCTGGGTCCTGCTGCTGATTCTCTAAATGTTTCCTCTCGTTCTCATCTTCTCTCACACTCTCTGTGTGTTCTCTAGTCTGTCCCCCATGCTCCCAAATTAAACTCTTCACCTTCATGCAGGTAACTCAATTCTTACTTTCACTGTGGATATCGTTTCTTAACTTTACTGCTGAATTCCCAATAAATCTTCCAACTCATGAGTTACCAAACTGGCATCATTAGCTATCCATACAATCATGTGATTGTTGTTGTTTTACTCCATTAACTCACTTTGCTCATGTTAAATCTCTTTAGGTTGTTATTTTTTACTTTGTCCTCTGCCAGATAACCCATGCTGTAATTATAAAAATTTGAATTGGTCATCCTTTCTCCTACTCCATTTTTGATCATGGAGATAATTTCATTTAGATGAAACTTAGATAGATGTCTGCTCAATAAAGAGAAGGTATGACTCTAGTGTCTGTACTCATGTCATTGTGTCTTGTGTCATTTGTTGAAGGCATTCAAACATCATTTTCCTCAATGGCAAATCCCTCAAATAATATTTCTGGTCCTCATAATCTAGTCTCTGTGGTATATACACCATGACTTGCTTCTTTCCTGAGAGAATATTCTTCTCATCTTCTCCACAGGTGCTCTGGGCCATATCAATAAGTCACCCTGTTTGTGTTTATGTTTATGTTTATGTTCTATTTGATTCACTCTGCCATGTAAATACCACACTCTTCCTAGGGCTGGTGATGTTCCATTGGAACATAGAGACCACTGACATTTTATTCCATATGCCCATCCATGCGTTGGTTATTTATTAAATGCAAGTTTGAAATATTGAAATGAAATCACTTGTGCAATTTGTTGGGCAGTGACTTGGGTACAATTATTTTTAATTGCACCAAGAATGCTGAGGCCAGAAGTTAAGTCACTTATATTTGTGATTGACTGTTTCTCCTACTAATGATCAGTAAATGAAAAAGGTACTTGACCTGATATTCAGCTCTAACACTTAAAGGTATGTTTTGAGTTTGTACATTTAAGACCTATCAGCACCTCTCATAAAATACCACTACCATTAAAAGCAACAATAAGTGATGTTGATCAAAGAACAAAAGAATAATTACAGATTTAACACTTTTGAAGAATTTGTGTATTTTTGATCCCTTGATAACATTCAATAAATATCAAGTATATATCCAATCAATTCAATAGTTTTCTTGCTGTTTCTGCACCTAAACCTCTTAATTCACTTTGAAGACTTAAAAATATTGATCATTGTTTAAAATAAATATTTGTATTATATATATATATATAAGTATAGTCTTTTAAAACCTAATAATCTTTTTTAGGTGCTGTTTCTGAAATGAAAAAGATTCCCAATGTCAAGATTTCATCACAGACAAGAAAGAGATGCACAATAGAGTAAGTGAACTTCAAATGGAACAGTGACCAAGATACTAGTGTAATATTGTCTAGTTATGGTTTGTAAGCTGGCTCATGTAAGATGTATCAATGTACTCAATCTTATAATCAGTTCTGAAACATGAACATAGTTGTGTCGCATTTACTCACCTTTGCCACATTGTTTAGACAAATGTGATGTGAAAGGTACTTCACTATCACCCATGGTAGGTGATTTTTTTTTTTACAATGACTTTTAATTAAATAATTTTAAGACAGAATAAATGATTTAGAAATATGCATTTGTGTTCCTCTAACCTTCAGCTAATTTGGGTAGTCTATAAGACTTTAGTTGAATTTGGATAGTCATTGTGGCAAATCAAAAATATGTGCATAAATCCATTAAAACATAGGCTGTCAGTTATTCAAGTGCATATTTCATGATAGCTATTATTTAAATATTCGCTATATATAAGTTGATATAGGTCTCTAAGAGTCTGGAAGGTTTTGTTCAAATATATAAATGGAACTACCAGTTGCTCCCCACTTATGCTTTTTATATATTTAACTGGAAATTCTTCAGATTGGTTCCTTTGCCTCCCGCACAATGCTCCTGTATCTGCTAATGCTGCAGCACTGCTGCTCAGCTCTGTGTCCACCAAGAAAGAGACTTACGTTTTTGCTACCCCAACATTTTTTATCTTCACTGAACTTTGTTATCAGAGTTCCCAGGTAGTACCTATTTCAACAGATAGGTATTCTTTCCTTTTTCATTAAATATGCCAGCTGTAAAGAAATGACACAGAGGCTTTGGCAATTTCTTGGGTGGAAAATTGATGCTGTTTTCTGATAAATCTGAAAAACCTTCCCGTACCAACTTAAATCTCCACCGTGACCTATGAGTGTGCTATATAGTGGTACCAAATATGCTCTCTACCTCAAAGAAAGTACTCTAGTGAAGTACTTTTCCAGAAGAAACTGTTTAAGAAACTGAATAAGATCAATGCAGAAAGCCAAAAGTTGATCTGAGATGTGGTGTTATTTGTAAGCCAAATGCTTGTCTCTTCTCCACAGCTGTGAAATTTCTTTCTATGTGTGGCTATTTTCGTTTCAAGGGGGATATGCAGAGGGGGATGGAAATAGATTTGCTTTGGCATGGATGGCCCCTCTCCTCCTAACAGTCAGTTTCATTTTCCTCAGAACCTTAGAAGAATGTTTTGCCTAATCACCCATTCAAATGCCAGAATTTACTTTAAAGATGGTCAGTTACTATTTCTTGAACATAAATCTTTGGCCTGAATAACTGGAAACTGAAGTTTATTAAACTTTTACATACTTAACTATGGTCCATAGGGCATTTTAAATTCAGCCATTTGGCTTCAGATCAACTTTTTTTTAACCCCCCAAAATATACAGTGTGAAACATATGAGAAGTAATTGGAAAAGGTACCTTTTCCAAGTCTTCAAGGATCATATTTCTGCCAGATTACAGAGAAAAATATACAATATGTAGATGATTAAATACACTGGGCACAACTCAAATTTCTAGGACAACTATGAAACATGGTAATATGTAGAAACATAGATCCCTAACTACATAAGATAATGTATACAGATGTGTGAAACTGAGCTGGAGAAAAAGAAAAAGCATTCAAGCACAGTTTTAATGATAGAAGAAAACATAAGATGGAATACTGGGGTGGTACCAAACCCTATGGAGTTACTTCTGTTACTTCTGTTAGAAAAGTTCTCATATTTGGGGGAAAATTGATTTCAAACTAGAGAGTGAGTAAGAGACATATATGAGAGAGAGACAGAGACAAAGAGGAGCTGAACAAGAGAGCACACTTCCCACAGTGCATGTGAGAGGACAACTTTCAAAAATCAGCGCCCTTTCATGTGTGTTAAAGGGTCAAGCTCAAGTGAAACAGGTTTATGCAGATACCTTTACCCATTAAGACATTTTGCCAAAAATGTAAATTCCTTGAAAAACTGTCTTATATATGTGGAATTAATATTCCAGTATTTGTCTGCATGACCTGCCATTTGGCAGCATTCTGCATAGCAATGTTTATTGGACAGTTTGAAATAATCGATTGGGCAAAAATAAATGAAAAAAACAGTGTTGGAGCGGAACTACATTCATAGATTGCATACAGGTTTGTTCTGATAAGAATCTGTTGTATTTTAATGTTCCTACTTTTCAGTGATTAGAATGACTCATGTTCTCTTTCCCCAGCTTATTGGGATCCTTCCAATGGGTAATTCCATCTGTCTTTAGTTAGTCTGCCATCTTGCCACAAGCAGCCCATTATCAAACCTGTGGGTAAGAAACATTGTTGCCAGTTCTATCTAGATGGTCTTTTAGAGGAAGTGGCCTATATATACCTTTCACAGTTACTGCTCTTCTGGCTATCCCAGCATATTCACCAGAAGCTACTCTCAAGATACCCTCAAATATCTTCCATAGATGACAACCTATCAACATCCGTCAAATCTCACTTAAATCATTCTTTTCACTGTGGACCAAGTCTCATAGTTATGATATATTTTCTTCCAAAGGATATGTATATTTCTTTGGCTGAAGAGATGGCTAAGGGGTTAAGACCCTGTCACGCAAGCAGAAGGTCCTGAGTTCAGATCCTAGTGTCATGTAAAAAACACCTGATGGAAGCAGCTACGGCCTGCACTTCCAGCTCTGGTGGGCAGAACCTGGGAAATCCCAGAGCAAAGCAAGAAGAAGGTAGAAGCAATCCAGGATGATTCTCAAAGTGACCCTTGGCCCTCCACAGGAACACAGTGCCTTCTGACACACACATGCGCGCACACACACACACACACACACACACACACACACAAATAAATACATAAAAAATTAAAAAGGATATGAAAGGACATGCATGTTTCTCAAGAAATGATGGTAAGTCTCTTAGGCTTAATGTAGTAATATTTAAATAACATATGTCCTGTGTGATCCTGCATATATTTCTTTCTCTAAGTCCTACTTTTCCAAAATGGTTGTCCCCCGAGAGAGGAAGAAATAAGGGAAGAAAGGAGGGAGAGGGAGAGAGAAAGGAAGATAGTGCAGATGGAGGAGAAAAGAAAGGCAAAGAAATTTGAGAATAAAAAGAAGAACCTTCAGATTTCCATTGCTTTACATCTCCTTTGTATCTTGTGGAAATTAGATTATCAAGTAAACAGGTTCTCTCTAAAAATCTAGGCTGAGCACCATTAGCGACTCACATTGAATTAATTTAATAAGATTATCAAATTAAGGTTTTGCTTTAGGGCCTGCCAAAAATCAGCCAGCCACTGTGAGGAAATTGTAGTTTTGATGGAGAAATGGAAAACATGGAAACTTGATATAAAAGCTCAAAGCTATGGAGGAAATGAGGACTTTTGATGAGGTTGGAAAGCTTTAGGGCAGGGAGCAGGAGTATACTGGAGACCTGGGGCCGGGTGACAAAATGCCCAAAGGAGGACCTTTTCCAACATTAGCACGTTGACTCTGCTCATGAATGGCATGCATATTGCTGATATTTGATATGGTGATAGTGGTGAAGTTGGAGATGCTGTGTTCTATCAAAAGGAGAGTTGTGTGCATTTCTGTTCAGCTTTTCATCATGCTGGATCTCCTTCTAAGCCAAAATATATTCTATTTTAGCTCACCCTAAAGGCTAATATAATCAACACATCTAAGCAGACTTAAGATTTTTCATCTAAAATCCTGTCAACATTACATGTAAATTGTCTTATATGGGACTTGGAAAGTATAAACTAGGCACATTTGAATCAAGTGGACTTGTTCTAAAGGTTGTAAATGTAGGAGTAATAGACTTTTTGTGGGAGGAGAAATGTTCAGATGCATGACCAAGCCAGATGAAGATAAGAAGCTTCACCCTAAGAGAACTTTCTATTTCAACAAATTCTTTAACGCTCTTAAAGTTTTAGCTAAATTGTTGATGTTAAGTTTTTCATTTGTTTGCTTGCTTTCAGCTGAGAACATTTCCTTTCCATCATATTTACACCTCCTGGTTTTGTACTTGTGACATGTTTTCCTTGGAAGAAACTCACATCAAGATAGACTGATGGGGAGCTATTTTATTATGATTTAGTGCTTCTTTCCTTATGGTGTCCAAAGTGTTTCAACTTTAGACTTTGGGATCTTTTCAGTTGTCATCTAAATTCCTTTGGTACATACTGAAAACACATGTCATATGTTACTTTTTGGTGCTTGATATTTGCTACCAAAGATACTTTACGCTCATGTCCTGTGTGATCCTGCATATGTTTCTTTCTCTAAGTCCTACTTTTCCAAAATGGTTGTCCCCCGAGAGAGGAAGAAATAAGGGAAGAAAGGAGGGAGAGAGAACCCTCCTAGAACCAGAAATTTTCCCTAAGGAGTCCAATCTCTTTTTAATTAGGAATAATATTCCAAACCAAGAGTGTCATATGCCTCATCGATGTCAGGGTACCTTTGCTTCTAGACCTGCTAAACTTTCTAGAATAAAAACATGCATGTTTTGAGATTTTTTTTGATTTTTAATTAATATTCTATAATTTTTCACATAACATATACATGCTATATACATTCTACTTAGGCATAAGTATTTCATTGTTAAAATATAATATTAAATATTTTAATAATTTAAATGTCAAGGGTACATTGTTGAAAAAGAGAAAAGTATCTGACTTTTTCATGTCAACATATATACAGAAAGTTTCTATAACTGTGCTATCTTTTTGTGGTCTCTTTGGTATTACAAAAACAAAATCAAATATTCTGGGAATAAATGTCTTTTCCAGTTTGATTATCTTATTTGCAATTCTTGTCTTATTGTACTAGTTACATGATGTTAAATTGTAGTTCAGATAGGCAACACTCTTGTCCTATCATTGATCACATGGAAAAAGCATCTGTGTTTGCTATTGAGTATGAACATACCTATGGTTTCTTTTTAGAAATATTCATCATCAGTTTGACAGAAGTCTTCTCTGTTCAGTTTTTGGCTTAAATTTTCATCATGTCTGTCAGATTTTGTCAAATGTTGTGTGTTCTAGGTATTTTGCCATGAAATTTTTCTTCTTTTCCTTTTCTGGTCTGATGGTGTTAGTGCATTTGCAATGACTGATTTTTAAATCTGCATGAACTTGTACACACGGATAACCATCTCTTGGTCTTTATACTGTTTTACAAATGGATGAACTTCGCTTGCACATGTTTATAGACAATATTTTACCTTCTTAAAAGTTATTGATCTATAATTTTCCTTTCTCCTAAACATCTATATAGTTTTTGCGTTAAAGTAAACCTAGCTTCATTAAATGAGTTAGAAAGTGCTACACTAGTTTTAATATTTGGAGGCGAATGTGAAAATTCCTATGAGTTAATCTTATCTGTAAAGTCTTTGAATTAGGCTGGTAGTTCGTTGAACATTAATATTTGTTAATTAAATTTAATTGTGCAGATATAGTTATTGATATTTTAATTCTCATATATGTTTAAATTGTTCTTAGTATTTCAAAATTATAAAAGACATAAACATCCATTGATTACTCAGAAAAGTAGAGTTTTAGATCCGTAAGCTGAAGTTGGAGTGGTTAAAATATATACTAAGAATGTGAAGACAATTTTTAAAAAATAATCTACTTAATAAAATGATTATCTTTTTATGTTTTCACTGAGAAACAACTGTTCATAATTCTATGCTATTATTAGACTACCTTCTGTAACCTGAAAGTCACTGTAGTACACTTGGACAAATGAGTATTCATGCACTAGACTGCTTTCTTGGAATTTATTTTAAAACAATTCAAACGTATTTTCAAAGTAAGTTAGGGAAAGCTAGCAATTGTGGTTTCATGTAGATCCTGATGGAACCAGGAATTTTAAAACATCACTCAGTTCTACTATGAAAAGTTACATATTTTTATGTTACATGACAAGATTAAATGATGGTGCCTTGTACAATAATTAGCTTCCTGTATTTTGGATGTAAGTGATAATTATCAGTATTTTCCAATATTCTATCATAGTTTCAAGACCACTGGACTTTCACTGCTTCAGCATGATAAGTTGCTGAGCAACCATAATTCCATTTTCTTTACAATTTTGTTGTTGCCATAGTTCTCAAGTTACTTCTTGATTTTAGATAACAGCATAAGCCCAGGGGTAGGTTTTATCATGTTTACCCCATACTACTTAGTCCATTACCCCATCAAAGATCAGTATTTAATATTGAGATGATATCTGATTCAAATTCTTCTCACATTCATAAATCAAATGATGGGAAGTCTGCTGGATAAACATTTCTTTTCAATGGAAGCTTTAATTTGCATCATAGTTTTCTATGGGTCTCCATTTTTCTATTTCTTCCCACAACTTTATATAGAAGTCTCATTGACTGCAACAACTCTCTTTATATATATGCACAAGTTTTAATCACTCTTTTAGGGAGTGATGCAAGTGTATACCACAGAGCAGGAATATAATTTTAGGGGACATCTCAGAATTCTGCCCAGTGAAAAAGGAGACTATCCCCCCTGCAATAAGTTCCTTAAGATTATCTTATTTTTCTCAACTCTACATGAGTGGAGTGTCTAGTCTTTCATTGTGATTTATCTTAATATTTTCTCTCACAGTTTTATCTTTGATTACTTTGTCTTTGTAGCTTATTTTCTTTATCTTTATCTGTACTCCTGCTAATAAAACACATGCTTCTTTCTGACTTTATTTTAGGGCCTCTTCCTTTTGCAATGTTATTGGAATCTTCTTTTTAAAAGGACTAATACCTTTGCTGTTACTTAGAATTTTAAATGTTTACAAAGTTTTATTAATCAATTATCAGTTTTAAATGTGAAATGAGCTTGCCTCAAAGTTTGTATGAGGGGAAATAATAATAAAAAATGTTAAAAAAAAAAAAACATACTCCCACCAAAATTGAAAAAAAAATATTTTGCATCACCAAAATATTTCAAAGTCTTCTTCATTATTAACTGGATGACTAAACACAACAGTTGTGTTCAAAATTTTTAAGTGAGACACATCAAAGCAGGTTTATTTTATATTTTCCTCATTCCTAACATTACATTGAATCTGGTGTACACATGTAAAGTATAATTACTCCAAAAATCACATGTTTTCTTGAACAAATCAAATACTTGAGTACAAAATCACTTGAGTGTATAACAGAACTATGTTTAGGATTATTTTCCTTATTTAAATTGGACATTGTATTGGAATAGTACAAATAACTACTGTAACAAAACGATGTAAGTAAAATAACAGAAATTTGTTTTCTCTCCATTCTGGAGGCCAGATATGCATAAGCCTGAAGGGCAGGGTTGGTGTTCTTTCCACATGGGCAGTGCCCCCGGGTGTTCACACATGACTTTCCCCTGCGTGGGTATCTATTTCTTGATCTTCCTTTCTGATAAATACTGATTATATTGGCATAGAGCCCACCCTAAAGGCCTCTTTTAACTTAATTATCTCTTCCCAACCACTCTATTTCTGCATATGGTCATATTTGAGTTCCTGAGAGAAACAACTTCAACATCTGAATTTGGGAAGAATTTGTCAGTCCCTCACAATCATGAAAAGAAGTGTCATTGTGCATGACATGTTAAGGATACGACAAGAAAGCAATAAACCGGAAGTCATTACTGAGCTGAACTGAAGTTCTGCAGTCCTTACAGCTACTCATCAGAAGTATTTGGTAGTTATTTGGAAGACTATAACAAAACAGAGAGAGTAATGTATTGAATTTTGCCCTCAATTAAAAGAACCTGGTTTACTCAGTTTAAGTGTATCCATAGGATTCTAACGGGTCCTCAGTTACTACTTTTGCCACTTCCTATGTGATTGATGCTATTACTAAATGCTTGTTTTAAATAAAGTTAAATTTTCATAATTTGGGGCACTCAGTAAAGTGTTTGCCTCCCAAGCATGAATATCTGAATCTGGGTTTCCAGCACCCACCTAAGAGGTGGTGAGTGTAGTCTGTAAGCCTAACACAGGGAGGTATACACAGTATACACAAGCGTGTGCTTAGGGTTTGCTGGTCAGGCACTCTAGCCTATGCCAGGCTTTGTAAGAAATATAACTACAAACAAGGTTGAGAACAATCAAGGAAGACTCCTACCTGATATTGTCCTTTGGCTGGAATGTGCTTGAAAAGGCACTTCTGTGAACACCTATTTCCCAACACATACACACACACACACACACACACACACACACACACACACACACACACACACACTTAAGAAATTTTAGGTTGGAGAGATGGCTCAAGGGTCAAGACTCTTCTTCACAAGCAGAAGGTCCTGAGTTCAGATTCAAGTCCCACAAAAAAAAAAAAAAAGCCAAATGGAAACGGTAGAGGTTTGTACTTCTGGCCCTGGTGGGTGGAGCCTGGGAAATCCCAGAGTAAAAAGGAGGTAGAAGCAATCCAGAATGATTCCTGAAGTCATCCTTGTGCCTTCTGATACACACACACACACACACACACACACACACACACACACACACACACCACATATAAAATAAATAAAATGTCTTTAAAAATTAAATAATTTTGATCTCCAGTTCTAAGATTATTTCTCAGATTGCAAAAAAAAAAAAAAAATGATGACTCAGGGAGGAGAGAAATGAGTCTTACCAGTTCTCTCTCTTCTCTTACACACACACACTCACAAACACAATATAGATAAATAAGTACTGCAGAAAGAGAGAGGTCTAGAGCTGGAGAGGTGGCTCAGGGGTTAAGCCTCTGCCTTGCAGCGGAAGGTCCCGAGTTCGGATACTAGACCCCACGTATAGACGCCAGGCGGAAGCGGGGTGGGCGGGGGCTGCGTTTCTGGTCCTGGTGGGCGGAGCCTGTGAATCCCGGGGCAGAGTAAACAAGGAGGAGGTGGAGGCGTCCATGGTGGTTCCTGAATTCGTTGGTTATTCTACACGCACACACGCACACACATACGTGCACACACGCATACACGCACAATTTAATAAATAATAAATAATAAAAAAAGAGAGAGGTCTACCTCAGGCAAGAATAGAAATAAAAGAAAAGTGTTTAGAACTGATGAAAAGCAACTTTCTGAAAGACATTCATAGGTGCACTTTCATAGTATTCAGAAATACCCCGTTGTTGCTTATCACAGAGCAGATGAAGTCAGTTATGTTAAAGAAATAGTCTTCCGGCAGATGAAATAGCCAAAGCTGAAATCCTCAGCTAAGAAGAGATGCTGGCTCTTCTCAACAAGGCTTCCCAATAAGTAGGCATTTGGTCAGGAGTAAAATTACTCACTGTGTATCAGGGCTTGATCACCTTCCACATAAAGTAGGACTTAATGTTTCATTTTCTTCATATGCTTCACAGGTACAATGTTTGGCTTCTGCCTGTGTGCGCTTGATCTTAATTATCAAATCTCTTTCCTATGTTGCAGTCATAATTTTGATTATAAATCTAAATCATACTCACAGCTTCCAAATTTCTTTGCCATTGTATATTACCAAAACACATATTTTCAACTTTTACAGCTCATAATATGATTTTAATATGATTTCTAGTTTTGGACTAAGGAGTAAGTAAAATAAAATAAGGAGTAAAAGATCAGTTTTGGACTAAGGAGTAAATAACATAAATAAATAAAATAAATAAACAAAATAGGAAAATGTAAGGAAAATAAGTTAGATCACTTGATACATTTCAAATAAAGAATGAACAATTTCGCGGGGGCTCCTACTGCAGGTCACTGAGGAGACGCGTCTAGCTCCCAGAATGATGTGTCTTGGATTCTAAGATGCTATCTTTCCATCGTGGTATGGTGGAAGATGTGGAGCTGAGCGGGTACCATCTTTGTTCTTAAAGGTACAGTACAGAGGACTTGTTATCATACATACTCTGGCTACTTTAGCTGCAATATGAGAACATTAGAAGTGTTGGAATCCTCATCTGCAAATCACAAATCGCTCTTCCTTAAAAGACCATAAAACTCGTCTCCAGGAACTAAATGCCAGTGCTGAAAAGAAGAAGGAGGAAAAAAGAAGAAAAAAAAGCAACAGTGCTTATTTACCACGAGGAACAGGGTTAATTTTTTCTCTCCGATGAGGAATCCCACCCCGAACAGATTTCAACCAGGCAGTTCTCCGGTGAACTACACAGGCCATGTGGGTGCTGAGCTCAGAGCCGGAAAGCAAACAGCTGCTGTAGCCTGATTTGAGTTAAAATAGTGTGAGTGTTTAGTCTGGCGCACGGCTTCGGGGGAGATTGGCAGCTGGGTCAAACAAAGTCCTTCCATTGGCTCCCTTCCCAGACTTCTCTGCTAGTATTTAGTAGGGCCTAGTGCTGTGCACAGCCCTTTTCTCGGGCAAAACCTAACATCTTGACCGCACCCTTTTGCTATTTAAAAAAAAAAAAAGAAAAAAAGCTTCATTTTTTTTTTCTCCTTTCAGTATAAGATAAATTCTCTAGGAGGCAACCTCTCCCACTAATGGTGTGTTAGCGATACATTTTATCTTCGGAGCTGACGCACAGGCTCGCCACTGGAAAGCACCGTGCAGGATTCGTAAAAGGACCTTCAGGGTCTGTGAAAGAATATCTGTGTGCCTAGGCAGCAAACTTTTTGATCCGCAGAAAAGCCAGAAGACATCTAGGTAAGGCTGTGTACCTGATCTAATTTGGGGGACAAAATTGTGCGGTGAAACTGGCTGGTGCAACCGATTTGAGTTTAAAGGCTGCGCGCCCAGGTCTGTAGAACTTTCGAGTGTACTGTTTTGCTTATATTTCGCTTGCTGGAAACTTAAAGGAATGCTACATTCTGTCTTTTTCTACGATTTCTTTTTCTGCGGTTGAACTGGTCACCGAGGATGTAGTTTTATTATAGAGAAACCTTTACAAACTTGCCAGGGAAAGAAAGTGTAATTTAGAAAGGGAAATGGACAAGTTTTGAAGAGTAATTGTACAGTCCCTGGAAGACAGGGACACTATGTATGTTAGGCTAACAAGGATTTAATTACAAAAAAAAAAAAAGTTTACTGTCGCTTCCGAAGGAATATTAAGTAAGTTGTCTTTGTCTCTTACTTTTTAATTTCAGTCTCTGATTTAGCCTGTTGGGTCACATTTTTTGTTAGTGCCGAAGGCTGCCATGAATCTGTAATGAGGCCCCTTTGCACATGATTTTGGCATTTGTCCAAAATCAACTTCCCCAGCGGCAAGCTTTCTGTAAAGAACCTGGAGCAATTTTTTTTATTATTATTAGAGATCGTGTCTGAAAGCTGCCACAACCCGTTGTACAGACATGTCAAAAATGACTTTATACAGTAAATATGAAATAAGCTTTCAATTTTTTCTCACATGTTTCCTTTTGTCATTATGGATTTCTTGCTGCTGTTGCCACCTAAAAAAACGATAGGACAAGAACAGTCTTAAAGAAGATTTATGGATTTTTTTTCTCAGCAGAACCTTATACAGTGATTTTCTCATAACGAAGTACACAGAGTGCCAAGGATTCTCCCAAAGACTTCGGGATGAATAACAGATGAATTCTTAAAACTGTTTATCTCTGTAAGTAATATTCAGTTAACAGTAAGTAGCGAAGTTTTCTAGAAGTTACCTGAATACAGTGAGACAACATTTTTGGAAGTCAAATTTCCATGTATGTCAAAAAGACTTGGTGTTTGGGAATTTTTTCTTGAAATTAGTGAGTGTTGTATAATTTTAAAAAAATCGTGTGACACCTTTATATTATTTTAACAACTCTTTTAATAGAAATGATTGGTATGTAAACATGGATGAATAAATACCTGTGTTTTATTGTCTTGTGCTGTGAATGATGATGTTGCATCAAAGACAGTCAAGAAGCTGAATGGTGCAAACACTTTTAAAAAATATAAAAATTTTGATATTCCTACAAATGATTTTTTCAAATAGTCCGATATGAATTTTACAGGCTAATGTTTTTAGAATTAAAATTTCAAGTTATAGTGAACTGTTCATGTACTCAGAGAACACCAATTTTAGTTTATTTTATATATTTTAATACATGTCAGCAATATGTTTAGACATTAAAAACAAGTAAACTGCAGAGTAATTATAAGTAATGAAATAGATTCTCAATTGCTCTGGTCTTTTTAAGGAATCCTTTTATCTTTATCCTCAATGGAATTTCTCTTATGCAGTTGTTGCAGTAATCAAGTTGCAGTTTCAAGAGTGAAACTTTTTCTGAGTTGCAAGTAATAGTTTCTGATTAAAATATTCATTAAAATAAATGAGTTACACAAAAAGAAGACCTGGCTTAGACATATATGAATTGATATAGTTATGTACTTGTTCTCCATATATACAATTTAAAATCTTGTTAAGTTAAATCATGGTAAAATGTGAAAATTAAATTTAAAATTTAAATCACTACGTCATGCTTCCTTCTAAGTTAATCCTTATATATAGGCATTTAAAAATTTTTTTCAGTTGCTGTTTTATTTTAGAGAAACTGTTATGTGTATAGGAATTTAAAACTGTTTTTAGTTTTATTTTGCATTTTGATCGAATTGTGGAATTGTGAACACCTTGTTGTTAGTTGAGGAGTGCATGTTTGAAATGATCATATCATCAAATAGTAACACTTATGAAAGTTGTGACTATTAATAGAAATTTACTTTCACACATTTGCTTCCTATATGAGTTCACTGATCCTTATTTTATGTATCTTTATTATTTGATAAAATAAATTAATATGGCCAGACATTCCAAAATTTGGGTAACTCTGATCATTTTAAGCTTTTCGGTGCTGGAAACAAATACCATTGTGCAGCAGATTCTCATTCGTAATCCTTTAAATTTTGAATTCTATTTTTTCTTCTTAGCTCTCATACTGTTTTTATTATTTCATTATTTTCAATAAGTTATTTTACTTGACTGCTGAAAATGGGAGACTGTATCTCTAAAATTTGCTGAGAAAAATTTTGGTTGGAAATTGTATAGATTTTTGTTGGTAGAGACCAGAGCAATATAAATCCCACTGAAAATAAAACTCTTAGAGGATCTATACAGATACATTTGCAAGTTAAAAAGACATTCAATTGTTTGCTTGACTATTGACGAATATCTTTATGTTGAGGTAAAAATACATAAGCATTGAAAACAATTTAAATTTTATCCTTTACCGCTTTAGCTAAAATTTTATTTCCACTTGCAATTGCAATAGGTGAATCATCAACCTACCTTAGTTGAATTAGCATTGTTAAAAAAATCGATATTTAGAAATTTGATCACTTTGCAAAAGAAAACTATTTCTAATTTTCATTGTGCCTATTCTATTTGTGAGTAGTTGAGAATGATTATGTTTCAAGACTTTTGGAAGAATCAAAATATTCCATTTTTTGCAATGAAGAAACTTGAGGAAATGTAAAATTCGCTTGTAACTATCAGTTTTAATTATGAATCCTTACATTTTCAAATGTGAGAGTTTTTTATTATTTCTTTCAGTTATGCAACAGGCATACAAAATTATTATCCCACTTGAGAGAGACTCTGAATAATTAAGTCTGTATTGAAAAGAAAGCTTGGGTCTTTTTAGTCTGTAATTTTTAATGTGTGAGAAATGTTTACAATAGGGCATTTTAGATGAACATGTCATCATTTCAGTGAAGTGCTTTGGTCTAAATGGTCTACATTCCAGCAATGAGATAAGCCCATTGTTACATTAAATATAGCAGTACTATTGAATTTTGGCACTATTTCAGTGACCACAGTCATGCAAGATTAGTTATAGGCAAGATGATTTTGGATTGAGAACAGCAAAAGTAGATAAGTAGTATCTATGACGACATCATCTTCTTGGTGGAGGAGAGAGCGTGTGCTTAAATGACAAGCTATACACTTCATCTAAACTTTTAAGAGTAGTATCCTGTCAGTTCATTAATAAAAGAAACCTTGACCCAGTTTTTAAAAATGTTGGATTTTCAGGACTCTTTCATAGAATTAACTACAGCATTTTACTATTTTATTAGATGAACACCTGCCAAGTTTCCATGAAGCCAAAATATAACTATTGGTTTGATAGACAAATAATTTTTAATGTTGCAGCTTAGATTAATTGCAAATGATTTCCAAGACAAAAAAGTGTGTTACCTGATTTTAAGGTCTTTTTTTTTGTAAATAAAAGAAGGGTTGATTGAACTCGTTGTCTCTTTTATGTTACATTAGTTTAATTCTTAAATGATGGCATAGTAAAGATTGCCATTTGACATCTTCTTAAAGGATGCCATTTGATTCATTTTCCAATCAACCTGAACTATTACATAGCTATACAACAATAAATGATGCACTGCATATAATCTTTTAAAAATCAAAATGACTAGAAAATACAAGGATTTTATTTTAATAGGCTTAAAAGTACACAAAGTTGAATATATATACTTTCAACTTTGTTCATCTGTGTGTTCAGGCTTTTTTGTCAAACTTATATTTCTGCCTGTGCCTGAGACATATGTCTTATGAACATTAAATCTGGTGGCTTTCTCTGAGGTTTTCCTTATTCCATATAAACCTAGTTTTTTTTAATTTAATATTTATTGGGAGCTAATCATTACACCATTGGAGTAATTGTGAATTATCACATCAAATCTGATGCTTTGGATAAATCCAAGGACTCAGTTATTCAACATACATGAGTGGTCAATGATATGTTTGTGGAGGGATGCTAAAACATGATTATTATTGATTTGTGAAGGTCACATTACAGGACAACATGGATTATATTTGTCTTACTTGTAATACATACCAACATTTGTTGTGAATAAAAATATTTTAAAAAATATTTTAAAAATATATATTTTAAAAATATATATTGCAGGATAAAATTATTCTAGTTCCATTTGACATATCTGTTTTTAAAGAGCTTTTTATAGTGCTTGACATTCAATTCAAGGCCTGTTGCATGCTGGACAATATCACTACAGCTGAGCTATTATCACCAGTCCTTAAACACATTAACTACAAATATTTCAATTATATTTCCACACAAATATAGTGACCTAAGTGTAGTCACTATATTCAATTCAAGTGCAGTAATATTTTAAAGTATATGTATGCTACAATGGTGTGTTCTACAGAATACCAACCTGGGCACATGTTCTTCATAGGGTTAATAGATAATTTTCCTCTGGGAAAGTTCTTTTTAATCAATAGACAAATTTCAGATTATATCTTCAGGTGAGGTGACATTTAAAAAAGGTTGATGCATAGAAAATTCCCACTGATATATGATTTGATATTTCTGAAGCATTTTCCGTTGTCAGGAAACGAATCAATGATGATACAGAAACAAAGAATGATTTTTAATTTTGGCAACTGAACCAGCTATAATCAGTTCATAATATTTGTGGAAAGATAACATTTTTCTATTGACATAGTTTTGTGCTAATGAGTTTAATTTGGAAACTGTATTTGTTACTAGTAGGCAGTAATCGATTTTAGTAATTAGCATTTCAATATTACTTATTCAAGAACAATAGTTGATTTCTTAAATAGATGGGCCTTGCACAAAATCTAAGCTATTAGTCCACCTTATATTTGAATTTGTTTGACTTTTCTATATTCAAATAATTCCATATGAGCATAATGATATTTGAATGTTTTAAATTTTTTTAGTTCAATGCATCTATCTATAAAATTTATTCTCTCCACTATAATGAACATAAAGTTGTTAGGAATATTACATTTACTTTTTTCCTTAAATCTTACTCAAAATCAAATTTCAAGAAATTATATTATATAAAGTATGTTTCATTAGTAAGATGATGTTACTTGGTACCAAACCAAATTATATATAAAGTTAAAGAGTTTGTGTTATTTAGAAACTCACATATTATTGCTGGTAGACCTTCATTTAGCTTACTTCAGAGAAGTACAATTAAAGACAATTTCCAGATCCTCTAATGTTTTATGCTTTCCTCTAAACTGAATTTTGAAGAAATGAGCCAAATTATAATAGGCTTAAAAGTCATGATATTCTGAAGGTTTTTAAACTGATCTGGAGGCAGGCACTACGATTAGTTTTAGTGTGTTATAGTTCACAAAAGGAGCTAATTCTGATGAAGACCAAGTACCTTTTCAATACAGATGATAGCAGAATCCTACAGTGTTGTAAGTTTCGGCTGACCAAAACTTAAAGTACACACAAGCACTGATTCCTTCTTATGCAGATATACTCTGCCATTGGGCCAATTATATGATATATTCCATATGGCATGAAAAATTACCCAGAAATAACTGGGTTATCACATTAGATAAAGACCTCTTCTTAAAATAACTTCCCTTTATAACCAAAAATAGTCTAGTCTAAGTTCTTCTCCAATGGTTAAAGGAAAGTGAATGGGGATGGTGAATGGTATAAGAGCAGTAAAAAGAGTGTACAAGTGTACATGCAAGTCTATATAATGATGTGTGCTTATGGGGACAGAATAAGAGATAAAGAGGTAGGTGATAACATAAAGTAAGATGTAAATATATTGTTAAAATATAATGGAAAACTAGGATTGGGGCGATGACTCAGTCAGCTAAAGTTCACTACTCAAGCACAGGGCCTAAGTTCAGATCTCCTGAACCCATGAAAAAGAGTAGGCATGATATCACAATCTGTAACCCTACACCAGGGAAATTGAGACAAGTGTATCTGTGGAGTGTGCTAGACACACAGTCTAGGTGATTCCCTAACTTCCAAGTTCAGGGAAAACACTGTTACAAAAATATGGTAATGAGTAATTGAGGAAGACACTCATCATTGATTTCTGGTCTCCATATGCACATACAACCACTTGTACCCATATGCTGACACACATACACACACACACACACCACCACCACCACCACCACCACCACCACCACCACCACCACACAGATCCCCACAAAAATATAGAAGACTGGCAAAATGTTTTTGCAGGTCAGATTGCAAGTAATGACTTGTATGGAAGTTAGCTTCCTGTGACTATAACAAAGTACCTGGGGTAATTAAATTGTAAAAAGGAAAGACTGCTTTTAGTCGTGGCTTTACAGATTGCCGTACATGATAGATTTTCCCAGTGGCTTTTGGATTGTGCTGAGGCATCACATCTGAGTAAGAATGCATGAATTTTAGCAAACTTACACACTTCATGACCAGAAGACAAAGAGAAAGGGGCAAGGATATCTCAATTCCTTGAGAGATGTGTGCTACTGACTTAATTTCCACTAAGACCTAGGTACAGAGAGGTCTATTGACTTTTAGAGAACCAAAACTCTAATACCCCTGATGGGGCACTTATCCATACAATAGCAACCAGGCACCAACCTATTTTTCTACAACACCATCATTTTTCTTAGTCTACCTCTCTTACTTGTCAGCTACTAATGGGTCCAACAGCAATAAGCTACTATCGTTAATATTATCACATTAGATAAAGACCTCTTCTTAAAATAACTTCCCTTTATAATCAAAAATAGTCTAGACTAAGTTCTTCTCCAAGTCTTTCAGAAACGCATACCGATGGTTAAAGGAAAGTGAATGGGAATAGTGAATGGTATAGGAGCAGTAAATTAAACAGCTTTAATACTTTATAAGCCAAAAGATTTACCATAACCAATCCATTAGTATTTCAAAATAACTTGCTATTCCAAGAGTATTACTGAAAGAATTTAAAGAATTTGACCTTGGAAATAATTACCACACTGGCTCACTGCTTATGAACATGCTGATGGAGTCCTTTATCTGTTCTGTCTACAACATTCTTTCAAGTGAATGACTCCCAGCCTTGAAAGTGCTGGGCATGCCAGTCACTGGTGCCCTGGGTCGGATTCTCTGCAGAGTGCTTTGTGTGTCTGTCTCCTATCAGTCTTCCAAATAGCCATGAAAAGTGGGGATGATTACAGTATCTCATTTTACAGATAGGAATGGCAAAGTGTAATTAATTAAAAATTGCAATAACATTGAATTTTCTCTGAGTTCAAGCACTATTAAGTGTCGAGATCTGGATTAAATTGTGTTACTGATACTCTTAATTCATGTTGTTATCTGTCGTACTGCATCTTTATTGACCATGGGCTTTAAGAATATGAAGAAACATTAACTGTGACTCTCTATGTTAGTGTTTCTCTGTCTCTCTTTCTCTCTCTGTCTCTCTCTCTCTCACACACACACAAACACACACACACACTCTCTCTCTTTCTCCTCTCTGTTTCTCTCTTTCTCTCAAAATTAAAGAAACAGTTCTAAACACCAAAAGGCAGCCACAATTATAAAATACGGAGAGTTGCAGAGCCTTGATAAATTATGCTTCCCAATGTGAATTTTCTGTAGGGCTAAGTTAATCAGTAGGAGTGATCAACAAAATTTTGCACACAGTTTTACTTCAGGAAAATGGTAAATGATACAATAGCTATGTACCAACATCGTACTTCTAATTTCAGGTTTCCTAGTTCATAAATGTTTTAAATTGAGATGTTCTGTGCAATAATATAATAGGGAATTATCTCTCAGGAAATTGCACTAATTTGTTTGTCAACATACACAGGCATGTAACACAAGATTGTGGAGGTTCACCAGGGTTCTACAGAGTCCATGTCCTCCACCCAGTATACTTATTTACTGTGGCATCTCATTGAAGTTAATCCTCACACCCTTCTAGAAGACCTTAATTGCTCCAAAACAAGTGTTTCCCACTGCACTATGGTATCTTTGTAAAGTATGTAGCTTGTCCAGGCTTATAAAAAAGTAGGACCAAACGATAGCGCAACTGAAGATCTGAACATGGGAACATCTTGCACAATCACACATCTCATTTTCTTACTTTCTGTAACACCAGCTGTCATGATACAAAATAGCTTAAAGATCCATGACAGTTTGGTCAAGATACTTTTTCAACCCTGACAACAGTTGATGGAGCTTCAGTATTATCTTTTCAAATCCATTACCTTCTGCAGGAGAAACAGTGACATTGGGGTACCATGATCTTTCTATTCATTTTACCATACTGGTACTGGATTAACTAGCTTTGTCCACAGAATTTTTCTCCAGTTCAAATTTCTCTCCTAATGAAGTGCTTTATTCTGTAGTCATTTGCTTACAGCTAGGTATTCTATTTCTTCATCTTTCATTTTAGCAGTATAGAAACATAAATGATGGGAAATTTAGTCAGTTAACATAGATAGGAAAAAGTAATAAAATAAGTAATTGAATGTAAATTTACTTAATGGTTATTATTAGGTAAAGTTATATTAACAAAAATTGCTTTTTAACATTCTGAAGCACTCTGATTCCTAAATAAACTTTGTTAAACTATTCACATAGAACACAAACATCCACTTAGAAACACATGATTGTTAAGAGGATTACTCTGAATTTTACATGTCAGCATATAAAAATAACCACATGCAGGCATACACTTTGTAATTTCACATAAAATAATATATAGTTTTCCAGCATCCAGATGTCCAGCTGATATCCCGATTCAAAAGACTTACCATTACCAGTGGACTATTCTTGTTTTTTAGAATTTCTTTCTGTGATTATGGCATGATTTTATGATTCATTCTAACATACACTGCAGTAACTATTAACAGATGACCACTTGTTGGTTGTCTTTTGTACCAAACTTTTAAAATGTAGGTTGAACTTCAAAAGTGTAGTCAACTATTCTAATTGATGAAGCATGAAAACAAGATGGCTACACAAAGCAGTACAGATAGTACTTGATTTATGATCTGCTGCTAGCACAACTAGTAAATGCTTTAGCCCTGTGAAATGAAGTAACAGAATTTTTGAGTTATTATAGGACATACTTTCTGCAAAAGAGAATTAATAGAAGCCATTCTGAGTATACACTAGAAAAATATGCTTTAATGGTCAGAATCTGGCTGGTCCCTTACTCTCACAATTTATTATGTACAAATATATATATTTAATACATAGTGTAAATATTTACATGTAACTATAGCAATAAGACAATCAAAATATACATTTTAATTGATCAATTTTTAAAATCTTAGCTTTCTAGATTCCTGATATTTTCTGTTGTAAGCACCATAATTAAGGTCTGTACAGTACAGAATTTATTTAGAATGATCCTAAACATAGTTGATCTCATAATTTAATTTATGTCATAGATAAAATATTGCTTAGGAGCAATAAAAGTTGGTTTTGAGATTTTTGTACAACAGTTCCATAGCTCATGTGTCTTCAAACTGAGTATAATATACTCTCTGATGGTATTTTTACTACATGAATTACATCTTGGTGGGAAATTCAAGATGTTTTAACTTTTTTCAAAGATATTTTCAAAGACGACTAATTATTTGTATTTATTATGTCATAAGTTTTGCATATCTTATAGACATTGGTCATCAGTAACTGGAAAAAATGTACTTCTCTACTTGTATTTTAAAGACTCCATAGCCTCTATAAACAGTAAGTCCACTTGGCAGTATTTTTGTTTTAAAATAACCAGTTCAAACATCACCAAGGTCAATGAGACTTAAACCTTGCTATTATTTTTGACAACTATACAATGCCAGATAATGATTCCATTACTAACACCAGCTGGCAGTAAGATTGTCTCACAAATGAATTCATAGATACCCTGCTCATAATTCAGATATGCAATGGATACTCCAAATTCCACTGCTGTGCTTCTGCCTAATTAGATGTCTTGCATCAAATAGGATAAGAAGATCACCTTTCAACAAGGCTTTTTTTAAACCACATGCTCTGTCTTAGCAGTTAAGGACATTTCTGCAGGAGTAATGCCTGAAGGCTTCCAGGGATGTAAACTAATGGGGACATTTTAGGGGAAAAAAAGGACAAATGTGTCATGCTATCATGATGTATATATTGGACTTTAAAAACTCTAATTGACTTCCAAGTATTGTTCTATCTAACTCTGGGCGTCATCTTGCATGGGTTGCTCTTATTAACCATGAAAATGACTGGCATTAATCTAATCATGTTGTGTCAAAAGGTCAGGTTCTCCGTTGGATCAGACAGCAGCAGAAGTTACCTTACCAGAAAGAAAAACTGATTTTATAAAAAATGTTTTTTATTTACTTGGAATATGTCAGAAATAGATAGTGACCAGGAAGAAAACCATTGTATAATTACTTAGGAAATTTATATATTTTTCTTTGAAATCTCCTTTGCTTTAATACGACTTCTAAGAATATGAATCATGATCATGAAAATGCAAGTATAATCATATAAATATATTTTAGCAGGAATGTAATTAAATTATGTATATCTATATATAGATATAGATATACAATTTCATTGAATTCACTTCCTAGAAATTATTTTTTGCACTGGAATGTTTTCCAAAACAGTCTTAATCTTGAGCTATTTTTGATATGTACCTGAAAATGAGAAGACCACTATTAATATATATTTTTTCTTTATGTTCAGTCATATTTATATTTTGAAAATTCTATACTTAACATTCATTTAATGTAGAACAAGATACAAGATGTCAAGAGATGATCATTTTACCCTGTATATACTTATTTTTGGTAAGACAAAGGTATTTATAGCAAGGTATATGATTCAAAAAAGGTATAACTTTTTAAAATCTGGACTAATGTAATGATAGGATGCAAGTTTTTATAATCACCAATTACAACTTGTTATAAATGCATAGAAATTGCTGTTTTTCATAACTTTCTTGCTATAATCACATTAGTGACAATGATTTTCAGTGAGTTTTGTTTGAAAGAAAAAGTAAACTTGATATGTATTTGATTTTCTTTAGATTATGAAAACCTAAATGACAACTTTAGCTTCTATATCACAATTCTAAATCTCCACTAATGAAATCATTATATGTAAATTGTTGTTATCTTGCTTTGTAGAAATATTTATTCATTGTAGGTCCTGATACTCAGTGGTATAGAATGATGTTTGTTTCTGATGTATGAATTAATCATATTGAGTTAAAAATTAATAGAAAAGAATAAAATCATCTTCATCTCCTCGACCCTTTGCTTTTAATTTATTTTGACTACCAAGCAAACGAAATCTCTTATGTTAATGCTACAAAATTGCCTTACTTATTTTTATTTCCAAAGGCTAGGAACTGCTGTGGAAATTATTCAAGACAGGAAAGATAATTCATCATTGAACAGTATACCACACATTTACCTAAATCTGGATAGGCAGCTCTCAATCATATTTCACCAAGCAAAAAATGTCAATGTGTCATACTATCATGTTGTATATACTGGACTTTAAAAAAATCTGATTTACTTCCAAGTTTTGTTCTAACTCTCATTATCTATATAGTCAATGTACATATCTTAGTCCTTTTACAAGTACAATTTTGAGTATTACTGGTTCAATTACTGGAGGAGAACATTAGAAAACTAAAAACTTGGCTAAGTTAACATTGCAAACTCTTTTAAGTTAGTGTGTTTTACATTGATAAACTTATACAAACTACTTTAAGCGATTTTTAAGAAAATAGTTTTAATTGCTATCTGAGCATGTTGGAAAAGTAATGCCTGAATTGAACAAAACCACATACTGATACTCACTTTGAATCCTTCCCTATGAATAAATCTGACACCTGGTTCCTAATCCTGTTGCAGAATAAGATACGGCACAAGATAGATGCTAATCAAATATATATTGAATGAATAAATTATCCACACTAACTAAATATTGCCATGAAATTTTATATTATACTACTCGTTGCAATAAAATTCCTACTAAAAGTAACTCTATGAAGAAAGGGCTTATTTTGGTCCAGAGTCTGAAGTGACAGAGTCCATCATGATAGGGTATGCGTCGTGGCAGATCCTGTGAGGTCTGGTAACACCATGTGCGGCAGTCAAGAGGCTGGGAGACATGCTTGCTGGTCCCCAACCACACTTCCTCTTTCCCTTTTTATTCATAGTCTAGGATTATAGTCCATTCAGCATTAGTCTTTCTTCCTCACTTTAATCTCTCTGAAAAATCTTGTAGAGTCACATGTGACCTAGTTACTATACATCCTCTGAAGTTGACAATGAAAATTGGTAACAATGTGAGCCCCTTCTTCAGTTTCATCTTCTCAGAATGGTTTCTGTCCTTCCAAACTGCAAGATTCTTAGAGCTACCAGTGGATCTTTTACATTATGAAGTTATATGAACCTATCAAAATCTAAGTATTCACACAAATCATATGATTTTATTTTATGATATTAATTGAAGAAAATGACATTTTCTGAGGATCAATGTATGTGGTAATTTGGAATTGTGAGAGTGTTTCACCTGCTTCTAAAATTTCTAATGGCTCTCGTTGTTTCTCCTAAGATCCTCACTGGTACTTGGGGGAACACTGATATGTGAGCCATTGTGTAGACTGGTGGGACTGGATCTCATTGCAGTGAACTTTTGGATGTCGCAGCCCTGTTGTGACTATACTATTCTGACCACCAGTATACCTCCCCACGTTTAGACTCTTACTACCCCACTTCCTCAAGGATCCCTGAACCTTACAATGGAGGAGAGATTTGTAAATTGCTTGGTTAGGACTGAGTATTTTTATAGTAGCTGATGCTCTGCATTCTGTCAAATGTGGTTTTCTACTTCACTAATCATCCATTGCAACAATCTATCTACATCTTCTTATATAAGGTTATAATGAGAGGTGTTTAGATGGTAGTTTACTATCAGGCATTTGTAGCTAATATTAAGACATCTGGTCCAGTCTAGTATCTATTTTCTCTCCTTTTTCTGTTTTTGGAAAGGTGTACAGTACCAGGCTGTGTTCCATGGTATTGGAATAGGGGTTGGAAGCTAGTTAGGGCATTATTGATTATCTGAAAGCTAACCCCACTCCTACTATGCTTTATATCCATATCCCATCCCTTTAAAACTTTTCTTTCATTAATATTTTTTCGATAAAAATTTCTATTTGATTATATCATTCTGAAGGTTTAATGATTATATCATTCAGAAAGTTTATCAGCAAATTTCATTAATTCATTTATTCATTTTGTACCACATTTTCATTATCTATTTGTCTACTATTGGACATCTAGGCTGATTCTACCTCTTTGCTATTTGTTATGAACATGGATGTAGATGTGACTGTAATAGGGTGTATTGTTCTTTGAAAATATTCCTAGGGATAGTAGAGCTGGGTCATTTGGTATTTCAACATATTATGGCTCTCTTTACTGATCTCCAAAGGCTCCATATAAGTTTGCATTCCCATCAGCATTCCCCCCACATCCTCATCAGCATTTTTTGTTGATGTTTTGAATCTTAGTCATTCTGACTGGGGTGAAATGACATTTCAGGGTAGTTTTCAAATGCCTTTCCCTGATGGCTACAGAATTGGAACATTTTTTAAGATATTTGTTAAGTATTTGGATTTTTTTCTATGAATAAAGTTTCTTTTTAGTTCTAAGGCCTATTTTTATTGGATTATTTACTTCTTTAATGTTTATTTTGTTGAGTTTTTGTGTACTCTGGTTATTAGTCCTCTATCAGATTAATGGTTAGCAAAGATTTTCTCCCTTTCTGTGGGTTGTCTTTTTGCTCAATTAACAATATCTTTCGCTGAACAGAAGCTTTTTAATTTGAGGAGATCTCACTTGTTGAGTGTTGCTCTTATTTTCTGTGCATTTGGAATTCTAGAAAGAAAATGTTGACCTAGATTAATTAGTTCAAGGGTCCTTTTTTCTAAGAGTTTTACAGTCTCTGGTCTAACATCAAAGTCTTTGATTCATTTGCAGTTGATTTTCATGTACAGTGATAGATAAGGGTCCAGTTTCATCCTTCTGAATATAGATAGCCAATTTTGTTGGCATGCTATCTGTTTTCTAAATTTTTGACACTTATGTCAAAATAAGTTGACTATAAGTGTATAAGCTCACATCTGGGTCTTCATTTCTAATCCATTGACCTATATCTCTATTTTAGATTCAGTACCATGCTGGTTTTATAACTATGGATTTGTAGTATTGTCTAAGGTATAGTATAGTAATACCTCCCACAGAGTCCTTTTTTTAAACACAGGATTATTTTTACTATCTTGGGTCTTTTGTGCCTCCATATTTATTTTGAGATTGTTTTACTGAATTATGTGAAGAATTGGGTTGGATTTTTTATTGGTATTGTATTGAATCTGTATAGTGCTTTTGAAAGGATGGTCATTTTTACAGTGTTGACATTGGAAGCTTTTCCAACTTCTGTTGTCTTCTGTACTCTGTCTGAGAGTTTTAAAGTTTTATTTCACATTTTTATTATATTTTTTGCAAAGTATTTTATTTTTTTAGAGTTATGATAAATGGAATGGTTTCTCTTAGGGATAACACATTGTGAAAATCAATAAAGAGAAAGAAAACCATGTTGACATATTTTTGTCTGAGTGATTTATGTCATGGTCTAATACTTTGTTTATCTAAAACTAATTTTCTGGGCCTAGATAATGACTTAGCAGTTTAAACACTTGCTATGAAAGCAGTAAGTGAGGATCCCTAAATCCTATGTAAAATACCACATGGGTATGGCACCATATCTGTTATTCCAACCTCCGAATGTGGATCCCCAAAGAAAGCTGGTCAGTAAATCTAGCCCTATCAGGGGCTCTGGGTTTGATTAGGTACTTTGTCTCAGAAGAATAAGATGAACAAATGGTATTGAATGCTTATCACTGTTACCTTGGGTCTTACATAACATTCATACAAATGTGCACCCACTCATGTATGAATATCAATACATACATTCACGCATCACACACAATAGAAAAAATAAAATAAAAGTTAATTTTGTCTCTGGCAATCCAGCTCAGTGTTAGAGCACTGCTTTAGCCAATGTTAGATCCCAAATACTGTGAGGTAATTAAAGTACACCTGTGTGTGTGTGTGTGTGCATATGCATGTGCACACTTATGTGTTTTGTTCTTTGGTTAGTTTTGGGAATAATATGCACACGATATTTCCATAAAAGTCAAAAGGGTTTTTTGCTATTAAATCAAATGAATATATCTTCGATATTTATTGAGTTATGAAGCAAATTTAATGTTAATAAATTTTGAATAGTAGTGTGATAAGCAATAATGTATTGTCATACCATCTGTTTTGGAATACTCTTTAATCAATAGTAGTAAGATGGAATAAAAGACTTCTATTCCTAAATTACTTAACCTTTGATTTTAAGATTAATCTTTCATTTATAACATTACATATAACAGCTTAGTACTGTTTAACTAATGACCAGTGTTGCAGTTAGCCTGCATGGTTTCTGATAAAATCACCAATCAATGGCTTAAGGGAACAAGAGGTTTATTCTCTTATGATTGTCCAGTTACAGTTCTCAGTCCAATTTGACAGGAGAACTCACAGCAACACTAAGGCAAAGGGAACTGGCCATACCATTTCTACATAATGGCTGAGAGAAGGACAATCCTTACTCACCAGACCAACATGTCTAGCCAGGTGTATACAAGGATGCTAACTCTCTCATCCAGCTCTCCATATTTTATTCCAGGATTTAGTCCCACCCATCATGGGCTGAGCCTTCCCCATCGGCTAGACAATTTTCTGTAGGTCTGCCCTGGGCTTCACTCAATAACAAATTCTCTACAAATGTGCCCAGAGCTCAAACCCTCAACTGTCAAGTTGATACCTGTGCCTAACTATGACAACCAGGAATACTTAATCAAAATCATTTTAATTTATAATCAGCATAGTCCCTGATTGGGACTATGTAAGGAACTCACTTTGTGATTACTGAAGTATCACACTATGTCTTACTAGTACAGATGTCAAACATATACCTGTTTTCCTGCCCATGCTAGTGTGAGGGACAAAAAGAAATTGAAGACACCTGTAATCTAATTTTTTAAAAGGAAGTAAAATGATAAACACAATATTAATAGTTAGGATTGCCTATTAGAAATTGCACTGTAATTCCAATAAAGCATTTTTAAAGAGTGAGCAATAGAATCAGGCTACCCATACTCAAATTTTACCTCTTTTATTGACTAGTTATCAAATCTTGAGCAATTGTTTTCTTTACCTTCCTGACTTACCTGAAAATTGGTAATGATAGAAAAACCCATTCTATGGCATTTGCAGAATAAACAAGAATTAAGAAGGTCTTTACAAATGGGTAGAGTGGAGTTGTAGGAATGCATAAAAATGAAACAGGAAACGATGGGGAGGAGCAATGTTATGCATGATACTCCATACAAGTTTGGGCCGAAGTAAACCTAATAAGACTTTGCATGACCTGCGCAATTACCAACATATCATTGAACCCCCCAAATCTAGCATGGATCACAGGCATTAGGATCCTTAGAGGCAAGGGATTAACAGACACAATAGTGTTACAGTACTAAAGGGGAACACAAAAAAGAGCTCTAGGCAATGCCACTGAGTCCTTACATCTCATCAGAGAGAAGGACACAGAGGGAAGTTTGATATGCACACTAAAGGATGTTTCAGGAATGGGGGGGGAAGCACTGGGAGAAAGGGAGGGAGGGGGGAAAGGAAAAGAAAAGGGGGAGGGGACAAGGGGATCCAGGGAAGGGTGGAGGGAGGGAGAAGAATGGGGTACTTATCAGCTTTGTATGAGTGGAATAAATAAATAAATAAATAGATAGATAGATAAATAAATAAAAGTTTCATTCAGTATCAATGTGCATGTGTCAAGTGAGTTCATGAATAAATAGATCTTTTCAAAGTAAGAAAAATGAAACAGGAAAGCAAGCTCATTTGCATGAGATTTTGCTCATTTTCTGGATATGCCATTCACAACGGTACTAGAATATCCAGTATGTTGCCATCAGGAAGGTTGAAGAAAAAGCAGTGATCAGTTTCTAAGTATGTAAAAAGTGTGCTTCATAGTTTTCTTTTTGTGTGTGCACGTGTGTGTTTGGGGGGGGAGAAGAGTATACAAAAGAGGACACTTTTGTGTGTGTGTGTGTGTGTGTGTGTGTGCGTGTGTGCGCGCGCGCGCGCGCTTGCAGGTCCAAGAGTAACATGAGAAATTTTCCTGGATTGCTCTACCTCCTTGTTGCTTTGCTTTTGTGTTTAGATTTACCGTCCAAGGCCAGAATTGCATTTTTGCAAAGGGTCTGGGCATCCAAACTCATGTTCTTTTGCTTGTAAGTCAAAGGGTTTCACCACTGAACAATCTCCCTATCCCCTGCTCCATTGTTGTTGTTGTTGTTTTTAATCAATATAAATGGGGACACTAACCTATTTCTTATTTTGTTCACCATACTTATCTCACAAATCATTAGGACAATGATTAAGCCAAGGTAAAACTTTTTGAAGGAACCACTTCATTTCTTATAGCAAGTTTTCACATAGAAAAGCAATTAATTTAAAAGCCAAGCTTTGTACATTTCCAGCTTTCCAGTTGCCTATAGATGAAATGTACACCCCCAAATCTCCTGTTCCTTGCTGAAATCAATCCTCCAATTCTCTTGGTTTTCTTTACTAGAATGACTGGTTATTTTGTTTGCCATTAAGGGACTGAATGGCATCAAGAACTAATCTTCCTTCCAACAATAATGCTATTGTTTAGTTAAGGGGGTGGGAAGGAGTACCAGATGAAACCTGATAGGATTTTTTAAAGTTCAGAAAGTAGTTAGCATTTAGCTTAATTATAGTCTTTTAAGTAGAGACCTGATATTTGTATTTGGGAAAGTTTTTTTTTAATATAATTCAGCTATTTGGACATGAAGCTCCAAGTCAAGGTAGCAAAATTTAATAGGAAATGTTAGGATTAGTGTATCTTGTTTCCTTCTATTTATATTTTTTACTCAAGTTTTAAAAATCCATAGTTTCCTGTATAGCAAATCTTACTATCTTCATCTCAATTGCTGCATAGCAAGATCCATTATAACAGGGTCTCTCTAAACCCCATATAATTAGTACCTGTTAGTAGAGAACACAGTATCTGATCTAGTGGTGATCTAAATATACGTTTTTCCAGTGCACTATTTCTTGCTTTACAGATATTAAAAGCTTCAGTGGTTCCATTTTTTCACTGTTGTTGCAAAAATGCCAACTTCACTGTGCTATTATTTAGTCTCTTGCATTCAAGACTTAAACATAGGCATATGTAGAAGCAAATTGACTGAAAGAAAAAAGTAAAGTAACTGCCCAAAGGGAATGACTTGGTGGTGAGGCAGTCAGTTAAGTGACTGCAAACACATTTGATAGAGTAGAGAGCTAAAATACCATGAAAGATGCTCAGCATAATCGTGTGCACTAAAATAAACACACATCAGGCCAGACAAAGTATGGATATTGTTTTCAAAGGAGGAATGTGTCCTTTTATTGATCTAATAATTTCTAAGATCATCTGCATGCTATTATCTCATGAAATAAAGGATCCAAATCATTTGGTAACTGCCAACTGCCATCCAGTTTCCAAAGTAACTCTCTAACCATGTCATACCATCAAGCTGAATTTCTCCTTGTACAAGTTCAAAGTGATTTCCAGACATATAACCATCGTACTGCACACCTGGCCCAACTTAGCTTTACTCTTTGGGTGGTTTTGTTCGTGCTTTCCATTATGCTACACTTTCTTCCTATTGGCTTGAATTTCTTTAAAATTTTCAGATCACATCTCTATCTTCCTAGGAATCTTTTATGAGCCTGTTGCCTGAGTAACAAGGTTCCCGACTCCACAGTTAAAAGTTCCATATAACATTACATCAATCCGTCTTTCTCTCTCCCTCCCTTTCTTCCTCCCTCCCTCTCTTTCTTCCTCCCTCTCTCCCTTTCTTCCTCCCTCCCTCCCTTTCTTCCTCCCTCCCTCCCTTTCTTCCTCCCTCCCTCCCTTTCTTCCTCCCTCCCTCCCTTTGTTCCTACCTCCCTCCCTCCCTCCCTTTCTTCCTCTCTCCCTCCCTCCCTCCCTTCCTTCCTTCGTTCCTTCCTTCCCCCCTTCCTTTCTTCTTTCCTTCTTTATTACTTTGTGTGTGTGTGTGAGAGAGAGAGAGGGAGAGAGAGAGAAGGAGAGAGAGACAATGTGTGTGTGAGAGAGTATGTGTGTGCATGTGGTATGTGTGTGTGATATGTATATGCATATCATATATGTCAGTGTATAAGTGTAGAGGTGGACATGTTCTAGTGGAAATCAGAAGACATTGCTTGGTCCTTGCCTTCCACCTATTTTGAGACAGGGTCACTTTCTTATTGTTTGCTGCTGAGTAAACCAGGTTGGCTAACCTGTGATATTCTGGAAACTCTATTTTTGATTCTCATATCCTACTTGGAGCCATGAGATTATAGACCAGTGCCACCATGCCTAATTTTACAAGGGTCTGGGTATTAGAATTCAGTACCTCATGCTTTGATGGTAAAGTCTTTACCCACTGAGCCACAACCAATGCCCTCACTCCTTTTCTCCTTATGTTTATCTCCACAGTTAGAGACCCTGGAAGTCACCTCCTTTCTACCCACATATCATATTACTTTCTATTTTCAGTTTGCACCAATTATGCTATTACATTTTTGTTTTCCCTTTATTCTTCTTAAAGGAATCATGATTCTGATTCTACTAATTCTAGCAATTTGAACAACTAAATAATTTCTTCTGCACATTAGTATAAAAATCTCAGGCCACAGAAAAGTTTCGGAATTTAGAATCCTTTCAGTTCCATTATGTTAACAGAATGCTTGTACCAGTGTTATAGAATACCTACAGCAGGGTTGAAGTTAACAATTCACTAACAAAGACTTAGATGTTTCTTAATTAAGAAATGTTCATATTAACATTAAATCAGGTGAATAACTTGCATAAGTAGATTTTATCTTTGAGTAAATTGTCTTCAAACCTGAAAACTTGTTAATATGAATGTTAAATTAAATGCATAAATGGCGTAAGTAGCTTTTACCTCAAAGTTAATTGGCCACAAACTTGAAATTCTTTTAGTTCTGGAACTGCAGGTTACAACATGAACTGTAGAAGTCTTGTCACAATAACATAAATCTCAGAAAAGTCTTTAAAACAACACATTTGAAGAGTGTGTATGAGTTCCTGACATATTGCAAATATCCTTTACTCTGTAATTGTTCTCTGTCATGATTTCACTTAGTTTCTTCATTTTAGCAAAAATATCCTATCCAATTATTTGTTTTTCCTTACAAGAACATTGGAGATATGTGGGGTTTTTTTGCTTTGTTTAATTTTTTTTCTTATGTGTTTCCACCTGCCCCAAACTATAAAATACATCATAAGAAAAGTATTTCAGGTTTCCAAACTGACACTACACTTACAGAAACTTTCTCCTGCAACCCTTTCTTTCTCTTCTTGAGCTTTTCCTTGGCAATAATTAACTTACAAAGTAAAATAAATTCCAAAGCTTCCTTTTTTTGTGAGAAATAATGACTTCTTCCATTTAGCCCTTTGCAAGCAGGAGCTTGCCCTTAGCACAGAGTTGAGGTGATCTCCTTTCCTTAGGACAGGTTCTTTTTTTTTTTTTTAAACCTTTTTTTAAACTTTTTAAATTTTTTTTTATTATTTATTATTTATTCAATTGTGCGTGTGTGCGTGTGTGTGTGTAGAACCACGGACGAATTCGGGAACCACCATGGACGCCTCCACCTCCTCCTTGTTTACTCTGTCTGGGGATTCACAGGCTCCGCCCTACCAGGGCCAGAAACGCAACGCAGCCCGCCCCGCTTCTGCCTGGCATCTATACGTGGGGTCTAGGATCCGAACTCAGGACTTTCGGCCTGCAAGGCAGAGGCTTAACCCTTGAGCCACCTCTCCAGCCCCAGGACAGGTTCTTGCTGCTGGATGAGACACAAGGGCACTGAAAGATAACACCTTAAAGGTACCTTATGAATATCCTGACTTTTATTAGCTTTTCATAGTGACTCCATTTTAGATAAGTAAATAAAATTTGAAGAAACTGTCACAGGGATTGAAAAATCATTTTAGATCAGTTCTGTTAGACAAAGTGCTTGCATTTTAACGAAAGTTACTCATTTTTAGTTGAGATTATAAAAGAACACATTTCTCTCATAAGTTTTTATGACATTAGATTGTAATCTGTAGTTTAAATACATAGTTCAATTTGTTTTTTTCCCAACTAACAGAGGATTCTGACTTTATTTTTCAATTTGATATTCACATTATCATCTATCTATACTTTTCAAAATTCTTTTCAGTTCTTGTAACTATGACATACTATTCAGGAGTGTAATTAACTTCAAAGAACAGACAAAAGATGAATTTGGAAGGAAAGCTTAATAAACAACATTTCTTCATTTGTTGGAATCTTAAGAAAGAAGAGGAAATTTAAAGTAAATTCAGCTACTTGGAGTTGGAAAGGAAGGCAATATGAAGGGAAACTGAAGAGTAGTTGTACTGATAATAGGACAGGATCTAACAGTATCAGTAGTTACAATTTATGAAGGAGTAGCTGTTGTTTCTTCTCCTGCATGCATGCTGAGTAGCAGTAACTGATAAAACCAAATTAATTTGAAGGAACTTCCTGTGAGGACACCTTATATAGTCTTCCAGGAGTTACTTTGGGTGACATCTGTCATTGCTCAAGCTCAATAGAAATTTTTCTAATAGATTCTGAAAGACCTTAGAAGGCTTGTGAAAATGAGTGATAAAATTGCATGAGAAAAATATGATAACATTCTGAAACAGAACACATTACTTAAAGTTGAAAATGCTAAACTTTCCTTGTGTACATTTTTAAAACATATGACCATGAGAAATAACTGCAACCATAATTGTACTGGATTTCTAAGAATTTGACATGTAAGCCTCGCATAGAACTTCCAAGCTATGCTATAACTTTCAGAATTTCAGAAATTCAATTCCAAGCCAACTTCCATCAGATTAGAAATATGTATTTCTATGTTGAAAAGTAAAATTCTTTTGCTGATAGTAAATTCTGAAATAACAATGTTTTTTTTTTGAGTGTGTGTGTGCACGTGGATGCACACACATGAATATTCATGTGTCTGTATGTATCAGAGAGCAACTGTGTATCTTTGGAGGACCAGGGGTGACTTTGGGAATCATTCTGGATTACTCTATCTTATATTCTCTTTGCTCTGGGGTTTCCCAGGCTTGACCTTGTAGTGCCATAAGTGCAAGCTGCCACTATTTCTACTGAGCATTTTTATGTGGGATCCAAGATTCAAACTCATGTCCTGATGAGGCAGAGGCATAACCCTTGAACTACCTCCATATCCCCCAAAATAAGGACTATAAAGTTATTCTAATAATGAAAGTAAGAGTAAAGAAACTCTTAATGCGGCATAAGGTTATTTTTTAAATTGGGGCATTGGTAAAGAAGATAAACTGAAAAAATAAAAAATAAAGATTGCCATTATTAAATATCTGTAAAGTTAGCATTTGAAATTTATGGTGCTACACTGGTCTGATACTGACTTGTTACACTTGATGTTAAGATGCTCATAATGACTTATGTATGCTATAAAAAAATGGCTTACTTTAAAATCCACTCATGCTTTAAGAAGATGGTTTCAAAAAGAGTTGTCTGAAACAGATGTAGATTTCTAGATTACAGTCAACATAATGCTCTCAACTTGAACATAATTTTCTAGCCCCTTTTGAGAGCTATAAAAATTATTTTATATGATCCCACTTTGGCTTTCAAATCTTCTCTTGTCTAAATTCAGCTGGAATATTCAATGATTTTTGGAATTATATTGCATACCCAAGACTAAATGTGTTTATCATCCTGTCTGGTTTCATTCTCGGCAATATACAATCATTATCAAGGAAATTGGAAGTTTTGGTAACTTAAATAGTATCAAACTGGATATAAGTGTAAATTTTGCTATTCCAATTCACTAGTAGTATACATGCTCTCTTCAAAGTGATATTCAGAATGTCCATTTTAAAATAGGTTATCATTGATTCTATGCTCACAAATGGCTTATTCTAATTGAGTTTCAAATCCTGTGTAATTGTAACGAACATTTTAATATTCATATAACTTAATGCTGGCAGTTTTACAAGCAAATCTATGTATAATTTATTTTTAAATTGCTTGAGTTTGATTTATGAAAAACTTGCAAATGAATGATAAAAATTTTTGCTTAGAAAGCCTGGGAATTCACAAGCACACAAAACTATTATGTCTCCATTACCCCAGAGGAAAATTACAAGCACACAAAGATATACTGTATCCTTTAACAGAAAGCAATGAGAAAATAGCCAGACTCCACAAATTCCTGGTGAGCTTTGACAAAATTTTACATTTTATTTTGACAGATAGAAAAATCCTCTGTGATTCTTACTCCACTTCCCAGTGTCTTGTCTCAAACTCCAAGTCAATTCGTGATCTTGTTCCCATGATGCAGAAATAGGCCATATATCACTAGGTGTCATTTCATAAAATGGAATTTCTAATATTTTTTGTGTTGGTCCCATTACCCTGGGTGAAGACTATTTCTTACATACATACATCTAATAAAATTAGAATGAAATTAGACTTTAAGCTCAACAATGAGATTTTTCTCTTTGAGAATTAAAGACAAACTCAAATAATACACCTTCTGGTAGGATGTTTTGTTTACATGTTTGTAATTTATTTGTCTGTTTTGACATAGAATCTTATTTTGTCCAGGGTGGCCTTGAACACCTCCCTGATCTTCCTGTCTCCATCTCCCAAGCACTGTTGTTACAACCATTTACTATTACACCTGCCTGTATGTTTTTCATAGATGGAAAATGGGCTACAGAAAGAGAGCGATAATAAAGAGGAATTATAGGTTGATAAATTACTTCTTCCATTTCCGATTACACTTCCAGCCCTTTTCGCGAATATATGATTAAATTAGTGTAAAACTTTCTCAGCAGGTTCTGTGCATTTGCACATTGTTTTATGCGCAAGAAAAAATTCTCTGTTTCTTTACTCTTCTATCTTCAGTAAACATACATGTTCTAGTCTTACTTGAAATAGCATCTCTTCTCCCCCCAGGCGTAGTAGGATGTTCTTTTCAAAGGTGGCACGAATCTCTGACAGGATGCTTTTCATCTTGACTCACAAACATCTTCAACACAGACCTGTTCTCAGGCTACATTGTCAGCTTCCTTATAGCTAGGAAAAGTTCTTAGTCATTTTTGCACTTCCATCACCTTCTATGATCCCTTTAACAGCTGGCATTTTGATTTCTAAGTATTGTATCTTCTAAGCGTTAAACTACTCCTTTAGAACAATAATACAATATATTTACACTGAAAATATATATGATGCTAAATGGCATTTTATGAATTTTTCCAAGCTTTAGTTTTCCGATTTAAGGTAAATTAAAGGGTACACATCCAGAAAGAAACAAGATTTCTTTGGTAATTACTAATAATAAACTTGATAATCAAAGTAGTATAGATAGCATATGTAGAGAGGTTATTACAGATAATTGTTCTAAACTCTTGCTCAGTTCAGTTTTTCATAGATAATAGACTATTATGATAGAAAAATCATCAAAAGATACCTTGTTTAACTACATTGTACATAAACATTGAGTAAATGAATGCATGATTGAACCGTGAAAGCAAAAGAGAGTGACAATTCAAATCCGTTTGTATTGTACAAGGACTGAGATGTCAAGTCCAAAGGAAATCTCAAGTTTTAAGACGCTGTCAAGTTTTAAAAATTGCTTGCAGTTAATTTTTAGATTTATAGGAAAGTTTGTACAGATAGTACAGAAATTGAAAAGATTCCTCTATCTAGTTCCCTCAATAATAGCAAAATGCATAAATAAACCACAATATTACTGTCAATACCAAAAAGTTTAAGTGTGAAATCTTAAATCCAATATGAACTTCTGTTGCTGTGTCTCTTAGATTCTAATCTTTAAGATATTTACAATGTCTTCTTTATAACCTTGATACTTTGGGGGGAATACTGGTTAGCTGTTTGGCAGACATCACACAGTAAGGGCTTGTCTGATGATTTCTCATGATTACATAAGAAAGAGGCTGTGTACTCAAGGCAGGAATCGCCTACACCCTAATCAGGGGTATTCTGGGTCAATCCTGCTTATCACTGATGATGAAATCCTTAAGCATCTTTGGAATGTGCTAAGATTCTTATCATGTAACTTATTCTTCTCCCTTTATAATGAGCATTTTGTCTCGGAAGAGATGCTTTGAGACTGTTTTCTCATCAATTTTTCTTCATTTTTTTTCTTAAACTGATTTTAACACTTAAGAATAGATCTTGTCTGTGCAATTATTGCCATTTTGTTTACTTAATGTGATTTTGAATGCCAGTTATTACTTCTACATGTACTAATTAACATTCTATCAAAGGAAGACATCCCCTTTTCCCATTTGTCTGATTATTTAATTATGTATAGAAGTATGAGTACATAGGCAGTTATTTAATTTAGGGATTATAATCAAATACTATCATTAAGCACTTTCCTGTTCAAATTGTTTCAACTTCAGCAGTTTGGATGCTTTGATTCTAGGAATCTAGCAAACCCAAGGAGGGACACTGTTCAGACTCCTGGTTCCTTTTCCAAAACATTGAACTTATAACCAAGACCAAGGATTTATGTAGATCTATTCATTTTGAAGAGGGTTTCTAAGTCATTTCAATAGATATAATTAGGAAATATATGTATTCGGACTGATTCATATATACTCAACTGTATTTATGTGCCTTAGTAAGTATGTAGGAATTAGGATTTAAACATTTTATTAAAATCTAATGACAGAGTTCCTTGTATCCTTCTTTTTTGCCTCATTTGGAAGGTCAATTTTCTCACAGAGGAAAATATGATGTTTTGGATATGCCATGAATTTACATAAATGTCCATTCCTGGTATTCACATCAGAAAGATAAAGAAATATTCTCTCTGGTTGAAAAGATGAATCGGTAGTTAAAGTCTTTGCCTTGAAAGAAAAAGGACCTGAGTTTTGGTCCCCAGATCCATGTAAAAATGCCAGGGAGAAATGGTGGCAACCTGCAATTCTGGCCCAGGAAGGTGGAGCCTGGGAAACCCCAGCACAAAAACAATATGGAGATAGAACAATCCAGGATGATTCATGGTGTCGCCCTTGGGCCTCCGCAATTACACACATTCAAGAGCCTTCTTCTACACATATCTGCACACACATATACAAACATACACATATACACACACTTAGAGAGAAAGAGAGAAGAGAAATGTTGTTACAGGATTTCAGACAATATATATATTTTTTTTCTGGCTACCTTGGTTTGTTGTTTTCTTTCCCATCACATTCAATAGAGTTATAATATTCATTTATAGTGTCATGAAGTTTGCTCATTATTGTTTGTATTTTACTCCAGTTCCACCTCATATCCTAAACTCAGGTTGTCATCAGTTTTAGAGGATACATGAAAATAAATTGGGTTCCAATGAGCAGATCTATTCTTCACAGATTAGAGCACTTGTCTTTATCTTCTCCCTTTTCCCTTCTCAAACTTCACTTCTGCCCACTAGCTAGGCCATGTTCTGTGGTGTCTGATGTATCCTTCTATATTTTCTCTGCACAAATGACTCAAACAAAAATGATCATTTTCTTATTTTGTCTCCTTTACAAAAAAAAGTGCCACACAGCTATTCTTACAGTTTCAGGAGATCCAAACTTATATCCTTATACTTTAAACCAATCACTTTATTGGATAAACTATTTCCCCAGATGTTTCTACTTGTGTGTGTGTGTGATATACAGTTATATATGTATGTATATGAGCAGACCTTTGTTACACTGTGCCTATGGAGGTCATAGGATAATCTTAGGGAATTTTTTCTGCTTTGTAAGCCAGCCTAGCTGACAAAGAAACTTCTGTAAATTTCTTGAGTGCTAGGATTTCAGACAATTGTGACTGTGTCTAGAGCTCCAAACTCATGTTGTCAAGTTTGCTGGATAAACTTTTTACCCAGTGAGCCATCTCTCCAGATCCAGTTTTCATATTTTTGAGAACATACTTTTAATCCATTTACATTCATTCTGCTGTTCACCTTATGCACCCTATTAAGAGCTTGTTTAAAATGTAGATATATAGACTCAACCACTGAGAATTTTAGCATCTCTGGATGTCACTTCAGACCTAAAAGGGAAGTTGTAAAACTACTGGAGACTAACTGGTGCGATGTCAGCATCTTGCAAGTATGCCTATCAAGAAATGCTTTCTTGTTTTGTTTTTAATTAAGACATAATTGCAGTGTAGGGTAAAGCATGTTATTTCCATACGTATATACACTGAATTCTGATCAAAACAGCGCAATTATCATTTCCATCTCATTATTCTTCATGTTTGGAGCTTTTGTGATCCTCTCTCTTAGGTCCTCATGAAGCATATAGTAAGTTATTGTTAACTGTGGTTATCCCATTGTTCTATTAAACAATGGAAATTCTTCTCTCAAATAACTGTATTTTCTTATCTGTTATGTAACCTCTCTCAACTGCCTCCACATTCCCTACCCTCTAGTAATCATCATTTCTCTTTCACAATGAAATTGGCATTTTTGCCTCCAACTAGTGAAAAGAAATACAAAGTATTTGTCATTCTGAGTCTAGCTTATTTCATTTGATATAATGTCTTATGTTGCTATCCATTATATGATTAAAGAAAAGATTTCAATATCCATATAGCTAATTGTAACATATTATATGTCCACTACTGTGTGTATACATTTATGCATTGATGAGCTTCTAGTTCAACTCCATATCTCAGCTGCTGTGAATAGTTCTACAATAGACATAGGCAGGTGGTTATCTTTAATTACATATCAGTTTGTTCTGCATAGATATGGAGAATGGGATAATCATATCATGTGGTAGTTTTACATTTAACTTTTTGAGGAATCATCATAAATGTGATGTGAATCGGGATTTCCACTGGTATCGTAATGTTCTTTGTCCTCTTCACTTATTACTCTTTGTAGTTTTAATATGAGTCATTCTGGCTAGTTTTAGATGATTTGTCATTGTAGTGTTTATTTTCATTTTTTATGAGAGAGAGAGAAAGAGAGAGAGAGAGAGAGAGAGAGAGAGAAGAGGTCAGAAACAACTTTCAGAAGTTGGTTCTTCCCTTCCATTATATAATCTGAGGATGGAACTCAAGATGCCAAGATGCCATATTTATGTGCAGGCTTCCTTACCTACTGGACTATTTATCCAGTCCTCATTGAACTTTTGCTAATGTCCATTCCAAGACTTTTTTACATAACAGTAGAAGAAGTAGCTTTAATCTTCTCCATGTAGATAATCATTGAGAGGCTCATCCTTACCGAATTTTATGTTTCTGTTGTCTTTATTGGCAGTTGTTTGGTGCATAGATGTATTTCTGTTCACGTATGTATTGGATTTTGTAGCAAGACAATAGTGTCTTGGTTACTGCAGCAAGAAGCATGTCTGAAATCAGAAATGGCGATGCCATGGATTTGACTTTTTATAGTCAATATCATTTTGATTTTGTTGGCTGCTTCTTTGTGCTTTCATATGAATAGAATTGATATTTTGAATGGCACTACAAGTTATAAATCATATCAGATAATGTGGCAATTTAACAATATTTATTCTTCCAATCTATAAATGGAGAAAATCTTCTCAAACTACATGTATTTTCAATATTTTATACTGTTTTGTAATTTTCACTGCCACACTGTCCTTCTTTTGTTTAATTTTAATCCCAGTTATATTTGGTAGCTATTGTCAATGGTATATAGCCTTTTTTATTTCTTTTTCAGCAAGACGGTGTTAACATTTGAAAATGCTAAGCCATTTTCAATTTCTCCCTGGTAGATTTATTACTGACTGGCTTATTATTTGATGCTTTGCTTGTGTTTTCTTTAATGATCACAGCACAAGCAAACCGCCAATATTTCCCTAAGTTCATTATAAACAATAGCAATTTTCTCTTCCATATAAACATGTTCATAAATCTATTCTGCGTGTGTGTGTGTGTGTGTGTGTGTGTGTGTGTGTGTGTGTGTGTCTCCTAGGGTGACTTTGGAAAACATCCTGGATGGCTCTTCTTTATTTTTTTGCTCTGGGGTTTACCAGGCTCTACCTTCCAGGGCTGGAACTATAAGCAGCTGCCATATTTGCTCAGCATTTTTCTGTAGAATCTGGAGCTCCAAATTGAGGGTTTTTTTTTTTTTTTTTTTTTTTTTTTGCTTGTGCGGCAAAGGCTTTACCCCTTTGCCATGCATGCCCTCAGCCCCCTCAAGTGAGAGAAATCAGAAGTATGAAAAAAAAAAAAAAAACTTAACACCATTAACAGAACTGAGAAACCAGATTATTTTACAAATTTGCTCAAAAGAATACAAAACACATAGCAAAATACTTGCATATTAGACCAATTATGAGTGATAACAAAAATACCAATAATAGGAAAGTGCATTGTTTATAAAATCAACCGAAGTTAATACTACCTAGAAGCCACATTTCTATGGTTTTTGAGTTATCTAGACTTTGAAAATATTAATAGCCACATTTCCATGTTGGGTTGAATAATATCCCAAAGTCTTTGTTCTAATGCTTAGTTGTTTTGTTAATGCCTCAGGCTCCCTTTTCAATTGACTCAGGTAACAAAATCATTAGTCTAAAGTCTCTTGCAATAACTGAGTGAACTGACAAATGAAAACAACCCATTCCTGTAATTCTCCACCAAACACAAAGGAAAAAAAAAAGGTAATTTCACTGCCTGGATTTGGCTGGTAGTTTCTCTGTGAAACTGGTAAGTGAATTATTTATCACTCCCAATTGCATAATAGATGCAGTGTAGTAATTCAGAGGTTATTTGCATGTCCTTCAAGATTGATGCTGTATGTCAGTACCTTGCACTCTGACATTCATTTCTTCCACATTATTCTGCTGTAGCTGTGAAAGGCCCCTTGGAATGCTGGTCTTATTTTCTCAGTGGTGAAAGGAGACAGGGGTGGAAACGTTGTGCTTCGGGTTATTGGAATCATCTCTGAGATGACAAAGGACTAAAAAGAAGTTCAAATCCATCTTAATTTCCAGACCTGGTTTTCTCCACAAAACTAATTTTCAATTTACATGAAAAAAAATACATAACCATTGAATACCTTTTGAAATACACACAAATACAGACAGCTTTCTTTGTCTGATATTCAGAATTCTGCACTGTATGAAAATAGAGATAAAGCCAAAGTCAAAAGAATTAGAGTAATTTGAAAAATGACCAAATTATTACTGCCCTAGAGGAGGGCACATTTGGAGTTTATCAGTGTGTCATGTTATATCCTCTGGTCATGCTCCTGTCTTTGGAACCTTTGATAATATTTCTGTACCTCTTCCAAAGCATCTCTGCAGGAAAATTCTCAACAAAATTATTTTTATAAAATGAAAGTACCTTAATTCATTGAAAATAAAGCAAATATTGTCAGTTTCTACTCTGATTCAAAGCATAAAAATACCAAAAGGAAGCAACACACAGTAGATATTACTATTAGACAAAGAAAAGTTACATGTTCTTTTCCTATCTGAAAATCATTTGATTTCAAACAATTTTATTACATCTGTTTACTACAAAAAACTATAAAGAAACTAAAAAATTGACTTAAAAGATAATTACACATATGTATCAATATTGAAATATTACTTGTGCAATTTTGCAGCCTGACAGATAATTTTCAGTGGTGTACATTATATTCTGCATCCATTTCAGCGCTCTGAATGTGTTTAAAATTACCCACAAATTTCTCTCTGAATGCAACTGATAAACAACGATTTATCTAAGGCAAGAGAGTTGATATCAGATCTTGGCTTTGGGCTTGGAATATGATATAGTAGTGGTTAAAACAGTTGCTAAACAAGTAAGAGGACTTGTTTTGATGCCTAAAACTGATGTAACTGTTGGGCTGGCATAATCATGCCTGTAATTCTAACCTCAGAAGGTAGAGACAGGTTCTCTAGTGAGGATGGAGATCAGGACTAGGTATATCAGGAAACTGGGTTTGAAAGTTAATCTATCTCATGAATAAGATAAAAGAGTAATCAAGAATGATTTCTGATTTCAACCTCGGGCCTTCACATGCACTTTATGTGTTGTCAAACACACGCAAGTCACACATGCACACATACACACAAAATGAAAAACAAAAAACAAATGAAATCCTGTTTATGAAAACAGATCCTGTAGTTATAATATTATTGCACAATATTTTTAGTTCTTTTACTTAACTAGCTATTTTGGTCTCTACTTGATACATTGTCTGTTAATAGTGATTTTTGTCTCATTGTAACTTTAAAAATAAATCTTAGTGGGAAAGTATTGACTTCACTTTCAAGCAACTTGAGAACTAAACATGATGATAATTTATAATTATTTTGAAGAATTAATTTAGTTAATAGATTTTTCCTATTTTTGATAACCCTTGTGTAATTCAGATAATATTTAATGTTTTATTTGTAATTTTGCTTTATTTTGTCTTTTGGGGAAGGAAAAGAAAATATTTTCCTTAGTCCATGCTCTATTGGACTCATCCTTGATTAGTTACATGATGGTAACTACAATTCTGAGAAAAATAATGTACTCATCTCTATGTGTTTAGTATTTAATTTATTTAGGAATGCTGCTATACACTGTGCAACACTTAAAATTCCATAAAGATGAAGCATTTAATATATTTGGCCTTTTGCATAAGACAAACCAATCTAAAAATAAAATTAGATAATCAGAGTGGATAAGATGGCTCAGTCACTAAGAATTGGTACACAAACCTGGCAACCCTAGATCAATACCTGGAGTCCACTTTCCAAAGTTGTTTGATCTTCACACATTTGTTGTGGCATGTATATGTCCCTAACCTCCTATTGCTCTATTACTCTCTCAAATAATTAAGTATTTTTTAAAAAGTAAGGCAACTCATCTGAGTTTATATTTATCTGTACTCATCTTCCTTTCTAATTGATTCTTGGTTAAACTAAATCAATGATTATCTTTGATCCTGCTATGTAATCTTATAATAATACAAAGTGGGCTGGGGTGTAGCTTAGTGGCAGAGCCTGTTTTACATGCTTCTGGATTTAGACCCAAGTTCCATAAACACAATTACACAGACACACATACATGAACCCTCAACACACATACACACAAACACAAACACTTCCTGGATAAGGAAGACCATTTCAAGGGGTGTCTGGAATCTGGCCACAAGAATGTGGATTGTAACCATGAGCTACTTTGCAATGAGTCTTGTTTATATTTGGTTTTTTGCTTTTCTGATATCAGTAAAACTTTGATGAGTGTTACAGGATGTAACTGTAATAGATGACACCTTCTGGAACCTATGAGATAGTTGTTCAATGGGCCACTCTTGTAAGCATTTATACATTTGTCTTTTATTCCAAATGTTTGCTTGGAAACTGTCTTTTGTATTCCATGGGGTGATGAAACAGTATTTTTTCTAATGTTAGAAATAAATGAATTACATAAATTATCTAAATAACAGATGACAACATAATAGTCAACAAAAGTGCCACTTTCTGCACATTTTCATTCCTGTGACTGTTTTTTCCAGTGTTTTCTTCTTGTCCAAAGCTATACAAGAGTATGACCCATTAAATTAAGTAGATGTGAAAGTGACTACAGTTATTCCTATTCTTTCAATTTAACTGAAGAAATTTATACCAGATATTGTTACAGAGTCCTTGACAGAATTTTGATTTGCAGACATCTTTAAGGAAATTCATGGATACTTCCAACTCTGTGTCACTTACCCTGTTTAAGACTTAGGAGTAAATAAAAGATACAGTGATGATATCTCCAAATAAATGAGGACTCCGTAGGATTTCTTTGCATGAAGTTTGGAGAATCTGTGATTAGTTTTTGAGAAATTCATGAAAGCCTTGAACTCACTCCATAGAAATCATTGGGGGAAGCTTGTTTGGGACTTCAGCAGATCTTCACAAGGTTCATAATATAAAGAAAATTATGAATCATAACCCCTTTTCCACCATCTTAGGAGAGGGAGTGACCAATACTACAGTATATAAAGAAGCTCTGGATCAGAGCTACCACAGCTTGCCTAGTGTCCAGCAATTCAAATATGCAAATAGTATGCAAATAGTAAGCTAATTTTTTAACCTACTCTACAATTGTTCTCCACCATATTTTCATTCCATTGGCATTATCCGTTTCCTGCTACTTCTAGTCATATAACCTTAAAGGCTTAAAGGCAGTTTTTTATTCAGTGAAATTCACAACATCCTAAAGTGAAAACCTTGAAAGCCTTCCTGTGATACCATGTCTGATGAAGGATAAGTCCAACCCAATGTTACGCATGCTAATTTAGTTTTTACTTTGACTCAGCTTCTATGAGAACCAAATAATGACCAGAATTTTCATAAATAACTGCACAAAGGGAACTTTATTTCTGAACATTGTGTGCACAAGTCACAATATCTTTCACATGTATATGATCACTGATAATAGTGACAGGTCATTAGTCTCTGCCATCTAAGATAAAGGCTGTAAAGATCAGATTTTAGAGATTCATCATTTTTAGAGATTCTGGTTAGGCCTGTAAAGAAGAAATTGCAATAACTAAAGCTTTCTTTCTTCCTGTACTGTGATCTCTTAATTTTCTGTCTTATTATTCAGTTTGATTTATCTATGGAAATATTTTACGTGTTAGGAAAATAAAACTTCATGACTAACTACTTAAAATACAAAGACCCAGTGTGTTCTTATGTGACCTCAAAAGAGTTCTGTAAAATGTGTATGGAAATTAACTAGCTTATTTATAACCCTCACATAAATGTGCTAAAAACTATAGCTAGTTTTACATTAAAATTGCAAGACATCATCTTAACATGCCTTATCGTTTTTTGTCATTGTGAAGAGTGAGCTTTGGGTTGTAGTTTCTGTCTGTCTGTGCCATTGGCTGAAAAATCAGAAGAAATTAACTGAGATTTTCCTCTGCAGAGATGACTTTTTTCCACTCTCGCTCACCACTGGGGGGAGTTCCTTGCTAATCCAGTTTCTAATCACTGAATGCTACTGTGGTGTGTGTGTGTGTGTGTGTGTGTGTGTGTTTGTGTGTGCCAGAAGAGAGAAATTCCTAATCAATTTTGAGCTTTTGTATATTGTTTTTAAAACCTGAGCATGCTTAATAAGGCTAAGTGACTAGAATCTAATACCAACATTGAATGCGTTCTGGCATCTTAGCTTTCAAGATTCAATCCATTCCCTACGCCCTCGGGAGATAAGATTTGACACCCTGCCTAGAAAACTCATAAAAAACAACCTGGAAGAAGGCCATTTTATATTCTGGGCAAAAGAGCAGCTGCAATTTGGTCTGAATTAGTGCTTCAACCCTACATGGAAAAGTGGAAAGATTATTTTTGATGATAGAGTCGAACTCTACCCAGATTCTGAATCTGACTTTTCATTTGATGCCTCTTTGATTTTTGGTTGGAGCTGAACCCTAATCTCATCACAAAATGATCTCTTCTCAGATGTGTTGTGTGTCACAGGTTGTTGGTAGCATTTACCTAAATTTGGATCAGAATTTTATGAATGAGAATATCATAGTAGGTGTTAGTTCAATATAGCTTTTGATCTCCAATCATTTCTTCCATTCTTATTTTATGCCCTTTTGAATTCTTGAAAAATTAAACCTAATTTATCAAGCATCAAAATCTTCAACTTTGCAGAAATACTTTTGCTTCATGGCTTTGTATTGTTAAACAATACAAAGTCTGTGAGTCTGATACTAATTTAACCTCTATAGTTCTGCATTCTGTAAAGTGTATCTATGGTTTTCAAAAAAAGGTTATATTCTTTGACAGAGATAATGTAATCCATCTTGACAGTCTTTTTGTTTCATTCATTCACTTAATTCCTTTTCCTATTTGGAGTTCTTTTGATTTCTTCTGTAGTTTCAGTTTTCAAACCTCACCCTGTGGTTCTTAGCTTCCAAAGTGACTCTACTCTGAACGAAACACTCTTTCACATATTTTTACTTTCCCTGATTGATTTTTTCCTGTGTGATTTTTGATATTATATTCCTTCTTGAACAACCCACTATCTTGCCTCACCCTCAAATACACCAACTCATCTGTTTCTCTCTGCTGAAGTTATGGTTTATGCAGGGAAGGACTTTCTCACACACAGCTCAGTGCTATGATGACTTCAATAGTACCAGCATATGGTACCACATCATTATCATGTAGCTCCAAGCCTGGCTCACTGAAAACACTATCTTTAAAAGGATTTAGTTTCCATTAATCAATTTTGGACCTTGAGATGCAAGCATGGCAAGCATTTATTAGAATGTTCCCTACTTGTTCCCACATTCATTTCATTCCCTTGACTGTCGAAGTAAAAAGGAATTGTGCGAGGGTCTTTTTTTTTTTCTCTCCATGCTTACCTCTCCCTTCTATATCCCACCGAGTCCTCCCCACCCAAGCCTATTCTTCCATACAGTAGTTAAATCAGAGCATGCGGCAGGACGGCATTGTGTGAACTGGTGGCCACACAAGTACTTTGTATTCACTAGAGGTTTGAAAGTACAGCAGCTGCGTATAAATATGCATAGTTGAGAGATTCATGATGGAGCCTCCTCGTTCTAGTGCTGGTTGGCTGCAGCACAGGCACTACAAATCAATGAACATTTTCCCCATCCATCAGCTGCTCGCTCACAAGCAGACAAAACACTTACAATGCCAGAAACCCACAGAGAGCTCCTTAGTGAACGAAACCTCACTGTCAGGAGATTCAAAATAGCCTTCTCTCTCCCACCCCGAACCTCCACAGCTCTTATCCGGTGTGGATCGCAAGCACTTAAAAAAATAAAGCCAGAGAACCAGAAATGAAAGAGAGAGAGAGAGAGAGAGAGAGAGAGAGAGAGAGAGAGAGAGAGGGAGGGAGGGAGGATGATAAATATGATAAATCAGAATTTGAGGGTATTCATATTACGCTTGTCAAAAAACAAAGGATTCATTAAACATTAACCCTTTTAGAGGGTAAAACCCATCATAAAGATGAATCTGCTTATGCTGACTGTAACAGCTTTGTAGTCCATACAATTACGTTCCAGTGTGGAAATATTTATGTATGGAAAACACTGTCCCATGCTGGGGCAGACATTTGTAATTTATCCATAGTTATTAGATGGCTTTGGGAATTGAAGAAGTTATGATTTTTGAAATGAAGAAGAAAAACTCACAAATGCATCTAATATTGAAAATCATGTTTTTTCACATTGGCTGTGCATATTTGCTTATAGGGTTTCACATGTATTTGTATATATGTACATATATATATGCATTTGAGACTATTCACACACACACACACACAAGAAAAAACATTTTAACAACTTAATCTTATTTAATAGAATTTCTTATTGCATAGTAGTGAATCAAATGTACAGCTCTTTCTGAAAACATGTAAGTTCACTCCATCTAGAGAATAAGACCTTTTTCATCTTTGTATGAATTAAAAGGAATAAAGCTTATTCATCTGTTAAACTACTACATAGCTATTAGCCATTGCTTATAACTTTTCGTCTGTCAAGTTTGTCAATAAAATGTCTGATGAGAATAACAATCAACTTGATATTTCACTCATTTTTTCTCACTCATTAGCTTTTGATTATGTATCAAATGCCTATGATAGCCATGGACTATAAAATACAGTATTAGTAATATCTATGATCCCTAATTTTAACATATAAATATTTTCTTTGGGGATACAGATATCTAAGAGACTACACAGTTTTCAGTTTTAGAAAAATTTAGATTCAGAGTCAGTATGCTGAAGATATTTAATAAATATCTCTTAACCAAATTACAATATGTGTCAGATACTTAACTATCAAGTTAATCTGATAAGTTGCCAAATTACTAGTAAAGTTGGAATGAATTCAGTTCACATTGTTCCAGTTATCCTTGACTATACCTCAAGGAAGATGATTGACATGTGCAAGTCTTTCTTGCTTGTGAAGAGCAAAGCCAAAATCTGAAGTACCCCTCTACTGAACACCAGCACCCTTCCGGGAACTTTCACTAAGCCTCATTGAATTACAAGGCAGAAAGTGATAATTGCTCCAGTGGATCAGAGGAAATAAAGATCACTTCCAGCTGGGATGAGCAAAAAAGAAGGAGTAGCACTGCAGTCTTTCAAGGGTGGGCACAGAACTAAAGCCAGCACAGCTTAGCTTTGGAGAAACCTTGCAAAGTAACTTACCAGACAGTGCAGCACTTTCTGTAAATAACACCAGTATTTAAAGAACTGCCAACAAGGTTCCTGGTTATTAGAAATGGAATCCACGCATGGATTTATATTTCAGTTACGAATGAGTCAGTTCAACTGTCTGGACCTTACTTCCCTCATTTCTAAAGTAAGAATTTAAACCAAGTAACCACCGAGCTCTCCCCAAGGATGTCCATTTCAAAAGGCTTCCTTTCATTTGCAACATTTCTTCAGAACATAGAAACTACTAGAAGTACTGAGCACTAATAAGCTGCAGTCACTGCAATGCGTGTAAATAACATGGGTTGGCAAGTTCATAGCTGTATATCTGATTGTGCTTCATTGTACTGAATAAGCTTAAGCTTTCAACATAAATTAGAGAGAGCTATCTCTGCCATATAAATACCACCTCATATGCTTTTTATTAGTTTCTGCATGTAGGGTGATTCTTAATACAATTTATTAAGCATAATGAAAAAGGCAACATATTCATAATTATAAGACTTGGGTATGGTATACATTCCCCTACTCTCTCATTCTTTGCTTCAATCATTAGGGAAAAATGGAAACCTCATGAATAATAGATATTCATTTTTCAATTAAAGTGTATTTCTGTCATGTTCAAATGTGTTTATGATATTATAACAATTTTTTACATTGCTAACTATACACACATTGGTCAAAGCAAACTGGAAATTTTTATTAAATTTACATATATAGTATGTATCTCTATGAAAATCTCAAAAATTTGAACTTTGAGACAAAATATCTTACATGACATATGTGCTCATGTATGAATGCACATACATATTCATACATGTGGAATGAACACAACCTTACAGGTTAGGGAGCATAAGAATTTAAAGAAGAGACACAGTAACCTTTGGTCCTGATCTCAAATCTTTTTTTCCCTTTGTCAGTATTTTCTCTCTAATTTCCCTTCCCTCAAAATAGAAAGAATGGAAAAAGAGAAGTATTTTGGTTGAATTTAGGTAGAAAACATAATCACTGTCATTTCCCCCATAGTCTACAAAGGCGAGTGTCTTGTGGGGAGGAACCTTGCCTCTAGGTTTTGGGGATGCAAGTTGATACCTCCAGAGTTGCCCTGTGCGGCCACTAAACCCACGCACAGGAAGCTGGGCCCTGTGAGCGTCACAACTTTCCATTTTCCATATTACACCTTCTCCTATGGTCCTAGAATAGCACATTTTGACAAAGAATGCATTTGAGATGCTAATTGATTTAGAACTGAGCTTTGAGGAACCTCTGCTCACAAAAAAAAAAAAAAGCCTCTTTGATAAACCTGAGAAGAACACTAATCTATAGGTGAAATGAAAATATTCAGAAGGCAGTTTGACTGCATGTGCCTTTAGCAAAACATCATTTTTAGTTTTCTGCTGGGGCCTGTGACCTCTCTCACTATCAGTGAGGTTTATGGTGTGATTTACTTTTACTGTATCAGGACCAATGAGAAAGCATCTGGTTACTCCCTTAAGGGTCATGTCACTATTGTACCAATTGGCACAACTTGCCTGGCATGTCAGTTTTACAATATTTATTAGACATGTTTGAATGATTTGCAGGAAATTTAGTTTTATTTAGCAAACAATGCAAAGCCTTGATGATGTTAATTCTGCTCTTAACTGGGAATAGCTTAAGCTCATCAGAGTTAGATCAGCTCATGGTCAAGTTATCTAACCTCAACAAGTATTTGCTGAGCATGAACCACATGCATTGGTGAAATATAAGAAGGATGCTGATCTGGGTGATTTGGATTATACATTGGGATCAGAGCTGAACAAAATATAGAAAATAAGTGAATGTGCACGTTTAACCCTAAGCAGGACATTTAAATCACTCCTCACCCAAACTCAGGGGGTATGTTGCACAAGAGGAGGTGGTAAGAATGAAGGAGTCTGAGAATAGGAAGGGTGTGGCCAGACATTATCATCTGGAGAATAAGACTGCTGCATCCAGGAACACGCTGCATTTGTGGCTACTTGCACAAGACTTGAACAATATCTGACCTATCAACATTTCACCATGGAAGGAAGGAAGGGACAAGATTTCAAGATACTATTGAGAGTTAATGCTGGATGAAGGAAGGGAGCTTCTTTCCTCAAGGATATACCCAATGATATTTGATTCATGTTCCAGCAAGTGCTTAGGCACATGCCCGTACAAGGTAACCCAGGCAAAACTTAGTAGATTACTCACACAGAAATACATGAAAACAGAAGGGGAATGATTAGAAGATTTGCAGTGGGAAAAGGAGAAGTGGGGTTGGTTAATAAGGGATGAAAATGACCTGAAATTAATGGCATTCATGTATGAAACTCTAAAAGAATAAGAAACAAATTAAAAAATGATTCTAAATTGAGAACTATGATTACATCTTAGAAAGTTAACCACTTCAAAATGTGAATGTCACATTTTGCTGTGACCCTATACCCTCTTCTAGATTCCAAGCCCCTGACAGCACTGCCTAGAAATGTTCTTGACATATAACAGATATCTAGTAATAATCACTCATAAGTGCCTGTAAGGAAAATGACTACAAGGCTGTTTAAATCCAGGCCAAGTTACTTAGGGCACTGAAAAGCCAGTGAGTGGCATGGCAAAGAATAAGAGGTTAGGGCTCTTTAGCCAGCCAGTGAGGCTGCTAAGATATGTCTGCATATCTCATGCATATGTGAACCTAACTGCTTCCTCATTGAATTTCCTTCTGTTTGTTGAGGTTATGGCTCTCATTATTTCTCTTCTGAATTGCTGCAAAACTCTTCTATTCATTTTCTGTATCCCAGTTTTTCCAGAACAGTAACACTGCAGAAAACTCTATCGTAGTGACTCACATATGCACCGAGAATATATTAACCTTGCATAGCAGGAAAAGCAAAAAGAATATCAATACTCCATAGATCTAATTTTGCCTCTTTGGATAAATGTTGGTAATTAACAATTGTCACTCTATTTTGTTAAATACTCTATTCTTTCAAACAGAAACAAGGCAAGGTATAAAATGCATGAGGTAAGAGAATCCATTAGTTCTGTTGATTTCAGTGAACCCTGTTGACAAGCTGGACCTTATCAGATCTCTGCATCTCCAGATATTCCCTACCTCACAGTGTATGTGATATTTCAGTAATAGTTTCTTTGTCTCATGTTGTTCTGTTTCTCATTTCTTCCCTATGCTATTTTTGGGGGGGGTCTTTGTCTTCATATTCTAAATATGTTGAAAATTCACTACAGTGAGTTGTCAAATATGTTATGGAGTCAACCTAATCCTCATTTTCTTCCTGATTCTAGTCAGAGTTGAAGACTATAATATCGGTCCCCATACTAGTCTCTTCATATTACCAAATGTTTGTCAGTACACTTATTATATTTATACTCGGTTTTCATTTTTCAAGTTGAGTGTTCATCTAATGCATTAGTAAGTAACTTGAAGCACACTTTCATTTTTCCTCGCAATTTGGAGACAGTATTGCAGTGACTGACATACTATGGACACTTAAACATGCATGAGATAATTCAAAAAGCATTTCTGGTTATGGGAGAAGTTGGGATATGGAATACAGTTGTTTGTTGTTCTCTTAAAGCAAAGTTCATAAATTCCTGATACTTATTCTTTAGCTCATTGCTCTTTACTCCAGTCCAGATAATTAAGCTGCATCACTAGAATGCTGTGGGAGTTACATTTCAGAGTCTTGCATAAAAAATACTGAATATTTTATTACCTTTGAAAAATAAAGACCAAAGTACTTTCTATAAGAAAGAATTTCTTCTCTTCCTAAGTGTTCCTAAGTACTGAACCTGCATTTTATTCAGTTATAACTGAATATCACAACCCAAACTAAATATATTTTATAGATTTTTCACTCTTGCCCATAAAAATCCATGTTCACTTGTTTTTCTTGTGTGTGTGACATAAATGATACTTATTCACTCAAAGACACACTGTGCTTTTATATGTTTGAGGATTATCTAATAAAAGTATCAAGGTATTTTATAGCCTAGTTCATCTTCTTTTCATAGTGTTCTTCATCATGAAATGTGGTCTTCATTTTTGCAGATCTGAAAGTCAATGTAAGATCTCTACAAGTACTAGAAAAGTTTATTAACATCTTTTTTATGGAGCTATTTATCTTGCTTAGCTCTTAAGATGTTTTCTGTTTCCTTGAGTCTCTTTTTGTTCTATTTTTTTTGGAAAAAGTAGAAATGATTCTGTTCTATTATAGCGATTTCCAAGTGTTCTGAAACTCTATTGTTTTAAAAAGTGAGTAAGTTTTTGCATGGATACCCGTGTGTATGTTCAGACACAGTGAAGGGAATGTAAAGAAGAAACAAGTCAGAGGAAAAGTCATTAACTTCAAAAACAAATGTTCATAGTATATTTTGAGCAAAATTTCATGAACAGGACCTCCTACTCTTTATGGAAAGTCTTTGAGAGTCATGAGACAATAATTTGAAATATCTACTAGATTTTGTGAAATTTCAATGGATACAGCAGAAATAACTTCTCTGTGGTTTTAAAATATAATTTGCATATTTGCATTCTGTTGAGATAAATTTCTCTTCAGATATGAACCAATATGTGCAAAGGAGGCTCTTGTTAATGGGCAGTTCTCAGCGCCTCCATAAGTCATTGTGAAAATGGAGAAAATTAGTGTTCTCAATAGAAATAGTACCCTGTTTTCCTTGATTCTGATTAGCCAGGCAAAACAACTTTACTCGTAGAAAAGAGAAGATGGAAACTCTAGGTTGGCGAGTGTGCACTGCCATGTATAGTTGTATATATTGTTGGGAATCACTTCCTTTAAATTATACTGCAACTCAGTCCATTCACCTATGAGTTTGTTTATGAACATACATAAGGTACGTGGTGTAGCATTTAGATGTACAATGTACCCATCCTTGCTCATATAGATATTGCTTATTTGAGATATTTATACACAGCTTTCATGTCAATGTTATTATCATAAGTATGCAAATGAGCATGTTTGTCCATGTATACAGTTTCCAAATACAATTTTTCATATCAGTGCAAGAATAAATTTATCAGACAGGACTGTTTGTATGGTGGGATATACACTGATGACATCACAGAAGGTTTTGAACATGCAGGCAGCTGTTCACAAAACTTGGGGCTGTATGGTTGTTGTCAATGTATGATTGACATTTCCAGTCATGCTTCACTCTCTACTAGAGTATTCTTGTATTAATTCCATAAGCACATCATCTCTTGTCACTTCCTCCTAACTGTTAAAAAGTGTGGCACTCTGGACCAGATGCAGTGTTACTTCATCCTTCTTCATTGGCTAGCCCTACACTCAGCTACTAAGTCACTCCAGTGTCTGGTCATTTGTACATACTGCTGTTATTTTGGTAGTAACATGCATTGTATTTCAGTAACTAGAATTCAAAGTATGTTAAGCCAATATCTTCATTCTAAAATAAGAGAAGCTAACCTCTGGAACGTGGGTCACATTTATGTTATCTATGGAGCGTCTAAAGCTCAGTTCATGATGTCCTTAATTTTTTGTCAGATGTAAATTTTGCTATTTATATTTCTAAAAAGTCATTAATTAATTAAATTTTAATGTGAGCATGTATGTCACAGAAGTAATCAGTCTCACCTACATTTTGGGTTCTCAAAATTGAACTTGGGTAGTCAGTTTCTTTTTTTAAATTTTTTAAAATTTATTTATTCAATTGTGCGTGTGTGCACATGTGTATGTGTATGTGTATTCGGGAATCACCATGGAATCTACCTCCTCCTTGTTTACTCTGCCCCAGGATTCACAGGCTCCACCCTACCAGGACTAGAAATGCAGGCCACCCCTGCTCCTGCCCCGCGTCTATACGTGGGGTCGGAACTCGGGACCTTCCGCCTACAAGGCAGAGGCTTAACCCCTGAGCCACCTCTCCAGCCCCAAGGGTAGTCAGGTTTCTATGACAAGCATACCATCTGAGCCATTTCAATAGTTCTATGTATACTTACAAGTATACAAGTAATTTTTATGAGTGCACATGTATATGTGCATGTATGTGTGAAAGCATGCGTGTTTGTGTATGTGTATGTGTGTGTGTGTGTGTGTGTGTGTGTGTGTGTCTGTCTGTCTGTCTGTCTGTCTGGTCTGTCTGTCTGTGTCAGATGGCACTGTGAGTCCCTGTAGAGAACTATGAATGATTTTGGGAATCATCCTGGATTACTTCTGCCTCGTTTTTGCTTTACTCTGGGATTTCACAGGCTCTGCCTACCAAGGCCATTCATATGGGACCTGGGATCTAAACTCAGGTACGTTTTATTTGTGAGGCAGAGCTTTAATCCTTAAACCATATCTCCAACTAGACATCTTTTTCAGATGAGTATGATAAAGTATTAGCAGACTCATATGTAGGTCATAACAAATAACAAAGTGTTGGTAGAATTATATGAAGAATAATTTTATAAGTAATAAATTGGTTTGAACTAGTGGAACAGAAATCAGATGAAGAGTTAAGTGATCCTATGACAGATAAAGTAGGTCAGTCCTAGCTCAGGAAAGATGAGGAAAGTTATTTTCAATTATTTTATTTGTTTTTCTTTTAAGAAAGTCAACCTAAAGAGGAAAATAGGATTGTGTTTCTAATTTGGAAAACCTTTGCCTCATTTTTTAGTTCAGTATATATAACTTTTAACTTGTATATATTACTTTTAATTAAAATGTATGTACTAGGATAGTTTTTAAAGCTAATCAAGCCATCTGAAGATTATTGCTGTACCTTTTCTTTACTTACTGTACTTTTCCTATGTATTAACAATGATTTGTTTCAACTACTTTTCAATCAGATATGTGTCATAAAAATACACAAAATGCATGTCTTTATCTGAGGTCCCAGAAATTTCACATGGTGACTTAAAGGAGACTCCTAGGCTCAAATATCCAAAATAATAGAATTAAGGTGATAGCCAATCGCCTTCAAGAAGGTGTGTAATCTTTCCATTGTTGTCTTTCTTAAGCATCCTGATTTCCCACTGTATCTGAATAAGTAACCCAATCTTCACTTCCTCATTTCTTGATTTCTGCCTTTTCAGTGCATATAATGCCATTGATGATTAACATTTATTTATGCTTGTAATGACATTGAGTAGTATCTAATCTTCAGTTAGAACAAGAAATTCTTATTTCAAATTTAATTTGCTAAATAGATCGTACTATTTTCTATTTTCTAAATGAAAGTACCTTTACAGTAATAAAATCCATGTACTATGTTAATGAAGGTCAAACATAATTCCAAAAAGGTATGTGTACATGGGATTTTTAGCAACCAACATTAGATTTCCTCTGAAAATATATAATAAACATAGAAATAACTCTTCCTGAATCTGTCTGATTTTTCTCACATGGCACATTGTATTTCCATGGAGATTTTCAACACCTCAAGGCATTGAACATGACAGTCTCACTGTCTGTCTTGAGATATTTCCACTGCTGTTCTCAGTTCTGCTGAAAAGACCTCAGCCAGTTGTCTACACATAGCTTAAGAGCATGTAGAGGTCTTAAGAACACTTTTGCAATCATTTTAATGGCTGTGCTCCACCTGTCACTAGGGTAAAAAATATATATATCACTTGAGATCAACGAATAGGGCAAAAAAACAGTGACCTCACTCTCTACAGCTGAGCCTTTGTCGGGGGTTGGGGGGGAAGTCCTTTCACGTTCTCAAATTACTATTTGAATTCTCTCTCTCTCTCTTTCTCTCTCTCTCTCTTTGTTTCTTGTGTTTTGTGTATACATACATGTGTGTGCAGGCATGCACACCTCAGGCGTCCTGCCATATGTTTTTAGACAGTGTCTATAACCTGCATCGGGAACCCAAGTGACTTATAGGGTTTTATATGCGTTCTCGGGGATTTGATGCTAGATGATGTTTGCACAGCAAGTGACCTTACTTATTGAGTCACTTCCCCAGCCTCAGAACCACCTTATTCTCAAAGTTCCCTGCCACCACTCAGGAAGTATCCTCACGATAATGTAGATCATGTTATGATTCTTAATTTATACAGTCAGACTACTAAAAACTATATCACTGATGAGATTGACACATTTGCTGTTTTAAACCATAACATCCCTATGCAAATATTAAAGACACCCAAATTAGCAGACTAACTATAACCCTGATCATGCCTTGAACTTGGTTTTAGAATGTAGAATTAGGCTATTTAAATTACACAACACAAAAGAGAATATTAAAATATGAAAGGAGCTCAATGGGAAATACATTTCTCAGGAAGAACAATTCCTGTATTGTTATATAAGAAAACTTCATACTTTTAAAATGAGTTAAATTGCTTTGTTAATTAAATAGAAAGGAAATATATACTATTAGCAGTTATTAGTTGATTTGAATACTAAAGAATATTTGTGTCTTCCTATTGTTGAATGAATATATGACCAAAAGTGATGATGTTTGCTTACAATTTTTGGTTGTACTTCATCAAATAACAAGAGAGTTCACACCAATATCAGAAGTATGGGGAAATGGCCACACATATCCACAGGAATTTCTGAGAGAGGGACATACTACCTCATTTGCTAGCAAGTCTGAATGCCAAGGTATGTTAAAACACTGAACTAGCTTTCTCCTTATCTATCTCACCAAGCAATGATACTATTCACTATGAATGGGTGCTCCCACATTAATTAAATAATTACCCCCAGACTTTCTCAGGGGCTGCCTTAACTAAATAGCTCCGCATGACATGCCCAAAGGCCCAGTCAGCAATTGTCAAGCTGACACAATTGTGTCTAACTGACATTACTTGGAAGGTAAACCTTAAAAATGAAAAGACAGGTTTTTAGTTTTAGTTTTTCTAAAAATATGAAACCAAGATTTCCATGCAGAAGATGAAAAGAAAATGTGCCATGATAATGAAATTTCTCTTTACTCAAAATATCTTGGAATATATTTTAGTTCTTATCTCAGTGGTTAAAAAATCCACATTACTCTGTGAGCTTATCGATAGTGTTTATTTTAAAATATTGGTTTTCATGAATATAGCAAGTCTACAGACTGAAATTCAAAGTAAAGATCATGCTTCTTTTGTGTGTGTGGGATACATTCTAAAATTGTTTTCTCAGGTATTTTAGGAAGAGATGGTGAGATGGCATGGTCAAATTTTAATGTAGCTCTTCAGACACAGTGAGTAGCCTGCTGTCTTCATAGAGTGTAAACTTCTTATATTCTTCTGATGAAGCGACCAAAGTCTTTGGAAATGAAAACTTAAATTCAGTGCCATATCTTAATTCTCTTTATACACCTTCATATGACAAGATAGAAGGTTCTAAATGTATCTTTGTCACCAGCCTATTTTCAAACTATTCTTCCATCACTTGGAAAGTAGAAGCATTGAAAAGTCTTCAATGGAAGGCAAGAGTGTTGAATAAGCAAAGAATGCTTAAGTAATTTATAGCATATTATTTCCATGTCTATGCACCCATGAATGCATGTGTGTGTCACTAGTGTATGTGTGCATACATGCATGCTTGTGAACATGTACCCTAACTTGTAGGAGGGGGTCAGAGAATTACATTCTGGAGTCAGTTCTCTCCTTGTACCATGTAATTTCTGGGGACTGAACTCAAAGTGACTTTATCCACTGAACCGTTGACCAGCCCCAAACACGAACATTTATTTATTTATTTATTATTTTATTTTTATTTAGTGTGTGTGTGTGTGTGTGTGTGTGCATGCACACAATCCTGTGTATGTATATATTCATGTATCAGAGAGCACTGTGTGTCCATGGGGGCCCAAGGGTGACATCAGGCATCGTCCTGGATGGCTTCTACCACCTTTTTGCTTTGCTCTAGGATTTCTCAGGCTCTAACCACCAGACCCGAAAGTGCAGGTTGTCACCATTTCTGCCTGGGTTTTGGGACCTGGGAAATGAACTTAGGACCTTCTGCTTGTGAGGCAGAATCTTATTTCCTGAGCTATCTCCTCAGCCCACTGAATACATGTTAGACATGAAATATTACTGGTGTTTCAGGGAATGTATTTTTGTAATTTGTTGCCTGGCTCTATTTTACTTAAATATAGTGGTTTGGCATTCCAAACATTTGTGTCATCACTCTTTCAATGATTTAGACAGAACCAAAAAAAAAAAAAATGGAGTAACAAAATACTGCAAATGCATTCTATTAGAATACAATGTTTTATGTTCTTACAGACCCTAACTCTTGGGCTGCATGTGTGTCTGTTATTTAAACCTTACATTTAAAATTACTGAATGTCCTTTCTTCTATGTGAGATGACTTTTAAGCTCACTATCTTCATCTTTGACATTGTGCAAAGAAAACATGAACTATGCAGAGAGAGAAGATGCGTCTGTCTCATTGATTCACATCAGCTACTTTGGAGGTGAGGGCTCAAGGAAACCTCCACAGCACTGTCTCCCTGCTTGGCCAGTTCCTAGTCTCTTATATTCTAGGTCCAGTTGATTACGTGTGGGATCTGTGTTTGGTTAAGAATGCTGCTGTTATTGCACTGTCTAGAAAATATGCTGGTGCTTAAGAACTGGAGCCAAAGATACTGTGCATCAATTGAAGCATTTACAAGAAAGGACTTATGAATTGAACCATAATTCTGTTACCATTTAAGAAGCACAGATGATTGCTTATTTTTTAAAAATAGATAAACACTAGACAGAAACAAAGGAATGATTTCACTATTGCTTACAGTTGTCCAGAGCATTTTGGAATGGGGACACATGCTAAGGAGCAGAAGATGGATTTTCTTTGTCTAAAATCTGCCTGGGACACAGAATTATATATATATATATATTATATATATATATAATTTACTCTGTGTGTGAGAGAGACAAAGACACAACGAGAGAGAGACAGAGAGACAGAGAGACAGAGAGAGAGAGAGAGAGAGAGAGAGAGAGAGAACAGTGTGTCTCTGTAGAGGACCAGGGTGACATCGGGAGTCATCCTGGATTGCTCCATATTGCTTTGCTCTGGAATTTTCTGGCTCTGCCTACTAGGATTGGAGTGCCATCTACCCCCATTTCCACCTGACATTTTATGTGGGATCGGGAATCTGAACTCAGATCCTTTTCTTTATGAGGCAAAGACCATCTCTCTAGTCCCTACTTGGCTCATTTTAAACTGACCCTATTAGTGAAAGTCACAAGAATTTCCTGATAGTAATTTCCTGTACTGGATAAGATCTTTGTGCAAGCCCTAAAACTCTGGGCATAAGCAGAATCACTCCTCAGAATGAATTTACAGACTTAGAACCTGTATTTTTAGTGATATATTGTTATAAGATTGGGATTATTTATTTATTTTTATTTTGCTGCTTCTTAAATGTATCATTTCATTTTGTCAGTTTTTTCTCGTTTTTTTCCTTTATCAATCACAATAGTGAAATTATAAAGTATTAAGCAAGGAAGAGTCACCTGGATTTTCTTCGTACCTACAGAGTACAACCTTGCTCAGTCTACATTAAATGCTTTATTCCAATACCCACATGCCCCTGGTGACTTTCAGCATCATCTGCCTCATATACACATGAAGGGAGAAAATGTTGCCTTGAGAAACTACATTGTTGATAATCTTGAGGAAGTCCTATCCTTTTCTTGTTCTGTAAGTCAACTACTTTTTATTCCTTTTGCAGGGATCTTCTGTGGTTAATCAGAAAACATCTTCCCAAATATAAAGGTAGGAAAAAAATCTTTTCTGATTATAAAATATGGTAAATTTGCTTCAAATTTTCTCTGTTTAATATAAATAGGATCATTTTGCATAATGTGAGTGAAGAATGTATTTTCTTTACTTTACTTGCTTCAACTTGTATTCAGCAAACCATAGTTTTGTTGGTTTGAATTGATTGTGTTCTGCTACCTTGTTTTACTATAGCCAGAATTGTATATTTATATTTCATGTATATGTATGCATTTCTTATATTACTGTTGTCCATGATTTTGTAATGCCTTGATATATTGTTTATAAGTTCCATACATTAAAAAAGAATTAAATGTATGTACACTACAAAACAGACACACACATACAAAAAAACACACATGTACATATATTATAAACATATATATATATATATCATGCACACAAGCACAAAACTAAGCATCTCTTGCTTATGAACAATTACTTTCTAGTTTTCTTGCTAGTCTAAGCCTGTATATTTTAAGGCTATATTTCAAATGAGCAGATATATATATATATATATATAAGTAATTGTCCACAATTTGATAATATAAATGTTACCTTGGAGGGATTTGCCTCAGCATTTAGGTTACTCTACAACACAGATAATACAACCATTTCCTTGGTTAAGGCATGCATGAAGATAAATTTAGAATTTCTAGTCTAGTAAATACTTCTCTGATAATAACTTAATTGTAGCTATTTCAACCCAAATTGGTTAATTGTGGTGAATCATTTGCAGATTGCTCAGATGTAGGTCAGCCTCACACCCACATTCTAGCACCTCTTTTCTAATTCAGAGCAGACTGTTTCATGACTGAAAGAGCAGAACACTCCATATTAGAGGCTCAACTTGGGACAAAAACTAAATAAAGTAACAGCTAAGAATGTTCCAAGAGCCAGAACATTCTCATGAAAATAAGGAAATATGCTGCACCTTTGAGGCCTGGGTTAATGATTTTTTAGGTCTTTTTCTGTCTAGCTGCATGTTTGTAGAGAAGCTTCCTCACTTCGCTGGGAGATGTGTGGCTAGTAACTCATGACTTCAAGGATGTGGTTTCCTCATCTGAACCTACATGTGGTCATATCATTTGTTGACTCGTTTGCCTGAAATGAGGATAAAGTTGAACTGGGCACTGTAAAGTGCACTTGGATTCCCTTTGGTAAGAACATGCCACATTTACGTCTATAGATGAAAGATGTTGGGGACTTATCTCAGAATGTTGTATGTGGCTCCTGCTGAGACTCTGTGAAATGTGCACTGGCGGAAGCCATGAAATCCTGCGTCGGTGTGGCTGTTGCACTATAGTTCTAATCTACAGTTATCTTTGTGAATTGTGGTATCTTTTTCTGATGATTGGCAAAAGTGTTCCAATTTGCTTTAATAAAACATGCACTGTCCTGTTCTTTCAAAGAAAAGTTTTGCATCCAGGAGTGACTGCTTGAGAAGTGTTAGATTGCACATCTTAGCTTTCTCACCTTTTCCATTTCATTGCTGATACTTCTGAGTTATTGACCATAAATAATGTGGCTCGCTAACCTTTGATTAAAAATTAGTTTTAGAGTTTAATTCTAGTAAACTTAGAGTTTCACAATGATACTGACTTTGCTGGAATCTGGTGTTTCAGAATGTTGCAGTTTGCCTGCATGGTTGCTGATAAGTGACCATCGGATGGTTTAAGAGAACAAAGGGTTTATTTTCTCTTACTGACAGTCCAGTTACAGTCTGTAGTCCAGCTTGACAGGAGAGCATGCACCAATCAGGGCCGAGAGAATTGGCCATACCATCACTACATATAGCTGAGAGAGGGATGATCCTTACTCGCCAGACCAGCATGTCTGGCTAAGTATACAGAAAGATGCCGATCCTCTCAACCAGCTCTCTGTGATTTATTCCAGGACCTAATCCCACCCACCATAGGATAGGCCTTCCCCATCAGCTAGACAATCTCCTGCAGGTTTGCTCTGAGCTTAACTCAACTACTAATTCTCCACAAATATGCCCAGAGCTCCACAGTCAAGTTGATACCTGTGCTTAACTATGACACAGGAACTGAACTTAGGGTACAGTTGTAACTTGGTAGCACAGTCCTTTCCTAGAATGTCCAGATCTGAATTCTATTTCTAAGACTGAAAGAAAAAAATGAAAAAACATGTTATGACTGTAAATCATTTATAATCCTAGCAATTCTCTAATAATTAATTTTTCTTAAATAATTTTTAATTTTTACAAACTAGCAATACTATATAAAAGAAGCAATTATTTATGTGAGTTGTTGGAAGGGACTGAGTGGCTTTCTTTTGTGATTGTATGATGCTATTGTGAACTGTTTTCAATAATAAAACCACCTTTACAGTTCTTAGAATGGGAAAATAAATAACTATTGTATGTCTTTCAGCATAAACATTTTTGTTGTGTGAGATATTTAAAATATAAAATGGGAATTAAATAAAATGTAATATTTAGTTCAAAGTTTTAAGGACTGCTAATTTTTTTCTTTCAGATTATTTATTCAGGGTTATAAACAAATACTAATGTAAGCACATAATACTTTAACTCTATCTGTGCCATTCTGTGCTTTTAGTCTTTTAATTGCAGATGCCCATTTAAGTCAAGATATTGTCTATTTCCTCTTTATTAAAGACTACATATTAGAAGATATTTGGGTCCAGCAATGGCTTGTTTATTAGACACGCTAAACATTTTTAAATGCATCTTTAAAATTGAAAGTAGGAGACATTCCTTAATTACACTTTAGGCAGGCAATCAAAAAGAATGATGATGCTCATTTGTATACTGAATCAAGAGATCAAGGACTGAACACAAAGGGTTTCAGAAAAGAAAGTATATAGAATAGTGAACAATATAAAGAAAAAATAAAATGTAGGGCACAGATGATCATATAAGTGCATTGTACACATATAAAACTGAAAATCTGCCAATTTTCACATGATTTACTCCGAAAGATACCTCCTTCCATCAACATTATAGACTCTTCTCTCTCCTCCTAGCAGTCTTTGTCAACCATCTCCACAGCACTTTGGGGAACAATAGAACTTCTCACATTATGTCACTCATAAAAATTCATTTGGTATGTATCCTTTTGTCCCCAATAGGCTGTCACCCCTTAGAGGCTAATGACTATGTATCATTCATCTTTGAGGTTAATAGATGCAGAATAAATATTCGTTCAATTAAACTGGATTGAAATGTGAGAAAAGGGAGTAATCAAATAAAACTGTTAAATCATACAAGCATTCTTAAGGTGCCACTCCTAGCCTTTCTGTTATCCCTGGAGGCAATCATAAACAATTTTCTGATGGCTTAGGAATAAATCACATAAACATGTGGTTTTTTTTTTTTTTTTTTTTGCTGTTCAATGGAAGTTATTTTAGATGAAATTTTAATGGGTTTTGGGTGATAATTGAAATTCAAGATGCTTAAAAAATCTCACAAAGGAATCAAATATTTGAGAAAAATGCTCATAATGTGAAAATATTACTTATTTGATCTTGAATTTAGCTATGTGTTATTTCACATGGATTTAAAATACCTGTCACTTTTCATGTACTGTACTCTTACAAGACATTATTGCTTAACATACTATAATGAACTTGGATTTCTGATTAAAACATTAACATTTATAAAGAAACACTAACATATAAATGAAACAATTCTTTATGTATATTCTGATAAAATCAAAGTTCTCTCTGAAAGAGAAGGGAATTCTCTGTGTGATTCAAGTTGTCAATTGTGCCATCAAAATCTTTAACATTATTTTAACCAACAAAAATATAGTATAGTTCTCCAGATTCACTGGAGTTTTAGAGAATCTCAATTCTACTGTGGTCTGAGTCAAGTGGTAACGTGAGTATAAATATGGTGAGCATGTTCAAAATTTAGGTTCCTTTGAGAAAAATTAAGAAATATCAGCAGTTAGTCTTAAAATAATGAGTTTCAAATTTAACGTGTTTAATGCATGCCTGTACAGTGCCTTTGTTTTGATGAAGTTCTGGAGAAACTCACTGTCCACTCTTCTATCTCAAAACAATTTTAATTACACCATTGTGTATTTTATTGTATTTATTGGCATTTATTTATATTTGGACATGGGTCCGCCTTCGGAAGAACTGAGACTTTTGGGACCAGAAATACTTTTTAACAGTTTTTGAGAAAAATGTCACAAGCATACAGGCATTAGGGAGGATATCATGGAAAGCATGATCTACTGAACAATTTTGAAGTTCAAATGATCCATTTCTTTCATCTATTTAGGGTGTCTCCCATAAGCAAGGTCAATTTCTAAGAGAAATGATACAGTGCTATCAGATATTCTACACTGAATTTCACTCTCGACTCTGAAATTGCGCGTATTCCAACTTTTACCAGTGGTGATGGGACCTCCTTAAGGATTTGGGTTTAGGTGACATCATGTGGGTTGGACCTTATGGTGGGATTAGTGCCAGACCATTTCTCATGTAAGGACACAGTTAAAATGACACAATCTGTGTACAGACATGGTGTCTATGGTTTCTAGTTCATAGTACCATAAGGAAGAAACTGGCAGTAAGTGAGTAGATATCTTTACATGGGTTTTTTTGTCTGATGAATCCAATAATTCTTAATTATATTTATTTGTCTTTTTATTATACTTATCTCTATATTAAATTGTTTCTCTCCATAATTATTGGTCTATAATTCATTGGAAAAAAGTTTAAATTTGATGATTTATCACTATGGTCACTCTCCATTTACTTTGAGGTGGCAAAGTTGAGTGCTAGAAATTATTAATTAGGAGCCAAGGAGGTGACTTAATGATTAAAGTGGTTACTACACTAGCAAAAGGACTGGATAGGGCTCAGGTCCCCAGACCCCAAATAAAATGTTGATTGGCATTGAAGCCTGTAATTCCAACGTCTGTAACCCAAAGCCTATGAATCCCTAAAGTATGCTCCTAACCAGGTTAGTTCTATAGGTGAACTCTGGGTTTAACTAGAGATCCATTCCAAAAAAGTAAGGTGGGTGAATAATAGAAGATGACCCTAAATATCATCCTCATGCTTGTGCACATGCATTTACATATGCATACACATACACTTGCACCTACCTGTTTTTGTCTACACATGTATTCCCATGCTTATACCACATATACAAACACATGAAAATGCAGAAAGAAAAAGAACTATTAGATAGATGATACGGTATCTAAAGAGTGAGTAGGATTTCCTAGTTTACACATAAGAATTTAACGTACGTGTGCGTTTATGTATGTGTATGTGTATGTTTGAGAGAAAAAGAAAAAAAGAGAGACTCTTGATGCACATATGTGTGCCTACATATGAATAAACTTACTTGTCAATGAGGTTTTCTGTACACATAATCATACTCTTGTGTACGTTTTCTTGTGTGCATGTGTATTGTATGTGTAGATGTGCAAATGTGTGTTCTTATGTTGAATGCTGATTTCTACATTTTCAAAAATGTGGGCGATAAATGCACAGAACTAGATGGACTTCAACTGAGCAATCCTAATCATGAAGTAAGAGACCTAGTCTCACTGCTTCCCTGAACTCTTTCCTCTCTGATGGTCCTGGTGAGCTCTTAGATCTAACACCAAGGGTAAGATTTTCCAGTTATCCTCAGCATCCTCGCATCATAGGAAGTGCTCATGATTGCTACTCATACATTCTCTGCTGCTACATCAGATTCCATTGCAGTGTAAATGCTGGCACGTAGGCTTATCTTCTATACAATGTTCTCTTATTTTTCCTTCTGACTGCTTTACTTCAATCACTGGAAATACCAAAATTTCCCAGTAGCAGCAGAAACTAATATGTCCCTCTGACCACAACCGTGGGATGTACTGTTATTACTAATTCTGGGTGACAGTCTATGCATAGTTTTCTAAATATTAAAGATAAAAGAAAAAAACAGTATAGGAATTAAAAAATGTGAACAAAACAAATCATGGAGAAAATCTAAAAGGGAGAAAAATAGATTGATCTCTTATGTATAATTCACATCTAAAGCTTTCAAATGTAACATTTAGCTCAGCCATCATAGACAATACTCTGGACTCAGGAAATGAAGAGAAGAATAAAATAGATGACCATGATAAACAATGGTCTCAGCAAGTATCTTGTGGGTACAACTGGATGAAATGTTTATGGGGTATCTAGAAAGGAAAGTGGCAGACTACCACTTGCCTTTGTGAAAGGCAAGAGTGATACCCATGATGAAAACAAATTAAATTAAAAAATAGGGTAAAGAAGGATCCCAAGTTCAAAGCCAACATTTGGTCCTCAACTGGGCCATTGTTGCTGGTTAATTGATGTGCTTTAAATGAATACAATTTTAATTAGCATTGATTTAGTAAGATAAAGCACAAGTGACTTAAATAAAAAGATGCAGGCAGAGATTTAGAAGCAAAACTTAGTCAAATTGGTGAAAGGAAGAGATCTGCACTTCTCTTATGAAAGAGTAAAAGTCAGGAAGAGGGACATCTGAGGCTGAAGACATATAGAGTCTTGTGACGGCTTTCTCTGTACCACAAAGGCTCCATGGGTGCCTGGCACTGTGATATGTCACAGTTTGATTATCAGGACATGGTGTGTAGAAAAGACAGGACGGACATGGAGATGTCAACCCATATGCCATTTCTCTAATCTTGGCAAGAATGCTGAAGACAGAGTTGAAGAATAAGGGAGAAGTATCAGTGCATGAGTCAGGATCATTTAAAAATGAAGTCAGGGACTGGAGATATGGCTCAGGGAATAAGACTCTGCTGCAGAAGCAGAGGGTCTTGCATTCGGATCCACATGAGAAACCAGGTGAAAACGGTGGCAGCCTGTACTTTCAGTCCTGGTGGGTGGAGCCTTGAAATCCCAGAGCCAGGCGAGAAGGAAGTAGAAGCAATCTTGGTCCTACACACACACAACACACACACACACACACACATTAATTAAATAAATAAATAAATTTAAAAAATGAAGTCAGTGGACTCTTTGCATACTTACTTTGGAATAATAAGAAAGAAGGGACATTATAGTATGAAGAAATCTTCACACCAGAGGCCTGCTCAAGAAGGAAACTTACACAATCCACAAATTGTGTTGCTTGTGTGTATGGATGAATGACATTATCCTAAATTAAAGTATAGGTGAGATCAAGTAAATATTTAGAAAGTAAGGAAAAACAGGAAAGAATTCCTGTTGGAAAGAATTCAAATTTAAAAATAAAATTTGAGATCCTGGTTAGGAAGGAGTTAAAGTGAATGAAGAGTGCTGTGGATTTTCATGGATCTGTCTAAGGTCAGAAGTCTCTGCCGATATTATCTTCACATAGTCATGTAAAAGTTTTACTTGCTCATTTACTTGCCCTCATCACGTTAATTTATTGCTCGCATATATCATTTGAAGCTCCAGTAAAGTATTCCATATTTCAACTTGTACCACATATGAAGAGTACCGACTTCCAACTTGTCTAAAAGCATCCTGTGTCTTTACTACCAAAGAAAACAGGAATGCTGCCAGTTATATGCCTCAACCTGCTTCAGTTTCAATTACCTGGATTACTGAAGCAGAAGCAACCTTTGTTCTCCTACTCCTTTATAATTGTCTTACTCTTCTGTTTGTGCCAAGCTCAGGGCATGTTTCTGTGCCTACTATTAGAAAAAAATTCACTTCCTTTTTTTTTTTTTTTTTTTTTTGGTGATACAGAAATAAGGCATTTAAAATGTTTTCCTTCAAGAAAAATGTATGCTGTGCAAAGGGAAAAGTGTCCACCAGTGATCCTATGATGGACCAGTCTCTTCACACTCCATTTCTACTACAGAAATCAGTGACTCAGTCTTATCAGTAAAGGGCTTTAATCAAAGAGATTAAATACATTGCAAGTCTCCAAATGGCCAAATCAGTACTGTGGAGGTTAATTGTCCAGTCAATTCAGCCATCTTCAGTGAAGTTCAAGTCTGATTTTTATGTCTATGTCCTCCAACCCAACCGCCCCTTTTCAATATGGCGCCCTTAAATGTAAGAGCTTCAACTGGATGAAAAGATAAAAAGCACAGTTGTCCTCACGAGAGCTTCACCCATGTGAAACACAATCCATGCGAAGCGCCTCCTTAACATATTTTTGTTTCTTGTTTTGAAATCAAGAATGGTCAATATAACGTGTAAGTGGATTGTAACTCTATTTTTGTTTTGCCTTCTGTTTTGTTATTGTGTGTGCATGCATACATGCATGCGTGTGTGTGTGTGTGCAAGAGAGAGGGGGAGTATGCATATTTTATGTTATATCAGTACTTTTCTGCTCCACTCATAATTTAAAATATCAAGTTTTAGTCTCAATTTCACTTATACATATAATTTTAGGAGAATCCAACATATATAAGTGTAGATATTTTAAAAGTTGAAAACGTCTAATATTCAAAGTAAACAAAGCCTGAAAGCAAGTTCTTATCTTTTATCTTAATCTATCAATATATTTATTCTTTTATGAATTTAATCATAGGTTTTCATGTATTGATAGTTACACGATGCAGTAGGTTTCAGATATGCAATAGTCATAAGTCATAGTATGTATCCTAAGAGATAACTATGCAGATCTGGGGACTAGATTAATCTGAAATATAAGCTTCAGACATGTCATTTAAGAGAAAGTGATGTGAAGGAATTTATTTTAAGAGCCAGGGACACTGACCAAATGGACAATGTAGTTACTTAATTACCAACACCATTAAACAGGTAACAAAAATATTTGACAAATATTGATATGCTATGTTTAGAATATAGAGTGGATAATGAAGAAGCAAGATATATAGCCATATGCTAGAACACAGAAGTTTTGCAGACAAGCTAACCACTTGGACATGAATTTTAAAGATGGTGAAGAACAAATGAATAAATTTAAGAGTTGCCTTGAATCAACTAGATTTTACATTTTAGGCTCATATCTGAGAGTTTTGCCACTGTGGATAATATGCAGTTGATCAAGCAATGAAGGTCAAGGATGAAAAGAGTAATCCAAAAAGAGGAGGGTAAGAAGATACAATTAAGAAGGTGATTCAATAGAAAATTTTAGATATCAAATTGGCAGGATTGTACAGCTTTTATGTGGGAAGTTATCATAAACTGGAAATCTCAAATAAATCCTAAAGGTTTGCAAGAAAGTCTGAACAGATGAAAGTGATGTTAACTGTCTAGAAAGAACAGGTTTCAGGGAAAGATGATGAGCTCAGTGGTAAGTGCGGTAACAGGCTGGTGTGTCTGGTTGTGTAAGTAGACTGACCCTCAAGAGAAGCCCAGGTTGGTGGTAGTGATTTAAATATCATCAGTGTAGATTTTTAAAAAATCAGGTTAAAGTTAAATCATTGATGTAAGTTTCATAGTCCCATAATCTTAATGTTTTTGAATATTAAAGTGAAATGATTTCTTATGAAGCATGTATTTTTGAGCTCTCAAGAGTATCCTCCCAAAATGCAAGAAAAAACACTCATACCTCAGTGTTTGTTGTATTTCTACAACTCTTGGTTTTCAGTACACCTTATATTCTGAGGCACCAGTGTAACAGCCAATACTTACTGAACTGTGAGCATAAACATCTTAAGCAAGCGCGTCTCCTATGCCAGATCCCACGTCCTTCTGCCCTAACACAGAACAGCCCTCAGGAGACTTGAAGAACAGTCTTCTCTCACTGTGGGATTTTCAGTGGTCTTCCTTAGATGCAAGAAACTGCTCTTATACTACCCCATCAGAAAGAATGCCAGTGAAATGAACAGCAATGAATGGGAATTAAACAAAATGAATATTTGACCATAATAGCACATTGCCCCACTCCTGTTGCTTAATGTCATCTTCATGTGAATTAGCATAACAGAAAAGAAGAATGGTCACACTTTCTGCACTGTCAAACAAAGTGCCGTAAGGTTAAGTGATCAAAGGAAAAAGCAGATTCTAAGAAGATTTCTTTTCTTTGATAATGAAACAGGTTTTAGGCAGCTGTTATATCTTATAAAAATACATTTAAGTCCAGTATTTTACTTAACTGAACCTTCAAATTTTAATTAGATCCCTAGACAGCAGTGAGATACCCATGGAATCAATATTATTAATAGTTAAGGAACAGAAGGACAAATGCCACAAAGCTGTGTCAATTCCTTATTCATGAACCTTCTAGAATTTATTACCACTCAACTTTTATTATAGCTCATCAGTGTGATATTATTTAAGCAAAGCTAATGCTTTTACCAGAAGTATGCATGAAGTGTAATTATTTAATTTGAACAGTTTTTGTCCCATAAATTTGCTTTCAGACAATTATTAAAATTTCATAGAAATTATTAACATCATTTCAAATACTGGTGTTGAATTGTGTACAAACCCTAAACAGATAAAAGCCTCCTTTTTTTAAAAATACAGTGATATCCACATTTTTTAAAATTTCTTTCAAACTATACTAATGCCTGATAATTTGAAGTGCTTCAAAGATCAGCATTCACTTCTTTTGGAGAGTGGATGAGTAGCTTCTCTATAAACCCAGTCCATGCTTCTCATTCCTCTCTTCTATTCTTAGGAAAATATTTCCTTGACCAGAAAAGGCCACATTTAGCTCCTATCTGTCCGAAGTCAATAACTATCAAAAGTATTTGGGAGGCTTCCAAAGGATTTACAAAAGCTTTCCTAAAATAAGATAATACTAAAACCAAAAATAACTTTCAAACCATCATATGTCATTTTAAGAAATTAGGACATATATGGGGCAATATGGGAATAATGTGGTTGTTTAAGTGAATATTGAAGATTATGAAGAATTATGCCATCCAAGACACAAATTTCATAAATTGCTTTATGCAATATGTATTTAAAAGAAGTGTTTCTTTATTTTAATATTTAAGTTCTCTACTTTTAGCAAGAGGATTTAATCCTATTTTAACTTCACATATCTCTAATTTAGAATCTAAAACTGTTCCTTAAATTCAATTATTAGCATATTTTTCAAGTTTGGAATTTCATGAGAAAAGGCTTTGATGGTTATAATTCTGGTAACAAAAACTCATTAGAATGAAAATACATTTAATTTCATGGGCTTTAAATGAAGAAGCTGTGTGCTCAAGAAATGAAAAATGTTCAGAAACTTTATCTGTTGCACAAGAAGTCTGAAAACTTTGTGAAAATTCAACATCAATATTGTTACTAAAGTAGATATTTAAACATATATCATTTAAAAAGCAAATAAAGTATATATATATATATGTACTCAGAAATATATGTATTGATAGATAGTAGATCATCTATACTTTGGTTATATTACCTTGAGAAATTTGTGATATTTCCAAATTCCCTGGTACTTTTCCATAATAAATGTAAATGCATTAAATGCCCTCTTTATGTGTAAAATGCGCTTTTTCCTTGTTGTTGCTTTTTCTTTGTAAAAGTGTCTACCACGGCATGGGCTGGCCTGAAAATCACACATTCTGTGTGGTTGGTAGTAACCCTAAGTTTTTTATTATTATTATTTATTTATTTATTATTTATCCAATTGTGTGTGTGTGTGTGTGTGTGTGTGTGTGTGTGTGTGTGTGTGTGTAGAACCATGGACAAATTCGGAATTCGGGAACCACCATGGACGCCTCCACCTCCTCCTCCTTTACTCTGCCCCAGGATTCACAGGCTCTGTCCTACCAGGGTCAGAAACGCAGGCTGCCCCCGCTTCCACCCAGCGTCTATACTTGGGGTCTAGGATCTGAACTCAGGACCTTCCGCCCGCAAAGCAGAAGCTTAACCCCTAAGCCACCTCTCCAGCCCCCCTAAATTTCTTAATGTAGGGATTTCTTAAATGTAGGGATTATAGGAAAATATCATCACATCCACTGAAAACCCACTAGATTTTCAGTTTAAAATTGACTCCTCTTATTGATACTAATTAATGGAAAGTTTTTTTTAAGGTTTGATACCATTGTTTCTAATACCATCCTACCACAATACTATCTCTACAGAACACTTCAGGCTGCATTTTACAGAAAACACTAATAATCCCAGTTATCCACATTTATTTCAGATTCATTGTCTAGAACACAGTCCCTGTCATCACTGGGCACTGCACAGTCTTGGCTCCTTCTTTCTTCTTTAAGTTTCTCAACTCGTAAAAACATACCCTTTTATTATTAAGCTGAGAAATCTTGTAGACCTCCTCTACTATAACTTCTCCTGTTCTACTATTTGAAATCATACTTACAGTTTCATGTCACATTTGATAAATATTCTCTAATGTTGATGTGATATCCTCATCTATATAATACTACATTTAATTTTTTGTTTTCCTTCTTGTGTCATTCGTTCTACATGGAAAACCTCCATAATGATATTTTTTAAGGTTTTGAAAGTATGTTCTACTGTCATAATTTGATTATAGACACATCTTCTTTAACATTTGTGTTTCAGAATAAATGCACTTTTTCTAGATACTTATATATACATTACAGTATACAGACGTATAAGTATACAGACATATACAGAAATGCTACTAAATCTTTTGCTGTTGGGTGCTTGGAAAATGTCATAAACATATAAAATAATTATTTGAAACAGTATAGATTATTTAATATAATTTAAATATTTCTGTTTTATGCTGAATAGTATATACATTCTTAAACTGAACTAAAATAATATTTAGGATTAACTCATGAACAATAGTCAATGTCATTATTGGAATACATTGCTTCATTTTACAGTCTGCTTTTCATCCTGCCACACTTGTTTGAGAAAAATTAACAAAATATCAGTCAAGATACATATCTAACTTACAAGTAAATAATAGATTAATTAACTGACAAATTGAAAAAATGATAAAATTAAAATTAAAAATGATAAATTTTATCATATGATAAAATTTCTTTTTTTTTCTTTTTCACCAAAGTATTTTTATTTTAAGTGGTATAATAAGATATATGAAAAGAAAAATTAGGTACTCAAATAAACATGTTTCCCAGTTCAATAACATCATATTAATAAGAAATTAGAAAAAAATAAAATTTCAAAGATAGTGTACCTAAATGTTATAAACCTTAAGTTTATTGAGGCTGTATAACAAATTTCACAAATGTAGTAAGTAACATTGGAAACAACTACTTACAAATAGATAATGCAAAATTATCACATTTCAAATGGTGGAAATGACCCACTGGGTCCTTGTATGTCATCGGAGAGGAGGGCCCAGAGAAGAGTCAGGCATGCACAATAAAGGACTCTCTGGGAATTGGGGCGGGAGGCAATGGGGCATGGGGAGGGAGGGGTGAGGGGAGGGGGAACAAGGGGTTTGGGGGGAGGAGGAGGGAGGGAGGGAACTGGTGTACCTATTAAGTTTGTATGAGCGGAAATAATAATAAAAATGTATTAATACAAAAGAAAAGAAAAGAAAATGATTTTGGTGCTTTGTAACCAAACTGTCAGATAATTGAGGTGAAAAATCATATCTTACTGCCATAAAAGCACTGACTGGAAATAATCAGAAATCATTTGCTCTTGATCAACGTATCAACTTCCAATCAACTTTAGCTGTTTACATATCACTCCCTTGGCAAGCACTCTAGTTGATATTTTAGCTAATTTGTAAAACTATCTCAAAGGGGATTTGAACATATGATAAAATTCTAATGGCATTGCTTATATAAGGAGCTATAACTTTGAAATTAGAAAGTAGATCATGGACTATTTTGCCTATTAATGTCATTTATCTCATTTGGATATACATATATATGCTATATATAAATTGATATATATAGATCAATTCCAATGGAACTATAAATATATATTTGTATTTCTATATGAATTTGTATTATTTAATGCTTTATTTATATATATAGCTGTATTTTTGTATTGTTTAATGTGGTTTTTATACCTACAATCAGAGAATAGTCCCAATTCTTTATACAACAGATGCAGAAGCGAGGGTAGTATGTGAAACATATATAGGAAATCAGTCTGAAATCTTAAAAATTATTTTCCTGCTTCTTTTTTAAACAACTCTGAAAGAATTGTAATTCATTCCTTAGTTAGAATGCTTTAACTAGTTATATATTTATGACAGTGACCTAAAACAAAATATAACTATTGACATGCATTTAAAGTCAAAATTAGTTTGGATAAGATTCCCCAACAAGATGATGTGGAGTAACTATTGATTAATTCACTGTTGGAAAGAATTGATTTTTTTAATGTTACTTGACTTAATTATATCTAAAATAAATGAAATGTCATTCTGCCAAGAAATTATTTGGGCTTCCTGGTTAGGCACTTAATTTCCTGTCTTCAAACACCCCAGTCACTTCCAGTACTCTAAAGACCACACAAATAGTACAATGTTTAATACTTGGTTTAACGAAACAGAGGCATTAGCACTCACAATTTTGATTCTTTACATATTGACTAGACTCCTTAAGGGGAAGGATCACAGATTTTTTTTAGAATGGAAAAAAGAAAACATCTATACCAGAAAATGAAAAAAAAAAAAAAAGCAAGGCTGAAATTAAATCCTTAGTTTTGCAGGTTGGCTTTCAACATTTGTAACTGTGGTTTCAATGTAACTCCTACTTCAAACAAAATGAAATTTTCCGATTCTAAATGTTGGGCATGGCTAGCTTTGCTTTCTCCAAAACAGTGTTCCTCTTGTTAAGTGTCCATCCAATGCTTTCAGTATTTTCCTTGCACACATTCTTTTATAAAATTTTCTTTCTTTTCTTCATGCTTTCCTCTGCCTGCTTTCATCATTTTCTCTCATCCTCCCCTGCATCTTACTTGAATCTCATGAGTAGAGCTCCTGGCTCCCCCCCTCCACCCCCACATTGCTTAGAAGATGCATGCCCATGTGAAACTGCAGCTCTGTAAGCCCCTCATCCATAGCTGTCACTCAGCCATGCTACAGAAGGTGACAGGTGGGTAAATGTTCCCCCTACACTGACTCCACTTCCTGTCATTCTCAGCATAGGTTTGGGGTGCTGTTTATGTCCTCACCTTTAACAGAGGTTAGTAGTAGACTCTTTCCTGACGAAGCATCAGATTACAAAGCTAAAATTGTGCTTAAAGTTTTTATTTCCTATCCCTAAAAATTACTTTTTCTTTACTGCAAAAAGAACTATGAGATAGAAAATATACTCATAATTCATAGGATATAGAAAATCTGAGGATTTTAAGTACACTAAAAGCCCATCTGACTAGGTTGCACCAAATCACTCAGCTTAAGATCACAAAATGTACTTCACGGACACTTTAAACAAACCACTTTGTTTTATGTTTCATAGCTAAAAACAAAGCAAAGCACCATCCATCAGAAAAAGTTTAATGTTTAGTTTTCCATTGTATTTTGTATTTTGAACACCATATGTAACCAAAAATATATATGCTTTATTCTAATTTTTTTTCTTGTAGAGGGTAGATTATACCAACTAGTTGAAGAAACAAAGTCATCAGTGTTATATTCAGAATTAACATTCAAATAGGTTGTGTGGCAGTGTGGCAGGTGCTTATCACAAAGGACAGTGTCTTTGGTGAAGGCTTTCATCATCATTACTTTGACATTAGGAAATGCTATCTTAATTTGTTGGATACTTAAGGATTGCGTCTCTCTGTGGGGAAAGAGAGAAAGAACTCTTGAAGGTTTTGTGAATAAATCATGAACAACATTACTTTGGAAAACATAATGATACAGAATCATTACTAACGGCATCATTGAGTTCCAGGTACCAGGACATTTAAATTATTTGTAGCATGATTGGTGTATCCTCAGTTCTATAAAAACAAAGACCTAATATTTCCGGACTTGGACTGTCATTAAAGAAGCTGCTGTGATAATGCAAGCTTAGACCTGAGGATTATTAAGAATAGGCATCATCATAGCTGAGGGAAAGAGAGCTATTTTCTTTATAGTACACACTGACTTATCATCTATGCTCCAAATGCTCAGGCACGTGCGACTCCAGACAACCCATATGAAAGTCAGGATACAACACATATGCAAAAAGACTCACAAGTAGGAGCGGGACTAGTTGGGAAGAAGGTTTTCAGTGGGAGAAACGGAAAGGATGGGATGGGAAACATAGGGTAACATAGTTTAAATTCATGATGTGCATGTATGTGACTGTTGAAGAATGAAAAAAAATTAGGCTGCCATCAAGGCAGATGAAACAGAAACTTGCATAACTTTTCTTCTTTTTAATATCGATATAGACATAACCAATAGTTTCAAAAATTTAGGAGCACAGAAATAAGAAATTTTAAAACAAATGCCTAGTATAATTGTAAAAACAAAAAGAAGACATGTTTTATATTGATGGATGCTTCTTGATTTCATTCTATTTTCCGAACTTTTCCAAACTATAAACACCAAGCTAACATGACAGAGCATTCCACTATACACATAAACAGAACTACAAATTCACCCCAACCAAATCATATGGTCCCCGCTATGAGGTCCACAGTACAGCACCGATCTTTCAACACAGTAGGTAGCACTCATCCAACAACTACGTGCAATATCATCCTCCACCAAATCCTTGGCCAACTGTGCTGCATCAAGCATCATAGAATTATATCCAAATATCTATTTTTCTCCTTTTGAAAATCAAAAAAGGTGTTTTTTTAAAACAGCAACAAAAAGATATATTCTTGCTCAGTTTATTGTAGATACCTATGAGTATGAGATGCTTGGTTTAGCCAACAAATTCTGTAGTGCAGGATTCAAAGATGGAATTGAGTATATTGGTGTGATGGCAGCAGAGTTGGCCAAGGATTTGGTGGAGGATTATATAGCATATAATTGTTGGATGAGTAATTCTCCAATACAAACACACACACACACACACACACACACACACACACACACACGTACACACACAAACTGGTTAGTACAGCTAATCTCTTTGCACACTTACGTACCTACCCCACTAAAAAATGTCCCTCTAGGCTCCCCAGACCATGTTTTACCTGACCTTTCTGTGCCATTTTGCATGTTGTCTCCTATTTCTCTTTGTGTTCTGAAGAATCTCTTAAGGTGCATTTGTTTTCAGAATGCCAGGCGTCCTAACATACTAATAAAATATTTGTAAAAATCACTGTTAATAAAGTACTATTATAAATATCATTAATGTTAAATTTTTCATGTCAATATTGGTATATGTATATATGCAAAAGTGTCTGGATGGGCACCTTATCTTCTTAAGCAAGACAAGACAGAATGAAAAAACATGTGAACAAATGAAAGAGATACCGAAAATATACCAGGAAGACTTCTCTTGCACTATCTGTAGTTCTATTTTGGTCATTTGGAATAATTTACCAATGATTCCTACTTTTCCAGAGTAGTGTTTACAAAATAAAACTGCTGGATTTTGACTTTGGAATGTCACAAGTTAAAGAATTTACAAAAGTCATTTATGAATTCTGAGGGCATCTAATTTCTAGAAACAAAAGTAACATTTAAAGATATGTACAGGTAAAATAATCCATCAGGTATTTTAGAAAGGACAAAAAGACTTTCAATGTAACTAGGTGTGTCTGCTACCTCCAGTTCTGCCTAACAAGAATTGATCACCCCCGAGGTGTGTGATGTTGTTACTGATCACAGAGCTTGAAAACCTTCTATTTTCTGGCTTATTTGATCAAAACGTTGAAAAACATCAGAAAGAATATAAAATTCCTTCAGCAATCCAAAAATTATACTCTATTAAAGAATTATTGAAGGTACATTTGCTCCCAAATCACCAGATAATTTTAATAAAGTTGTGCTGATTTTTGAGCTTGTATGAAACATTTTAAATGCAATATATTTAGGGTTCAGTTTCTATGTTAAAAATATCTTAAAGTTAATGTAATTATACCAAGCAGTAAGCTTCTTTGTTTGTGATGGGTAGGTTTATGGCTTGATGTTTCAGAAATGAAATGATTTGCTTATTTTCCAGTGGCTCTTCTACAGTGAAGCACATTCATATGAAGAAATTTAAAAGTTTTGACTTATAGGAGTTGTACCATTTAGTGGAAATTAACTTTCATGGGAATTTTTTTCATATTTTGAAAATACACTTCCATTGGTTCCATAGAGAATCAAGAAGAACACACTATATGGTAGGTATATGTACCACTAAATGGTAGGAATACAATGCCATGATTTTTTATTGCTTGTAGAAATGCACTATTGTTAATCAATACTTTTTTAGTGCTATCACACTTTAGGATTATTTTGTCATAAGGATCATGGACGGAAATCATTGTTCTTTTTCTCCTCAACTATTTTGATCTGAATATGGTAATGTCTCTAAAATATTTGACAGAATGTTGAGTAACAAAAGCTATCAACCAGGAATTCCAACTAGACATTGGTAGCTGAGAGGAGATAGGTTCTCATGTGGGTAATGATGATGCGCAAGGTGCTCACGCAAGCAATGAGGTCATAATGCTGAAAATGACATAAAAATGGGTCAGTGAAACAAAAGTGTGAAGGTAAGTTCCATGAAGAGACTGCACTTCCACTGGACTGCATTTAAAGCAGTGTAAAGCCAACGTAAGAAGAATGAGAAGTAGCCCATTGTAATGAATGGATTCTAATGAATATGTTGTCATGACAAAGGCAGAAATAGTTTGAAAACAGTTTTGACATATACATGGAAGAGTTTTTGTTGGATACAGTCTGAAATAGGAACCCAAAAGGAATTGTGTGCGTGTGTGTGTGTGTGTGCGCATGTGTGTGTGTGCGTGTGTGTGTGTGTAACAGAGGGCACTGGAGTGTGAATGCACGGGTAGGCCCAAGGGTAGCATTGGGAATCACTCTGGATTGTTCTATCTACATATTTGCTTTGCTCTGGGGTTTCCCAGGCTCTGCTCTCCCAGGCTAGAATTGCAGGCTGCCACCATTTCTTCAGTGTTTATATGTGGGATCAGGAATCCTGAAGGTCCTTCAGCTTGCTAGGCAGTGACTTTAACCCATGAGCCACCTCTCCAGCACCTAACAAATTTTTTTTTCAAAAAAACAAAAACTTATTGGGAAGGTGAGATAATTCAGTTGGATAAGGCACTTGCTCATAAACCCAGGGACATGAGTTTAATTCCCAGAAACCCACATGATAGGAGAAAACCAAATTCTCAAAGTTGTCATTTAACTTCCACCTATGTACATGGCATATATTCGCTCTCAATCTCTCTCTCTCTCTCTCTCTCTCTCTCTCTCTCTGTCTGTCTCTTTCTCTCAGAAGTACAAATAAAAATATTCAAAAATTGTTTATCTACTCTGTGTGTGTGTGTGTGTGTGTGTGTGTGTGTGTGTGCGCATGTATGTGTCTGTGTGTGTTCATATGCACTCACATACTCATTTGTGCACGGGTATTTCCTTGACATAGCATGTGTTTCTCAGTGATCAGATGATAACTTTTGAGATTTCTTCTTCTTCTTTTATCTTTTCCTGAGTTTTGTTGTTTGAATTTAGGTCTTCATGATCTGTGTAAAGCACATTTATACACTGAGCCTTCTTGCTGGCCTCCAAAAATGATTTTTAAGTAGTCGTTATATAATATGATCAGCATTTCAAGTAGACAAACTAGTCCAGAAGTAATGCACAACACATAGGTGACCTACCTGTGGCTAGAAGAGAAGTCTGGGAGACAGTCCAGTCCAGAGCCAGGAAAAACTGTAGGAACTGTTTCAATAACAGACATAAAGCAAGTGATAAGCTTTTAGCTTTGGGGAATGGCAATTAGGGGGGAATAAAAGGACAATGTACTTGAGGCATTTAATTTACATGAACAGCCTATATCTATATTTTAATCTTATAACTGTCCCCATATGCTAGGTCTCAGGAATTTTGGGTTAGGTCTGTGGGTATAATGTTTGTCATTAATGTATCCCTTATCTATTGGCTAAAAGTACTATTAAAAATCCATGTATCCTGACTGTTTAAAGATAGAAGAACATGATAATCTGAATTCACTAAGACCATGTACCTTTGTTTCCCAGCAGTGACCACAGAAATTGCTGAAACAGTCACAAACTCTCAGTCCATCCCAATAATAAACAGACTTGTTCATTATGGAGCTACTACTTCTGCACTGTTGACAAGGATCAGTGACCCATTTAATGCTTGCAACCAATGGTGCTGTACATATCAAATAGAAGCAGCTGATAATCAATAGGTGCCACTTTCCAATAGTGTTCTTAATGCCATTAAGAAGGAAGGTATACCAGCTACCAGGAAGATGACCTGGTCAGCTAAGGAGATTTTGTACATTTTCGGAATATTGAATCCAAACTAAATAAGCCATAAGTTTAGTATCTTTACAAGATTCATGCTAATATGTATTTCAAGAATGATACAAAGCAAAATTTTTCCTGTGTTTAAATTTTAACCACTATAATGCATGTCATATAGAATGTCATATAGAACTGGATAGAAGTCAAGCAGTCTGCATGAGAATGTTTTTTTTTTTTTCCAAAAAGTACTAAATTTCACTGGAATTTGAGGCTAAGCAAAGAACTTTAATCATGTGTACTGCATTAAGTGTGCTTAAGCCAGTCAATAAAAGATGCTTCTAACGCATCAATATAATGCAAGTATATCAGCAACATCCAGTTCCTATTTGGACCTGATTCTATTTGGCCTGTCATTTCAACAACTGATTCCCTATTATCAAAAATCGACAGTTTCATAATCCAGATAAGCAACCCAGATAATTGTTTTTATAAGAGTTTCCCTTTAGGTGTTTACACATATGAGCAAGTCTCTATGTATTCACTGAGTTATATTTATCCTGTAGATATTCATGAGTTACATTGCCATAATCAAATTATCTCTGTGTTGACAATAAGAATTTCCAGGATGTAAGGAAAATACTGTGTGAATCACTCTTAATGAAGCAAGTCAGGATCTTTGAACCTTGTGGTTACAGCTTCTATTTTGGAGACACACTAGGGATCCGCATTTGAAAATCTCTAGGAATTTGCTCTGGGCAATATAGCACTTTCATTTTTTTAAAGGGGAAGGATGAAACTGCTCTTTCTGACTTGAACTTGCCTAAAGGAAAACTCTGTTGGAGTTTTGCTATGATCCTGACAAATGACTGAAATTTTCTTTGGTTTTAAAATATCTAACAAACGTGGAAGGTCATAATAGATTTAAACTGTATGGAGAGTTCATTGTGGTGGGCTAGCTTATCCATCACTTTCCTAGATATAATGATACTTAAACCAAAATCACCAGTGTGGATATGGTCTACCTAAAGGAAAAAAGAAAAATTGTTTGAAGTCTTTGTTTAATGACAGCAAAGTGAAAGTTCAGACATCAACAAAAGATGAAGTGGTGTTGATCTGGGTTGGAGTGAAGTTGGAAAGAGAACCTCATGGTGTCTGTGAACACTGATATAAGCAAATGATAAAGAAGGTGTCTCATAGCCCTAAAGAATTTTGATTGTTTAGTGTCTTACAAAAGTGAATGATAGTAAGGAGAAAATGATAAAACACCTTTGTAATATTCCATCAAAATGGAAAACCCAAGATTTGACTAAACTAGATTATACCCTATTAAAAAAAATAAAAATTGAAACACCAATCTTTTGATTTGGAAAAAAAATCCTAAGTAGCTGTGTTAGATAAAACACTCTGATAGGTCAATTTTTAAAGATTTTGACTATGTTGAATTTAATATAAGTGTAGATTTAAATCAGGACATGAAATTCTTACTGTGAATATGACTATCAGACCATGACATTTATATAAAATTTCCTTATATAAATACTTTATTTGAATAAGCTTTGCAGTGAAAGAAACTCTACTTACATTTGCAAATTAGAACATTTTTGCATTGTAGCTTCGCTTTGTTCAGAGGAATGGTAGCAAAAGCATTTGACAGTGGCACACATGTGTCTTTCTCAGTGCGAGGTAGTTGAGGTAGAATGGTCAGGGGTCCAAGGTCACCCTTTCCTGCAGAGTGAATTTGAGTATAGTCTGCACTACATGACATTCTGTCACAAGAAGTGAAGAAAGAAAAAAAAAATTAGGTCTTATGCTCATAAAGCTACAAATATCTCAATTTCATACAAGCAGATGAAAAAGAATTTCTGAAAGTACAGGGTGCCTTTTCTTTCCAATCAACCATTTAGATCAGAGTTCAGGACACCCAAATAATGAGAGCAAGGACTTGGTGTTTAATTTCTGTTTACCAAGATAATCACCTACATTTCTCAAAAGACAGTATTAATAGTCATTTTGTAGGACTATGTTATTTAAATTGCTTATCATTTTTGTCACTAAATGACACATCATGTTGCAAGAGGTTTTTTTCCAACACTGTGGTGATAGTAGGTAGATAAAATGCTTATAAATGAAACTTTTCTTGCATATTAGGACTGAGTTATAATGTGACAATCTTTAGGAAGAGATTAAGGAAGTGTCTCAAAAACAAGAGAAATTGATACCAAAAGCAAAGAGAATGATCATACATATTTTGCTAATAAAGCAATGTAATAACAGACACTCTGAGAGTTTACAAATACCACTGAACACTTGACACGCATTTGTATGTGAGAGGAAAAGGTTCATGAAGAAGAGGGTCATATTAATGTATTGTTTTATCCTGCATTAGTTTTCTGTTTGAATGCTATTACTATACTGAAGATCACATTGTTTTTGTAAAAGAAGCAATAATTTTTACTTCTGGATATGTGCTTAATGTAGCTCATGCACATTTACTCTAATGCACAATTTATCAGTCTATACTGTAATTCTTCAAGAAGTGAAATCAGCATGATAATTGTGCATCTGTAGATAATTAGCTCAGTTGCTTGAATCATGGAGCTAATGAGGCCAGAGCTGGGTCTGATCCCTGTATGGGCCACTGAGTTTTGTTCTCTTCCTGGGTCACAAACTGCAGTTCAAACCCAGGCCAGCTATCATAGCTGAACACCACTGACCATAGAGAAGCTGGGCCAGGGGAAAAGCAATTAAATAAACAGCAAGCTTGGAATAGATCTTCAGCTCTACACAGGGACTGCTTGTGATGATGTGCTGATAATGTCCGTGTATGAAGTGAAGCATTAGTTATACACTCAGTATGGTACAAGGAACAAAATGACACATAAAGGCAATACTAGTAGTAAGAATTACCTAAGGAAACAAGGAAAACAGCTAATTTAAAACCATGGGTTGAATTGGTCTCAAAATTCAAGGCAAGAAAACCCCTGTGTTTCCCATGTATTGATTTTTTTCCTTCAGTTGCTTGTAGAGGGTCTTATGGAGTCTGGTAAGAGGTATACTGCAAATTCAGAATCACCAGGGGTGGGGGGGTATCTCAAAGATAGGAGAAGGCAGACAGCAAGCCAAAAAGTGTCACTGAGGCAGATACAGACCAGTGAGAAAATATTATTTAGTCACACAGGTAAATAAACTCAAAACTGACCTCAGAAGTAGAGAAATTTACTCACCCATTCAGAGAAGGAAACCATGGTCTCTCCAAGCTCAGTGTTGCGACATAATAATTCCTTTTGCATTAAGGTAATCCTCTAAGGCAGAAATGTGGAGTTTTCTATGTATGGAAAGGATTTTTTTAAATAAGCATATCCTGGGTGAAGGAGTCATTGAGTAAAAAGGCCTGGATTATTAGAGATGGAAGACAAAAATAGAGGGAAAGAATTCCTGACAAATCTGCTTCCAATAGGTTTTTTTTTTTTTCAGAGTCTGTGTTCAAAACCCAGGGCTAATCTAGCACATGCTAGACAAATGCTCTACCATTTAACCGTACCGCTCCCATTGTGACTTTTAATTCCAAGAACTGTCAGTGTCAGAGGAAAAGCAAGAAACCATTTGAAAATGTAATTTACTATGTATGTACATTACAGTAAATGTACACTAATAAGCAGTTTCTATTTAATTTAAAAAATAACTTTCAAAGCTATAGTCGAACAGAATTCTCTACAGCAAAATTTTATAGCACAGTTTATTACTAACAATTAAGAGATGGTTTATATTCAAATTAATTTTAAAAAATGAATGTATGAGCAAACCAAATATTTTTTAAGATCTACAATTTGTGTTTTGTTTTATATGTTTCATTTTGTAAGAATTTCTGACTCTGTTTTGCATTGAAGTAATTGTCATTTCAGTGACGAGTAACTGCAGATGTGTTAAAGGTTTTCATAAAGCAGTTCCACATTTGTCAACTTTTTAAAGAATTTAATGATAGTCAGATGAGGTTTTGTTGCAAGTAGAAAAATGACCTTGAGGAACTCACTTGGTTATAGAAGTAAGAACAGCTCAATATTCATTACTTTGATAAATACTTAAAGTAGTATTTATTCTTTTAATTTTTTATTCTTTTTTACTTAATGTTGCATACATGCATATGGTGATCTTAAAATGTTTTAAGTCTTTGTTTCCAAATCTTTTCACTATTGTAGCCCATTGTGAGCACCTATTTTTCAGTCTATTTGTCGACACATAGTTTTCAAACTGCTGATGGTATAACAGTGAGCAAGTATTCAGATACCTCTGATTTGATAGAGTTTCAGTTTTATCGTAGTAGAAGTAGGAACTTTTCTTCTACTTTTGTCATCTTTTTTATAGCATTTTATTATTTTTTCCACTCATACAAACTTGGTATGTACCCCATTTCCCTCCCTCCCTCCACCCCTCCTTGGATCCCCTTGCTCCCTCCCCATTTTCCCTTTCCTTTCTCCCCCCTCCCTTTTTCCCAGATAAGATTTATCAATGTAAATGATAATTATTTGAGTTTCCAAATCCAGTAATTCATACAAAGAGAGGAAGATCGTTTGTGCAACTCATTTGTTGACATATTTTGCAACCAATATATTTTCATCTTCTTATGAGGATTCTGTTTCAGTCTTATTCCATAACTCAAGAAAATTTCTAGCCATCAATTTATTTTGTCACATTTCTTACTTCACCTATATTTTATGAATAAATAAACTAAATTCTCAGGTAAACCAGACTAAATTAATTATATCAATTTCATTACTTGACTCTAAACCCCCTGTACTTGCCACGATACATGTGGCACTGTCTAAATAGGAGTTTTTGTGATAACCATCAAAAGCAAGCACATATTTTATCCAAACTCCTTATGTTTTCAATCATCTTGAATTAATATAGATTAGAACAGAGAATATGTTATTCCCCTAAGAAGGAAAAAAAAAACCCTGATAATTACCCCAGAGCCACAATTTTCCATCAAAATACAAAGTTGTAATTACTATTTAAATAAATGGCAGTTCAGTATTATAAGATAATTGTATGTTTTCCTCTAGCTTTTCTGTATTTCTAATTTGCCTTAAATAATGAAGCATGGTAAATCATTTATAATATAAGGTTTATATAAATGAAATATCACATAACATTATGTGCTTCAAAGAAAGATTTTATTTAAAGAATTATTTTTTTGAATTTTTTGAGTATCTATGTGCTGTTTTCAGCTAACAAAAATGTCACCCATATTTATGTATAGATATTGTTCAAAGTAGATCTTCACCCCAAGCTTCTACTAGAAGTGCATATGTGCTACAGTTTGGTGAAATCCAAGATTCACAAACATTCACATACATACAATCCATTTTTTCTTTATCATACATGTAATTCTTTTTATCTTCACAGATTCAGCTTAATTTTTGGAAAGTTTTCAACAAATGTATGTCAACCATAATTGAAAAATAGAAATGTTAACAGTTTAAATTCATAATTTTATCAGAGAATACTTTGAAGAAATGGTTTTTAACTCAACTTTTTGCCAAAGAATTAATCGCAACAAATTTTTCGATTCATAGGAATTTGTCTTGAATTCTTACTTAATGGTTTTCCAGTAGTCAGCATTAAAACAGAGCTGTTAACATTTTTCCAAATTTGTCTGCTAAAATCAAATATCACAATCAAGATTTTGAAAGTATTTAACTTTATTTATTTGTGCTAATGATCACATTCAGGTATAGCATTCTATACCACACTGAAAAGATTCATGGCAACTACCCAGGAAAAGTAATCTTACATTGTATGCCTGCTCTTACCCTTATTCTTCTACCACGCAAAGAGATTGGAGAAGAAAATGGGGAGGGGTAGAGGAAATGAGGGGATTGTATAGTCAGGAAGAAGAAATGAAACAAGTCAAAAGACTTATTAAAAATATATATGTCGGGCTGGAGAGGTGGCTCAGGGGTTAAGCCTCCGCCTTGCAGGCGGAAGATCCCAAGTTCGGATCCCAGATCCCACGTATAGACGCCAGGCAGAAGCGGGGGCGGCCTGCGCTTCTGGTCCTGATAGGGCGGAGCCTGTAAATCCCGGGGCAGAAGGAGGTGGAGGCGTCCATGGTGGTTTGCGAATTCGTCCGTGGTTCTACACATACACAGACACACACACATACACAGACGCGCACGCGCACATACACACGCATATGCACACAGTTGAATAAATAATAATAATAAAAAAATTTAAAAAAATATATGTCATACTTAGTGGAAAAAAATAACTAAACTCTGGATGTGAACCAAATGACAGGGTATTTGTGATCCATGTCCATAACATGTGATTTGTGTCCATGATTTTATTGAAGTTAACAATCAGAACGTCTAAGTTATGTTATATAGGATAATACCATTTATCCTTCAAATCGAAAATGTTAAATGACAATGTAAAATGTATGTAAAATGCAGCATCATGTAAGTATACAAGAGTAATAGCATCATTGACCTTTACAGAAAATGCTCTCATTGTTTCCAAAACTTCTTGTTAATAAAGTTTTTCAATTGAGCATAAAGCTCCCAGACTTTAGAAAATGAATGCAGTGCTTTGTTCTTTACTATGCAGTAGACATAGTTTAACCCCTTGGAGTGGATTCCTTTATTTTAAATATTGCTATACGGTTGACTGTGTGTTTTACTCTAAGCTATGGTACCAGACTGGTCTCAGGTACTCCCAGTACCTTTGACGAGTTTTTCTACAGATTTACCCCTCTCCCACCGTTATCCTGCCAAGTTCAGACTGATCCCAGTAACATGGCACTCTAGAATGGCCATTATTCTGTGATATCTCCCTTTCCTAGCAAAGGAATAGGTTTTTAAAAAGCATTTCATTAGATAGGATTAATATGCAGAAAGAGAGAAAATATATTACAGAATGCTCATATTTTTTAAACATCAGTGTCTTAGTTCATGATAAGATGTTGCAGAATTTTAGATTTTGTTTTTACTTTCTCTTTCCCAACTTTTTTATACCTGCCTTCAATCATGAGTCCTACTCTTTACATTTAAAATGCATATGACTTTTAACTGTCATACCTGTTACAGGGAAACTCTTTGGCTACATGATAAAGAACATTTAAAAATATTTATTGCTTAGAGAAAAAGAGAGCAAGAGTAAGAGAAAGAGCTGACACGTGCATGTAACAGCAAACATGCAGAATTCAGAGAACAACTTTCAGACATACGTTCGATCATTCCACCATGTGGGCAGAGGAGGATTACACATAGGCAGGCATCTTTACCCATCCTACAGGCTCTATTAAAGAACTTCTTGCATGACAGTTTATGAATATGCATAACTGTTTAATTCTGAAAATATTAAAGCAACAATGGTTCCTTTCACACAATTCTAATTATTTTTTCCTGAGTCACAGAACATTAAAGTTAGCAAGATGTTGGTAGACATTATTGAATGGAAGAACATTGACGATTTGATGAATTAAAAAGAAATAAAACCAGTAAAATTAATACAGATTAAAAGCATACATTATGACATAAAATGTATGCTGCTTAATGAATAATTAAATAATATATTGAAAAGCTGTGTGCACTTCTGCTATGAACAGTAATTAACATAGATACTGAATGTTTTGTCAAGTTGTAGGAACATACTGTATATGTTCTGTGAAAGAATATCTTGTTCCACAACAAAACTGAGAAGCAACATTCAAACAAACAAACAAAAACCGGAATAGTGACACCTAACAAAATAAATCTATATTTTCTGACCACAGTAGCTAAAAATGTATAATAGTCAAAGATGAAGGGTTTGCAAATATCTTGTATTTTAAAAACCATTTGCCTGATAACAGAACCAAATTCCATAATTGAAATAATGTGAGATATTGTTTACTATCTAATAATCTTACATAGAATATGTAGTCCTGTAATATCATTTTTCATGATTTACATAGTGGGTGAGGCATAACAGAAGAAAGATTATTGTGAATTCAGTTCATGTATAAATCGTTTCCATTCTACTATCCTGACTGTGGATATTTCATTGTTAATGCTATATATTCATGAAACTAACACAGAGAACATTTTCACTGCCGGACTCACACAAAGAAAGTTACTGGTAATCATTAATCAATACTGTCATTACTGATTATGGTTAAGGGACCTTTGAGTGAAGAACATGGTCAGTAAATTCCTTCTGTGGTTCATGACACAATAATTATGGATCTCATGGACTTTCAGAGAGATAATGGGAACGCGCTGTTATAGTCAGACAATGCTACCCATAGAGAGATAATCTGAAGGTTTCCTAGTGTGGATATACAATAAATTTCACTATAGTAGGCAAAGTTAAGAACAGCCACCATGTTTTGTTAATTCCATCCACTCCCATTCAGTCACTCTTAAGAGGAATCATAATCATTGCATATTATAAAATGCATAAAAACTTGGAAGAAAATATCAGACACATTTACACACAATTGAAAAAGGAACTTGAGACAAAATTTATCTGAATCGAAATCATTCTCCCTTCAGTTTTTTCCAGTACATTCTTTAGAGACAAATCAGGTCATATGTGACTTTTCAAAAGTATGATGTGTCGTATACAATTAAGAACAGAGAAAGAAGTTCCAAGGAGAGGAAGGTGGACCATGAAAACCAGTCAGTCATGCGCACTTGGACACCACATTGGATATTGGAGAGGACGGCCTCTGCTTTCTATAAGTCATTAATTATTCATTTTTAAAGCAGTACTTTTTAATGGAAACAACATGATAAAAAAATCTGTCACAGCATTTAGAGACCCATTAAAACCAAGTTTAAAGAGAAAAAAATTAATCATTTCTTTTTCATTGATCCCTTGCAATTTCATTCCTTAAACTTCTCTTTAAAATATTCACTTAATTTCAGAACACTTGTATGATGTAATCTTGTTCCTAAAAGGGAATAAGGAAGGTTTATTTTTTTCTCATTTCTGAATCCATCCACTTGGTTCTCATCCTATAACCCAATAGACCATAGACCAAAATCATTAAGAATAAAAATAATAATTTTACTGAACACATATGACTCTTAATAATTAGTACAGTATAAAATAGTCATTTTCATAAAATTTGCATTGCATTGGGTCATATAAATAAAGTTGTATTTATGGAATGAGTCTCAGGGATAGTGAGTAAATTAGTTACATCAGACCAAGATTTCTTCTTAGCACTTTTGATTCATACTGCTCTTTTCAAAAATCTTACCATTACTAATTTTCAGAGACTCCTTCAACAGTCATATGCACATTTAGTATTTAGGCCAGAAAGTTCTCATGATACTTTTCATTGATAGAGAAATGGCTCAGAAGATGAGACTCTGCCTCACAACCAGGTTCCACATTAAAAAAAAAAAAAATTAGGTGGAAACAGTGGGGCCCTGCACTTCCAGCCGGGGTGGATAGAGCCTAGGAAATCCCAGAGCAAAAAGGAGGTAGAAGCAATCCAGGATGATTCCCAAAGTCACCCTTGGTCTTCTGCAGGGACACACAGTATCCTCTGACACACACACACACACACACACACACACACACACACACACACACACAAAGAAAGGGAAATGTTCTTGATATTGAGACATTTACCCTTATCAAAAAACCTCCTTTTTGCAAAACAAGTTCTTGTAGTCCTCTATTAACTTCGGAATCTAAAATTAGTTAACTCAGTAACTCAAAAGTTGTAACTCCTAAAGATAAAAATAAGTCAGAGATACATGACTACCTTGCTTAATTAGTGGGCTTCAGGATGGAGCCAGTCAATATAAAAATATCATTAAATAAAGTGAAATATCATTAAATAAAATTAAAATTTAAAAATATAATTAAAAAATTAATTAAATATAATCCACACTAAGCACAAATGCTCTCCTTAAAGTCAAACTAATAAGACAACTAAAAGTTTTACTGGTGATAATGTCTCATTTTAAACAAATTTGTATTCATATACTTTAATTTTACAAAATAATGGGTCTCCTTGTGACATTTTTGTACATAAACACAATGTAGTGTCATCAAATTCATGCATGCTTCCTATCGTTTCCTGTGCCTGCTCGCTTCCTCTTCCTCCTCATTAATTGTCCACTTTTTCTATAATATTATCTACTACTTAAATGTATTAATTCTAATTTGACATTGATTATCCTAATTTTTAATCATAGCAATGAAACTTTTGGATACCTCACAGAATAGAATGTTTAGGTCATCCATTTTAAATTTATTGGTTTGATGATTCTTTTAAGTCTGAAGTCAACTCATTTCAGGCTGTTGTAATCTGCTGTACATGGTTACACAGCAATGACCTTTACATTCATTCTTATATTGGCTAAGTCCTCAAATAATTATTTGATAGCCAAATCTGTGGAGTTGAGAATGTGCACAAATCTGAAAGACTCAAAAAAAGGCATTTTTTAAAAAGTACTTAGTAAGTACAGACACCTGGATGATTATATAATATGTTGTTTCTCATTTTGAAAGAATAAAAATAAATTGAAAAATAGAATTCCTGTGTTGCTTAAAAATGACACTTGCTATTGTGCTTGTATGATTAGGAAAAAAAAATAAAATGTGGGAGAAAAAAATGATACTTGCTTTCCCAGTGGATAATGGTTAATTATACTAGGAAAGATATTTGTTTTTGTGTGAATTTACTTTTTGCTTTTGAAAGCGGAGTTAATGAATAATTTGAATAGTTTCAGCTAAATAAATTTATATAAATAACAGCATCATAATATTAATCTGGGAATACTCAAAATAGTAATGTTGTTTTATTACAACCTTTCTGCTAATGGATTTGAGTAGGACTTTTCTAACATTTTTTTCTTTTGTGTGTATGCGGGTGTGCCTTTGGGGCAGGTACACATGTCACAGCATGAATGCTGAGATCACAGTGCAACTCTGTGTAGTCACGTCTCTCCTTTCAATATGTGGGTTCTGGGGATTGAACTCAAGTTACATGTTGGCACAGAAAGCATCCTTACCCACTGAGCCATATCATAGCCCTTTAATATAACTTTTAAAGCTTTTGGTTATCTTAAGAACTCACATTTTTTGCTTAAAACTCATTTTAATTAATATGTTTTCAGAAGACCCCTTCTAATAGAAATATGATTTTTCCAGTGAGCCTGACTGTCTAATGGATGAGGATGAACAGAATGAGCATTATATCATATTACAGATGCATACTACACAAGCACATGCAAGAAATTAACATTACTAATCAGATATGGAACAGTTCCAACACTAGACACTGCTCTTACATATTCATTTCTACTTCCCTCCCACTCTAACTCCTGTCTCAATCCCATAAATTTTTGTTTCTGTTTGTTTGTTTCAACGTCTATGACATGTTACTTGAAGAGTGTAGAAAGGCATGCATGCACAGCATATTTTGGGAAGCATTTTTCACCTAATATATTTTTCTCAAAATCATTTACAATTTTGAGTGTTTCAGTGGTTTACTCTCAGCTCATTGCTAAGTAGCAGTTCATTTATACCAACATTTACTTATATAGGTCATCAGTTGAAAGGCATCTGGATTGTTCCAATTTTGGACTGTTGAAAATAAAACTGCTATAAATAAACATTTGATAGATACATAGTCATATTTTTGTTTGAACCTATATTTCCTTTACTCAGGGTAAATACCCAGAAGTAACAGTGCTGGGTAATATGGTATTTAAATGAAAATTGTCTTTAAAAATCCAAGGAATTGTTTTCAGATAGTAGAGCCATTTTAAGTCCCTATAAGCAATTTAGGAGTTAAGCAATATATTAGTATTGTCTCTATTCGTTGGTCAGTATTATTTTAGCTCTTTTGATAAATATGCGTAGTTATCTCCTTGAGGTTTTAATTTGCATTTTCCTAATTGCTAATGATGTTCAAAACCCTTCAGTGTATTTATACAGCATCTGTTTATTCTTTTGGATGGAAATATATTCATATCTTTTGACCATTTTACTTCTGAATTGATTTTTATTTTTATTGAGTTTTATTGAGCTTCACATATTTGGAAACCAGGTATTAATTGAGAATGTGACTCTAAAGTATTTTCTTCTAATCAGATTATTTATGTTTTCAACCTCAGCGGAACCTTTTATGAAATGAACAATATTTAATTTTTATGGATCACCACATGAGATTTTTAATGAATTATGTATTTTGATGTTTATTCTAGGAACTCTGCCTAATTGCAAATCTTAAAGATTTTATTTATTGTATTTTCTATAAGTTACATAGTCTTTCTTTTATGCTTAATATGAAATTACACTTTGAGTAAATCAGTGTAGTAAAAAGTAGGTCAAAGTTCTCTTCTCTGTCTTTTATTGTTCATCTTGGCCTGCATAGATGTAGTTTGTAGATTCCTATGCTTTGTAAAGATTGTCACTCTTTTCATTGCATTAGTTTTGCTTCTTTGCCAAAAATCAGTTGGAAGTATCTGTGTGAAGCTCTTAATTCCTCATTCTGTTCTGTTAACCAGTGGTTCTCTTCTACCAATACCACAGTCTTGATTAGTATTGAACTGCAATCAATTATTACAATTATTATTATCTTATACAGTGTAACTAATTGTTATGAGTTACAGTAATGTGACATTATGAAATAAATATTAATTCTTTCCATTACATTCCTTTTTTTCTACATACTTTGTATGTCTTATAATTTTTCATATCTACATATTTAATTTTTGACAATATATTTCAGATTTTGCTTCTGCTTCTTCTCCTTTTCTTTACCTTCTCTATCTCCCCTTTCTTTTCCCTGTCTTTCTTTCCAGCTGTAACATACAGAATTACTGCATTGAATCAATCTACTGGAAGTTCTTGACTACTTTCTGATCTTTGGAGGGAAAGTATTTAGCATTTCACCATTAAATATAACAATGACTATCTTACTGTTTTGCATTTAGAAAATCTTAACCAACTCTTTCCTAGTTGTCTGCTTTCAGATCGTGAAAAGACGTTGAGTTTTGCCAAATTACTTTTTTCCAATGTCAATTGGTACTGTATAATATCTGTTATTGAGCCTTCTAATATGTTGCATTATTCTTATTGGTTTTTGAATGTTGAACTGGCCTTGCATTCCAGGAAAAATTCTTTACCTCATCATGTTATATTGTACTTTTATATATTGATGAGTTGAATTTGGTAATAGCTTATTATAGATTTTTATGTCTGTATTTGTGATTGTTTCTTGTCTATAGTTTTTTTCTTTTTGAACTGCATTGTCAGATTTTATTTTAATTTTTATTTATTTTGTGTATGTATGTGTGTACCTATAGAGGTCCAAGAATGACATCAGGAATTATCGTGGGTTGCTCTACCTCCTTGTTGCTTTTCTCTGAAATTTCCTGGACTTTACCTTCCAAGACCAGAATCACAGGCCTTAACCATATCTTCCTGGCATTTAAGTCAGGATTGTTTTTTGCAAGGCAAATACTTTAACTCCTGAGCTATGTCCCCAATTTCCAGTCCCTTGGTTGATTTTAAAAGATAATAAAAGATTTAGGGAGTGTGGTCAAGTTCCCCATTTTCTTTTTACTCAATATTATTACACAGAATTTGCGTCAGGTCTGTCAAGTTTAGTATTATTCAGTGAAATAACTAAGCCTGGAAATTTTCTTTTGAGGTGCTAAACTATACATTCAATTTCATTAATATGATAAGAATAATTAAATAATTTAATTCAATTGAGTGAGTTGTGATACCTTCTGATTTTAAAGCATTTATTCATTTAAAGAGAGATGCCCAATTACTTTCATGTGTGATTGTAATCTGTCCTTTGCTTTCCATACTGCATCCTACAGATGACTGTCTATAGATGTAGGATATCTACAATAATATTAGGATGTATTTATTGTCTTTTATACCAACCTTGCTGAGGTTTTCCAGTTATGTGAATCCTGTCAAAGAGTCAGATAATGCTTCATGATTGCCTGTATTGTTTTCTATTTTCAGTGCCACTTGTTCACGCTCTTTTTCCGTCGTTTTTTATTTTCTTGTTTTTATTATCTGGAGGATTTATGTGTAGAACTTTTATTATGGGTTGAAAATTTCCATTGAGCATAATTCATGTTATTCATTTCCCTCTAAGCACAACTGTAGTTACATCCCACACATTTTGTAGGCAATATTTTCACTGCCCTTCATTCTAATGTTTTTGTGTTTTTGTTTGTTTCACTTAAGATTTTTGAGACCCGTTGACTTGGCTTCTAGGTGGCTGGAGATTTTCATAGTACTTTTCTCTTGGCTGATGCCTCGTTTGACTATATTACAATCCAATAAAACAGCTATTTGGACCAGGGGTGGTAATTCATTCTTGAAATCCCAATCCTCAGAAGATGTAGGAAAGAGGATTATAAGATTTTAGGTTACTTACTAAGCATTTGTCATACATAAGTAAGATGAAGTAAATAAGAGTGAGCAAACCAAAAGTACTCTTTTGCATGATTTCAGTTGGTTTAATATCTTTATATTTGCTTTATGTTCCAGATTGTGGATATCTTGGGATACAGTTTGGGCACTTGAAAACAATGTGCACCCTGCTACCTACTGGTTTTATGTCTTATATACTATGTCTACTAGATACCATTGTTTAAATATTTGTTGAATTTGATGTACTTGCTCATTTTTCTATTTGCTCTGTCAATTATTGAAAGATGTTTGTTGAACTATCCAGATATCATTGTGAATTGCATATTTTTATTTCTCTGTTACTTTTGCTGAACCTACTCTACAATGAACAGGATCATTTCTTATTGTTGGATGCTTTTTTTTAATCTCTACATGATGTCCATTTCACACATTTCCTTACCTTTGAACTCTAAGTTGGCATTAATAAAGGCACTGCTATTCTGTTTTAATTATATTAATGGTACATGTTTTTCCATCCTTTTGTTTCCAAACTGTGTATGCTTCTTTTTTTAATGTTTAAATTATTTTACATTTTTATTTTTTCTACTTTTACAAAAATATTGAGCATTCATCCCAGCTCCCTTCCTTCCCCCTCCCTTCCATACCCTCCTTTCTTTTCACAATTTCCTCCCACCTTCTGCCTGTAAGCTTCTAGGGACCCTAGGATTCACTCTGGCTTGTCTACTCCTATGGGGGCTCTAGGTCTAGCTGGATGAATGAAAGGAAATGTACATATCAGTGGGGTGGCCTGAAGAAAGGTAACTTGATATTCTTCTATTTTTAATTGATTCCCTTATAACAACCCTGAACCTTGCTATCAGTTCACTTTGTGAATCTCTACCATTTCGCTGGATGCCCCATTGCTATTGAGTGGAGTAGAAAACTAGACACCGTGTGCTCTCTGCTGCCATTTCAAGGAAAGGGAAGCAGCCTTTCATACCTGAAAGAATGACACCTCACTATCTAGATTTGTTTTTATGTCATTTTTTTAAGGCTAGCACCTAAAATAGAGGGTGTCACTTCCTATGCATGTGCTCTGCTCTCATTCACTCTTCCCTACTGTTCTTCATCATACCCCATCCTTGGCCATGGTTCATGTCGTACTTTGGGGTACTAGGGAGGAGGCACTACGGTACTTTGTTTTATTTGGCAACATCTGGACTTCCCACTTGACATTTGTAGGCACTGGTTAGGACATGACCACAGAACTTTCTATGGTGTTTGAATATAGAAAATAAATGTAAATATAAGACAAAAAAGAATCTAAGGGCATCAGTATCATGCCATTCCTTGGGTCCTAAAAACTCCATCTTGTTTATCATCATATTTGCATCTATAAATCTCCCAATTGCTTTATATGTACCCCAGGGATATTATTTGTGCTTGGTGAAGGATTAAAAATTCCATGTTCTGTGTTTATGAAAGCAAACCTTTTCTGCTCTTCAAGTATGCACTTACCATACTAGCAAAATTTGTCCAGTATTTCTCAATCTAGGGGGAAAAAACAAATCTAAATTTCGCCACATGTGTAAGTCTGTGATCCATGGTTTAGAATTGTATTTTGAATTTCATGGGACAGACACCATAATGTTTCCCACACAGGAGTGTACATATGTATGTACCAACTACATGTAACACGTAAACTGACAGTTGGTTTAATAATTTGTTAAAAAAGTCATAGCTTGATTGCTTTTATGCACCTTTATCAAATAGTGTGTAATGTATGTGTGAACCTGGAGTGAGGCAGCAATCTTTTCGGTGAGACTCTGAGTTTAATTTTAGATTTCTCACAAACATAATCACAGTTTAGATATAATTAGAGGTAACCACTACAGAAACATCACTGCAGTACCAGAATATACAACTTTTCCTGGTATTCTGGATCTCTGGTGTGAATACTGACAATGTTTGCTTTCCTATTTGGCTGTTGATTCTGTTTAAGGGAGTTCTGAAAGATTTGTTTTATTTTGTTCAAAGGCATGAAAATGTTTGAACATGGGAACTCTCGACACATGCTAGAATTGAAATTCATTAGTTGGGGAGGGAGAATGGTAACCATTTCATTGCCTTGCCTAAGAGCGGTCCCCCTCTCCCAGCATCTTTCAAAGACGGCTCTCACGCCATCCAGGGAAGCCATCGGCAGAGAAGGGAGAGAGAGAGAGAGCACTGTACATGCGTCAGTATTAGCACACTTACACGACAGCTGGTCTAGGTACTGAGGTGGATAATCACACAACCCAGTTGCCGGGGGGCTTACGTGGTGGAAGCTGCAATTGGCCCTCTCAGGGGACCACTTGGCTGGAAGCTGAAGCGACAAAGCAACCCACCACTGGCTAGTGCATGTTGTGGAGGTGGAGAGCCAGATAAAATCAGAAAGTCATAAAAAAGCGAAAAGAAAACTCAGAAGTTCTTCTTCTATTATTATGTATTTTTTTAAGCCTTAAAGTGAGAGACCCAAGAGCAAATGTCCCAAGCTTGTTGAATTCGCTTGTTACAGAAACAGAAAGGACTCTTTGAATGCAGAAAACTTACAGGGTGTTCGATCTTTTTCTTTTGAGAACCATGTGAGTGTGTTGAGAAATAAAGTTGCAGGCTAGGCATGTTCAGGCCTTTATTTGCTACTTTGGGTAGGGAAGATCCCCCCTCACCCCCTCCTAACTACAAGAAGCCAGAGTTTTCTGTGGAAACGAAACAGGCGTTGCAAGTGAATCAGATTCACTTTGGACGACTCTTCACATTCCAAGTCATCTCTGTATTAGGCTGCACAATTCCATGTCTGGTTGATGGGCAGAAAAAGTGGGCAGCTTGCCAGGTAGACGTTTCCATGACTCCCAGCCCCCAAAGGTGATGCGTTTTTCAGCTAATTCAATGAAGAGTGGGCTGAACTTTGGGTCTAAACGAGACAATAGCTGCCTTCGCAGTATCAGCAGAATGGTTGATGGGAAAGCACTCTACATTTGGCAGAGAATCATGTGACCTTACGACTGAGATTTTGCGATGGTGCCAACGGAGTCTTGAAAAGCAGCAACGGTCCTGACTTTTTCTTCTTTTCTAGCATGGCTCAGAAAATGGTGGATCTTAATACCTGACTTTAGCCAGACTCAGCGAGCAACTGAGCTTTGAAGCACAACTTCGCCTTTATTCTGGGTTTTTGGCAGGCCACCAGGAGGCTGTCCCCTTCACGCCTGATAAATTCTGCTGCTTATCTCTAAAGAGAGAGAAACAAGGAAAATAATAACAGAATATTGAGGCATAACAAGTGAAACCCAAGATTGTATGTGCTTTTTGATTTTTGTCTGCTCTGATGGCTGATTTTTTTATGCTAATACCCTTTCTGCTTGCTGGAGAATCCACCGTAGTTGAGTTATTTATTTATTTGGTTTATAATGAACAGGCGTTGGAAGTAGTCGAACAGGACACAGCAGCAGTATGCGTGAGATTACTGCAAGCGGAGTTGCAAACTGACACGGAGCCTTTCCACCCCTTTGGTTGGGGAGACAACGTGCAAACCTAAAGTCAGCACAGCCTGGAAGGATTCCTGGTCTCTCCCACCTTCTATCAGTGACGGGCAGGGCTGGTGTGACTCCTGCCTGTGGCTGTGCCTGGCACACCGAGAAGGAAGAAAGAGAAGACAAGCGCGCTGGTCCTCCTCCCAGAAGTCACGGGAAGAAAAAACAAAAAGCAACAGAAACCTGAGTTTGTATCTTTGCTTGCAAGAGTTTTGAGAAAAAAAAAAAATAAAAATGAGATGCACCTTCTCAAAATCAAAAACCAAACAAAAATGCAAACCAAAACAACCAAAAAAAAAAAAAAAAAAAAAAAAAGAGCAAACACTGGTTTGTAAGACGACATCCAGCTTTGTAAAGCAGCTTTTTAAGGAGAACCAAGCAAATGAACCTTCTTTCTATTTTTATTATTTCAAAAAATATGGCATACATAGCAGTGCATTGCACTGGTGAAACCGCACCTTTCATATCAGGTATAACTTTTTTTTGTTTGCTGTTTCTATTATAGCTGCTGTTCTAGAAAACAGGGTTCTAAAACTTGCAGTTTACTCTTAATAACTCATCACCCACTTTAAACTTTTTTCCTTACTCTCTTGCTCTAATCTGAGTTAGAATAGAAACTAAAGTAAAACTGAAAAGTCTCTGTAGAAATGTTTTGATTTCTATTATACATGGAAATTTTAGAAAGACACTAGTATGTTATGCGATTTTTGTGTGTGGTTCCAGTACTAGCTTTTGTAGAGAAAAGTTTTATACCTTAGTGAAAAAGAAAGTAAAATCTTTTATGTGCTTCACAATTTGAAATTTGAAGGAAAAAAAAATTTTACCTTCCAAAAAAGGATCATACTGCAATATTTACTGAAGCAATAATAATTAAGTTAATTTATGGAAAATTATTTACATGGACTTCAAATAACAGAAAGATGTAGATTATACTTTAAGTTGCTAGATAGGAAATAACTTGTTCCTTAATAATTATGCTTTTAAAAAATATGTGAAAAGAATAGTTGCAGAATGTCTGAAATTTCTATTAACTATTTAGTGGAAAAAGTACATTCAAACTTGTTTTAAGTTCACCGTTCTGTGTGTTGGCTCAGCAGATAAATATTGCATTCTACTTATGCTGTCTGTGTAAGTAAATTGCTAAGTAGTTAAATATTTTATAACAAAGAGTTTTTCTTGCTTCAGTGTGATAGGATTAACCAATATATCCTACTTATTTTAATTTTGATACAAAATGTTTAAGAGAAAATGCCTTAGAATTTGCAATGTGTAATATTTGCAATGTGAAAATAATTGTATTAAGAATTGATATGCTTTTCATAAAATATTCTCATTGTCATACTTAGAAGTCATATTTTATGATATTAAAAGCATGATAGTTAAACATACAGCTGAATATATATACCACTGATTAAATCTATCCTCTTTTTAAACACTATACCAAGAATTATGGGACATTCCAGGAACCTTATATACTGAAAGCAATTTGAAAAGGTTTCATCAGGTTTATTGGTTATTGTTCACTGATTGTTTACCAAATAGCTCTTGCTCCTCCATTCTGCCTCAGCTAATAGAAAAAGTAATATTTCAAAGGCTTAATTAATATTGACAATATTTTCATGTTTCAAGATTTTTGAGTTAAGACATTATTTCAAATGTTGTTTTAGGAGCTATTAATCTCCACACTCTTCATTATCTGCTTCAGCTCCATGCCAAATCCAAATCTCTCTTCAGCCTTCGCCCTTTCATTGTGCAAAACCCAGTCACTTCCTCAAAAGCCATCTCCTTTCACTTTTAAAACTGTTACTGTGAAAACAATTCTAAGCAAAGTGAGCGCACAAATGCAAACCACGCAGCCACATTGTATGTCATTTGAGGAATCTGGGGTGGGGCCTTATGAGTTTCCATGTCTTAAAAAAATACTTTAAAAGGTTTTGCCCATTTTGATATGGTGTTTTCTTCTCCATCGTCTACGATCATCCATTTCATCCACTTAGATGTCCCTCCTAGATAACGGTTGTCTGATATTTTCCTTTTGTGGTTGTTTTAGGAGAAAACTTAAAACGGATATGAGAAGTGAAGAAAGTGACCATAAGAGAAAACCACCTCAGGTAAAAAATGCAAAGTGAAAGAGCAATTCACATAATATTCTAAAAATTGACTATATTTGTTTATGAGAATGTTTGGTCTGCTTAAGGAAACTGACTATGGGAATTTCATTGATAGTTTCATTTGAGAATGCACATTATTCTCTGCCTTTGTCAACATCTTCATCTGGTTTCAGATAATGCCCATTTCAAAACATTTTGAATTCCTATCTGTACATCCATTCATGGAGCATAGATGCAGGACAATCTAATAGGGAGCTATTTGGGAGGAAGAAACAGTGTGCTTCTATTTGTTGTACCATGTAAGAGGTACAATCTTAGAGAAAGGAATAAAATAAAGCTTTTAAAAAAGTATTTTCTTCAAGGTCTAATAAGACAATAATGTCAAAGCATTCATTTTATAATGATTAAGATGAGTGTTTCCTTTTCTTTTACATTCAATTTATAAATATATGTTGCATACTTGCATTATAATTAGGTTCATGATTGTGACTTATTTACTATAATTTTAATAAGTGAATGAATAGTTTAAAGTGTTGAAAATTATATAGACTAACATCAGTATAAAGTTTATGAAATTCTTTCCATTTTTTTTCAAAACATCAAAAATTATAAATCAGTGTGCAGTATTATTTTCACAATGAAGATATAACTAAGAAAGACTGATTTTAGATATGAGAAATTATTGACAATTATACATCTTATGCTTTTGAAGTAGTTGAGCTTAGAATATTAAATAAATACATGTGGATGTTTTTATGTATGCTTTTTTAATAGTCTTTCATAGTTTAAAAATTTAAATATAATTTATTTTTATCCAACCTGTTGACTAGAAGAGAGTTGAATGCAGGCATATATTTTGTTTTAGATACATATATTTTGTTTTAGAAATAAAGTTAAGTATATTTTGCTTGAACAGAAACTGTGCTTTTTGATATAATACATCTGAACTTTAACCATTGGCATGGAATATCAATAATGATGCTGCTATCATTAACTATGTTATCTTAGTTTTCTCATGCTAGTTCATCTAAATATAGTAGCTTTTAAATTATTTTTGACTGTAGAAACATCTATATATTTAGGATGTATAACATTTGTGTTTCTTAGCTAGTCATCAAGATCTCATTTTTTTAGCTGTTACTAATTCCTTAACATCAGTTGCTCAAATCACTGAAAGAATCTCTCTTTCTCTCTCTCTCTCCCTCTCTCTCTGTCTCACATACAATTAACTTACTAACTAATTTGGATTTAATTATAGGCTTATAATACTGCATCTATGCTTCACAATTACATAATTCATATATGCATGTTTTAGCTCATTAATTAGTGTAGTTTAATTTTAAAATATTCACAATGAAAACAAAAGCACTCTATGGAAAATGCTTCAATAATCTATATTTTAATCCTCATGCTTATAACCCTATATGTAGTTTGACATATTTATAAAGGCCTTTCAATGCGAATGTGCAATCTTAGAATAAATCATTCAAATACTAAAATATCAATATTATTTTCATTGACTTATTTTATTAGATGTTTACATGTGTCACATTAATAGGGAGTTCATTTGAGATGTTGCCCATTGGCATAAACCCGTAGATCCGATCTTGTGGTGAAGTGGACCGCACAAGCTCGCCTCTATGGGTCTGTGTCAGTGTGGGTAATCTGACAAAGTAATATACACAATGGTGCTCAATAACATTTCATGACATTCTAATCAGTTTACTCCTGATTCTTGAAATAATCATATTTCCTTTTTTTTATGTTTCTATGGATACTCATCTGTCTTCTAAGACAAGCTTAATTGTTGACACTTTAGAACTCTTTACCCATTCAAATTTGATTACATGTACAATAAACTGCTTAACAAAATTGTATTTTGTTTTTTAATAACTTGAGTTGACAAAGATTTTGCTGCAAACTTTAGCATGTCCTGTATTAGTTAATGTACCTAATCTACTTCAACGAGAACGTTAAAGTCTCTAAGTAGAGTTATATGTGAAAGTAGACTGTTTTTCCTCAAAAATCATAGTGAATGCTACTGAGTTTTAAAATTAGTTATTTCTAGTAGAACTATAACAAAAGAGTAGTCAGAAAGCATTTTTATTGAACTTAACACTGAAACTGAAGAGATTATGGCAGTCCTGTAAGATATGTTTTATGGTGACTGGTAAAACAGTAGAATTTCCTATCCATAACCTTGCCAAGCCTTCAGGGACTTGGCCGCCATATTTGGAGGAGCTGACGGAAGATGTGATGAGTTTGAAGCAACAGTGAACGCTGTGTGCATCCGGGTTGAGGTAGTAGGTTGTATGGTTTAGAGTTATACCCTGGGAGTTAACTGTACAACCTTCTAGCTTTCCTTGGAGCACACTTGAGCCATCGAGGACTTCTTCATCACTTTATTCTAGCTCAGCTAATTTCTGTGCAAGAAAGTAATGTGTCATGAATATCTGAGGCATTATTGCATTTAAATGATCACAAGGCCCAATTATGGCATCTCAATTTTATTTACTTATGAACAATGAGAAACGGTAGTTCTCATGAGCTGCTGTTCTGTGCTTACAATTTTTCTAAATGGTGGGTAGTAAATTAAACTGTATTATACTGAAACTTTATCATCTGTAAACCTGACAGAATTTGGTACTTTATTTTCAAAATGATCATTGGTCTGTTTTCATTGGCTGCTTAGATACTACGAACATAAACTATCTACTAATGTCAATAACTTGCCTCCTCATAGCTTATCATTTGAGTTTTTTTTCCTTATGACACATCCCTTTCTAGTTTATGTTATGGTGTTTATGTGACTGTTTATTTTTCCATATAGTAGACTGTAAGCCCCTTGAGGGCAAAGTCCATGTTTATTTTTCATTGTATTCTCTGCAATGCCTTACACATCTTAAGCAGTAAATGGTTGTGCAATGGATGAGTGGAGTACAAACTCTCACTCTTTGAAGACTTGCTAAATCTGAATCATGTTTTGCTGATCCTTAATTTGTGTAACTTTAACAAGCAAACTGCTCTAAATTAGTAATGCATGTGATTTGATTTTTAGACTGTGTCAAATTTGTTGCTTCATCAGAGCCAAAATTTGAAATTTGGGAGTACTTTTCTTCTGGAATAAAAGAACTGGAAAAAATTAATTTTACTGATTAGTTCACAGTTTATAATCTTAGTTTTAAGCAATGTGCATTTCTGTTGAACTTTTACACATATTTTCATTTGCATTTTTCTTTAGATGACAATTACAGCTGCAAATTTTATTTCAGGTCTAAATTAATTTGATTTTTGTGAATCATATTTTTTCTTTTGTGTATTTTTCATATTGTCTAACTTGTGTACAGTTGAATTTTATTTGTTGAATAAATTGCAATATATAATAAAATGAATAATAAATGAGAATATGAAGTATAATGTGAAATTTAGGGCACAGTTTTCTTTGGAGGAAAAGGATTTTATAGTATTCTTATTGTTGTAAATTAAGACTTTTGGAATTCACTGGTTTGTTTAAATTTTAGTAACACTTAAGTTACTTAATATGTGTATGGATTTTATTTAAACTAGAAAACTGTTCAGTTTCAGAATTAGTGTTTGACATTAAAATTCTATTTCAAACTATAAAGATGTATAAACATATATTGGCAGATATTTTGCATGTTTATATGTACTTAAATGCGTACATACATGCCTTGACTATTTGGCTATGATATTTTAAGTAGAATAATTAGGTATCTCATTATCCAAAGTTTTCTAACAATGATAGTAAACAAAGAACTACTGGCCACCCAATATTTAGAACTTTTATCTTCAGAATGCTAAATACTTATTATTTCCCAAATAGCCAACATTTTTTTCAAAACACTTCAAACTGAGGAGGTGACCTGTCTTAACATGTTGTTTCAATTAAAAAAATGAGGGAAATACTCAACTAAGTGATTATCAACAACATCTCTGTCATAGTTTAGTCCTTGAGAACCTAGAACCCCTTTCCTTTCTGTTTAATATAATTGCCATAGGCCAATATTGATTGTACAGAGTTGGAAGTCAAGCTATGCACATATTCAAGTATCAGATTATCACTGAGAAGATAGTCCTATATTCCATGCAGAGTAATAAAGTGTGTTACAAAAACCATGCTGATGTGAAGCTTAAGCCTGCTAAAATATTATCACATCTGTTAAAATATTACCACAGTACCATAGAACAATAGCTTCCTTTGTATTCTTTCTGAAGTGCTCTGTAATGAGAGAAGACTAGCTGAAGACCAATGAAAAGATAGTTGTGGCTCATTATGTTACTCACATAGGAATCTTAAGAATTTTCAAAAGCAGAGGACAAACCATTGCACATTAAAGTTTTAAAATTTTGTAAGATGTGTATCAAAATGGGATAATTATGTTTTTACTTTGATTCGTGACAAATTCTGGTGTGGCAGCTATAGGACTTTTATTTACTGTATATTTTCAAATTAATGTAAACTACAATGAGCTAGATCCACTGATGACACAAATTAGACTCAGTCATATTATTAAATGGAGGAGGAAATTGTACATGTAGCAGTTTGATATTAAGCTATATAGGATCAGCAATCCAGGTTGAATAATAATTTCTTTGAAAATTTTAAGTAGTCAAGTTTTACTGTATGCTGAGGATTCTATATTTTGTATTAGAGAATGAATGTAAGATGTCAAAAGTATTAAATTATCAGTGAATCATACTTTAAAATATTTATTTGGTGGCAGTAAGTTGGACACGTTGATGTTCATAGTGGCTCATTTAATTTATTTCACAAATGTGCTTTGATCACATTTTAACCTGCAAGCATCTTCTTTTGTACTATGCACTTTACTTCAGATTTCATGTTGGGTAATGCAGTAAAAAGGGAAACAAGAAAAGAAAAGGAAAACCAAGTATGCGGCAATAACTTGAACCTCAGGAGACAAGTCCAATTGAGTTTATCACATTGTGAACTAAATAGAACAGAGTAACAATGAAGGAATCAGATAAATTACTTGGCAGTTGGAATAAATCTTCTTGAAAACCATCCAGCAGTACCCATGAAGCATGTTATTAGAATAAATGAGTCATTTCTGTAAATAATCATTGAGTTCCTCTTATTCTGTGTTATCAAAATACCAAAGGGACTCATGAACAAGGGTGATTTCCCCAATGTTGAGGCAGGGCATTGTCACCCCAACCATAGATTCTCTGCCAGAACAAATAGGATTATTTGAGGTGACCAACTAAAAACCTAGGATTGATCCCTAAAAAGCCCTTTGGGAATGACTATAGAAAAGTCTCAATGGAAGCTTCGGACATGCCAGAAAATGTATTTTATTTCTTACTTTAATTCCAACTGCCTAATCAAAACTATGACCCATTATGATCATGACATTTAACTAGATACTATCATCTTCATCTACAAAGCCTTAACAGATTTAAGAAGAGAGAGATTGTCTTTGGCTTGAATCTTGGATGCTCTTGAATATCTTTCAAGTCATAGAGAATTCTCTGACTTCCATTAGTGATTGCAAATGTCCAAAGCAGCTATGATTTACCTTCATGCTTTTAAAACCTGAATTTGTATTGAATTAATTCCTGCTATATACTGAGTTCAGCTCCAGACTGTTTAAGGATCATAAAGAGACACTCTCCACAATCCTTGTGGTAAACTTTAAACAACAAAGTCCCATGCTAACAAAGATAACTTCTTAATATCTTGGACTCTGGAGTTTATCATTATAGTATTTTCAGTATTTTCATGACATCTGAAAGGTCTGCAGCCTAACCTCAATTGGGCATATGATGTACCATTTGATGAGATTTATGAAACTTGACAATCATTATTCATAATAAATCCAAACCTCTTAATTGTATGTGTCTTTTCCAATTCATATCATGCCAGTCAACTATTAGGATAATTATTCAAGCATTCTTTGGTGAATATCCAAACCAAAAAATCAATGAAATAAAATATTTTGATATAAAGGAGAATTCTCTATCAAAATAGACTTAGTCAAATTTTTATTTTTGGAATTAGAGAAACTAGGGCTATCACTTTTCACTTGGGAATTCTGTTTGCAGGTTGGTCTTAAAGTTTATAAACTTGTTTTATCTGTATATGCCTTCATTCCCGCCTTACTCTGTTACATAGAAAGTGCAAGTTAAATGTTTGCATATTTTCCACTACACCTGATACCTCTTAAGTCCTGATAATAGTTCTCTTCTCTCCGGACTCGGAGCATTTGTCTTAAAACACTAACTCATGACAGGGCATCCTCAACAATTTCTTGAATTTAATTTGCTAACACAAAATATTCACTGGTTAAGCAGCAGTTATCAATTATGTTATTTTGATATTATTTTAGTGAAACAAAGTGGTAGTAATATACAACCTGTGTGTCGTTACCTTTATGTGCATATTCATGCATGTAATATATAACAGATGACAAGCTGTAATTTACAAGTATCTTACCTCAATAGATACCTAATAATGTTTGATTGAAATTAAAATGCCATCAAGATATTTTAATAATGAGAACTTTAGAAGCCATCTAGGCCCTTTTCCATATGATGATGATGATAACACATCCAGTTTCTATTGAAGAACCAAAGTATGATGGTTTTATCTGCACTACCAGCACCCAGGAGGCTAAGGCAGGAGAATAATAGTGTGATTGAAACTAGCATTTGATGCATAAGGGAGTTCAAAGCCAGACTGGAGCTAAATAGTGAGAACTTGTCACAATCTTCCCACTCAAAATATCACCTTTTTAAGGGAAGTATTCTGTACTTGTTTCAATAGGTTTAAAGCTAACTATCAATTTAACTTTGCCACTTTAGCAAATTTTAATAGATTGACTTGATATGATATTGTTTTATTTTTTATTTTTAATACATTTTTTATTATTTCCGCTCATACAAACTTAATAGGTAGACCAGTTCCCTCCCTCCCTCCTCCTCCCCCGGAACCCCCGTTTTCCTCCCCTCCCTCCCCATCCCCCAGTGCCTCCCCCCCCAATTCCCAGAGAGTCCTTTATTGTGTATACCTAACTCTCCTCTGTGTCCTCCTCTCCGATGACGTACAAGGACCCAGTGGCATTTCCCTAAACCCTTTCCCGTGTTCCCCTTAAGCATAGGAACACTACTGTGGCTGTCAATCCCTTGCCTCCAAGGATCTTGGTGCCTTTAGCTGATGCTAGACTTTGTGAGGTCAATAGTTGTTTTATTTTTAATAAGCACAAATTATTCAGTAATTAGTCTTTAGACTCAAACATATACTATTTAAAGTATTTAAAATAAAGTCTGTCCCATCAAGTGAAGTCATAGTCTTATGCATCCCGAATATTTCTCCATTTTTGAGATTCATTATCCAATGCAAGAGAATAGGGCCTAACAATTGGAGGTGCAACAGAAATATAAAGATGAAAACCACATTGTTCAATTTTTAGTATTTTGCTGTGTGGAGTAATGAAAGTTAATAAAGATGATAACCGTTGTTAATTCTACATTTAGCATTGACTTGCCATACCCGATAATTATATATGTGATAGGATATAAGATAATCAAGTAGAGATCATATATTGATTACTTTCAGAATTCAGCATGTAATGAGTGGACATAGAGCAAAAGGGAGGTAATAGGAACTATGATGAACAATGAATGCATACTTCCTTTTAACAAATCTCTAAAAGAACAAGGAAATGTTCTAAGTTAAAAAGGTTTCCATTTCTGATGGAAGACATTTCATAGAACACATCTCTTACAAGTAGTCTTAACAACTCATTTCTTAATAAAACTAGACAATGTGGTGCATCTGCAATACACTTAGTCCTTTCTAAGAGACATTACAGGAAAAAGTGTTATACATTGTTAGGCTAGTACTATTATTTCCAATAGATTTGCATGGTCTATGGCATCCTGAATAATTTCTTGAATTTAGTATGTTAGTGCAAAATGTTCACTAGCTAGGCAACAGTTAGCAAATTACAAAATTATTTTGATGCCACTTTAATGAAAAAAAGTAGTAATTGGTGTATTTTTTCTTGCATTTGCATTTAAATAAAATGTGCCATGAGGAATTCTTAAAAATTATTATTTATCATGGAATCAATGTGCTAAGTAGATGAGTATATGACATTTTTAAAGTCTGAAAGATCAAAAAGCTAAGTGCAATTTACATGTGTGTGATTCAGGAATCTCAATGTAAACTTTATACTCAAGCCACTTGGTAGAACTCAGCAATACAGTTCTCATATTACTCATTGTGTCATAATAGAGGAGTCAATTATATGTATATGTGAAAATAAAGGTAGTTCCTGTCCATAAATTTTCTTTATAAGGTAATTCAGAAAATTTATTTTTGGAAAATAGATTCAATAATACCCATTACAAAAATACTGCCTTCAGTAATAATTATGTATACTTGCAATTCACCAATGGACAGTAGAAATCTTCCTGTCTAGTTGCTGATTTCTTAATCCATATAGATGTATGGGGAGGGGTTGAGTATTCATATAAAAGGATCATAGTCATCATAGTGTTCCCATACCAAGGGGAACCCAAGAAAGGGCTCTGAGCAATGCCACTTTGTCCTTTACACATCACTAGAGTGGAGGACTTGAATGGATGTTTGGCATTCACACAAAAGGATGCTCCAGGGAATGGGAAGGGGGAAGAGGGAGACACTGGGAGAAAGGGAGGGTGGAGGGTGAAAGGTAGGGGAAAAGGGAAGGAGGGTACAGGGGAACTAGGGATGGGTGGAGGGAGGGAGGGTACAGGGGAACTGGGGATGGGTGGAGGGAGGGAGGGAACAGGGTACCTATTAAACTTGTATGATTGGGGAAAAATAAATAAATATAATAAAAAATAAGGGATCATACCTATGGAGGCCTGCTGTTCTTAAGTCTAGAATTTTTTTAAAATTTTTACTCATTATTCTTTTACAATTAGGTAAATATGTATAATTCACTCTGGGTACATTCAGCACTTTCAATGCTGCATTCTCTATCAATGCTCCATTCCTCTCAACATGTTTGCTACCTACTTTGCAACTTTTTGCTTTATTTGTATCATTTTTTTCCTTTTCTTTCTTCTTCCTTTTTCTTTCTTTCTTTCTTTCTTTCTTTCTTTCTTTCTTTCTTTCTTTCTTTCTTTCTTTCTCTCTCCCTTTCTTTCTCTTTTTTGAGACATATATAACAGTTTGAAATTTCAGAAATTAATTCAGTAATCACATGAGGCACCTTAGATAGATTAGGAAGTCCTCACACATATTATCAATATGTTATCTATCTATCCATGTGTGTTTTGTATTGTATAATTTGTATTTAACTAAATATACATTTAATATTGTACAAGTATACTTTATGCCATTTAATTAGTAACATATGTATGTATATGTGCATATTTACTTTAATAATCCACTATACCTATGGAATAATATTGAAGGTAAAAGAATCAGCTGAGTATCTGGAACATTTCAATGAAATTTGGCTAATTGAAAGTCATAGTTCATTGTTCATGAATACTTTAAAATATTAATCAAATCATGAAAACATAGATATTGTTACTCTAAGAGTGCCTTACGTTCTCATTAAAAAGTAAATTGAAGCATTAATTAGGGTATTATGAATGCATAATTATTAGTCCCCAAAAGGCCACCACACCCATCTTCAATGAAAACACCATTATCACTTGAAAGTACTAGAAAAAAACTATAAAATTGTGGTTTTACATTTTTTAAATAAAGTATTTTCATTTCCTTAAACTTTTTTTTTATCAGTTCTAATCTCAAACATACTAGGCTTGTACTTTAGGATTATCAGTTATCTTCTATTTATTTAATTTTCATTTTCATATGTATGTGCAGTAGAGTAGAGCTTACATCTTTGTATCTGTGTGGGTGAATGAGTATATGCAGTTGTGTGAACACATGTGCTCAAGCTTGCGGTGGTCTGTGGTTGATATTTGACTCATCCTCAATCCCTCTTTCACTGTATTGCTTTGAGTCTGGTTCTCTGATTAAACCTAGAGGTGATTGACAGAGCAAATCAGTTTGCTCTATGGATTTCTGGACTTTGCCTACTAAGGCTGGAATCCAATCCATCAGACATATTTATATGGACCTGGGGATCTGAATTCAGGTCCTTTTGTTATCAAAACAAAGCAAGAAAAATATAAGGGCTCTAACAACTGAGCAATTTTCCCAGCCTACTTGTATTTGAATATGGGAAAGTGCTGAGGAAGATAGGAAGGCAGGCAGATAGACAGACAGACAGACAGATAGAGGTCTTGGATTTTTTAGAAACATAAACAAAAGGAGATAAAGTAACCAAATCTATATGGAAACAGCAAATTTATCTCTTTCTAACTAAAAATGTATTAGTTCACTCTCGAATAGTGTTTCCCTAAGATTTGAGAGAAATAAAGTCCTCTATCCTTAATCTATCACATTGTGATTACTTTTGTACTTAAAGTCTTCAGTGATTGAATACATAGGAGTAGAGTCAGCTTGGTGTTTTGCAATATTTGGGAGTCATTTAACATATAGTTCCCGATGTAATCTAAGATTCAGAGAAGGCTCACTTTTTCTTCCCTTGTCTTTTAAAGATAGTAACATAATCTTTTGGTTGTTCTTCCCTTCTTCATCTCACATTTAAACCTTCTTAGAGTGGGTCTCCACTTCATATTTGGGAATCTGGGTCCAGAGAGAAGAGAGAGGTGGGAGGTGAATGCTCTGTGGAGAAGTCCTAAGCATTTTTCAGGTTCTACTTCAGATGGACACCCACCTGATAGGCATCCATTTCCTCACAGTCTCAGAGACTGCAGAAAGATTTCCCTCTCCTACACCACTTTGCCTTCCAGTCTACATTCAGCCATGCACACAGTGGTAGTTGCCTTCCTCACTTCCCAGTAAACACAGAGATGGAGCCCTGGGCTGAGAGTCAGGAACTCCTAACTTAGGGTGAGTATGACAACATAACCTTGATTCTCATCTGTAAAATGGAAATTATACAAGTATTGCAAGAATTTTGTGAGGATTAAATGATTATATGTATATGACATTTAGTAAGCATAGAGTCTAGGAGAAAAGAGTGGAATAATTACTATTGTCAAACAGATATTATAGGATGTAATGCATTGTTCATTAAAGGTTCTGCATTCCCAGTTCTACAGATGTTATATAAATAAGCCCAGTCATGGGAACTTAAGGAGGAGCTTGTTTCCTTTTTTTTTTTTTTTTTTCTTTCCCAGACTTACCTTTTACCCACCATGGTCTGACTGCTTAGAATCATTTGTCTGAATAGGCTACATTTCAGACATTTTCATTGTTGCGTGATAGTAGACAAAAAAGTCTTATATTTTCCTTTTGAAATTGGAATCTCTCTTCATGTCTCAAAAATTAATTCCCTTTTTGTGTCTTGCTTATTTTAAACACTTAAGTGATTTGTCACTCCTAGGCACATGTAAATATGATAAAGTCTTTTTGTTTCTCTCTTCTCCATTTTGGATAATAATACTTGCTATCTGATTGACCCAAACTTTGGGAACATAAAAAATCATGATATAAAGATCAGTATTTCAGTATTTTTGAACATAGAGAATTAAGCCATTTAAACTCACTTATTAGAAGCTTTCTAAGCTTACATCCAGAGAAGTAGTAACAATTTTTTCATGTATATTCTCCCAGAAAAGTTATCTTTCCATTCCTTAATACTACCCTTTAACTTTCTATTTTACTCTCTGGTGTGTGTTTTTAGATTTTAATTACATTTATATTTCTATTCCTTAAGTCTCTGAAAGTATGTATGCCAAATCCTTTTCAGATCTTTCATGTATTCAAAGTAGAGCATTATGCGGTATCTATCAGTTAAATGAAAGAAATATCAGATTAAGTCAATTAATGGAGAGGGCTACAGAAAAACAGATTTCAGTTCACTGGGAACTGAAGCATATTGGCTACTTGTTACTTTATGCATTAATAGTTGCTAACATTAGATGCCATCTTTGCCTGGGTATGCCATAAGAAACTAGATCAGTATTGTATTTTTTTCTCTCATATTCTTTATTTTTTTCTTAGCAACACTGAAAACTTTCACATAATCTTAGAGTGTATGTCATTTTGTTTGTTAAGATCAATTACATTATAATTTCTCACTGAGAAATGGGTCTCCAAATTTCATGTTTAATACTACTTACATTTTCAATCTATCAAAATGAGTTTGCTATGTTAGTGAAGTAAAAAAAAAATTCACACTACTTTTACTGCAACCATTTTTTTATTTCACACAATGATAGGATGTTTTTTAAGGGATCCTATTTGACCCATCTGTGGAAAGACCACACCATTTCCTACAGCATGAATGAAAGCCCACCTGAAGACACTCCTACAAATGATCTGTCTGCCTACTTAGTGCCTATTTTGTTTTAATAGTACCAGAAATCGAAGTGTCTCCCTTTATGTTCCCTGTCATTAAATCATAGTAGTCTAAAGTGTGTATTACTAGAATAAGATTGATAAAGTATCATAGGAAAACCTGTAAGTTAACTTAAAAGCTTATATCAGAGTACTAAAAAACATTTACCTAAAACCTTTATCTGAATGCTAGGTTGATGTAAATTAGTTTTAAACCAATTACTTTATGTTATTCTGTAGCTAGCAAATTATATCAAATGGGTAAGAGATTGTTCATATCATCATCATGTACTTTAGGGGATTAAAAACTGCTAGTATCAAATTTTGTGGTGGATTAGTTCATATGAAAAATGGCTTCTCGTTAGTAGTTCCAGATATTTTTAGGTTTCTAAAAAATGAACTTAGTTCATATAAAAGGTAATATAGTCTCACTTATTTTGTACATGAGCTGCTGATATTAGTTTAAAATTATTGTTAGTTTTACAAACATCTATTACCATAATAAAATAATTCCCTTTTATTTCAATGTATATTTGCCTGTCTTAGGTGTGTGTGTGTGTGTGTGTGTGTGTGTGTGTGTGTGTGTGTGTGTGTTTGGGTGTGCTTGCACATATGTGCAGACATGTTCTCATATGGGGGGCATCCTTGTGCATTCTATGCAAAGTGTGTGAGCATGTGGAGGCAATTGAGTCTCACATCATGAGTCTCCTTCACCTTGTATCCTGAGTAACACTCTCACGCTTAGTCTAGCTGCTCATCTTGCTCTGAGGATTCCTGGCTCTGCTTTTCAAGCCCTGACATGATCGGTGGGCAACCATGGCCACACTGATGCATTTGGGTGCTGGGGTTCTGAACTCAGATCTTCCTCCTCATATTTTTTCAGGGAGCACTTCAACACTGAGACAACTCCCCACCCTTCACATCTTTTACATGATATCTAAGCAATGTCTGTTTGCCCCGTATGTAAATGATCATGAGATCCACGATACAAGCTCTCTCACTGGATTGACTCATTCGCCCTAAGACTGATTTCTCCCTCCCTGGCAACTGTACCAGTGTGATGTCTCACCCGTTCCCATCTTACACAGTCCTCCCCAAAGCTGAGCTTCTCTGCTACATGTTCTGTGCCCTTATCAGCTGTCAATCTCCTCTTGGTTTTGGAGATTTGAGCTGAAATTCATATTTCTGGAAACTTTCAATGTGTCACCCATCAAGTCACACCTAGCACTCATGTTCTCATCGGTGTGTTTACACAGTGAATCTTTTATTGAGTGACAGGATTCATTGAGTAAACTTGGCCCCATTCCCTTTGCAATATAGAAGGGCATAGACACATACAGATTAGGAGTTTGCTTTCAAAGTCAGAGTCACTGCCAAATTGGCCTTTTCCTAGATGCGTTCTTCCTCCGTGGCATGGGATCATTAGCACCACAGAATGATATTTTTATGATAAGAACTTAGATTTCTAACCTGAATTGCTTATAGTGCTCATTCAGAAAATGCCTGTTGTTTCCTCTCACTATTTTGCCTACAGCCTGTTGGGGACGTGAGAAACAGTTTCTTAGAATTGGCATTGACTGGGGTTAAGAACCCAACCCTTGTCAACATACAGTTGTATGTCCCTTAACAAGTGGCATGCAGAGTGACAAATAATTGTTAGGGAATGTCATTGCTGTGTATCACAGAGTGTACTGACACAAATCAAATGATATAGTCTGCTATACACAAAGGCCTATGTTTAGGTATATGTGAGGTCTGATTGTGACTTAGTGTACAACTGAAATTCTATCTCATGCTCTAATATTCTGTGATTTTTATGATTCTGCAGTCTTTCTATGTTCAAATTATATTCATTAATTCACACATAGCTATGACTCAATATTTTCAAATGGAGGAATAAATGATTTAGTGATACTATCCCATGTTATTCTATTTCTCGCTATTTAAAGACAGACTCAAGGGTAACATAGGCATTTTATTGTTTCCATGGGTCTTTTAGAGTAAATCACAGGATGTATGAAAGTATCTGGATATAAACACTTTGTCCACTATGTCTAAGTTAGATTTTTTTTTAATCTAAGGTACAATATTTGTTCTGACCATCACTAATCTTTGTAAACTCTTTTGCACTGTAGTCCTCTACTGAAAGAATAGTATTGTTTTATAAAGGTCTCAAAACTTTGCTATCAATAAAACTAAAATTCCTCCTCAAGGCATTAAAACAACCGTGCATTCTGCTTGCAGTGGGTAAGCACAAACTAACATCATGATTCCACCATCTCTGACTTCTACCTTTTCTGATCTTACAGTTATAAATGATGAATTTCTATTTCACTCACTTCAGATCTGTGAGTAAAGAAATTGCAGCAGTGTTGTGCATTTGAAGGTAGTGATGCACATTAATACAGCTTTGGGGTGATGCAGCCAGAGAACATATGTGGCACTACCAATCTGTAGTCTTAAGATCTCCATTTGTAATTAGTGTGACAACACAGTATAGCACTCCTGTAGGAATAAATGAGATGGCAGTACCTCTTGATATAATAAATTGTATAGTTCAGACATGACAATAAGTAGAAACTACTGTGAACCAATGCAGTGAAAGTAAGAGGTTCTGCTTGACCCATTTATTTTAAAAGATTTCTCTCAGTGTCCTATGACTGCAGAGAGGAGTGCAGCACAGCAGTTACTGCTGTCCTTTTTTCCTCTGTGTATGTAACTCTGCGTATATTACCTCTGGTCAATCTTTTTTTTAAGTTAACATTTTTTAAAAGACTTTTCAAAAATTTTATCAGTACCCATTGTTTGTACAAAGTAATGGGTTTATTATAACATTTTCACACAATCATACAATTCACTTCAATTATATTCAACCATCTCTATAGTCTGTTCTCTCCCCAATTTTTTCAGGTTTTTTTTATGCTTTTGAATTACTTTTATTTCTGTAAATAAATGTAATCAGTCAGGGTAACTTATGTCTAATATGCATTTACGATGTAACAACAAATAAATGTTGAAGCTGACTCCTCTGACATTTATACACTCATATATCTTAGTACGGAGTAAATTCTATGCTATTGTGTTCTCTAAATTATCTCTCACACATGCACACACATGAAAACACACAAAATCATAGGTTATAACTAATAAAAGTAAAGTGGATTTTGACAATAATTTGGTCAACAATCCTCATTTAATTACAAAATACTGTTCTTTGAACATTTTCTATCGTGTTTTTAAGGGAACTGCCTCAGACCTGTGGTTGTGAACTATTCTACACTGTGAAAGAAAGCTATTATTTTTCCATGGAAGTTGTACGAAAACTCTTAGAACCACTGTAAGCCAGAAGACTAAGTCCCCACGCTATAACTTGCTTAACCTTAAAGAAGTGCTCATATTGTGCCGGGGGAATGTAGAATCTCCCTCTGGTAACAAGCACTTGAAATGAGCAATAACCTCCAATGAGTCTTAAATTTTTCTGCCTCTGGGGAGATCAATGAGCTCAGAAGGAACATGCTAAAAGATCAGATTGTAAGAGTTTGATCATGACAAGTTTTTAGCTTCTCTGTGGTTTATGTGTAAAGCAGTGCCAACACTCCCTGAAAAAAAAAAAAAGAAACAGACTTAAGTAAGTGTAATAAGACAAAGACCTGAATTGAGGTTAATTATGACCATTGTTATTATTCATTATTTCTGAAAACATGCAGTGTCATCCAACTTGAGGAACATATGAAGTATATACAACTCTCTTTCTGTAGATGAAAACAAATTTTCTTTAAAGAAGAAATGGACGATCAGAATTAATTTCCTTATTTGTAATTAGAGGATTTCCCATCATTGCATTTCCATCAAGGGCATCCTTGTGAGTTTAACAATGAGGAAATGTCCATAGCTCCCTGTCATCACTGGCAGCATGCAGGGAACATCTATAGCCTCTTTCCGCAAGTGTTTTTCTGTGTTGATACCTCTTTGAATTCATTCCTATGGGATGACACATTAATTACGAAGGGTGGGGATTTCTTGTAAGTGGGTAGGTTTGAATAGAACACAGGTTAGTCAAACTGATTGTTGATTGGTTTGATCATATCTATTATAACACTAGCAGCTATTTATTATTCCTATCTTTCTGTTAAAGTAACCAGGACATTACAAAGGAGAAAATTTGATAGGATTTCTGAAGCCCTAATCCTCCTATCTGATGGGGCATCAAAGATCCTTCCCATCAAGAAAGTAAAAATTCTTCTGAGCTGGCGGTTGTCAATGCAAAGGCAAATCGGTTCCTACGAGTTTGTGTCATAAGAGCATTAATATTCTTTTATATTATATCTAGAATTTCATTTTCCAAATGCACTTTCTGAAAACATGTAATATTATGGTCCATTTCCAACCACTAATGGGAAATTTTATGACTAACTTTTGTACCAAAGATGATTATTTGCTCTGAGGATAGATTTGCAAAACTAGATATGGTAGCATTTAAATGGTTGCTTCTTTTTAGTAAAAGACTGTTCTGATATGGCCTAAAACTTAGATTTCCATTTCATAGCATCATTATATTCAAGCTAGATGGATGTCTGCTGTATTTAAGGCACATAAGAGAAACCAATTTCATGGAAATAGGCTATTTTTAACCATTAGGAACTTTATAAATGGGAAAATCATGACTCGTATAATAAGTGTATGGTCAAAAACCAAGTTCTTCCTACATAGTTCTATTCATGGAAAGTAACACATATTTCTAGTAGCTGATGGGTTTTGTTTGTTCGTTTGTTTCAAGATTAAAAGACATAATAAGCCATGGGTCAAATTGGACACTGTGAACTCTGATTTGATGATAAAATATTTTAGGAAATATTATAGAGTCCATTCTCTTTCCCTAAATACATGAAACTTCTTGTAAGCATATTTTGAAATCCAGATTCCTAGACGATATCTAAATTAAATAATACCATCCTTGTTGCTATCTTTTTTAATCCAATATGTGAGACATGTGAATCCTTGAAAGGATTTAAAATTGTTTCTTTCTCTGTTGATATCTACAGTCTGTTTCAAGCATTGCTCTCTGAGGCTGGCTGTGAACAAAACAATGATTCAGTCACAGAATCTCTGCAGGGCTTACAGTGTTTGAAGCGATTTGTTTCTTAGTCCAGATTCCATGTCCCAAAAAGTAAAGTAATAATACATTGTGAAGGATTTTCCTTTTCTGTTTTTTAATTTTAATTTCTAGGATGTACTCATACTTAAATAAACCATGTGTTTGTTTTATAGCTAATCTCCACTGAAAGGTCTTCCAAACTGTACTTTTATGCCATTTAAAATATAAATGGTCACATACATTACACTTACTAAATAAAAGTTAAGTGACCCACATGAGACCAGAGAGCACAGTTATAGCTCTGCTGAGAAACCTAGAGTCAAACCACCAGTTTTCAGTACTACTTTAAGGAACTCAAATGTTTTAAAGCTGACTGATCTCAAAGTGTGGCCTTGTATTCCTATTCGTCAGGCTAAAACCCATTTTCTATTATCCTATTTGAAACACACAACCATATAATATCTAAAGAGACATACAACTTACAATGATTACCACAGATAGCAATACGATATGGCAAACATTCGTTAAACTCCTAATTCCCTTAATATGAATAATTATGAGGAAATTACTCATTTTGCCTACAGAAAGTCACATCATATCAGAAATTAGTGGGAGGTAAATTAGTGGTTCAGTTCTTCCAAGTTTGCAAAGCTAAGTTAGTGAAGCATAATATGTATAGGCGCTTTATGAAGCTTTGTTTTATCATTATAGGAATGGCATTCTGCTAACAGAATGCAAACATTTCTTTTAGCAGAGCATTTTTAAACCATAAAAGTGATATACATAGTTACTGAAGTCAAGTGAATTTTGAAAATGTACAGGCAAATAGAAAACCTCCCAAATTATGAAAGCAGATTAACTAACTCAAATATTTTCCTGTATGCTTGAAAACAGATGAAGTGTAGAATGTTACAAATATACTGCTGCTTGATGTTTAGAACAAGCAAAAGCTAGGAAAAGAGAGTTTGAAAGCATCACTTACATACCCGACTCTAAGGCTTCCCTCTGTGTTTCTCATTCTTAGACCATGCATGTAATATTAACCTGACATGCATTAAGAATCTGAGATTAAATATCTCTAATATGTTTCTGAGCACATGTCCTATGTGCAAGAGCTATCATGGTTTGATTTGCATATTTTTCCCTGACATTATTTCCTACTAGACACACAGCTTCATGAGGGCAACTCTAAACTAGGTGTCTAATTGTACGCTTGGTGGTATTTCATACAGCAAGTAATCACCTGCTTAATGTGAAGGGATCCTAAAGTTAATAGAGCTGTGGAATTCTGTGATATTCTTTATATCTTCTACACAAGCTCTCTTTCAAGGGTCTTTACCACTTTTTATTTCACCTAAGTGACAACTACTAGTGGAGGCCCCTGCAGTTCAGAGATTACATGTCATAAACGGAAGTGAGGACCTCAGTTTTCTTTCTTGTTGACTCTTTCAACCTCTCTGTGTGTCAGACATTATGTCAGAACCAAGGATCCAAAGATAAATTGATTAACATCTTCTGAATCTCTGCTTAGTCGCATAGACTATAAATAGAAATTATAGCACATTGTGATAAAGGCTTTGACAGAACAATACACTCCATGCAATGGAATTACTAAAGAAGGAATAAATGGTAGCTATGCATAATTATTCCATTTAAATTAATATACTTTTAATGCTCTTTGATGTCTAATTATTTAGTATATAACAACCTTCATTGACAAAAAAGTAGGCAAAGTCTTATGCAAATTAATGAAGGTTTTCATGCTAGGATTCTATTTCTAAACTAGTGTTCATTAGTGTTCACATTTAAATTGAGTCTCAAATAGAAGTCTATATAAAGCCTAATCCAGGAGTTTAACTGGCTTATTGTCATTTATGTAAGTTTGGCATCCAAAAAGCAAAGAGAATTGAATTCTTCTGGACATGTTTCAAGAATAGAAGAGGGAAGAGCTAGTGTAGGATTATGATGCAGCATGGAGATTACACATGGTAGGCAAAGAATTTGGGAGCCATTTCTCTTAAGCAGGTGGGGGCCTGGACTTTGAGTCATCTATATGCTGGTTTTCTTTCTTTTTTTCTAAATAAGTTTTTTTAAAAGTTTTAATAAATAGATTTATTTCATTCATATTTGTTAGTAATCACCAAGAACAATGAAACTCTCCTGAACAAGCGCTGAGCACAGCAAATGGAATGTTCCTCCTTGATCTGTATTCTTTTATCCTTTTTGTACCTACTTGTTTATTTTTTAATCGAGGCATCATATTTACATATATTTATGGATTATATTGAGTTGTGTTCACCTTAGAATAATTTGCCTATTCATAACCTTAAAGCTTAGCATTTTGCAGGGAATAAACTTAAAATCATTTATAAGGTTTAGTTTCAATATATTAATCCTGTTGTACTATAGAACAACCAAATTTATTCTTTAAAGATAGAACAGTACCAAAGTGACCCTCTCCCAGCATTCATTCTACTTTTCCAGTCTCTAGGAACACTAAGTTCTTGATCAACTTTCTCAGGTTTCCCAAGCGTGAGATCATGCAGTGTTGGTCATGTCTGCCTGAATTATTTTGCTCAACAAAATGCCCCTCACCTACATCTCTCATAATGCAAGCTGCAGGGGTGTATGCTTTTTACCTGGGATCATGCATGATTCATCCTTGCATTCTGTGTAGAAGGATAACTCCTCCCAGTGACAAGGGTTTGAACAGGAGGAGGAAGATTGCTAAGTGGGTTTTATTCTTTAGATTAAAAGCTGGAGTAAACAAAGCACAATTTGAAAAGATAAGAATCAAAAATGGATAAAATGAAGCTCTGTTTTAAAAGTCTAATTCCAAATCCTAAGAGCAAGTAAACCAGCTCTTACTCATGGAGCCCAAGTCCTGTTTAAAAGCAGAGGTGATGTCCTAGCTCAGTAATCAAAGCAAAGAAAATGGGTAGCTGCCAATAAGGAGGCAGTGACTGCTTCAGACATCTAAAGAATGCACATTCAACACATTCCAAGCTCACCTCCCCCGCAGGCTCTGGAACTTCACATGGGCGCTCTCCACCAGCAGGGATTCAGTTTTAGATTTGTCAGTTGTTCCACACTGGCAAACCTTTCTTTCATAAAGAGGAGAAAGCCACAACTCCATTGTGAAGAAGTAGAAAAATGGGAGCATGAAGATTCTACAGTACAAGACGCACACACCACAAACAGCCCTTACCTTAAAGGAGAGAAGATGGCTTGTTATGGAGCCAGATAGGAATGATTATAGCTCAGGAACATAGGTTCAGGTTGCCCCAGATTCTATGTGTTCCACTGGGATGGCAAGGATTTGAGGATTTATAATCATGGAAAAAAGCAAATCATAAATCATGCACTTTCAAGTACATCGATGGAAACATCAGTTAAATGGGTTATAAAAAAGTGAGATGATTTCTATTACAGATCATAGATACTTGCTGATGGCATTGTTAGCCTTTTGGAAGCCAGGGGTGCAGTTGCTCATTCCAAAGAATTTACCTAATAGTCACAAAGTTCTTAGGTCCCATACAGAGTTGGCTAATTAAAGGCCATTAAGTGGATTAAAGATGGCGCAAGAATATCTAGCTCTGCATTTGCAACATTGCATCCTCTTCACAGCTGTGAGGCTCTGAGCAGGTGAGACCTCCAGGAGCTGAAGCTCCCAAGAGGGAAGTGGGGACAGTGACCCACATAGAAACATATCAAGATTTACCAATTCCTCTTACTTGTAGTTATTCTGTAATCTTGAGTTAAATTCCTTTTAAGCCCTTGCTAAACTGCTCACATTTTTTCAGTAGTAAGAATGCAGCACGAAGTGTTTTCTGTAATGAAGGCCACACTTACCTAAAGTCGGATATGAATGTGATCAGAAGACATACCATTGCTCACAAACCAACCATTTACTTCCTACAACTTCTTTTTTTTAATCAGATAAGGAAATCCACCTAAAGCACCTGTCCAGCTACCCTATAATTTCAGTTAGCGGAAAAAAGGAGGGGGGGTTGATTTCTCAACAATTCTATGAGAGGTACCTTAAAGTAGAGGTACTTCTTGTGCTGAATGAAAGTCCCTGGATGACTCAGGGACCATCTGAAATGCCAATGGCCACACTGTGGGTCAATGCCATGATCACCATCCATATCAAGGGCATGTTGCTATAAAATGAAAACATTGTAAAATTAAAACGAGCCCCACACAACTAAAGCTTTGACTATGAGAAAGCAAGATACTCATAAAGAAACCTGATAATTACCACCGATTACTATGATTTTGATGTAACCATACTTTTAAAAAGCGTGTCATATGTTAATAACTATTGTTTCTGCATTCCATAGTCTAATGGAAACTTGATGCAACATTTTATTATCATTATGATTAATATTCAGTCAATGTCATCATCTTCCTTTTGACAAACTTTTTCCGAATTATAGTTGAACAAGGTAAAGAAGTTTTTTGTTTGCTAAGAACAATCCCTGGAAATATTTCGGTCTTTTTATTTAAATTTTTATAAATATTTTCTGATGACTTGCTACTCATTATTTAAAGGTGAATTTTTTTTCTATTATATGAGATACTGTTTAATGAGATAAATTACCTTTATATAAACAAAAACTAGAAATGATCTTTTCACCAAATTAGTTTTGTTTCTTCAAGTCGTTCTGCTCCATAGAAAATATATAACTCTAATGTTGACCATTTTTCCCTAATACCAAAGGTGTATATTCTGGGTTCTGTTTTTCTTTTTGATATGTATTTTAAATCTTGTCATTTGTGAATTTCATCATTCTCAAGTAGAATAAACTAATTCAAATGCCTTTCCCTTACTCATCATTTATAGAAGTTATTAATTTCAGTACAAGACTTACAATAAGAATTTACCCATTTCTCTTGGGCAGTAACTATATGTGTGTGTGTGTGTGTGTGTGTGTGTGTTTGTGTGTGTGTGCAAACCTTGAATAGCATTTTGATTCTCATGACCAACAGAATTTATTAGTCTCATAAGTCCATTATCTGACACTTAAGACAAGACATATTTTTTATGTCTCACACATGATCTTCTACTTGACTTGTTGACCGATATCATGGAAGAAAGGTTGGCTTTAAGAAAAACAATATAAATGCATCTGGAAAGATGGCTCAGGGGTTAAGCCTCTGCCTCGCAAGCAGAAAGTCCTGAGTTCAGATCCCAGATCCTACAGAAAAATGCCAAGTTGAAATGGCGGTAGCCTACACTTCTCACCTTGGTAGGTGGGGCAAAAAAAAAAAAAAAAAAAAAAAAAAAAAAAAAAAAAAAAAAACGGAGATAGAAGCAATCCTAGATGATTACTGAAGTCAAACTTGGTCCTCTGGTCCATAGGGACATACAGTGGTACCCTCTTATACACACACACACACACACACACACACACACACATACACACACACACACACACACACTAAATGAAAAAATACATATAAATGAAAGTGATAAACTGAAAAAAATAGAAAACTGTACTTTAGTTGTCCTAAATTCCATAATTAAAACTTTAAAGAAGTATTACAGATATTTAAAATTAAAAATTAAGAATTAGATATAAACGCCAAATTACAATTATTTCAATCTAATCCTAAAATTATACCTTTAAAAGTAAATAAATATTAAATATGAGAACTATTACTTGGTGAGTTCAATTTTTCACTCTCTAGCTCTGATATCTGTGACCAAATATTTTGCATCTTAAATTTACAAAAATGTATGTTTTCAGTTCCTTCCATCAAATTGAAAACTTTATATTTAATTGATCATCAGTCTTAATTAGCTACTCTTTCACATACTTATCAAGGAAAATTTTTATTTAAAAACTTCATATAGCAGCTTTAGGCCACATTATAATGAATTTGCAACATTTGTTACACTTTTGCCATTTGCCAAAATATAGGTTGGCTAACTTTCTTTTTTTTTCAAGCTTTTGGGAGAGAATCCAGACCATTTAAATTTGAAAGGTGTCACACTCAGATCCCTATAAAACTCTATAAAAACTAGCATTGACATGTAAGACATTATTATGTAAGATATTTTAAAGCAGTCCATTAAAAAGTCATAAACCATGAAAGCATCATTCCATATGCCTTTAAAGCAAGTTTAGCATATCATAAATAGTATGATTTGTTGTAATGAATAAAATACCCCTGTAATTTCCAGGATTTGTAACTTTTCATGGCCAAGAAATTTAGCTGGTGACTACTTAATCAGCCTTGAACTGCGTATTCTCACATTTCTCACTGGTGAGCATCACTAGCAACATATGCCGATACTAGAAGTTCTCTTTAGAAAATTCATAGTATTTCCTGTATTGTACACTAAAGTTTTCTTTTAGGGAAAATCCTCTTTTCAGGTTTACATGAATCTCCTACCTCCATAGTGGACTTGCACAGTTTAATAACATCAGAGTTGCAGACTCTGTATCCTACATGAGAATATTTCATACATTACCATATTCTCTTTGTGTAGTAGAGCCACACATAGGAATGCATGACAACCTTTGAAATCAAATCAAGTCCAGAGAGAGAGAGAGAGAGAGGAGGGAGAGAGAGTAATATGTGGTAGTTCCCAGACTTTTAAAGTGTAGATTAAGTGCATGAATCCAATATAGCATTGGAATAGAAGTGCTTAAAAATGTTTAGAATTGGTTTTGGAGAATGAATTGCTGTGAGGTGGGGTAGCTATGTGGTGTAGCTATGCCATGATCTTATGGAATGTACAAAAGGGGCATCTCGTGTGCCAAGTAAACATTCTTTAATTAGCACGTCACAATATGGAGTGTGAACTTTCCTGGTCTGTGTTTATCTATCCTGAGGCTGCTACTTTTAATGCCTCAAAAACTGTTGCCTGTTCATACTCTCCTTCTGCTGAACCTGGGGTACAGTGCTGATTACAGGCTGATTTTACTGTTGAATCTGTCTAACATGATTAGCTAAGGCTAAATAAATACAATAAAGAAGTCCTTCTGAGGAGCTGAATTGTACATCTGTAAATGCCAGGGATAGTAAAGGCTGTAAGAATGAATTAGCATAGTAAACCCTTTGTATTTGGACACATAGTACTTACTTTGAATTCCACAATTACTATGCCCATACGTGAAAAGTTTCCTTTTTACTATCATCTAAGTCATGAATTTGTGGGAAAATTATTTATTTTTATTTTGACATTTTCAACAGGCATTCTGGTATGCTTTATCTATTTACAAGGAGATGATAGGTTTTCAGTTGAAACAGTCTGTTTCTTTTGCAAGAAAAGCATTCTCCCATTGTTTATTTTATTAATGATCTTTCTCTTGAGATTATATATATATATATATATATATCCTTTTTAATTAGTACTACTTATGTAAGTAAAAAGTTTAACTTTGAATAGGTATGAACAGCTATATTGCATTCTATGTATTCTGAACATATTTTTCCCTCTGTCAGATAGCTTTTAGTAGAGGTCAGTGCAATCTTGTGCTTGACAGTGTAGGCATGAACTTGGCAGATGGAAGTGTCCATCTCTTTAAATAAGCAATGGTTGTGTCTTTGTCCAGTCCAAGGTGGAACTACAGCTAGAGAGATGCCCTTTCAATTACAGGCAATTAGTCCTCCTCTTCAATGTGGGCCTCAACTTTTCATCAGTGTAGCTTCTTCTTTCTATTTATTTTCTTCAAGGCAGAAGAGAGACATATCACATCAGCTTCCACACATTTCCCTTCTGAAGATTCACATAATCTTCAAACCATCCTCCTGTGGCATCTATTTTTATTAAAGTTTTTTTAATTCAAGCCTTCTCTTAATATTTATTTCTAAATTATTACTAAATTCAAATAAAGCTGGTAGTCAATAGACACCTTCCTGGTCAATACCTTACCCTAGAGCCAATCCATGTTTTCTGATCACCAGACCTCAAGACAAAATAATTCCTCATGATTAGAAATAGAATGATTGGGGAAAAAAGAAGAAATAGAATGATTGTGAACTAAAGCTCCAAGTTGCTGATTCACTTGTGAAACACAGTTGTCTGGTTTCTTGTTCTTTATTGAAGTCCTCTTTATAAATCTTGGAAGGACTTTTTTTCTTTTTGCTATTAATGTGTATTGAAATTGTTCATGAACAAAAGAGAAATATGGGGGGTTGTATAATTACGTGAAAACACTAATACATTATTAAAAATGGCTGTAATAAATAGGGTCAACACATTAATGCAAACTATTATATCCAAACTCCAACTAGAGACAGTGGATAGAATTGCTAGTCTCAAAAAAAAAAAAAAAAAAAAAAGAGAGATAGTCACAAAATCACCAAGTTTGCAAAGTCAAGCATTATTTACAAGTGTGGTTAAAAACCAGTGGGGGCAGACACAATGGCCTATAGCATAATCCCAGCCCTCGAGAGGTTGAGGCAAGAAGATAAAGTCTGAATGTATCCCAGGCTAAGGAGAGAAACCCTTGCCTCAAAAATAATGTTGAAAGCATTAAAAAAGTAAGACGATGGTGTTGGAATGATGAAAATATTAGCTAAAAGCATACTCACCGTAGGTGGGGCAAAAGATTGAGTGTGATGGACCTTCTGATATTCCATGGTAGTGTTCAGAGATGGGAGGGCCGGCCAGAAGCATGACTTTCCTTATATGTGCATGCCTGTTTGCTGCTGAGCTCCCTGGGGGACGAGGGGTGGTGCTCTAGTGAACTCTAAGCAGGACAGTGAAGCATGAGATAGAGCCTGTGGACTTCCTGACCTACCTCTAGAGCTCTGACGAATTTCATTTTTATTACTGTTATGTTCCATTGTGGGTTTTCAAAATACTGCACTCTGCCTTTGTCTTCTTATCTGCATTTTTGTAAAAAAATATTGCATCCACCACAGTCTGTGCATAAAGTCTTCTGAATAAAAAAGGACAACATAAAAACTTGCATAAAGGAAGCACATTAAAATTCTCAAGACCATGGATTATGAAGAATTAAACAGCATCTGAAACTAGGGAAGTCAAATCTAAACTCTCTGTCTTGACATTCTACTTTTCTGCTGTGTTCAGCATAGCTGTTTTTAGGAACAAACTTTTGACTTTAAAGAGTGAATGAATGAATTAATAAATAAATAATTTTTATTAAACAGGCTCTCAGCTCAGTTAGTGCTCTTCCTTTGTTTTTGTGACGTATGTTTCTGTATCAGTCTCCACTACATTGCCCTCCTCTGAAAAGAAATAAATCTCATAAATCACTCTTACTTCCAAGCAATGGGATACATACATGTGAATTTCTCCTCACATATCAAAGGTCCATGTGGGAGTATAGTCTAAGATACTGGTGAAAGTATACACACAAACTTTCACAGGTACTCCAGCAAGTGTGAAGTGTTCTCCAAAGTAGACAAACATCTTGCAGTTATTCATATTATTTATTGGGTGATTTATAAATAATTATTGAAGGAGAAAAGAAGACCTTTAATAATGCTCAAGATATATGCTCATGTATTTTGACTTATAGCAGTAAAAGTTGACTAGCTGGAGTTTGGAAAAAATGTACAGTTACAACTGAGGTTCCTTTCAAACTCCTTAGGATTATTCGAGATTGTACTTGAAGGTTCTCTTCCCATTTCATAATAAATTTTTGACTGCTGGTTTCAGGAAAGATAGACCCTGGTCCATGAAAGAAGCCAGGTAAAGGAAAGTATTTACTCAGTTTCCTGATTTGTTTATTTATCTATGCCTCATTTCCGATTTTTAAATTTAAAATTTTTTTAAATATTTTTTTTCCTTTTTTCTCTCCCCTTTGTACTTATTCCCAGATGATAACCTTTTATCTCCCCTGTCTCACTTCCTACTATTTTCAAGTCTTTTCACTCGTGTGGCCCACTGTGTTTCATCTAGTTTGTTTTTGATGTCATATGCCTGACATGATTCATGTTCCAACCAGAATCATAGATCAGTGGACATCCCACTGAGGGCAGCATCCTTCTTTTCTTCCCTATTAGTTTTCATGAGTCTCTCAGGGAGGTGTGATACTTCATGAGATCTTTCCCTTTTCCTGGTGAAATGTTTATAGGACAATTCCCATACAGCTCTTGTCAAGTCCAGAAGATAGTGTCTGGCCCACCATCATGCCACTTCAGGCTCTTATAACCTTAATGCCTCCTCCTCCCTGATGTTCTCTGAGCCTTGGGCTGGAGGTGGATGTGAATTAGAAGTCGTGATAAGCAGTCCACAGCCCTTAATTTTCTGCAATTTTTATCAGCCATGTTTTTTTGTAGTAAACATCTTCTATTGCAAAAGGAGGCTTTATTTATCTGTGAAAAATATCTTTAATCTGATTACAAAGTCACCTTTTCAAGAGTCTGCAATACATTTTTTATTTTATTGGATTTTTAAAATAATAACTTTTGAAAGGAAACCATACCTTGTGATTTTTTACAACTTGAAAATTCATTTATCTGACTCTTCAACTCAGAATAAAACTGTCTTTGGGTTATAAAAAGTCTGCTAATTGCATTTCTCTTTCTTTTCACCTTGCTGTATATTAATTAGTAGAAGAAACTCAGAGCATGTCTTTACTGTGAGATTTGCTTCATATGTTTTTTAATGCATGAAAATAAATTAAGAAATACAGTTGAAATTGAATTGGGTGCTTCGAGAGTAGCAGATAAAACAACTACAAGCCAACTGGTCATCTGAGAACAATGTTTACCATTACAAAGTACATTTTGTTTTCAGTGGTCCTGGAGTTAGTTGCAAAACTGTCATTTTCTTTCAATGTAGGTAACTTAATTCTTTGATGAAAGGAAAACAGAACTTTAAAGGGTTGAACAGTTTTATTCTTATCCAATGAATACAAGGGAGACCAACTTAGGAAGAACATTTCTGATTTCTGTGTTTTCATTCAACAATTTCTCAAGTTAGAAACTGAATTCCAACTTACCAAAAATTCTTATTTTGCTATATTTGCATGTTCTTTTTGTATTTGAATTGTTTCTTTTCTAAAGGTTAAAAAAATTGCTAGAAATATGAAGCAGACATGTTAATTGAAGCATCCAAGCTGAGAGATTTTATTTCAATAGAAATCTAATGAATCACTGACATAGGTTAATGTTTTGTCCACTGACCTTACTCTTCTGCATAAATGAAAGAGTGTGTTGTTAAATGTTTTATTCTGTCATGTAGCTTGAGAAGACAAGACAAAAAAAATTGAAAAAAATTCTCAACATTATTTGGTGACTGGCCTCACAGGGCATCTAGATAGAGAAAAGTCTTATCTTTAATACAGTTTAAATCATGGATGGATCAGAAGCTAATGAGCTACAAGATGAATTATGGATCATTAAAAAATAAATGAAGCAAACAAAGATTCCAATGGGGGTAATATTAGATATTATATATAATATATTGTAAAGTCCATATAAAAAGAAAATGTACAATTTACATCCCCAATTATTGAGTAAAAACAAAACTGCTGAGCTGTTTTAGGTCATCATAACTTTCTGATGCTCCATTATATGACAAGAAGATAGAAGTGAAGGAACAAGACAGATGCTGACTTTAAGAAGAGCCCAAATTATAAACCCTTGAGTTTCTCAACATTTTGAAAATAGTTTAGAAAATTATAGTACATTCTTGAGATGAATGTACTTATATATTGGACTACAGTGGCATGTGATGAAAGAAAAGATGTGAACTTTGATGAGAAAATACATGCTTTCACCTTTTCTGTCAAAATCAAAATGCTTCAAATCCATCCATGGGTGGACTTCTGACAACCCAAGATCTACTGTGGAGTCCTTGAAAAGCACAGTCTGACCTAAGTGTTCGCAGTGTCTTTTAGCACCACGTGTAAAATTATGTTCTCAGAGTCCAATTTAATTTCCATGAGTAGTCGGAAAACCACTTAAAATGATAAAGGTTAGAATCAGTCCACGAAAAGGTTATGTTGAGGACATTCCCTAATTTCTCTGAAGTTCAGGTTTTTGTCATAAAATGGCATTAAATATACTAGAACTAGTCAGGTAGGAGTTAAGAGCAAATAGGTGGTAAGTATTGGAATTATTATTGTAATTCATCATATGAATCTAAAACAACTCTGTTTATATTTATCTAAATTATTAATTTTCAGTGCCAATAGAACCACCCACTGTTGGGAAATCCCACTTAAACTGAGCCATTTTAACTGCCTATTTCTCATCTAAGCTAGCATTTTTGTCCATTTAACCTGGTCCTGTCCCCAATTATGTGAGTACTACAGCTTTGAACCTCTCTTCTTACCCACCAGCACACTAGGTGTCTTTTTCTCTGCTTTGCATTTCCTTCCTGGAAGTCCTCAACCCAAAGACTCAATTCAGGCGCAGGTCCAGCTTACTCTTCCCCAAGCACTCACCACTCACTCCTTTCTTCCCTGAATTATTCGCAACAGAATGAGAACGTTTCATACTTTCCATGGTTCCACAATTTGATCTGACTGTTGCACTACAGGGTGAACCTTTTGAGGAGACAGGCTATTTCTCCTCTCGTTTCAGTAATTCTTTAACATCTGAGTCTCTTATGGACATGGATAGAACAGATTTTGTGTTACACTTGAAAGTGACTCAAAGTTCTAGAAATAATAGTTTGTAACTCTTGACAGCTACATGCTATTTAAAAGCACAATAGTTTTTAACCAATGAACTTTCATTTCCATGAGATTCTAGAAAGGCAAAATGTATTCAGGCAATTGATACGTTTTCCCTCTCTAGATTTTTGAATAATGTATGGATAGAAAACTTATAGTAGGGGCTGGAGAGGTGGCTCAGGGGTTAAGCCTCCGCCTTGCAGGCGGAAGGTCCTGAGTTCGGATCCCAGATCCCACGTATAGACGCCAGGCGGAAGCGGGGGCGGCCTGCGCTTCTGGTCCTGGTAGGGCGGAGCCTGTGAATCCCGGGGCAGAAGGAGGTGGAGGCGTCCATGGTGGTTCGGGAATTCGTCCGTGGTTCTACATACACACACAGACACACACACACACACACACACACACACAGACGCGCGCACACATACACACGCATATGCACACAGTTGAATAAATAATAATAAAAAAATTAAAAAAAAAAAAGAAAACTTATAGTATAATTTCCCTTCTTTCTAGGCTACTTTATGAACTTTGCTTATTCTGTAATCCACAAGTTCTACTTTGACTTGTAATACTGCCTATAATATTTTTGTATTTTTCACTACTGTAAGAGAAAGATAAATGCAATGATTAAAATAACATATTTGAAAGATTTTGGATCCTGTGTTAATAAAATGAACTCCAGAAGCTTCCAACATAACATTTCATAATACTTCCTTAGCAAAAACGGTAATTTAATTCTGTGAAACTGACCGGCTACTAGAGTGATGAGACTGACTGAGGGAGCAAAGAGGCCAAAATGTTACCCAAATATAAATGTCAGATACCAATTTTACTTTAACTGAAATGTCTTTCAGCAACCTAGCCTGTGAATTCTTCCACTATAGTAGGCTTTCAAAAACAAGAAAATCCCTTTATGTAAATTAACTTTTCTTTTTTCTAAATCTGCAAATCATTTTTATAGGAAATTATGAGTCATTAAAAAATTATATAAAATTTCAACCTTAAATGAATATGCATATATTAAATGGTAAGTTATTTTTTTATTTGAAAGAAAGACTAAGTGAGGCCTTTGTCCCCTAGGGCTTTGCTTGGATATTCTTTGGACTCTGTTGAATTCTGATGAGCAGTGTGTCCTCCCTGGACTGGGGAGCAGTGTGCCCTCCCTGGATTGCGCGCGTCCCGGGTAGAGATGCTGGCTGCGGGCGCAATTAACCTGGGAACCTGGGGTGGAGCCCAGAGGTCCTCCCCAGCCTGGAGCAGTACCTGTTCAGACTGACTGGTGGGAGGAGCTGGGACGAGTGGGTTACCTGGGGCTTGGGGGTGAGCAGGGGGTGTTCACCTGGGGCGCAGTGTGTCCTTGCTGGACTGCGCGCGTCGGGGGCAGACGGGCGGGGAAGGGAAAGAAAAGAGTGAGTACACAGGTGCATGCTCATACCACTGTGATGCGTGTGGAAGTAAGAGCATAACTTCTAGAAGTTATTCCTTTCCTGATGTCACATAGTCTGCAAGGATGAATCACAGGCTGCCAGGCTACACACAGCGCTACCCACTGAACCATCTCATCCGCCCAAGGACGTGAGTTTTCTCCAATGATATTGCAGGCAAATTAATGATCAGATCTTTGTAGATATAGACAAGTTGATTAAGTTTATCAGGCATTTTTGCCTCTGATAGTCTATTTGACAACGAGCAGAGAGTCCCAATGTCTAACTTATCTCAGTATCTCCAAGTGCCCCGTTTGTTTCCCCTGGTTTTTCACGTTGAGTGAATATCATTGAGAACAAACTTGGTAGAAACATGATTCAATTCTCCCAAGTTTGGCAAAGAAAATTTATCGAGGTCAAAAACTGTCAAGATTAGAATAGACGCTGAAAAAAAACCCTTTCAGGGAGAAGAGTTGGTAAATTTAAACTTTAAAGGTAAATCCCCTTATGTTTCTAAGCCAACATAAAATCTAGTATACATATATTTCTATAAACCAAAGAATGATTAATTCATATGTACCCTTATAGTATGCTGCTTTGAACCCTGTTGTTTCTCTGTCCCACACCTATGCTCAATTTTGCAATTCACATTTCCTTTGTTTGTATTTATTCTGTTACTACTATGTACCTTAACAAATTCCAAACCATTTTTACAAATGTATAATTTTACTTTTGCTCATGGAAACTTCTATAGCAATACAAGAAAAATAAGCTTATGAATAAGTAATATGTATAAATACTGCCCTCATTATATTAGAAAAGCAATTTGGTGGAGTAAACATTTTTTCCTGAATAATGAGTAGATGCGATTCTTTAAGCTACTTTAATGGTATTTCTATCTAAATATAAAATTTATAGTATTGCTTTATATTGGTTCTCTCATAAGACCTAGCCACAGCAAATTAAATGTGATTAATAGAGACTTTGAATTTTAATAAATTCTGTACTGACCATTAATCAACCTCATATTAATTGATGAGATAGAAAAACTATAATTAATACATTTACACACAGGCAAGGATTGTCTGCCTATTTTGAACCATCCTGTCTCCCAACTGATAACTACTTGAACATGTTTTTGTTCTTATAAAAGATGAAGGCATCCATTTATTTATGCTTGCCAACCTCAGGACATTGACAATTTTTCTATACACTCTTCATGCTCTTTGTTCAAGGATTATAAGTTGTTTGTTTTGTAATTTAAAACACAGAGAAATTATAAGGAAATAAAATTGAAAATAATTAAAGCACACTTGGTAGTATGAAGTTTCATTAAGGAACTTTTTTTAAAAATTTGGTATTTATTTTTGTTAAAATAATACAGCAAGAAAAGTGGAACAAACAGGTTTGAGGGACTTGCCCAACCTGTTCACACTGGGGCAGCGGCAGGAGTAATTATTTCTGCCTGGTCCTGTTATCTCTATAATCTCTAGTTTTCAGAAATGACGATAGAAGTATCATTCAGCAGCGACAGGGAGCCATGGGAGAAGCTAGCTAGCTTCTTGCTTTCCTCAGGCACACTTCATGTCCCGCTTCTGGGGTGTCTGCATGCGTCCTCAGACACCTTTACATGACCCACGCCCATTAACCCCACCTGGTAGTTAGAATGCTAGGTCTTTATTACAAAAAGAATTGACTACTCGCTGGGTCCTTTCTGGTATTTCTGCATCCTCTTCTCTCCAACCAACATCCATCAGGGAAAGTCAGGAGGCTACAGTGCACAAGGGAATATGGAAGAGTTAAGACGGTAATGCTCTGCGACCACCGTCAAATCTCCTGGTCCCAGCTGAGAATCCTCGGGTAGAAGTAAGAACTTTAGGTTTCATCTTTAAAGTACTCCATTTCTGTATCTTGGGAGCCTTTTTGTCTTTTTTTTTTTTTAATCTGTTTGGGCTGTGGTTTACTAGTGCTGGCAAGCTTTGCGGAGGCTTCCACCTCCATGACTGTCTTTTCTTTCTGGGCAAGGCAGATCTACTGCAGGACTTTTCCACACTTCTTCCCAGACTGATGGTGCGGGTTAATCAGCCCTTGTCCTTCTCTGCCCAGACACCTGGTTTCTTCAGTTACTGGTACCTGCTCAGCACCCTCAGCGTTTGAACAGCTGCTTCTGCTCTGTTCAGGGCCGGTTGGTCTTTCCTCCTGGAGATCCCATCATGGCGCCCCAAGTAAGGAGCATTTCATGAAATCTAGTTGTTAGCTGAGGACATTACAAGGTACCACTCCTTCAAGAAACTCTAAGGCAATTATCTTCGGATGAGCATCCAATCCCTTCCGCTAACTCTCTTTCTCAGCTGAAATTACCTTGAAAAGTCGTTTTTCTGTATGTTTGGCTTTACTAAGAACAAGTATTTCTGGAATAGGTTCTAGTTGGGTTGGAATAGTTGGCTTTCTACCATGGAATATAAAAATTTCCAATGTTCCCAATATATTCATTTATTTAAATGTATACAGAAATATATCTCACGCATGTTTTAGCAATATCACACATTTGAATGAATATTCAGTCATTGCAGTAGTAAAGTATGCTGATACATATCATTTACAATGATTAAAGTTTTCAAAAAATTAATTGTGTGAATTTACTAATAAAGAATAATTGAATATAGCAAAGAACAACATATGAAGAAACAACAAAATTTGACTAATATTAGTTTAATCTAAAAACTAACTCACTTATCTAATTGATTTTTAAAATCTGTATTTATTATAGCAAATTACCCATTCACACACTTTTCTCAAGTTTCCACTTTCTGACTTCTCTAAGGAATCTTGCTATTAATAGTAGACTCTGGTTCCTTCTGAAGTAGTTTGTACCCTATAAAAGATTAGGAGGTTAGAACAGTGCTATCGTTACTTTGGCTTTTAGGATTCATCCCTAATGTAATTAAAAAACTAGTATTTTACATTTTTAAGAGACAAATAATAGTATCACTAGATATGCAGTATCAGTAGACACATAGTATCTGAAGGTATTATGAAGGATTCTTAAATTATTTATAATGTCAACTTGACTGTTGAGGGTTTGAGCTCTGGGCACATTTGTAGAGAATTAGTAGTTGTGTTAAGCCCAGAGCAAACCTGCTAATGACCCAGCCCATGGTGGTTGGGACTAGGCCCTGGAATAAAATACAGAGAGCTGGTTGAAAGAGTTGGCATCCTCGTGTATACTTGGTCAACATGCTGGTCTGATAAGTAAGGATTGTCCCTCTCTCAGCCGTTGTATAGAGATGGTGTGGCCAGTTCCCTCCACCCTGCCTGGTGCTGAGAGTTTCGGAGTTCACCAATATTTTGATTTTTATAATTAGCAACACTGAGGGTACTGCTTCACATAAATCCACAGGACAAAATGGCAGAAGTTTGTTTGTTTGAAGTTTGTTTGAAGCCATTTCAGAAATTGTTGGAAATTCCATTCTAATCCCAAACAAAAAACCTATTTAGCAAGGTTTTCTATAAAGTTGAAACAGCAATTCGAACAATACTTGTTAAAAATGGAACATTCTAATACAGTCCAATATGAATATATACTCACACAATCCATGTTGAGAAATGACCAGGGAAGATACTGAAAGTCTTTGTTTTTGCAAAAATGAATCCATTATGCTTCTATATGAGCAGACAACTTCTAGTGTACCCAACACACTGGAATACATAGCATATGTGGTAGCCTCAGGTCTGAGTGGAAGTGTTCATCTAGTATTTACTGGTCTTGAAGCAACAGGTGCAGGGAAGAGTGGTATATGCCAGATTTGTCTTTTGAGAGCAGGGTGCAGTGAAGTTGTTGAGGGCAGCACAAAATGCACTATGAATTTGACTTCAATGGAGTCTTCATCGTACATGCAGAAATCCTTAACTACTGCTAAGATTTTTGAGATGACCACATTTAGTTACAGCCCCGTATGGGTTATAACCCATTGTTTAAACAGTTGGGCTACAGGGGAATTAGTGATGCAGTTTGCCTTCCTTCCTCTAGATCTCATGTCCAGTTCTGCTAAAGAGGTGCGATTCTCCTTTGCTGCAAAGCACTTGAAGGTGAATTCTCATTATTTATAAAGTAGTATAAAGTAATATAAGATTGCATTTCTTCTTAAACAGTGGTTTATTTTTAAATGTGCGTGTATGTATGTATGCGTGCGTGTGTGTGTGTGTGTGTCTGTGTGTGTATGAGTGTGTATCCATAACATTATGCACATCATGGAGTCTGAAGACAACCATACAGTCTTTTCTCTTCATGGAACTGTACCTTGGTTTCAGGGATGGGACTGAAGTTGTGTGCAACAAGTACCTGATGAGCTATCTCGCCTCACACTCCCACCCCTGCCACCCAAGTTTCCAAAGTGTGTCTGTGCGCTGCAGCATGTGTACATCAGACTTGTATGGCAAGTACTTCATATTCTATCTATAGCGTAAGAATCATGCACATGTACTGAACTTTGGTACCTCTATATGAATCCCCTGCCTACTTCGCTCACGATGTAATGGTGGCTTCTCCACCAATCCATCATCACTAGCTATTGCACAGCTCTTGAGAAAGTGACCACTGATTAGAGTACTTGAGATGACCACACATTCTAGTAAGATAGATAAATAATGAGTCTGGAGGTGTGACTCAATGGTAGTGTGCTTCCTCTCATGCATGAGTTCATTACCATGGTTGTGGGCGTTAAGCTGGCTCCGCAAGTGAAGTGCTCGCCACGCAAACCTTCTGACCTGTTCTATCTTCAGGACCCACTTAAAGGCGGATGGAAGGAGAGACCCCATTGAATTATCTTCTGACCTCTACACGCATCCCGTGAAACATGCACACATAAACAGTTAAAAATTTTTTTTTCAGCTTGGTGGTTTCTTCTTTATTGATGTGCTTCCTACCTTCCCCTCACAATTTCAAGTCCCTTCCATCTACCCCCAAAAAGGAAGGTAGCATGAAAGGGATTGTTGGGGTTCTCAGCCTCTTGGGCAGTTAGAAAGGGAATAGAAACCAAAACAATCACTGGACATGACAGAGACTGACAATCAAGAAGTCTAAAGCAGAGTGAGAAGAATGGACAAAGAAGAGGGAAGAAAGGGAAGTATAAGAGGCTATCTCAGCGATTACCCCGCCCCCCTGCTAAGAGGGGCTGGAGAGAAACCCTCGAACATTAAGTGCAGGTCCTGAAGAAGGGAGATGGTGTGTGAGCCTGAAGGAGGAGGAGGAGGTGGAGGTTAAGGAAGGGGTGCAGCTTCACAGACCGTAGACACTTTCATCGCTGTAGGCAATGCATAGAAAGAAGTCATCTTCGTGGTGCTCCTGATATAGCTGACCCATCGTGGCACTGGTGGGTGGAATGACATTGTTGACAAAGAAAAACAAAAAGAAAAACAAGGCATCCTCAGCTCGGAGATGAATTCGCTTCCGGATCAAGAAGTAAAACTGACCAACTGTGATATCAGAAGGCACCAGGTATTTCTTTTCGTCCAAGTCGCCTATCCGAGCTTTGGGAGTCTTTATACTATCACTGGAATTCGGTCCGGGTATTTCTTTCAGATCTTCTCGCCCTCCGAATGGAGCTTCTCGAACGGATGCTCCTCTCTGTACTTCATTCTCCTAGGAAGGAACCCAGGGGGTCGGGAAAGGGGGCGGTGGCAGAGGCGGCGGGCAGACTCGCAAAGTTAAAACTTTAAATAAATAGTGGACATATTTGTTTCCTTAGATATAATTGAATCAGGTAAAGAAAAATAAATTATGCTTGTGATGTGTTCACATACATTAAATATTTTATTTATTTGAAGGGGGTATATGTTAACAGTATTCGTAGTTACAGAAAAACTTTCAGAAATTTTATTAGCTTTTATTCCTTGCCACTTTCATACATGAACACAATGAATTCATAATTTTACCCTTACTGTTTGTTTGTTCTTGTGATATTGGAAATGTCATGACAGCCTCGTGCACACTACGCCAGGGGCGGAACCACTGAGCTGCATTCATTGGTCCATAATATTGCTTATGAAGAAAAGTGTTCATTTCATTGATATAGTTTGCAAAATCCTAACACTGTGGATAAGGTAACTCTTCTGGATTTAATTGGCTTTTAAGTTCATCCAGTTTTTATGGAAGGCCTGAAAGGAAGGACTGACTGCTTAGCCTTTGTCTTCTGGAGCACTAGCTTTTGTCCTTTGTGCTGTTACATGCCTCTAAGGTGAGACAAAAGTAGTTGCTGCTTTAGAATTTCTCTCTGTGTGTCAGACTTGCCTCCCTCCAAGAGTGCATGTGGAAAATTTCTAATCCATGTTTGTGTCTATCCGGACTCTGGCTCCTGAAGGGATTTGCCTGACTGCTTGGATGGAAGCATTCCAGCTCCATTTTCTTTCAAAGACTATTTCTCATTCATGTCATCTAAACTGAGGATTATATTAACTAAACATGATTAAATGTGAGATATGAGTAGGAATCTTCATGGCTCTGTATCAGGTTTCTGTACAGGTCCTTTTCGCTGAAATTTCTGTATGAAAACCAGGGTTTTCGTATGACTCTTTAAATAGCAACAACTCCAAGGAACAAGTTTTGAAGAAACCAAAGTTAGTTGTTTAAGAGAAATGGGCATTTAAGTGCTTAATTCAATTAATAACACTCATCGTCTATATTGAGGGGGAAGGAAAAGGCCTTTGCAAGCATGAACTTCATGACAGGAACATTTTGCAGAAGTGAATGTAGAACCTGTAGATGCGCAGGCAAATCCTTGCTGTCGGTTGCATTTATTTAAAGAGCTTTTCTGGTCACCTTTGAACCTCAATGATTTCTCCAGATGTACAGACGTGAACAATGTAAAAATCTTGCTGCTTCAGCAGAACTGAATCCAGCTGGCTGGGAATGGGATCTGCAAGTCATTGGTTACAGCTGTGTTGCGATTTATGTGATGGTTGAAAAAATAAATTACCCGATTAGATGGCTGAAAAGAGGACTCTTTGTTTAGCCCTTGTGTGGGGACTGAAACTGTTTATGGTGCTGTTTTCTCCACAGCCTTTGCAATGTAAACTGGACAAATAGACTTATTCAGTGCTCCTAAGAAATGTTGCATATTCAGACTCAATTCCTTACTGGAGAAACTATTTTTTTAATCAGATCTATCATCTGGTGAATGTTTTAAAGGTCTCACATTTAAGGGAAACACTCCATTTTTTGGACTCCTGAACACTACATTAGTGATTGAAAAGCACTTTTCCTTTGTTTAATATGTACTTTAAGACATGTCTTTGTTAGCCCTGGGAAGGGAAATGTGCTTTCTCTTGAATTCAACCTTTATACTACCATGGAATCTGAATATCTAATCATTTTCCTTAATGACTTAGAGCTCATTGCACATGAGAGATTATAAGCTAATCCACCAAGTATAAACTACACCAAACATAATAAGCATTACTTTTGACCACACTTGACTATGAGGGTCTGAGCGTTGTGAATATTGGTTATCATCTTGGGAAATTTTGTGGCACTTGAGTTTGGAAAAACCTATAACTTTATTAGTATCGGTCATGAAGATCAAACCCAAGTTTCTGTACATGCCAGACAAGTGTTTAACCACTGTATCTATATTCTATGCTCTCTCTGTATTTTTTTTATTTTGAGACAGGATCTTGCTAATTTGCTTAAACTAGCCTAAAACTCACTCTCCAGCCAGGCAAGCTTTTAGCATATAATTCTCCTGTGTTTGCCTTTCAATTAACTATCAGTGCAGGTTTTGGGCTACAGAGTCTAGCCTAAATTTTCAGTTAATAAAAATCAAATTCCAATACCAGCTGTAATGCACCATCCCAAGGCAAACTATACCAACATAATTTTTGCTTGCATAATTCTTCTTTGTCATTTGGTTTCTTTAACTTAGAACACTGTCAGAACCAATTGAAGCATTAAAAAAAATGATTGATGGGTCTGAAAATACAACTAGAATAACATTTTTATTTATATTATCCAAAACAACATTAGCTTTTAAATTGTGACCAACTTCTTTGTGTGACTTCTTTTTTAAGGATTTTATAAAAATCTAGAGAAAGGACCAGATAAATCCATGAACTTGAAACCAAGCCCCTGTACTTGATCTGGCTTTACAATATTCACAAAGATCAATAGCAACTCAATGTGAACATTAACCAGGAACGTCATACTTTCCAAGAAAATAGATGACTATTTCCAAGTGTGAGTGTGTGTGTGTGTGTGTGTGTGTGTGTGTGTGTGTGTGTATGTATGTGTGTGTGATGGAATTTAGTGGTAAAGAATAAATAACCATAATGTATCCAAGGGAAGACAAAGATAGGATTGATCTCCCTTGAATCATCAGTTTTGCCATGTCAGGCTATTTCCTTGATCAATGAAAGTATACCCTCTAACCCTTAACAAAATCAATACAATTGACTAGAAAGGATGGGAACATAACCTGAGAATGGGAGATACACTTGACCCGTCTCTGTGGAGAAATACTGAAGTGATGTTTACGATGTTCAGATGCATGAAATGGAAGCTCTTTCAATCTAGACTGGAAATAGGTATGGAATGCCTAATCCTCCTGCCTCTGAGTTCTGAGTTCTGGGATTAGAGTTGTGTGCCACTATGTCAAGCAAAACATTACAGTTTTCCTGAGCTGAAAGTGACAGTTTTTTTTTTACCTTATGATTCAATAGTTATTCTGGATTTTTTTATTGTTTGTTATTTGTTTTTATTCAAGATATCTGAAATCTTCAGGAGGCTTTAAAGACTAAGCTATTTTTTCTTAACATTTAAAAAATGCTATATCAAATCTAAAACATATGTATTCAATCAGTAAGTCTTAGAATAGGTTTAACCCACATAGACACTGAGTTAATGAGACAGTCTCCCTATTATACACAAACTATCACAATGTGCATTTGTTTATTTCAATCTTAGAAAACCACAGTCACCCTCATTTTAGAATAAATGTATTTCATGCATTGTTTCAAATAAATGGAAATTTTGATGTAAATCAGCATCATAACATTCTGATGTAGCCATCTTCTGCAGCTCATGTGAGATGGTATTCTTCGGAGGTTGCATTATTAAGCCAACTAGTCAGGAAGATCAGAAGATGATCTGTCAGTCTTTCTGGGGGTAAATGGTACTAGACAACCATTGTCAGGATGTAATGAGCCAATTATGTAAACACATATCAAAATAATAGGTAGTGATGAACAACATGTGTTTCAATTTTATTCCACTTCCATTGCACAAAAATTAAGGGTGTAATTAGACCTTAGCAATCACCTAGTTCTCTTTCCTAATTTTAAAGGTTAGAGAAGTGGTTCTGAAGTTAAGTGATTTCTCAAATATACTAAGTTTACTAAGTGTCATGTTAACACTGTGCCACTTTTATTAATTCTTAGATCAGTTTCCTCTTTACATTTCCACTTCTTGTCAATATGTGAATACCCTCATGCAGAAAGATTTTTTTCTTACAGTAATGTTAGTTACAATATAAATTATTATTGTTCCTGTGTTATAATAGTTCTATTTAAAATACAACAGTAATTCTGAAATTCTTTCATACCAGGTTTCTTTCCACTGATGTCTCTTCTTTAAGAGCCAAGATTAATTCTTTTCTTTCTCACTTGTCAGCAAGCACACTTGCACCATAGAAATAGGCATATGATATACATAATCCCTAAAGCTATGGAAAAATATTCTTCCACAATTGAATATAATTTGATATGTCTTAAAGTTTTGTGGTATTCAAGTGACCCCCTCCCAACAATGAGCTTTTTTTTTCATTAAAAGAGGAACTGGGACCCGCACCCTCAGGAGCTGTGTGTTTCTAAATGTGACTGCGAGCAAGTGCACAGCAATTTGGCTTCAAGACACCCCTCAGGTTCATGCTGTGACCTGAGTCCCTTGAGACTCTGTGACTTTGAATGCCTCTGCCCTTGTGGATCCGGATGTCAGGCTTGATCCACAAGCTGTTCATACAGGATTGCAGAAAAGAGAAGGGTATAAAAAAGGAAAGGAAAAAAAGAGCCAGAAGGGTGAGAAAAAGATTGCCACTGTGATTTACAGTCATACTTTATCATTGCTAAATACAAAAATGACATTTGATCCATGTTCTAGAATTATTCCTAAGGGAAAAGAATTCTGTTGTTAGTATGCTGTTTCTTGAAATATTTCGTGCTTATATATCAAGAGGAGACAGTTCAGGTTGTCAAAACTAACATTCGGTATCCTGGTCTAGTCGAAAAGTGTCTGAATTAAACATTGTGCCATTATTTAATCCAAAAAGCAAAATTTTGAAGGACATGTGGATTAAGTATTTTTCCTACATTAAAAGCAAAATGCATCCTTCACTATAAGATTTAATGGAGGCTGGCTCAGGGGTTAAAGTCTTTGCTTGGAAAGCAAACGATCTGAGTTTGTATCTCCAGGTCACATTACAGCTGCCTGCAATTTTGGCCCTGGAAGGCAGAGTCTGAGAAACCCCAGGGCAAAACTAACAAGGAGACAATGCAGGATGCGTCCCAGTGCCATTCTTAGACCTCCAAAGGCACACACAATCAAAATGCCCTCTGGTATACATGTATGCACAGGCACACACACATATACACCCAAAAAAAGAGATTTAATGGAATAACTTGTATAAGTTTATATTTTATTTCATTCTTATTTGTAATATTTTTGCATTCTGATTTGTATCTCAGAATTATTTTACTTAGACACATGTATGCGTGCACCTGCACACACACATACACACATACAGACACCCTACCCATAGTCTCATCTTCTGTTTTTTCCCCCTGCTCAGTGTTTTATTTTACAGTAAATTCCTAACCAGATCAACACCAATTTATTGGTATCTAATTCTTAATCTCCTTATCATTCAGTTATTCTTTAGTTTTTTCTTAAAATACAATAAAAGAAAGGTCTATCCATTTCATTTCTGGCCTTAACCGCTACTGTTTTCTAACATGAGTATGAACTTTAAAAAAATGTTTTTCCCTAGATTTTGCTTCCCACACAACTACATCCCTTCATTATGAAAAGCAGAAATACATAATATGTATTGTTTGGCACTAAAAAGAGCATGACTGTCATTTCTGGAAAGGTCAAACAAATCATCTCAGATGTATTCAGAGACTGCATTTTGAGTAGACATTTTTCATCTGCTGATTTTGTTAAGTCAACTTTCTGAAAGTTAGTTTCTCTATAATTTTTCCCCTTGAGTAAGCTGCATGTTTAAGAGCAGCTAGTAAATAAAAATTAATAGCGTACTTCAGCCAAAAGAAATTCTCTTTCTTTTAGGCCTTCCTATAAATCAATATAGTTTCATTCTCTTAAAACAGACTGGAAAGGAAATGTTGGCATCCCATCATCAGTTATGCTGTAAGACTTGTACAAGGGCAGGTTAAATCAGCATTACCCTATAAAACTTCTCTGTAAAGCTGGCCATGTTTTATGTCTACATTGTACAATGGAGGTTCCACAATCCTGGGTGCTGCTAAACATTATGAATGGCTAGGACCACAAGAAATGAATTTTAATCTCTGTAACTGCATGTGGCTGGCTGCACCTTCTAGAGGAATACAGGTTAAATATGGCATGAAGACATTGTATTATGCCTTTCCATTTATGAGTTTGTAGTCCAAATGATAACTGCAAATCAGTCTGTCTTCCATTCCCTTTGTTCTAAAATTCATTCATGAAATGATATGATTCCCATATTTACACTACTTTCAAATGGTCTTTTTAATAGATGAGAGATTCTCGCCATTGAGTAAGGAATAGCAGACTGGATTAAAGTGTTTCAAAGTAGCTTCTGCTTCGCTTCACATGGGATATCATTTACTGTAATTCAGTTCCATCTTGGCTTTTTTTTTTTTAATTAGGAAGATGTATCTCCAGGAACATGTGAAAATAATTGTTCAAGCAAGGCTATACATGCATTGTATCATTTGAATTAAATATAAAACGGTGTCAAAATTTAATTTTGTAGATACCTTTGCCATAGTTGAAGTATAAACTCTGTTAATGGGAAGGTTTTAGTATTAATGATAAGAAGTTGAGAATTGCCAGGGCCCTAACCCTGCATCTATGACATGGTAATTGAGTTGATTCATTACATTTCCTTTCAAATAAACACTATTTAATCAAGTCTGCTCTCTTATTGGCCTACATGGGCATCCTGGCAGAAGTCTGACCACTTGTCAGTGGTCTACCCAAATATAAATATTTTAAATGAATAACCACTCGATTATAAATATTTTTCCCTCAAACATTCATTGCTTTTCATTTTGAAACAACTCAATTAATATTCTGGAGTCTTCTGTAGAGTTAGTAATCTTGTCTCCTGATGTTATTAAAAGCCATAGCAAAGGTTAAATGAAAAAGAATCTGTTGTTTCTGTTCCAAAGACCTAGGAGTGAGGTGCTCATTGACACAGCTCATGAAACTGGGTGTCTGTCAGTAGGTAGTTGCTATATACTTATGTTCAATCAATCATTAAAACTGTTGGCATTTTATGTCTGATTGCCTTAGTGAAATAACATTGACGTCATGACATTCAATTACCCAGAATCCTGTAGGCAACTACCTAGGGGGAAAATAACATGAAGAATACACAAATGCAGAAAGCTTTACAAAAACATGAAAGAAAATATTGGCCAGAGCAAGGAGAGATGATCAATTTAACACAGAAAAGGAAGTTTACAGCTATGTCTCTCTGTTACCAGCCATAAACACGTTAGGCTCATCTGTACGTATCAAATTTTGTTTTAACTTTTTATCAGAATCTGAGCTTGAGCACATCAGAGTCTTTGCTGCTTGAACTCCTGTCATATTTCACTAGTAGATTAAAGCATGGTGATCCTGTGGTCTTTCTTTCCCTTCCTCTTCACATTTCTGCTTCCCTTTCTCCTCAGAGTATATATCTAGCATCACGTTTCCTTCTGGCTCCCACTTTTTTGTTTTCTTTGTGTTGAGTAGGACCCCCCCCAACCCATTACCCCTCCCCCATTTCCTTTTCCTTTTTCTTTCAAATCAGAAGCCTGTAGGGGCTGATTTTGGAGAGGCATAGTCTACTTGCAGTTCTTTGTGGACTGTGTGATGTTTTCTCTGGAGCTTCTGGGAATGCATGTTCTTCGAGTTGGTGGCCACAGATCTGTTGCCAAACTGCTACCTTAGTTGGTCCTGCAGAGCCGCACTGCATCCTGGGATCTGCCTGAGAGAGTAAACTGAAATATCTCCAGCAACAGACGGCGTTAGAGTTGACTTGAGGATTGCTTACTTTGCTTTCCTTTGTATGAGCTCTTATGTGCTGTACAGCAAGGAATTCAGCAACACTGCTTCTGTAGAAAGGAAAGGTGGCCAGAATACTGTACTGTGTCCTCACAGGGATCGATTGAAGAACAAAGGAGCTGGGTAAATACCTCTGGAGCGCCTCTTATGTTGTGGAACATTAGCCTGGCCACGTCTGAGTTCAGCCAAGTGTTTTACTTCTTTTTGTAATTATCCATATTGGAGATTCCTCCCACACTGTACAGGAATCTACATTTCATTTAGACCTATGCATTCAATCATTAATAATTAGGGCCTGAAAGCATCTCAAAGACTTTTACATATTTGCTCACACCGCTGTTGCTTATTATTTTTTAAAGCCCTTTAAAAAATTAAAGTATACTAATATCCTGTCGGTTGATTTCCTTCCAACAACTCAGCATTTCAACACCGCTTAAATCACATTGATGATTAACATTTTGGCAGGTCTTCTAATTCTTGCGAAATGAGAGCACCGCTAATAAAAAATATGAAGCAATTGCTTTTATTAAAAATCATAGTTTTTATTATTATGACTAGAAATGATTGATCGCCACAGATCTGCCACCCGTGCGTCCCTTGTGGTAGATGGGGGACTTCAAACCGAAATACATTCTCCTTTGCTCTTTCTTCAGTCAAGGCAGGAAGAAAATGAAGGTGGAGAATAAAGTATGGGACTGTTAGGAAATAGCCGGTGTTATTTCTCTCGTTGCCACTGCGCGCCTGCCTGGCTGCTTCCTGATAGGGGACCCAGGTCTAGACTGTGCCTGAGCCTGTTTCCACAACTGCCTTTGCAGATCTGTCTTATTGATTAGCCAGAAGAGGGGTGGGGTTGGCAGGGAGGGGAGGGGAAGGACCAACTGCAGACAGCCTCCTGGAAGCACAAGACATTTTCTTCCGGAAAGATGTCAAACAGCTAAGAAACAACCAGAGAGGAAATAGAAAGGTGGAAAATGCAGGCTCTTAGAAAGGAGAATCTCTCTCTCTCTGTCTTTCTCTCTCTGTCTCTCTCTGTGTGTCTCTCTCTCTCTGTCTCTCTTTCTCTCTCTCTCTCTGTCTCCCTTCTCTGTCTCTGTCTCTGTCTCTGTCTCTGTCTCTGTCTCTCTCTGTCTCTCTCTCTCTCTCTCTCTCTCTCTCTCTCTCTCTCCATCATCCAACCTGCAAAGGCTAGAGTGACAGCGTCATGCAAATGCCGCAGTCCAGCAGGTCTGGGGAGAGGGGTGGTTGCTAGACTGCTAGTTGATGTTAATGCTGAGCGCCGCCGCCCCCTGCACACAGAAGCGCTCTGAGTCAGCCTCAGATGCTAGCGGCCTCTCCGCGTGTCTGTGTGCCTGTGCGCGCGCGCGCTCGCTCGGGCATCCGTGTCTAGCCGAGGGGAGGGGGTGGCGTGTGAGTGCGTGGAGGGTAAAAGCCAGTCAGTCAGTGAGAAGCAAAGGTACGTTGGAGAGCAACTAAAATCTGACTGATTTCCATCTTTGGAGCATGAGATGTATTCCCTAAGGAGGGTGGGTCTCCGTGTTGGGGGTGGTATAATTATGTTAATGTCATATTTATGGAGGGGTGAGATTTTTCATTCTAATAATTGGGTGAATGCTATGGTCAAAGCTTGTAAAGCCATGTTGAGTTTTAAGGAAAAGCATGGACTTTTATCTTAGGATTGTTTTACTTATTTATTTCATTTTATTTATTGCTTTTTTTGTGTGAATGCTGCTGTTTTGTTTGTTTGGGTTTTTTTGGATTTTATAACTATTTATTTTTTGAGCCATAGGGTGATTCAGTGTGGGAAATCAAATGATAAACAGAGATCTTATATAACGATGCATTACATCACAAGGCAGAATATTTAAAGTCTTACAAGGCAAAGTAAAGCTGTGGACAGGGTGGAGGGGTGGTTGGGAAGGGGTGTGGTACCAGGGTGGAGGAGGGGCAGCGAGCAAGTATTTTGTTCAGCTTAGCTTTCTTGCAGCTCACTTGGAAATGGATGATTCACCTGTTATACAGGAAAAACATTCTAATTCTTTCCATTTTCTTTCTTTCTTTTTATTTTTTCCCTCCTCTTTTCCCTTTTAAGATCAACCACTTCAGAAGAGCCATATTCCACTTGTGTAGCCACGACTTTCATGTTATGGCTGATCCGATTATTTTACCCTGCGTCCTACGCTACTAAACCTTGGATCATTCCTAAAGTACAAATTCTGTTCTCGAACCACAAGCGAGGCTAAAAGATCGGAGGAAATTCAGTGAATTGACAGCATTGGGACTGTGTCTTTTCAAAAGTAGTGAGATTTATAATGCAATTATTCAAAGAATAGAATCATCTTTTTCTTACAAATGTTGCCAGAATTTTAAGTTACATGCTTATTAAATGGCCTTGGTCAAATAACAACAGAGTGTGAATGGAACTACTTGCTGCCTGAATAGTTTGGAGATTTAAAGAGAAAAATCAAGCTTTAGAGGTATTACATTATGACATGCAAAAAAGTTTTTGTTTTATTAACTGCAACGGCATGTATTTAAGTCAGATTTTAAGTGTTATGTGTCTTAGGCCCACCTTAACAATTGTGATGTATAAAACTGTAACGGGAAGCAAAATTTCAATTAGGATCCCATTAAGTGGCATATAATCCTTTTCTAATGTAATAGAGGCTGGTGTTGCTGTACAAATCTGCTGGCAGCAGATTTTAACCCGTTTCCGTCTTTTTCTTTGGCTGTAATGGGAATGTCTCTGACTGTTCATTGTCTGTATTGTCTCATGTTCATCATTATAAGGTCTAGAATTAGTATGTAAATGTCCATCGTGCTAATTTGGGTCATCTTGACATGCATATGTCATATATGTTTCTACTTGTATGTCTTAATTCGTATTTAGAGAAAAATCCTGGCTAAACCCAACTTGAATTTCTATGCATTCCTTATTGCTGGAAGAAGAATCCTCCTGCATCAAACCAGACTTTTCCTAGTCCCTGAGACCCTAACTTGTGAGGTATTTTAGTAACATCACAAGTCAGGCTCTTGGGACCTAGGCGGAGAGGTACCAGCAGCTTTGGACCTTATTGACTGTCGGCAGTTACCACCAGAACAAAAGAACAGACATAGATTCTGCCTAGGAGAAAAAAAAATAGGTTTTCTTTATAATCACCAATGTTTTCACCATCATCCAACCCCAAAATAAATGGTTAGAAATGGTACTCTAAATGGATAACACAGAAGTACTGAAATCACATTTGTATTCATTGTAGCAATCATGCAAAAGCAAGATAAGATACCTGTATAGGAAGCAGGACTAAAGCACAAGTGCTTTTGAAATTGTTGCTTTTTGGTATATTTTAAGGTATTAAGAGAGTGTCACAGGAATGAAGAAAGTTACTTATATTTATAACTTTTTTTCATATGCATAGTGTTGAATACAGTAGTTACTTAAGTAAACCCTGTATATGTACAACTGTGCTTTGAATTCATAATATACTCTGCTATTTATACTAGAAGTCTGGAAATAAAATGATTTACAATCTTCTTTCCTGAAACTGTAAGGTTTTACTACTAATTTAAAGAGAATGATGTTTTATATTTAGTATTTATTGGAAGAGTTTTCCTCAGATTTTTGCCCAAACAAAATACTCAGGATACCTTAATTCCCTTATTGTAGAACTCCAGAATCCATATTTGAAGAAATCTGATTCCTCTTGATTTTCACATTTTACTTTGCATGTTTTATGTTATCATAGACTTATGTGAAGTAAAACAGTAAATACTACCTTCAAAGTCAAACTGCCCTGTTTAATCTACAGACTGCATCTGAGATGCTTACTTCCATCAAATTTTAGTTTCATCAGCAATAGCTCTGCTAATCAAAACTAATGTGCTCTATCTGAACATTTATCATTGACACTTCAAGTGTATTACTTTGGAGAGGATAGAATCCATAAAAGAAATTGAATAAAAATTTATAATAATGCTGCAAAGATCAAGATTCAAAATGGAGATGACTGTCAAAACACAAGCAGCATATTAATTTCAGTATTTTAGTTCTACTGCTTTGCTATAAACCTTTTTTCTATGGATAAATAAATTTATGGAGATATTTAGAATACTGCATGGAGCCTTTGTTTGATTTTACTTGAATTCACAATGATTCCTTATGTTGAAAATATCAAAATATGCAAATCACCCAAAGTTTTTTCTAGAAATTAATATAATAATATCATATCATCTATGTGAAGAATATTGAATATGCTTAAACATGTATCTATACTATATATGTTTGCCTCACCCATTTCATTTATGTCTCTGTATATATAAAGATGCTTACAATTCCAAATGAAAAGAATAACTAGAAATAGTAAAGATTTGTAGTTATATTATCTTTTGTTTCATTTATTGAAACCAAACATTCTTAAAAGCCAGAAGTTTCTCAGCACAAAGAACTCTATGTATGTATCTCTATATGCATCAAGAAAGTCAATTCTCTTTAGTAGCAATGGTCACACAATGCACCAAAAACTCTCTATTAAAAAAAATGATATGTGTTTACTGACACCTGTTTTAACACAATCATAAATAATTTGTGAAAGATGCCTCATCAATCAATTTAATTCCAAAATGAGGTAAGGTAAACGGTTCAGTAACTATTGTTATAGATAGTAATATAGGTAGTTTAAAATACAAGAATTTGGTTTATATGTTATCTCTCATGCTGTATGCTAACTTTCATTTCATAAGAGAAGCATGATACACCAAATTTAGATTGTAGTTATATTTGTTCATTTCCTTGAGGCACACAAGACATTTTGATCAAAATGGTGCAGTTTCTAACCCTTTCCTGTATAATGGTCTTGTATGAGCCATCTTTTGCAAGAGTATCATTGACAAAGCTTTTCTCTGGTGCCATAAAGGTGTGCAGATATCACACTTTGTACAAGCTGCTTTGGGCTGCATGTGTGTGGATGGATGCTACTTTTTCTGCATTTCAGGCTCAGCTAACATAATATTGTCTGGGTCTTTATAATATGACTTGGAAAATCAGATCATACTAAGCATAAAATAAAAGGAGAGATCCACAACAAAGCAAGAAAACGATGTGTGTTGCATACAAAAAAAGCAGTGATATTAACAATCTGATGGCTTCAGGGTTGGGAAGCCAGCCTGAGCCAGACGCATACATTAAGAGCTGTCTGCTGCCCAGCCGAGCCTGCTCAATGCAGTGGAAATGAGGAATCGCCTCCTCTGACACCAGCTTATTTGTACATTTTAATTTCGAAATAGCAAGTCACTGCTTCACGTAAATAGACTCACCCCTGCTTGATCCTTTCTCTTTTTTATATTGTTTGCTAATTTGCTGTGAACTTCAAGTTCCTTTAAAAAATAAAAATCATTACTTGAACATCTACTCAAGACCTGTGAAGTATTCACTTTCCTTTTGTCTCTATTGTGTTACTGATGATACTGTGTTGCACCCATTTTTATTTTTTTGTAAAACTCTATAAGGAAAATCTGCATTTTCCAAAGGGACAATTTGAAAGCAATTTAGGATTTATCCAGCAGAGCACCCTGGAATTTTACCAAATCTAAATATGATTATATTTCCTTCAGCATTCATGGGATCAACAGCTTTCTCAGATTAGAAATCCAAAATACTTTAGTATTCCAGTATAGTAACAGAACTGTGGAGATATTGTTAAATCATTTAAGAATTAGCCTTTACTAGTAATGTCTAAAGGAGGAAGAAGTATCTCAGGGGAATTACAGTAAAAATTAATTACTAATGCAATTAGAAAAGGTAAAATCTACTTTCAAGTCTTCTTCAAAATGGCAAGCTAGCTGGTGCATGTGCCTATCCTTGAACTAACACACCTTAAATATGTAAATGGCTGTCATGTATGGTTGAATTTAAAGAAACACAGTGCAGAAAGGGTTAGCTGATGCCCAAATAGTCTTGCCAGTTACACAGACTACAGTCTACATTTCTGTAGGCAGCAAATGCAGGCATTATTTTGAGAGCCTGGATTCCTTTGTTTAATTTGCTAGTAGACATTTAACTTAGCACTCAAATCCCACTGATCCCTTCGTGACTGCATTTAGAAAAAGAAAACAAAATTCCTAATATAGAAATGTTTTAAAAAGATGAAGAACTGGGTATTTGTAAACATTTGAAAATAGATTTTTTTGTAGCTCTGAAAATACATATTTAGTACTTACAGAAATTACTTGCTATTATTATCTATGTGTCACCTTCATATTTGATTTTCGTATCCATCTGTGATCACATTCACATTGGTTCATATCTGTGTTTCTGTGTGTGTGTGTGTGTGTGTGTGTGTGTGTGTGTGTATGTGTGTGTTTCTGGGAAAGGGTTAGTGCATGCAGCATACAAATTAAGACATATCCCTGAAATCATCCACACTATGTCTTTACTGAGCCAACTCAAATTTTCAGTGAGTGCAACTTTCCCCATTCATGTTAAATGGAGCATCATTACATGGAGTGCATTACCAGCAAATGTTCACTTGAATGTGCTATTTTTCTTGTGAAAGTTTGAAAGCAGGTGGAACTTGAAGGTAATTGAGATTAATATATTTAAAATTAGTTTCATTATCAATTAGCTAATTCCATGCATATTTCATGGAAAGGTTCAAAATACATAAATTCTGAGAAGTTAAGTTTTAGATTGCTGACATTATAAATGTGATCTTAAGTTTGCTACTTCCATAATTAATTACTGAACAAATAAGTGCAAAAGTCATCATGGGCTATATTGCAAAGGTAATCATGGACTATACTGTGTGATAAACAAAATATGAAGAATCCCTCCTGCGTTTCATCTTCATTGTAAAAGGTTTGGCATCTTCCACAGAGACAAACTTAAATATCCCATTTTCTAAGAACTTTCTCCCTTTTCTTGGGTTGGTTTCTGATCATTTTGCCATCAAATGGCTTTCTTTTTATGGAATCTTCTTTCTGTGCTTTAGAATTAGCTTCCCTTAGGTCATGAGTCAACATCAGTATTTCATGTATCCAAAATGACAGGTTTTTCTTGATATCCTTCTATATATTTTATAGACTACAAGAAATTACGGCTTTGCATTGTGATTGTACACCCATCTCAGGGAGAGATTGAAGTTGTGTTGAACAAGATCTTACTGAAATATTTGGTTTTGTGGAATTTAAAATCCACTATCTTTCTCAGAGTAGACTTTCTAATCTTAGAAAGAGAACTGGTTTTTGCTAACTTATTGCTCTGTTACACATCATATGGAAAAACCAGTCTAGGCATTTGTAAATCTTTGAGAGGTTTCTACATTAGACACTATTTTTTGTTGGAGGATTACACCACAGTTGGTTCCCTCCATTTCTCTCTCTTCCTGGCCCCCCTCTACCCAACATGGAGCCTTTTCAACTTCTTCAAAGAAGTGGGGGAAAAAAGTAGACTCTTTATTAATGGCAGCAAACAAACTGGCTGCTGGACTTCCGAGGTAGCTCTATAATAATAAAGCAGAGAAGGCACGGTGACAAAGAATTCTTGAATGTACCAAATATATAGGGAAGCCTATTGAAATTCATCAGAGGGGCTTAAAGGACAAGCAGCAGAAAGTTTAGAATTCCATTCAAACCATGCCAGAAAATGAAAATGTACTTAAAAAAGGATTTCTGAAACAATTGTTCAAAGAAATGTCAACTTTCAAGGTTCTTTCCAGAATAAATTTTGTACTCTCATTTATGTGGTGACTTTTTTCTTAAAGAGGAAAAATGATCAGCAGAATTGCAAAAAAAAATGTATCTTTTGATTCAAGAAAATGTGTTTTCTTTGGATTGGATGTGTTCTAGTGTGGCCTACCTTGTATACTTACAACTTTAATATATGCATGTTACACAGAGATGATTGTACTTTTTAGAGCAATTAGAAGTTTTCATTCCTACTTCAGAAGAAAATTCTCAGCTTTTATGTGATTTCTAGAATGTTGCTACATATTCCACTCTGTGACTAAATATTTTCAATCCATGTAATAAAGTAACTCTGAAAGCACAATTCAGTGGTAAATTCAGGAAAGCATGTTTCTATATTTGAGATATTAAACAGGTGATTCCAAATGTATCTATTGTTCAGTTTTTAATTTTTAGAACATTTAAATTTTAATGACTTATGTATGTATTTATTTATGTGAGAGAGAGAGAAGAGTGTATATATATACACTATGTGGGCTTCCTGGGATCAAACACAGTTCTTCACTTTGTGAGCAGGCACCTTACCTGTGGAACTGTCTCATCAATCCCTTCTTTATTATTTTATAAAATTCTTTGTCCCTTATTTATCTATCTACAAAGCATGTACATGTGTAAGAAATACCCATACCTATAAGAATAATCATTTCATTAGTCCCAATATTAGTGTAAACACTACTTATAAAGTGTATCTAAGCCCAAATTTAACTCAGAAATGAAATTCCTTACAGTATTGTGCCTACTATTTTCTTTGAGAATTAGCAGATATTGAAGAAAAGGCTGTCTACCATTCTTCCTCATCAAGGATTGAAAATTATGAAGGCAATTGGAGCTTGAACTAATTAGTGACCATGTTTGAGGCTATTTTGTTGAGATCTTGTATAAGAAGGAAAGACACACAGAAGTCACCAATTCTCAAATATATTTGGTGAACTCAGGATAAGCTATTCATTCATTGATCACCCTCTTTTCCACATTAAACCCTCTATGCCTCTGTCTCTACCCCTTCCTCCACCCCTCTTACCCTCTCCACTGGGTTGATAGTCTCGGGTAGGTTCTCACCATAGGTGTAAGATGGCAGGCTGCATCTTTCCACACCTGGAGATACCAAAAGAAAGAAAAAACAAAGAACAGAGTCATGATGATTCTGTTGACCCAAACTTGTATCAATTCCAAACACGAGAAAGATTCTAAACACTCCTGTTCCACTCCTCTGACCTAGCAGTGGATCCACTTTTCTGTCAATACCAGGTTCCATTTCATTGGATAACCATTGTAGAAAGACACCATGAGAAGTTTAACCTAGCAACGTTCTGAGGAACGAGGAGACTTTTGTCAGTGGCAGAAAGTGAAATATAATTTCAAACCAGGCAAAAACATGGTCTTTGACTATTACCAAGTTCTAAAGTGTTGCCATGATTATAGTTATTGCTCAAATATTTGTCTCAGTAAGCTCAATTGTGCACACTTACTTGAGCAAGATTAGGTCATTCAGGCGGCTTCGGTGTAGATCATTACAATGATAAAGATCTTCCATGGAAAATTTCAACTTTGAGTATCATGGTTCTTAATGTTTTCTATATTTAACTTGTACCATTTGTCAGGAGAATCATCATAGCATGGGATTTGAAAATCTAAAAATCAGCTAATATCATAGAAATAGACATTTGGTAATCAAGTAGTAGTGATTTTACTCTGTTATCTAATGCGATTACATGAGATTTTACCATTCTTTTTTTATCTTTTTTTGACTTTAGCCTCTAACATTAGGAAAATGTACATTGATAGATCTTGAAACCCTCTTTCTTTATTGTGAATTGATTTTTTTTCTTTGTCTGCCACATGTGTATATACATGTATGAGTACATGACATATATTGTGTCTACAATTATAAGACTAAATATTCATTCTTTAGTGGGAAGAATTCTAGATACAGGTTTGCACACTATTGGACAAACTGGCCTGAAACTAACTATGTAGCTCAGTCTGGCATTGATTTGGTGCAATTTTCCTGCCTTGGCCTCTGAGCACTTAAAATCACAGACATGAGCTACCACACCTGGCTGGATTCACAGTCTTAATTCTCTGCTTTTCAGCACTGCTGTCTATCATGGTATGACCTGTGAAATTTTAAAGGTATTTTTTGTTAATTGCTACTACTAAATATTTCCACTCTGAGAAAATAAGATTGATTTGCTATAAGTAATGAGTCTAATGCAAACCATTTTATCTTTTTATGAGAAAGATGAGCAGTGATATAAATATTTGAAATGTTAACATTCAAAATACTTCTTGCTAAATTAATTAGATTACAAAATTATGGTAGAGTTTCTAGTATCTTGTCATATTTGGAACATCAGTTTTTGATCTTCTTCTGAGTGTGTTATCAAAGGATGAAATAAATACTGCCATAAGCAATGTTTGTAATTTATTTTGAGAAAGGATGGTATCTACTTCCCTTCTCAATGCCTGCTTATTCCACACAAAGCAAATCTTTTCATTGTGCTTTATCATTCCCTTATCAGGATAGAGGGAAAGGTTCTGGTCTTGGTTCAGCTTCACTGTTAGATAAAAGTGCATCATGACAGCCTTTGCAGACACCACACAGTGGCTCCAGACAGTCAGCTATGCCATCACTTTGTCTCAATTATAAATCACAGCTTCATCATGGCCTGGCTGACACCTGCATGTTTTCAAGAACAATGAAGATCAGATTTAAATAGAAATCAATTTCATTTCACAATTCCTGGGTTACTCGTTCAAACCATTGCCTGTTTCTCTTTCAGTCTTATTTGTGGTGGTTGTGTGATCCTCCAAAGAAATCTGAGTTTTATATCATGGATTATGTCAGCATTTAAGCCATGTTCTTAGTTAATATTCATGGTTAACAGAGGGAACTTGCTTTTTAAAATGTTATGGAAGGAAAAGTCACTGCTCATGAAAATTTGATTTTACCTATCCATGGCTGTAAAATGGTAATAGCAACATTTGTGTTTTAGTTCTGCAAATCTTTTGTGAAATGTGACTTCAAAATGCAAGTTATGAACATATATATCTTTATTAGCCTTGGGATATGGAATATAATAAGTGATAAAAAATCATGTGATTTGGAACTTCAAATCTAAAATTCTCTAAAGAGTCTTTCTTATGGACTTATACATTAATAAGGGTTTTAGGTAGTAAGTTTTAAGTTTCCTGGAGACAATAACGAATGGCGAGCAGTTATCTTGGCTAGGTTGAGGCATGAAAGTGAATTAGGTTTTGACCAACTAGCCTCAGTATCATGGAAGGACTCCACATTTTACAGTGCAAAAAGAAACTGTGTTAGGGAATTTGAGGAAACTGGGAGTGAACACTTAATATTTTAGTTTACATTGTAAATGTCTTCCACATTTCAGAGAATATTCCATTTAAAAAAAAGCATAAAGAGGAAGAAACTGTTATATTTGTAGTATTTTTGTTTGATTCTTCTGTAGAAATGAATGAACCTTGGTGAAGACTTTAGTCCTCTAAGTACAATAGTAATGGAGAATTTGCAAATCTCCTCTAAGCTATGTCAGGTTTGCAATGGTTATCAAAATTCTGAGTAGCCAGTTTCCTTCTTCATGATGAGTCTACAAATTTGTCTCAAGTCATGCTATTAAGCAGAAATAATCCTTAATCATTAAATGAATAACTGGATTTACATATAGTCATACGTAAGAGATGCCAGACCTTAAACTTTTTATCTATACTTCCACTTATCCACCCATTCATGAATAATACATACAAAATAGAATCCCTTCTGAGTAAGTGTGGAATGCAAAATGAAGTTAGATATCTTCTTTATTGTGCATTATGTTCTTAGTTAAAAAAAAAAACAGAAAAACTCAAAAGCAAGTAACATCAGAATGAGACAGATCCCCAAAGAATATATCAACACAATGTTTTAGGATCCTAAAGAAGGTATTTATATTAGAAGCCAGAGAAAATTGCTTAAGGACAGAACGTGTGTTCAGAGAGAATAATGGGAAAGTTGGATTCATGAAAAATAGGCAGTCTATACAGATATGCAAGATCTGGAAAGATTAAATAATATTTGTCATTGAATTTAGTGGAGAAATTGGAACATTTGTTGAAAAGTTGAAAACTCAGTACCAACTGAAGAATAAGCAGAGATTCATTTGTGAAGAATGTACAATGTCCACATGTTTTTGTAGTTATCACACAATTGTACTAAATAGTAGACTATGAACTGAATATTCCAAAAGATGCAAAGATATAACCATGATTCAGCTCTTCCAATCAGTATAGCTATAGACTCCTAACTCAAAACACATCAGAACTACTCAGAAAGCTTTCTGCAGACATGTGTTCTTCTTACTCTGTAAATTCTGGCTCAGTATTTCTTTGGTAAAGAACAAGAAAAGGCATTTTGTCGAATCTCTTAGATAACAGACTCACTTCAGTTGATCAAAATTGAGCAGAGAATTCTGAAAGGGCATAAATGATTAATAAATGTATAAAGACTACTTCACTGCTTTTGAAGAAAAAGGTAGGTATAAACCAGAATCAACAAATCAGAATTCAACATATCATGAGCTTCGGTGATTTCATAGTTCCATAAAATGATGTGTGAAATTTTGAGAGAGGCCATCAAATTCAGAAACACTGGGACCAGTCAAGTTAATACAAAAGATAAACATGAGGCTTCTCATGAACACATTTCTGAGGTTACACGGGGATTCAATATGTAGGAAAGGAGAGATGATATTTTTGTTGTTGTTGACATGAGAAAAATGAGAACCATTTCATTCCTCCATGCAACTGGAGTCAGCTCCCTTTGCTCTCTTATTTCCATCAACAGAACTTTGATAACATGAGACAGTTCTGCCAAGCCTGTGTGTTACAGAGTAGGTCTTCCTTAAGGTTGTGGGACACACTGCTCTCAGACAGGACACTGGTTTCTTAGAGTGTCCCCTCCTGCTCCCCTGCCCTGGCCATGAGCTATGGAGCTGATTTCCATCAAATTCTGATTTGATATTTTGCTTCACAAGCAAAATCCACCAGCCTCACTGAGTATGGACTGAAATTTCCAAGACCGAGTCAGAATAAACCACATTGCTTTATAAATTGACTAGCTTAGGTGTTGCCATCAATAATGGAACACAAACTCACATAGTATGAATGTAATACCACCGTAAGACATCCAGGATATAGTAGAAAATTTAGTGAATTTCAAAGTTTTTGGAAATCTTCTTCTGAGAATATGGTTACTCCATCTATTTTGTTTCTTTTTAAGTGGCTTCTATGTCTAAGGCAATCTCAAGATGACTGGAGGTTCTCTGACATGTTGCTAATACATTCAGTGAACTTTGTTTTAAAGAATAAAATACCTTAAAATTTTACTAACAACATCTGCTCCCATGTGCACAAAATTTTGAGATTATCTGCATAAGGAGATGCAGACTTTATTCTGGGTAACCATTCTCCCAGAGATATGTCAGAGCAACAGAAAAAATATGTATTTGTAGAAAACCTATTGAACATTAATACTTTTGAAATATTTAGGAATAAAAAAAATAAATTAGAATATGGAGATCTTTTATCTTATTTGTTGCCTAAATATTATATTTTGTTTGTAAACATATTCACATTTCTTGTAGCATTATTGCATGAAAGCTCATTTTAAATTTCAACCCATGTGATTGATGTCTTGAAAATACTGGAATTTTTCCTTATACAACTGTAAAAACAATGCTCATGATCACAGACTTAATTCTCTTATTCTCTTATTATTAATTTCACTAGTCTTAGTCATCTTGGGCCAATATAAGATAATATTGTATTATCTAAAGATTAGCTAATTTCTTTACAAAATAAACACATTTCACAATGATAAGAACTTCTCATTTAATAAAATTATCTAATTATATATTCACAATAAAGAGAAAACAAAACAGCTATTAACTCCATATCCTGGAGAATTTATGTAAATTAACTATAAAATAAAGATTTAGAACATAATCCCAAGGCAGTTACCCATCACACAGAACATCATACTATTCTCTAGGCTGGGAACAGTGAAAAGAGTTGACAGCCAGAGGGAAAGGAGAAAACTGGAAGGAAGCAAGTGACTTTCCTTGCTTCATTGCTAGTGTTGCAGCTTCTATGGGAGACAAACAGGCAGCAGATTCCCCATAGATGGGTGTGAAAATGTAAGCAGTCATGACCTGTCCCTCAGGCTGCACAGGGGAAGAGCGCGCCTATGCTCAGAGGATTGACAGCAAGGAAGAACTAGAGAACCCATCAACTTTCCCCAGGAACATCTTTTAGTAGGGCAGGGAAAAGATTTCAATAGTGTCAGTCAGTATGAAGTGTCAGTGAGTTCGCTGAACTGTAAACATGAAACTACGGAGTTTCTGACGACTCAAAGCACCAGCCAGGAATCAAGGTTCAAACAGCAAGTCAGGTTCTTTAGCAGCAACATTCCAAGAATGAAAAAACAATACTTGATGCATGCTAGCAAAAGTCAATGATGAATTAGAAAGAAATGCAACTTTAATGGGGGAAAAGAAAGCATAGATGTGTAATTCTACCTTTATCCTAAACTAAATTATCATGTATTCAAAATATCCTTTTTGAAATGATGGAATTGATAAGAGTAACTGCAATTCTAGAATAGCTTTTCTCTGTCCTTCTCAATGAGTAAATTACAAATCTCTGAAAAATAGGAATCATTTTGTTCATATAGTTTTTCCATGTATTAATTTTTCTCTTTCTGAATTTCTCTCAAGACTGTTTTTTCTCCTGTAGTTTTTAATATCGATAATCGAGTTCTTGGTCTTTAATAATTAGACCCTTTTATTTATTCACTCAATCAACAAACAAAACCTGCTATATGGCAAGTACTTTGTTTCATGTTTACAAATTCTTTTCAGCTATATTTTTAAAATATTATTGTGCCATTTAATGTTAATTATGTTTCAAAGCCTTTGTGCTAGAAGAAGCATGTATTTCCCAGAATTCTCATTTGTGTGTTTCATGATTACATTTGGAATCAGTAAGCATACAAACACCCTTACCCACACATAAATAGGAAATATCGACTATGATGTTAAAGAAAAAAATGCAAGGGAACCATCAAAGAATGCTGTGTTGTATGAAATCATGGACTAGCTCTTCACATCATCAACTGAAAGCACTGTTAGAAAAAATAGCATACTCTATTAATACTTCTAATATCTTTTTTGGGGATTCAAGTGGAACAGAGAAACCAGTAAAACTTGGTGTTCCGTGCATTCTCAAGCTCATAACTGGAATCTAATCATGTGCCATAAGACAACATGTAAAACATTTGTTTCATTAGCTAGAGTTTTTTTTCCATGTGTTAAATAAAACTGCTACATTTTTCCATCCTAATTAGTTCATCTAGGTGGAAAGATGAACAGAAAAACTTGTATTAGAAGGAATCAGCTCCAAATCATGAATTAGACTTCTTTTTTTTGTTGTTTATTTTGCAGGTATTTAGTAATCACATTCAGAAACATGTTTCAGAAAGGGGTTTACTCTCTGACTTCGATTTACTTGAAAATAAATTAGGGTCATGAATGGAGGTTAGTTACTTCTACTTGGAAATTAATAAGATAATTTATTTTCCACCATAGTATTGCTATTCTGCATCCCATATACACCTTTTGTAATAAAATCATTATCAGTTTTAGTCCACATGGCAATTTAAAGAAATTCGAAGTTGTAAATTTTTGAATTTACATAATTATATTCTCAATATATAATATAACAGGGTAGGATAAAGTGTTTTTAAAAGATGTGACATCTTAAAGAAAATCCTCAGATATCACAAGTAAATCTAAGTTATTGGCAAACTTCAGGCTACATTCTTAATCATAGTTCTGCTGCAAGAAACCCACTTCCCATTCTGTTACCTCATTTGCATTGCCACAAAGTTATTCATGAATATGAAAAGGATATTATTCATCTACATATCTCTTCCTTTATTTCAATCCCAATTTGTTTATGAGTTATATATAAAGGTGCTGCTATATCTATGTATTTATAGATAGATAGCTTTTCAATTTTGGCACTGCAAATGGATAACAGGTTTAAGTAAGCACATTATGTGTTTCATGTATCTTATTACATCATTAATGGCATTATAATTGTCAAATAGGCTGAAATCCAATAATTATAAATGACATGCTTTAGTATGATTGTCTTCATTGAGAAAGATTTTAAAAATAGAGGAATCTACAGTGTAGACCTAGATTCTTCCTCTAAGTGCAGAGATCTGTGGATTGAGTTCTTATTTCTCCATCTACTAATATTTTTGCTGAGATACTATTTGCATGGTACTCCTGGTAATTGACTTATAAGAATTATATGTTCCCAAAGCAATATTTATTTCAAAGTTCAGAATCCAGTGCCTTTCCTCAAAAGAACGACAACCATAGGAAGGAATTGACTGAGATGGACGGGCTTACCTCCATCTAATTCTTGATTCTTCTTAACTTAAACCCCAGGACACCCTGTTATTTGAAATTTTATGCATATTTCACAAAGAAAGAAAAAAAAATGCCCACTATGTAGCTCAACTCTTTCCCTTTGGATGAGCAAACAGCATTTGCATTACCTCTCAAAACTTTCCCCTCAAAAACAGTTCAACTTTGGGGAAGCAAAAGAAAAAAGGGTGAATTTCATAGAACTCATCTGTTCCACTTAAGTGCTATTCTACAGTGTCTGTCCATTGGCTCCTTTCTGTTCGGGGATCTTTATTGTGTCCTGCTTCCTCTGTGTTCAGGGATCTTGTGGACAAGGAGAATGGAAGTGTGTTTTTCTTCTTTAAAATTAATTTCCATTTAGTTATTAACAAGTGAATAACTTTAAAGCCTGCAGGATATTATAACTGTATTTTTCTTTTTAGCACATGTGATAGATAACAATGTGACTAGACAATGGTGGGCATTTGTAGGTAACCTGATTTTCTAGGCAAACTCACTTGCCTGACATCAAACGGCTACAGCACATTTAGGGTTACAGTCTCTTTCCCTTCCTCCTTATTCTCAACCACAGTGGAGCTTTTTCCAAAGTTGCCATGGCAACACTATATCTGGCTGCTAGCTCTGTCGTAAGTTATTGAACTGAGACTGGCTTTTGGTTTAGCAGATAATTAGGTTCTGTCTCACAGGTTCATTTTCCTGTGACTGGGACATGAATATGACCTACAGCTGGCCTCAATTTCAGTGTCACAGACAAAACTTTAACCCTTCCAAGCTCTTCTGACACACTCTTAAGCCTGGCTGTAAGAAAAAGGAAGTCCAGTGAAGCTCACCCACAGCCTGGGCAAGATTATCAAGGCTTCATTTTTCATCTTTGCGATAGCACCAAGGAACACATGATGTAGATTGTCTATACCATGCATTTTCAAGAATTAACAAAAATGCGATGAATTTACGTATCTTATGCACAATGTAAAAAAACCTTTTCATAGTTTTTGTCATTTCCCTGTTTGAAATCATACTGAGGTGTTTTCCCTTTTAATTTGGGATCCACAATATTTAGATTTCAAAAGTCTGATCTCAGGACTACTTTAATTCACATGGCACCTTAATTCACAGTTCTGAGAACTGCCTGTCCTCCCTCCACTTTCATTTCATGAATTTTCATTGATCTTGAAATGTTGCTTTAGGTCAGCCATAGGCCCACTTATCCTGCTAAAGTGCTATAAACTTCACTCAGGGTTTGAATCTTCTTAGTTTTCAAAACCAGCTAGTTTTGCAGATTGCATTTGGAAGATTTGGTTAAGAACAACAAGTGAACACAATGTGGGGACTGATATTAAGTTCACAATATCCACAGTGACTAGGGAGAGCTGTAGGGTCTTTCTAGGTGGAACATTGCTAAAAGGTTCCAGAAAATTCGAAAGTTTTAAAGTTTGTTGCCTAGAACTTCAGCATAAAAAGATAAGAAAGTAACATGGGTGGGGAAGTCGAGTTCACCATGATCTAAACATGAATTAAAGAAATTATATGGCTTAAATGACTGGTGAATTACCCAGCCCTGTTGATAGTAGTGAGTCATGATTGTGGAAGAGATTAGAATATTCAACAGTTGAACATTGAGCTATGTACTGCTGGACCACATTCTCCTTAATCTGTTAATTCCATTTTTCCATGTCTTCTGATCTCAAGCTCCAGATACAGTATGTCAGAATGGCAGGATCCTTAGCTGTCCTGAGTGAGAACCAATGCTCCAGAGAGCTAAGAGAAGGCTGGGAATGGGGAGGTTGGGTAAACTAAGCATGAACTGACATATGATATGTGACATGAACTTCATGTCGGTAATCTTTACAGCTTCCCATTGGTTTCCTGTGTCATTGGAAGAGCACATGCTCTTATGAGCTTGTTCTATCCACGTCTTGGACATCAACTCTCCTGTTTCCTCACCTCCTTTCTTCTCTACCTCATCTTTCCTCTACTTTCTGAGCACAAGCTCCCTGCATGGTTGTACTCTGTGTTTCTTCTGCCAGAAGCACATTGTTTCTACCCTTTCTTAGAACAACTGTCAGGTCCTTAAAGTTGCTTTTCCTGAGCAACTTGAAATTTACCCCCATTGGATGGCCTATATCGTTCTTGCTTACAGCTTTGTTTATTGATCTTATTACTGGTTAATATTAGAGTACACAAAGAACCGCTAACAGCTTTATGCCATAAGCCTTCATTTGATCAGAAGTTTTGATTGGTCATGAGTATCCTACTGCTTAGAATTTGTAGGATGGACCTGGGTAATCCTTTATTAAATATTCATCAAATAAAGAAATGAATGTATAAAGAAGATCCAGGGGAATTGGGGGGGAGGTACTGGGGGAGGGGGAGGGAGGAGAAGGAGAGCAGGGGGTTCGGGGGGAGGAAGAGGGAGGAAGGGAACTGGTCTACCTATTAAGTTTGTAGGAGCGGAAATAATAAAAAGTGTATTTTAAAAAAATAAATAAATAAAAAAGAAGATCCAGGGTCCAGTGGATGAAGGCGTTTGCCAGGCAAGTCTGACAACATGAGTTCAATTCCAAGAACGTAAAAACTGGAAAGAGAGAGCCTATTCCACAGAGTTGTTGGCCTCTGACCACACAGTGTGTTAAGTGTCTACACATCACATATATCACACACACACACACACACACACACACACACACACACACACACACACACACTGAACACTGAATGAATTAATAAATAAATGAAATAGTAAAGTAAAATTTAAAAGAATTTGTGTAGGGTTATGTCCCCTACCTAGTGAACAAATTTTAATAGCATATTTTATTTATCTACCATCTCTCAATGTTGTTTCAACAGTTAATAAATGTAAAACTACGTTTTTCATTTGTTGTGTTTATCATCACTTAATTCTTTTTTACTTTTTTTAGTTTAGTGTCACATACATGAAAATGGTGAATTATGATATTTTCACCCCTAAATCTTCAGTTCCACTGCCTCTTCTTCTTCCCATTGGAACCCTTATGTTCCCTGCCAGACTCCCTTGTATTTTCAAGTATTCACAGGCATGTTTCATCTGTTTTCCCTCTGATGAGAATGTGTTTCAGATAAAATGAATTAAGTCTTTCTTTAAAGAGGAAACTTCAGGATATAGAACAAACATACATTCTGACAGTTCTCTATCAAATTTAAGTAGAGAAAGAATCGGAGCTCTTTAGCATCATGTTCTTGTATGAACTAAACAGAAAACAAAGCATCATCCATTTACCAAACAGACACCACTGTAATCATTCCTGAAAGACTCTTTCTGTACATGACCAGATAGTAAATATTTTTGCTATGTTACAACTTCCGTGTACATCTATGGAGGTATGAATTTGACAGACAACACATAAGCAAACAAGTGTGACTGTATCAGAGGGGATTATTATCTATAAGATCCAGAATTGGTTAGATGTAACCCTTGAACTATAGTTGTGTTGACATTTAGTTTTCATGCTGTTACTCAAGAAATCCCCAAAGACAGCTGTTCCCTCTCCTGGTTCTAAAAAAAAAATAAGAAAGAAAGAAAACAGTTGAGGTCTGGCCCCAGAACATGTGACTGACCTGTGATGCTGATTTCCTTTTTTTTCCTCTATTTTCTTCAAGTAGTTCCTAATTTGGAACCCCTCTATAGTGGTAATAACTGGGCCAACCCAGATATTCTCAGCCACAGCATGTCATTTGGGGGATACATGATAGAAGAGAATGTTGACATGTGTTTAACAATTGATTCAATGAAGACATGTACCAATACCTGTACTATTAATTCACCACAGCCATTTTAAGCTACAAGTATGATGTCTGTGCAACACTGAGTTAGAAAAAAAAATTTTCTACTGAATCTGGATGTGACTGGCCGTAAATTTATCATCTTTAGTAACTCTGCTCACAGCCAACGCTGTCTGAAAGGAAGAGTGCTGGGTGCGATGAGGGTAGCTGCCTGCATAAACTTGTGCAATGCCAGTAAGTTCTGCGAAAGCTATAAATTCAGTGCTTTACACAAAACTCTAAAATACATGCTTGATAAATGGCAGCTATTACATTCTTAGTTTATTATAAACATTATTTTAAATGTTTACTTATAGACTCAATCCACTTTAGTGTCTGTGTGTTAATAAGGCCTCTTGACATTGAAGCAACAAAGATAAAGGGATTTTTATATACTATTCACAACTGTCCCCAACTCAAGGTTAAGATAGCAACAAAATACTTCAAACCAAATAAAGAAATCAGCACTTGACTACAGCTTTTCATAACATGGCTCAGGGGTCAAGCTGTGTTGCATTCTTTAAACTCTTTAAATGTTAAATAGAATGCATCTTAGTTAAACAGTTCACTTATTGATTGAAGAGTGGGAAGGGTAGATTCAGATAGACTCTAGTCTGAACAAAAAAAACTCCAGTGAGTTCAAAACCCAGGATTGGTCAATGCAGGGCAAAGGTTTCAACAATCTTATGCAAGCATTCAGCATACACTACATAGTACATAGATATCACTTTTATGACCATATATGATACAGTTCAAGCTGGTTGTACATACTAGTGAAATATAGGAAAAATATTAACATGCCTGTAATCCCAACCCTCAAGGGGTTATGTCAGAGGATTGTCATGAGTTCAAAACCAGCATAAGCTACCGTAGACGGTAAAGTACTATGTCAGCAAACCAGAGCTACTTAATAACATTCTATATCTAATAAATAAAAAGATACAAATAAAATTGTTTGATTGTCCAAATGTCAAATGGATATTGATCTGAAAGAAGTCAGTGGAAACCATGTTGATGCTCTTAGAAAGCAAGATATACTTTAGTTCTTTGTCTGTGCAAACAGAAATGTGTATATTCTTAAGAATGTACAAAAGTATATTTCACAAAGCCAACTGTGGGCTAAGGAAATGGCCCAGGGCTTCAAGTCTCTGCCTCACAAGCAAAAGGACATGAATTTACATCTCCAGACCTCAAGTTAAAATGCCAAGCTGAAAGAGCATCTGTAGCCTGAGCTTAAGGCTGGAAGGTGGAATCTGGGAAACTCCAGAGAAAAGCAATAAAGTATTTGTGCAACCCAGGATGATTCCTGATCTTGCCTTATACACTTAAGTGCCCTCTGGTAAACACACACACACACACACACACACACACACACACACACACACAATCACAATCATCAAAAGTGAAAAATAAAAAGCCACTTGTATGACTCCCTATTTTGTTCCTTTTATAAACAGAGACCTGAAGGATCAGTACTTTTTAATTGAGAGTTAGCTAGCCCATTATAACAGAAATGTAAACTCAGATTCCACTTGTCAGATATGAATAGAATACATTTTGCTGTATATTTATTGGGCTAATTAAATTATCATAAGCTTTCCGTTTATGTGGATAATTTTTATTCAATGCTTTGATGTTTTATGTGCATACTACAATTATTCAATAATGCAGCACTAAAATTAGACTTCATTTCTATTTTGAAACTATTGGCAATGAATCTTGCTTTGGCTCTGAAAGTTGTATTAGAGGTTAATGGGTTCTTTTCAAGTATGAGGTTTCTTAAATCTATTTTAATTCCACATCAGATACCAAAGAGTTTTTTTCAGGAAGAGTTACATGAATCCACAAAACAAAATGTGGAGTCTATGATCTATTTCTTCTTTTTCTATTTTCCTTTATATTTTGTCCCCAGATATGAATATAAACTCATTGCTCATTTTAACATGCAACATTGTTACCCTATATTACTGTGAGCAATTTTAATATTTTTTCTAAATAGTAATTAAGATTTTCATCTATTATATAATTTTTAAATTATTCTTTCTGGAAATATCTGCTTTTCCATAATCAAGAACCTGAGGCAGACAATCTTAGGAGTAAAATAATGAGGTTATTGTGAAAATAGATAGGGATTTCTATAGGCCACTCTAAATTTCATTTCTATAGAGTCATGAATAAGAAATGGGACAAAGTTGTATCAGGGCACATTGTATTTCTTATATGGGAGGGCCTTTTATTTGCAATGTTATATTGAGGTGAGGTAATGGTCATGCCAGCAAGAAGACTAGAGTTTGGATCCTCATGTATGTAAATGCTCAGTGGGTATAGTGGCACATTGTAATTCTAGCTTTAGAAGATGAAGATTAGATCCCCAGAGGAAGCTAACTAATAAGACTGGCCATGTTAGAGAGCTATATTCGACCCAATCTCAAATAACAAAGTGAAGAGCAATACATGAAGATTTGCATCATCAGCCTCAGGCCTCCACTGTCATGTGCACACAAACACCCGTATACATGCAAGAGTACATACACACATATAAACACCCCTACACATATACATATGAAAAATGAAAAAAAAAACAGTAGTTACTCCTTTAAGGGATTTGTGAGTATCACTGTCTGAATGTGAGTTGTCTCCCAAATAAATCTCCCTTTTATCCCTTTAAGTTGTGCAGAAGGAAAGAGTTCACCTGATTTCACATGATGTCTTCAAGATCCCAATGTGATTGTTTATGGAATATGTTCTTTTTTAAAAAACGTGGAATAACATTCATATACAGGCATATAGACACACAGACACACACACACACACACACACACACACACACACACACACACTGCCTTTATCCATTCACCTGCTGATAGACATTTAAGATTTCTGGACAATTTACTGAATAATACTACAAGGAAAATGAGAGCACTAATATTTCTTTAAGATTATACAAAGTATAGAAAGCTACACCTGGCCCCCATCCTCATTGACTTCTGGTATCTTTCATTTTTTTCATGTGCATCCAGACCATTATGAATTGATATTTCATTGTGGTTTTGATTTATTTTCCCTAATAACTGTCATTACACACTTTCTCGTTATGCCTGTTGACTATTTGTGTGTCCTCTTTGGGAAAATGTCTGTTCAGGTGTCTAGGTAGGTCACACTTCTATTAAATATTTTTCTATTCAGTTGTTTGTGTTTTATATATATTTTAGAGCTTAATGTGTTATCAGATAGGACTCATTTTTTAATTCTTCTATTATTTTTATATTTCTATTTACACAATAAAAATTAAATAATTTTATATCAATATTTTTTTCCATTTTTTTTCTACTTTTATAAACATACTGTGTATTCACCCCAGCTTCCCTCTCTCTCCTCTCCCTCTCCTCTCCTCCCTTCCTTTGGGTCATTCTCTCCTGCTCCTTTCCACCCTTCTTCCTGTATGCTTCTATGGAGTTCATTCTGGCTTGTCTACTCCTCTGGAGGCTCGGCCTCTTTAGCATATCAGGTTACTTCTCTTTGGGTCACCTCACTTATATGAAAATTTCCCTTCACTCATCCAGCTTTAGACCCAAAGATTTCTACTGTAAGTTCCCATTCCATGGGTATAACAACAGCTACCTACAGAGCAGTTCGATGTACTGTCTTCCTACTTACAGGTTTATTGGCTGTTTTCCCTATTGATCTATTTCTTTCCCTTTTTTCCAGTTTTTTGTTCTATTTTACATTAACAAGGATGTGTACATAAGTTTGATGCATAATCTAGCATGTATCTTTAAAATTATTTTGAAGATTCACTTTTACTTGTTCTTGTGTATGCCTGTGTTGTATCTGTGTAAGCCAATGCTCCAAAGAAGGTATCAAGCATTTTCTTCCATCATTCTATAGCTGTTCTTCTAGGGCAGGGTCTTCTTTCCCACTTAGGGCTCACGTTTGGCTGGACAAGGAGGCTTCTGTCTCTGCCCTGCTCAGAGCAGGGCCATAGGCATTTCTAGAACACTTGACTTGCTCCTTGGGTGCTGATGTAAAGTCTGGTTCTCAAGATTGCAGAGTGAGAGCCCTTAACCACTGAGTCACCTTCCAGCTTTGGGACTCCTAATTTTTTTATTTCATAATATAGTAAGCCAAGAAATTAGTGATCTTAACTAGGTTTGCATTGCTGATTAAAATATTAACAGAGATGTGTAAAAAGGAAGCAGTCAGTTTTTTCATGGTTGTTGTCCTCTATTTTTGTTTTCTAAGACAAGATTTCAGTACTTACTACATAGCCAAGAAAACCTTGAGCTCCTGTTCCTCCTTCCTTCACCATCAGTGACCTATTTGACCTCACTAGTTCTGAGATTACTGGTGAGCAATTTAAGACCAATATCACAGGGTCAGGCCAGATTAGTGCTTTCCTTATACCATATCCTGAGTGTGAATGCAGTTGAGTGGAAAGACATGACAATTACTCAAAAAGTCTCAGAAGGTATATTTCAGCTGCAACTGACAACGCTCACTGGCAATTACAATGTAAAAATGAAAGTTTCATGGACTGAATTTTCTTTCTGAATATGTAAAACATTTTACAAAATTCAATTTTTGTCAAGTGTGTAGTTAATGCTTTTGTATGACAATTTATGATTTATTTGAAAACAATTTCTCTACCTTGACTGATTTATAGTAGAATACTATGTCTCATATATTTTATATATATATGTATATATATATATATATATATATATATATAATCAATACAGAGTAGTTTTGCAAGAATATATTTACCTTCCATTAATTTTTTTTCTTTCTTGGGCCACTATGCAGCCTAGACTGACTAGAATGGAGCAAAACATCTTCTGCCTTAGCCTCCCAAATACTGGGATACCTTAACATTGAAAACACCATTCCTTAGTTCATCCCTATGATGAAAACGTGCATAGATGTATGCAGGTCATTATTAGGTAACTTCAACTGGTCTTTCTTAAAACACCTTTTCCCTCTTATTTTTAATTTTACATTTGGCCAGCTAATTAGATTAAATCATCAGTGACATGGCATTTTTAAAGAAAGTAAAATGAACAGATATCCTGTTCTCAAAGGCTGGAATCCTTAACAGTACTTCTAATATGTAGCACAATGTACTCGACATCTTGGGGTAATTTTCATTTTTAGGGAGTCCTTCTCATACAGAAACTAAATTTTTTTTCCAGTGAAACAACAAATATGCCAACATGACAGTATTTTGATTATTAAAGGTCAGTATTGAGTTACTATAATAAATTGTCAAGAGTATCTAAAATCATGGTTTTGTTATTGTATATCTACATAAATTACCTAAGTCACACTGTTCTAAATCGGAAAGTCCACCTGAGATATTATTTCTACTGCAATGAAATAAGGGCCAACTCACAAAGTTGAAAAAAAATCATACAAGACTATAGAAAGTGTTTCCTTTCTGTTTAATGAATTTTAATCTGCCTATGCTAGTGTAACAGAATACCACACATTAGGCCATAATATAATAAACACTAATGTATGTCTCACAGTTCTGAGTACTTTTCCCAATTCTTGACACTAAGAAGTAGAGACTGAGGCATCTAGTGATGCAACTCTTGTGGCAGGAAGGAAAGAGGAGGAGGTTGAACTGTCCTTTTGTCTTTTTACACTGAGCCCCTTTCAAAGACAGTATCAATCCATTTGCGCTATTCTCATGCTAATCAACTCTTATCTGGTCTACCTCTGTACACTGTTAAATCTACAATTAAGTTTCCAGGATATGCATTTGGAGGGACAAATCTACATGGAATACACACAACTAGAAAATCTCACTTGGACTTTGGTGTTCAGATTTTGTTGGAGTTTTGTCAAAGATGGATTGTTAGTATACCAGGTTGTTTAGAAGGCCCATCATGGATACAAAGATATTGCTATCAATGGGAAAATAAACCCTAGAATTTGGGTATAAAGCCAGATCTCTTTTGGTGAGGCCATGTTCCTTTTATGCCATATCCTCTGTATTTTATGCCACATTTTTCTTAGCTACAAACATTCTGATTCCTTAGTTTCAGATGTAATTTAGTTTCAGGATTTAAATATATCTTTGCTGTATTTCTCTGGATAATCCCTTGATTGTTGATCTTGTCTTAACTACCTCTTATTTCTTGTTATCAGAAGCTGCCTTTATATTGAACTATTGGGGTGCCACTAGAAATCGCAAAACAATGCTTCATATTTCAGGATCTTCAGAATTGGAAAAGAACTAATGCTTAGAGAGATTGTACCGAAGCAGCAGTGCATTGTCTCTTTATGCTTCCAGGGTCTGATTGGTGTGGTGAAGCCCATGACGCCTACTTCATTTTTAGTAGAGATCAAAGAGGTTACATGTAAAGTCCTTAATACGTCAGAGAAGCTTAATAAGTAATCATTCTTTTCAGAAACCAATCTCACACAGTCTAGATTTGTGTTTAAGAGGCTACAGTTAGCCAGTGTTTGTCTATCTTGTGTCCTAGATTAAAGATATGTACATTATTTAAAAACAGATTTCATTTGAATTCATCAAATATTTACCTAAGTCCAAAGGAGAGGTCTAAAGTATGATGGAAGAGAACCATAATTTCTGCCTTCCTGGAGTGAAAATATTTTCATAAATGTCTTTGATACAAGTAAACTGGAATGACTGTGAAGTTCAAGAGCATAACTAATGCAATGTTTCACATTAAAAAAAGAACAGAATTCTAACTGGGGTTTTGAAAGAATGCTTCTCCCATCTCCAGGTAAGGGAAGAAAAACTTCCTCACTTAGGATTTTGCCCACTGAAAAATCACATAAACTACGACAGAAATCTGGATACCATCATCAACACAGACTCCCCAAAGGGAGCCCCATGATCTACATAAGCAGAGGGATAGAAAGGTAGCAGGGATGTGGAGGGATTAAAGAGGGGAGGGGTAGGTGAAAAAGAGTATGAGAGGAGAAAGACAGGCAGGGAAGGGATTAAACAATGACATAAATGCATTTTGTTAATATATGAAAAATTCTCAATTGAAAAAAAGAATGCTTCTTCCAAAAGATAATATGTCATTGGAAACACAGAGTACAAGAAAAATCTTAAAGGCACTTTTGGGAATGATTAAGTACCTATATAAAGAGTTTCTAAATAAACCCACTTACTTAACAAAAAATTAAAGTTAGTCTTTACTAACTTTAATACTTATTTACCAGGAAAATAGGAAAAATGTAATGCAATTATGTCAGAGAAAAGAGTATGGGAAATCACTGCAGCAGGGCTCCTCATGAACCTGTGACATCTTTTGATGACTTTCCATGTGTGATCTCTACAACCTGGCCCATGGTCGTCGCTTCCGCCTTCATAGTTACCTTTTCTTGTGCTGCCCCTCCATGTGTGTGTTATCCAATATGGTAGTTTCTAGTCTTAAGTGTCAACTGAGAATTCAGAATATGGCTAGCTCAAACAGACATTAAGAGAATTTTAAATAGCACAATAGATTTTACATTGTCTAATATGCTGAAATGAAAATAATTTTGTACATAGTGGACTAAATAAGATAAAAACAATGCCATTGATAACTTTTGTATACCTTTTAATGTAATACTTGATTCACATGTAATTATCAGAAATAACACAGGGAAATTCCATGTACCTGCTACATAAAATTTTTGCTGTGAAAATATCCTTCAAATATATAGTGCCAATAGTGCTAGCACCATGTTGATACTGACACTCTCCTTTGTACTTCCCCATTTTTAATTGTATTCATCTGTGCATGTTTAGTTCTGAGCAATTTTATTTATTTCTTTATTTAATTTCAAATACCTATTTTGTTAAACAAACTTTGAAAATAGTGTTTTCTGTGAGTTAAGTGATTTGCATGGATACAAGAACAATTCATGTTCATGCTTCATAAATAATAGGATTCTATAGGCTGACATGTGACTCTTTCACATTTCTTTTGTTTTGTGATTTGCAAGCATTATTATTTAACAAAAATTAAATATTTATACAATAATTCTACCAACACAATGCATTACATTCATACAAAGTACTGTTAGTATCAGCATTGCTTTTAGTACCTTGAATTGTATTTTCCAACATTCTTGCAACTGCTTTATTACACATAGACCCATTTTAATTTTTGCACACTTATTTAATAGCAAAATACAGAATAATTCCTTCCTCAAAAGCTCTCTTATCTTCCTTTGCTCAACCTCTCCCAACTCTATACTATGATTTGCCTTCATAAATCCATGTCCCTTAATGAACATTAGAATGGTTTTTTCTCTGTAGTTCTGACATTTTAAGAAATGTAAGTGAAATCAAGCAGTGTGCACCCTTTTGAAAATGGTTTTTTCTCTCTTAACATAATTTTCTGAAGATTGTTTCAAGTCACTAAAGACATAATACACTATGGTAGGTTGTACCACCAGTTTTTAAGAAAGCTGGACCAATTCAATCCTGCAAACATTTCTTGTGTGAGTTTTAGTGTGAATCCATCTTCATTTTATCTGTAGTATATGACTGAGAGTCTAATTTTTGGCTCATGGAATAGCTGCATCTTTAGTTTTATAAGTACAAAATTCTGTTCCAGACCAAGCTATGCTTCTTTTACTGCTTAATTTAATGTATCTAATAAAATGTACAAGTGGTCATTTGAGTTGCTTCAATTGTCACAGATCTCCCTTTTTATGCCACTATTGGTGAATTTATCTGAGTATTCCGCTGTTTAATGTCTTAAGTAAGCACAACAGCTTTCTTAGGAAAAGCATTCAATGGCATGATGCAGATTCTAAATTTAACCCCTGTGTTTAAAGCTTAGACTGTACACCTGACTACAGTAAATATACTGTAGTTTAAATATAAATACCCTCCCTCCTCAGGACTCACATTATGTCAGTTACTGACATCATTATCTTACTATTCTGTACTCATAAAATGATCAAATTAACAAAGTTTCAAAATTCCTTTTTTTAACTTTATAATAGCAATGACACATGGAAAATTCTATTGATGACAAGCACTAAAGTTAGTCTATATATCATTAATGAATATATATCTCTTAATTTGGATATTGTCAGACCATTACTGTGTTTTAGGGACTATATAAGTTGATTATTTTCTCCAGTTTTCAGATGTCCTCAATAGCAGTTACTTTACCAATGCTATATATTAGAAATATATGCTATACGCCAATGACATTTAGTGAGCTAACTTCAGAATTATTGCCACATAAACAAAACACCACTGTTTAAGAAAAAAAATCACTTATACCACCTATTACCTGTTTTTAATCTCTAGTTAACCACTGGAAAAGCAGTATAATGTAAATTATTTTTCCAAATTAAAATATTAAATCCTTATTTAAATATTACTGTGTACTGGCCATTTGTTTGTGTATTGTGCATAAATCCCTGTTTGGCATTTATGAGCTTTTACTTTACTGTACGACTAGTCTGTCCAACTATTTTCATTTAAAGCTTGCAGGTTTAGAGAAGTACTTTGCCTGTATGAGTTGCTATTTTGTTATTGCTACATTTAATTGGAATGCTCCTATTGTATAACCAGAGGAGAGTTCCTTAAGCCTGGGAAAGAATGTTTTTTTCCAAATAGTACTGAGATGTTTATTTGCACTTCTTTACAATATCAACTTTGGGTCATAATTACTTACACGCTTTGTTCTCCTTATCTGAGTGTCAACAATAACAAGAATCCATATCCATATCCTACCTTGCAATCATGCTGCAAAAGGCCAATAAATTCCCACTGCGTGTGTTACTTGTTAAATTTTGTGCATTACATTCAGGGTAATGAATACGAGCAGTGGGCCATTACCGGCTGGCTGGCTGAGGGAGGCTAGCGCAGCCATACTCCCCTGAGGCCTGGGGCTGGTTTGAAAATGGTGACAGGCAGAAACAAGGGAGTCCCCCAAGCATCACAGTTCAGTTTGTCTCCCCTAATTTCCTCTTCTGTTAGAGACTCAGGCTGCGGGGAGGTGAGGTAATCCTACCCATTAATTCACCACACTTACAGAAAATGCTACATGCTCTGATTTCATTAATAAGCACATGCAGTCTAGATAAATAAGTATGTATTTATATTGAGTGGGAGATGAGACTATCACTGAATGTAATCTAATAGCAATACTTCAGTGCAATGCAACTGACGCATCTGAATGTTTGTACTGTGAATTCTCTTATCCAGACTAAAATGCATGTAAGTATTTTCATATGTTGGAATAAAATGATGAAACAGTCTCCACATGACTACTTACTTCCATTTCATATTTAATGAGCATGTACAAACAAATACTAAAAATGTGATCATACATTGTTAAGACCTACTTGCTCTTTCTTAAAAGGAAAATATATTCTCCCTATTTCCATATGAACACATTCTTCCTTAAACTAAATCCTCACCTGTAATACAAATGAACAATAATGCTAGGGCCACCTGTTTTTCCTACATTCTTAATTTTCTGTGTTTTATTCTTTATCCTAACAGATACTGCCCATACCAATTTGTGACAAAGCCAATGGACACTCTTCATTCTTTGTGCCTGAGAACCTCACTGTAAATTAAAAAATGACTCTATTTATAAAAGAGTAAGAACAATCTCTACTAAATAACTGCTTTTGTACCTTGTGCATGACATAGAGAATTTAGCAGAGACTATCCTTCGCTGTCTATGACAGAACAGATGCTTCCAGAGTCCATGCTTGAATCTCATTAGAGAGATATTAAGTCTAATTATGCAACATGTAACTGAGATCGTTACAGTGACATTATCTCAATGAGGTAAGTAAAGCACATGGAGAATCTAATACCATTCTGCCTAAAAGAACTGTGAAAGCAAATTTAAGGGATTAATGATGACTTCTGTGTATGCTAAAAGGTAGCCAGTACTGACTCCACACATAGATGACGGTACACCAAGGTACGTATGCTGGAGATTAAAATGAACTTATGGTAAAAATATTATTTTTACTGCAGCTGATTCACTCTCTATATGTAATAAATCAAGTGATTTATCTTTGTTTTTGACACGTCTCCCATGTTCTGTTCTCAACTATAGAATATAATGGAGTTATTGAGGTTCTATTGTAGGAAAGTTTTTTGGGTCCCAGTCTTTGAATTTCTTGTTCAGTAGGCTCAAGGAAACCCATTATGATACTTAAGTCCCTTATCTGACTGGACTATATAAGAATTGCTGAAATGTCAAAGCGACAGAAGAAAAAACTTAAGACCTATTGTCTGCTTGAATCTTTTCTGGATGATCAAAGTGCAAGAATGCTGTTCTCCTTCATACAATATAGTTTGTTAAAATTATAAATGCTTTCCTAAAAAAAAGGAACCAAATAAATCTATCCTCAAGGCTAGAGAGTTGGCTTGAAGTTTAAAACCATTACCTTTGGAAGCAAAAGGACCTGAGTTCAAATCTCAGATCTTATGTAAAAATGCCAGTCAGAAATGGTGATGGCCTGAACTTCCAATCCTGGAAGGCAGAGCCTGTGAAACTCCAGAGCAAAGCAAAGCAATAAGGAGATAGAAGGAGGTAGAGCAATTCAGGATGATTTCTAAAGTGACCCTTGGGGCTTCTGTAGGCACATGTAGTGCCCTCTTGTACACTACACACACACACACACACACACACACACACACACACACACGTGCACTTACACACACACAAACACGTACATGTGCGCATGCACACATATGCACAAAAAAAAGAAAGGCAAAAAAAAGAGAAAGAAAAAAAATCTATCTTCATAAAAGTATCTGCATACTGATTATACTGGCACCATTATAACATAAGAATTATCAATAGTACTTAAGCAATAGGATAAATAAATGCTACCAGTTTCATAATTTACCCACCAAAGAAGACCAAAATAGACTCTATGAGACTCTAAGTAAGGATCTATGAATCTTACTTATTTAGCTTATTTTAATCTGTGGACTTTGTCTCTTTTTTCATATGACTCAGTGTGTCTACTAAATAAGTTGATTCTGTTCAACAAATTTTATATAAAATTCATGGTTGTTATCATATATAAAACAATCAAATGGCTCCCTTCGTTATAAGGTGAATGTTATCCTTATTTTGTACGGTTTGCTAATTTATCACCTCAAAGTATGCTTAGATAGACACATATAATGGAATGCCATTAACAGTTCACGTATAATTTTTTAGTATTTTTTGGTCTCTAAACTCAGACATCATAACTGATGTGGCAATAATTAGTATTCAAAGGGAACTTTTGAGAAAATAACTTTTTGGGTTTATTTGTATTATCTACATAATTAGAAAGTATATTTATTAATTCTGAATTCAAATTTCTGAAGTTTCACAAAAGCAGGGAACATCTAGGTGGTAATCAAATCTAAAAAGAAGGAAAATATTATAGTAGATATACAGTAACAATAGAAGTCCAAGTCATGTTTATTGAATTCATCAAGTTTAGGTTTAAACTGTTATTTCAAAAAAAAGTCATGTTCTAACCTGTTTTGTTTTTCTATACTGGTTTTACCTGAGACTTCTGACAAATGTCTGTGTATCCTCATCCCAAATAAATGCTGGTTGCCTAATTCTTAAAAACTGAAAAAAAAAATCTTAACTGGCTGGTAATTAGAAAGTATGAACTAGGGCAGGAGAGGGTAGGTAGCAAAGGTTGAAAACATGTAAATTCATTGTATTTATATATAAAAGTGTCAAAGAATAAAAGTATTGATTTGTCTGAATAAAAAGAAATAATTTTACATTCTTTTTTTAATACATTTTTATTACCACTCATACAAACTTAATAGGTAGACCAGTTCCCTCCCTCCCTCCTCCTCCCCCCAAACCCCCTGCTACCCCTCCCCTCCTTCTCCATCCCCCAGTGACTCCCCCCCAATTCCCAGAGAGTCCTTTATTGTGTATGCCTAACTCTCCTCTGGGTCCTCCTCTCCAATGACGTACAAGGACCCAGTGACATTTTCCTGAACCCTTTCTCGTGTTCCCCTTAAGCATAGGAACACTACTGTGGCTGTCAATCCCTTGCCTCCAAGGATATTGGTCCCTTTAGCGAAAAAGAAATAATTTTACATTCTTATTTAAATCATGTAAGTACATTTTGAATGATTTGACATAGGCATCCAAATTCAAAGATAAGCTGTTTACCAGGATTCCATTTTAAATATTACAAAATATCTTTCTTGTTTGGATTGCTAAGGCCAATATACACAGGATAATTAAACTGAGAGTTTGGACTTGATTAATGTTTCTATGTTCTTATTCTTGGCTACACTCAAGTCAGATGAGAAGTTTTAGAAAATACTCAAGTCTAGGCCTCAATCTACAAAATTTGTGTCTAATTAGTCTGGTGAATAAACAGGTCATTGGAATCTTATGAAGACAATTTCATATGATTACAATGTGTAGTAGAGCTTGAGAATGATGTTCACATTATTTACAGGTGAATCAACTAAAAACATTAACATTAACAATGAAGCTAATGTATACATGCAATACCCAAGGATATCAAGACATGTGATTTCCTTTCCTATTGTGGTTATTTGTGTGTTTCTATCTGGAGATGAGATAAACATCATGATACCCACTCTATGTCTTTGTCATAATCCTGGTGGTGAATTGACTACAGAAGCAATCTTTATGATAAGGGCTGAAAGTTGGCTATAGTTATTTTTTTTTTCAATTATTTCCTAATCTAAATTCCTAAGGATGTGCCATGCACTGTGCAGGGGACAGAAACTCAGTTGGCCACACAGAAAGGTACTTTCATATAATCATTGGTAATGTGTTTAGGAAACTGAATACAGACATGAACATCATTCACAAAATGCTTAAGTATTTAAAGACTTGAAAAAGATCAATACTGACTTAGTACTAAAATATAAGTTATATTGACAAGAATTGGAAAGTTACTGTGAATTTGAGAAGGAAGTTCTAAAAAAACACCAAGAATTTCATTTTAAATAAGAGGGTCAAATATGTTATTTATCTTTTCCTTAGATGACCAAGCAGTTATGAAATATAAAGAATTTATGTCAATGATTTAAACATAAACATAATACTAAATGAATAATCACTAAATTACTAGAGAAAAAACTGACAGCTTACAAAAGGAAAATATGTTGCCAGATATTTGCAAAAAAATTATTTGAGCATATATGGTTTATTTACCAAAATGTCCTAAAACAAACCAAGTCAAAAAACATTCAAGTTAAAGAAATAACATATATTCACAACTTAATATTATTGAATGTAATATTTTTATGAAAAAACTCCAAAAATACTAAATAGGAGCAGTGAAACAATTAAGAAAAAATTTTCCTTAATAACTATTGGAACTAGTGAGAAATAAAAAACACATTAAGCAATTTAGAAACATTACGCCATGCCACCACAATTTAACACTGATGTACTTCCAATATTATTCCTAAAGACCAATTTGTATGCATTGGTATTCATTATATTCAAAAGAAATTCAGTCAAAGTAATGGATATTTATACATTTATGTCAACACTTAACTGGACTACAATAAGTCAGAAAGAAAATGTAGAAGGAATATATATTTAGCTTTAGAAATTACAAAATCAGTAAGTGAATTATAGTAGTCAGTCTTTTTAAGAAAAACTCTTTTGATTTAAATCAGCAATAGGCAGTATGTATTTAATAATTATTAGAAAGGACAAAAAAACTCAAACAAATTTTAAATATGAAGGTAATGCAGACCCACACAATGGTCAATATATCAACATGCCTCCTTAGACTAGCAAAAATCTCAGGAGAAATAATTTCAAGTAGTAGAATTCTTAGGGACTAGGATTAGACTAATGAAGGGGAGTGCATATATCAGTGGGGTTCCGAAGGAAGGAACACTTGGTCTGCCACAGACACCTGAATCCCCACTAGACCGGATGATCCAGAGGGAAACCTGGGACCCATTGAACCTGATGGTCAGAAGGGTGGGAGGGAATGGATTGGATCCACAAAGGGAGGGCAGAGAGGGAGGTAGGAAGGGGAGAAGGAAGAAAGGAAAGATACTCATCGTACTTGCTAATGTTATTAAATGATAAAATAAAATTTAAAAAAGGGAGGTAATACTACTTAAAAAGGCAATTGTAAATTTCTAGAATGAATGATATCAAACATTCTTTGCATTTGGAAATTAAAATAGTCAATAATAAGTACCTCAGTTTACCTCAGAGATTCATGGACAATTTAATAACCCAAAACAATGCTATACAAGAAACAATTTGCTTTACTAACTCTAAGAATAAATAGAAAATTAAAATCTTGACTTTGTCATGTAACAACATTATTTATAGGTTCCATATCTGTGTTCTCAATATATTTTTTAAGTTTATTGTTTTGGAAAGTTTACATGAGATTTTCCTATTCTAGTGATTACCTAGTCATTGCATTGTTTACATCAAGATGTCATGACTGACTGCTTTATTTACCTGGTGATTGACTGCACTGCTCACCTGGTGGCCTATTGCATTACTAACTTGAAGATTGCATTGATTGCCTGGTAACTGAAATACTTGCCTGTGATTGGTCATTGTGGACCTAGTGATTCCATTGCTTACTGGTGTCTGCATTGATTACTCGGTGATTGAGTTGTTTACCTGGTGATTGCATTGCTTACTTGGTTGTTGATAGCATTGTTGACTAGTGATTACGTTATTTACCTGGCGATTGACTGCATTTCTTACTTAGTGATTGATTGCATTGTTTACCTGATGACGGCATTATGTACCTGGTGATTGTATTTTTTTACCTGGTAACTGAATTCATCTGGTTTATCTGGTGGTTTGTTACATTGTTAACCTGTGATTGATTGCGTTGTTTACCTGGTGAATTACTGAATTAAAGGAGTTACAAATTCCACACACAATAAACCTTGTACTTAAACTGAAAAACAGTGTGAGTAATGTGGAGTTTCTCTGAACAACACAACCAAAATTTGGTACAAAAAAAGAGCCATTTAGTCTCCTGTGAATCTTTTAAAAGTGACTTGTTTTTTCTCCCTTGAAGCTCTCAGCACCAGTTCTTTATCTTGAATGTGGAGTGTTTTAACTATTATTTGCCGTGGCAGTGCTTCTGTTTTGGTGGTATCTGTTTGGGGTGCAGAATGCCTCTTGTATATGGATGGCCTCTCTTTTTTTATATGAGGAAAGTTTTCCTTGATGATCGTTTGAAAAATTTCCTCAGGGGTGGTATTTTGAGATTCTTGCTCTGGTATTCCATGAATACGCATGTTAGGCTTCTTCAGGGTGTCCCATATCTCCTGAATATTTCTCTCAAGCATCTTTTTGGCTTTAACAACCTCTTCCATTGAGCTGGTTAATAATCCCACTTTATCTTCAAGGTCTGAAATTCTGCTTTCTGCTTCGTTAGTTTTGTTGATAAGACTCTCTGTGGAGTTCTGGGTTGAAGATAACTTGTCTTGTAGCTCAGTTTTAAACTCTGCTTGAGTCTGTTTTAACTGCTCTATGCCAGTTTTTGTTTCTTGCACTGTTTTTCTCAACTCCTCCAAATGTCTGTTGTGTTCCTCTTCAAAGCGATTGATTCGATTATGTAATTCCTCCCTGATTTCCTCTTTCATAGTATTGAACATGGTAATGATCATATTTTGAAAGTCGTTATCCTGGGTCAGGCTTTCTTGGCCATTTTCCATGGGTTTGTTCTGGTTGGAGTCTAACATTATGGGATTAATTTCTTCAGTGGGAAATTTGTTTACTTGAGTGTTGCTTCTCATGGATTTGCACTTTGACTTTGGCATTGTCGTTTTAACTCAATTTCACTAAACTGAATTATTTGGCCTGGGGCAGGGACAGAGCTTACCTAGGTCGCGGGTGAGGCCGGCCGGACCGCGCGCGCACGGGTCCCGTGGAGCGGGGTGGGGAAAGGGAGGATGGGGGCGTCGGCGTGGAGCTATTTAACCCCAGGGCAGCTAGGGCGGGGCCCGGTCACAGGGGGAGGTCCTCCTCGTCCCTCGGCCCTGCGCGTGGCTCCGGCTGGATGGTGGGAGTCGGAGCCGAGTCTTTTGGGGCTGACCTGGTGGGCAGGCGCGGGCGGAGACTTACCTAGGTCGCGGGGGTGAGGCCCGGCTGGACCGCGCGCGCGTCCCGACCGGCGGAGCGGGGTGGGGTAAAGGGAGTCTCCTGTGAATCTACTGTTCTACAAACACTCTAACACTCAGTCCTCTCTCTTACATGCTTTCCCTTTTCCATAACTATTTTTCCATCTTTACTGGCAATTTTTTAATCTTTTTCACAGGTGTTATACTTTTAGGAAATATATTTTGACTGTATACCTCTGTTATATATTTCTATTTTACTACAACAGATTTGGGGAAATTCTTTTCCCTGGTTACTCTGCTATTTCCAAATCTCAACTGCGGATCATCCAGCTTATTCACTTGGTGAGAAAACTAAGTCTGCAGACTTGATAATCATATTTAGACTCCATCATGGGAGCAGGTATCTCATGTCTTATTCACAAAGTCAACCTAGTTCAAATACCTCTCCAGATGTTATGTTCATGGAAAGCTTTCTCCTAAGTATAAAACTTCGTAACATAGACTGTTCCGAGGAGAAGGTAGAGGAGTAAATTTTGTAGGTTCAAGCTCAGGAACCTCCCAGTGTGAGTGTTCTTTTCTCTTTTCAGGCTAGGATAGGACCAACTACCCTTGAAGAAAGTCAGTCTATGTTGGCATGTCCCAAAGTTCCCAGTACCAAGTGTTTTATTCTTTCAAAAGTTCCTCTTCTGGATATCTAACATATGTTGACATATTAAAAACGAGATGACAAAATGATTTTTTGATAGAGTACAATAGACAATTTCATCTCTAAATACATTTTATTGCAAGCACACACAGAAAATATTCTAAAATGCATGATAATTCTGTATGAAACACAGAAAGCAAAAAATACCAGTAAGAACAGCTTTGAAATGCTAGTATAAAGTAGAATTTTACACTTGTGCCAGGCAATGAAGAAAAAAGTCTCTTAATTAGAAATATACTCAGCATCAGGTATTTTGCTGAAAATACCTGCATTGTGATTATTTTTACTACATCCAATATCCCTGGTAGTTTCTGCTCTTTCTTTTTCTCTTCATTTGTTTTCCTTTTCTATTTCCCTTCTTTTCCTGTTTGAATAGGAAGCTAAAATTTGGGGAGAATAAGAATTCAATCCTTCATGCTATAGGTAATGGAGCCCTTGATGTTAAATTCTTGAGCATGTTAAGCTGGTGTGTTATTTTGGCCGTTAAAAATTTTCACAGCTTTCAAGGAATTGAAACCCAGTGCATAGCACTTTAAGGATCCTGAATGTGAAGATTTCTATAAAATTCACCTAAACAAAGAGCTCAACCCAGCAATTTTTTTTTTTAAAAAAAAAGGAAACATCCGAGATAGTGGTTGAGTATTAGAATACTTGCCTATTGTTAGAACCCAAGTCTTAGGATTATTTCCCAGCACCACCAAATAAATAAATAAGTCAGAAAGGATGAAAATTGCAAAAGCAGAGATGTGAGTCTGCTGGACAACTAGGAACCTACTAAATGCATGGAAGGGAAGAGATGAGTTAAAGTCAGCAAAGCAAGGATTAAAAATATGTATGGAAGCTCCACAAGGTATTTGATCTTACTCAAAATGGAGAAAGTTACAGCCTGAAGGAAGATGGTATGATTTGCCCAAGTTAGACTGGGTGCCCCTTGGGTTATGTTTTAATTTGATTGATGTTGCTGGAGCCAGAGGGCTGCAGCATGAAAGAAAGTATTTCCCTGTGGAAGCCTTGGTTCTAGGCAGATAAAGTCAGCCACAGTTTTGTTCTCTTCACCATTTTGTTCAAGCACATCCATTGCAGACACCCTCAGCAGTTTGTCCCCACTGCTGTCAATCACCGTAGCCACAGTTCTAAAAATCCAGTCTTACACCACTAATAGAATGATTTATTTTCCATGAGTTTTCAATATTTTAAATATCCCAAACTTACAATTTTATAGCTGCTCTAAGGGGCTGCTTCAATTGGGTACCTTCGAATTCAGAAAGTTATCTTTGCTGTGCTGATTGAAGTCTTTATATCTTGGTGGTTAATACTTTCGAGTATATTACTACATAGAGGAACAAGTTTTTAATTTGAGTTCTCAGGGTGCAAGCTCACAAAGTTGTCCTCCAAGTTTGGTTACTTCCAATGCTTATTTTCAGTTTTCTTACAGAAAACATGATTGCATCCTGAGGGCCTTTGAGAGCTATCTATCAAGGACCATCTCTCACCTACAGAAGAAAAGCAAACTAATTGAGGATAGGCACCTCATGGAAAGGAATGTCCTCAGAAAAATAAATAAGAGCAAAAACCAAAGGGGAACTACAGACAAAGTCATCATGTCAGAAAATAAAGGAGCGGGCAGAATAATTGTGTATCAGTGCTGGGGAATATGAGATGGAACATTTCTCAAGGAAAAGATACCCAGATAAATAAAGGGAGAAACAGACAGCATTAAAGTAGGAAATACCAAAATAGAGGAAGAGAAAATATGTAAAACCCCAAGCACAAGATAAAAAGAGTGAAACAAAGGATTGGATAAATTAGGAGCGGGTGCACTGCATTCCCTCAAATCATTGTTTTCTTTATTCTTAGCTTTAACTGGCTTTGAATTTCTAGGTAGCAAAGCCAAACTGGAAGGATAATTTTGTTTATGTACCCAATTTGCATAATTGTGCAATATAAATTACAATGCTAATTAAGGACAGCCCTTGGGCTGCTGGAACTGGGTCAAAGTGGCTCCCCAAGTGCAGGGGGGTTGGGGCACTCGCTCACTCCGTTCACTCACTGCAGGGAAGCCAGGCAGAAGCAAAGAACCTTTCTGACGCTGTGTGAAATCTTGTCAGAATTTGTTGCAGACCCAGAATTTTTATGTCTCACTCTCAAAAGTTGGCTTTTAAAATCATCCTTGTGTGATTCCAGAAGGCTGCGCTTACAAGCTGCAGTTTCTCCTGGAGGTTCTTGTTTATCCTTTTATGAGATTTCCCACTCTCTCTATAACATTTATATTCAGAGGAAAAGAAAAAAAGAAAAGAAATAGTGGAACAGGAACCTGGCACACAGCATTTTCTCACAGGACTCTTGCCAGGTTGTCTGAAACCCATGCATATTGTGCCCTGCTGGGCATTGCAAGGTGAAGGGAGTCAGTAGGCTCCTTTCTGCGCTTTAGTTACATCCATCCATGTCCACAGAGCTACCTAACTAAACTTCTTCAGCATAATCACATTAGAAATCCTATTCCACAGTGTTTATCTCCTGCATGATTCATAATAAGGTTGTCATTCATAGAACATCAAACTTGAGTTTTTCAAGGAAAGACCAGAAGTCTGGGTTCATATAGTGTTGGTAGATCTGCATGCTCCCCAACAGTTAGAATCCTAACTCCACAGGTGATGATTACATCATGGAACAGCATCCTTATTGTGGTTTTGTCTACAGGTTGCTGATAGATTCACGACCAAAGAGCTGGGGGGAACAAAGGGTTTTATTTTAGTTTATGATCATCCTGTTACAGTTGTTGGTCCAGTTTGGCAGGAGCTTTCCCACCAATATTAGGATCCAAGGAAAGAGGTTACATCATATCCAGAGGATTTCTGAAATAAGGGCAAACGTTACTCACCAGACAGCAAGACTGCCAATTTATGCTGAAGAATGCCACTATACTGAGCCTCCTCCCTCCGTCTTAATAACCTGCCAAGGGAATGGTTCCACACACTCTAGGATGGGTCCTACAGGCTTGTTCAGGGCTTTGCTTTAACCAGTGACTCTCTATAAATGTGTCCGGAACTCAGTCTTTAATTGTCAAGTTGAGATATATATAGATATCTATATATAGATATATCTAGGAAAGTACCCTAGGTCCTATCTCATGTGAGGTTAGAATAAGAACTATTTATGATGGGAATGGGCTCTTCACCAGACACTGAGTTGGCTGAGGTCTTGATTGTGGACTTTCATTATTTGTTGTTATTGAATGTATGTGTGTGCACGTGTGTGTGTATGTGTGTGTGTTGCACAAATGTGCATGCCATAGCATGCTTTTGAAGGTCAGAGAAGAAGGGTAGATCCTCTCCTTCAACCAGTGAGTTTTGAGATTTAAACCCAGAGTGCTTGTTTTGGCTGCAAGTACCTTTCTCTGCTGAGTTATCTCTTCATTGCATTTCAGGGTTGTTTATTTGCACCTTGCATATAATGGCCTGAACAGACTATGACAGGATAAACTACAGAAATTAAACTTTCTGTATGTCTAAATTAAATGTTATTTTAAACTAAAAAAATCTGATTCTATATGTATAATTTTATTCCTAAAATTCAGATTTTTCTGGGTCAGTTTGGAAATTCTCTGCACTATTTGTACCAGTTAGATGTATTTGTCAACTTGAGATTTGAGGGCTGAGGCTTCGTGCACATCTGCGAAGATTGGCAGTTGGGACAAGCCCTAAACCGATCTTTGGGAGATTATCTGTTTGATATTCGAAGGCCATGCAGGGTGGGATCATTTGTTAGGCAGGTGGAGATCGCTGGTTCGGTACTTCTTTCACCATATTTGGTGTAGTTTGGCAGATTTACGGCCAGGCATGTGAGTTTTACATTTATGTCAGCAGGTTCTGTGGATATGGTATGGCTCATTCTCTTGGCTCCTGATGCCGGTATAAACTCACCCGCCAAGCTGGAATACGAACCATAAGCAGTATGGCAAGCAAGAGTAAATTCTACATTGTTTGGATATGTATTTATCAGCAACATTAAGAGAAACTGAAACATCATTGCATATAAAATTTAAATCGTTACCTTATTATAGCTATTATATATAAGTTTAACTATAATATAGTCAATATGTTTTCTCTCAGTAGTTTATTGATAACAGTGTTAGCCAAGAGTGGAAAGGGCTATGAGAGTCTCTATGATAATTATTACCTTTTCATTATCTTATCGAGCTGCCCTCAAGTAAATAGATTGCTTACCCCTCCTAGAACTGGTAAGATTTTTGGTACATTTTCGTTTTATTTATCTGTAATAATACGGGTGGTTTTGCAGCCCCATCCATTCTCTTCAGGTATAATCTCTGCTGCTCATTTTAAAGACATCGTTTGGACAATGTAAGCATTCTAGTGAATATAGTTTCCTCTGGTTGTTGTATGTGCACTGAGAGTAATTCTTGTAGAAAATGATGTTCAAAGTTGGTCACTGGATCAAGAGTATTGACAGCATTTGGAAAAGCCCATTATTTGATTCAATGTCAAACCCGTTGGCTCAGGAAATCAGGAGGCAGCGCTGAATGACCCCTGTTTTAACAAAGTAAAACCCACACTATAGCAATATTTTCCAGCCATTAAAAGGAGGGCCAGTAAAAGGCGAAGGACTTAGAGAATCTGAAGAGAAACCTTAGTGATGATCTACAGTGGCAATCCTAGGGAGTAGAACGCACAGGGCAGCCCAGCTAAGCATTCGAGAAAGAAGCAAAAATTCCTCAGGAGCAGCCAAGGTCCCCAATGCAGGCCATAGCAATCTAATGCAGTGTCAGCTTTCCATATCCTACTCCACACCCATATACCTCCATACCAGAAGGGTGAGTAAAAATCTGCCAATCCATACCCACACATATGTCTAATCATGAAAGAAAATATATGGAACAAATATGTACATATGAAACAAAATATATTCTAAAAACTGAAGGGGTAGGCTTAGAAAATGAATGGTCATGATTACTGAAAATTTTCTTTTGCTTACTTGTGCCCCCTTTTTAATCTCTGTTTCAAAAATAGTTTACATTTCTTTTGATGATCCATTCTTATCATTCAAGTTTGTAAAGTGACAATTTCATTTTCACTCTACATTAAGGGCTTTGGTCAATTCTCATATTCCTAAAATTCTCTTAAAATACCCTGACCCAACACTTACTAGTGATAGGGTCTGAATTAACCATGTGTGCTTTATGTGTACTTTCCTGACCAACTTAAAGAAAATGCTTGTGATTTAGCTAAATAGATGTTCAGGTAATAACCAATGACGATGCCCACTTAGTTAGGCAATTAATTAGTGTTTAAATTAAGAATTTAACATGGGTGAAAGTTAATTTTTCAAATAAGAACTCATGAAAGTTAAACAAACCCTACCTAAGTGATACTAACAGCGAATGGTCCATGTAGAACTTGCAGTATGTACATAGACAAATGAAGCTTTCACTAACATGCAGCAAGGCTTGACTGTTGCATTCATGAACAGGTGTTCAGAAAGGACTTTTTGAACAAGGCACATACATACATACACACACACACACACACACACACACACACACACAGAGAGAGATTCAAACATACACAGGCATACACACATATAAGTTTAACTATAATGTAGTCAACACGTTTTCTCTCAGTGGTTTATTGATAACAGTGTTAGCCAAGAGTTGGAAAGGGCTATCATAGTCTCTATGATAATTATTACCTTTTCATTATCTTATTGAGCTGCCCTCAGTAGATAGATTGAATGTTTTAGAGAAGGTGAGTCATATTCTAATTTACAATCACTAAGATCTCATGAAATCCCTCCTTCTTCAAATCCTCAGTGAGGAAATATACCTCAAGAATATGCCTGATGATCAGGAAGCACAATTGTACTTACACGACTCACTTGCCATTTAGACCGTGGCTGTATGGTAGAAGTGACTGAAAATCATTTGGCTCATTCTCAAATACTTGTACTGGAAACAAATAACAGTTTCATTTCTCAAGATCGTCATAAAAAAACAGAATAATTTGGGAACATCATTTTTTTTAGATTGCTGGCTTTCTGTTTGTTTCTCAGCAGGCCCAAGCATATTGTGAGATGTTCTATATTTGTGAAACATAACAAGCTGTGAAGATAACAGAACACATTCTGGGTGAGCTAAAGTGGTAGTCCAAATATCTCATTGAAATTTGGGCTAATATTTTGGATTCTATTCTTATTTGTAAGTAAGCTTAAATATTGAAATCATGAAATTTATAGTCATTTAACATACACAAACATTTTGGAAAATTATAGGTCACATATGCAGCAGTATATTGTATAGCTTAAATGTGTAGTGCTGTATACTTTTGTTATATGTATAAATATTCCCTGTAAATTCACACAATGACAAAAAATAATTAAGCAACACATGTGTGCATTATTTTTTATTTAGAATGTTAAAATTTATTTATATCTAATTTTATTTATTTTTTCAGCCTGAAGAAAAGAGACTAAGAATCAGTAACATGGGAACTGATCCTGATGTCAGCACTCCAAATTTGGGTATCATATATTTGTCTTCCCCATAGCCTTTTCCTAATAGAATTTCTTCTTTCATAGTGCTGTTCTCTAATTTGAACATATGTCTTTCCTTTAGCATAGTTATTTGCTCATCTGCTTATGTTTGTTTCTGACGTTTTGGACTTACTCTTGATAATTTGAAGAGGAGGCATAACACAGTGATGATAATTAATATGCAAATCCATCCATTTGAATTTAATATTACATTTTGACTTTGAAATAGCTGCACCACAAGTTATGACTCATAATAACCTGTATTTCAAGTAAGATTCAACAATAAGAAACCCCAAAATTCTCAAATCTTAACTAGTGGCATAGGAATCTGAGGACATAACTTATGTGTTGTTATATATTCTCAAAGGATAGGCTAGTGAGATTATAGTCATTTAACATACACAAACATTTTGGAAAATGATAGGTCACATATGCACTGAACTGAATGTACATTAGTAATGTAGTAATGTAGAATTGGGAGAGGTAGAAAGAGGAGACAAAGAGAAGAACTTTTCTGTTTCAGTTACTAGAAGTGATGTATTGTGATGCTTAGAAAATATTTACTTATTCTTTTAAGTCAGTCAAGTAAAAATGTCTCTAACTGAAATACTTACTTTGGTCTTCTCTGGTACAAATAAAGATAGTCATAGGATTCAGTTCTTGTCAGTGCTAAAATTAGTGGAAACTTCCAGATGTGACTCCCAGGAAGTGTTATAAAAGACATAACGTGCTGGGGTGGTACGCTAATACCACTGCCTTCAATCCCAGCTGGATCCAGGAAGAGCAGTCATGTTGAAATCATTAGGATTAAAACCACATTTCATGGTAAGTTTCAAAAAGAGTGAAAAAGAAATCTGGGTCTTGTCCGTGAACCATGGCACTAATCCTGTCTTTCTATCTACAGACTTATAACATGAGACAAATAAACCTTAATTTTTTAAACTCACTGTTCAGTTTTCATGAAATCATATACAGTCTTAAAATATTTGCCCTTCCAAGGGAAAATGTTGCTCACGATTTTGTAAGTGTAATGAGATTTTATACAGGACTAAGACCATTCTACTGAAGCATTTCCATCTCAGTTGTGATGACAAGAATTACTCTGAATGACATATGGCAATTGATCTTTTTTCTTAGGTTTATTGTATTGTCTTCCTGAAACTGATAATTAAAGGGTTTAGGTGAGTTGTCTTCAGATATGCAAATTTGAAAATAAGCTTTAGTTGATAAATACTATGATGATTTCTGACTGTAAATTTTACAGAAGTCAAGCAAGTAACATTTTTCCCATACAATACTGTTTCAATTAAATTTTTTCTGTATGGGTGTGATACATCTCGTGGAGACACAATCAAGGAACATTGACAATTTGCTTAAGTCTTGCTCTTTGTCCTATTTATATAATTTATTGTGCCAGTGGTTCTCAAGTGGTGTTCCTGCAACTCATCATCTGGAAATCTTTCCCAGATGTGCTGAAAATTTCTCATTAATCTTTATGTTTCATTTCATTCCTTTGTAATTATGTTCATATGATTCTGACTGAGAAGAAAATAAAGCCTATTTAATCCCAGAGGTTTATTTGGCCTTGAGGATAATTGACTCATGTCTTTCTGTACTCCACCACTGTTATTCAAATAAATATTATGGAGGAAATCCCTACTTTGTAATTTTTGCTTATGAAAACATGAGAAAAGGACAAATCCATTACTTTTTTACAGAGTTTCTAAGAGGAGCTATATACAGCTCAGTTTTCTTTTAAATTTCCCACTAAGAATCATGTGATCCTAGAGTAGGGTTCATTGCTGATTTTCAAAATTTGAACACAATTTAAGGAAGAAAGTGGTGATGTCTTTAGTGGAATTTCCACAGATGTGAAAGCTCTGCTTATTAAACTAGAACCAAAGCTTCCATTACTTTGCTTGTAGAATGGCAGGGAAAATTAGAAGCGTTCCACATTGTGCCAAATTTTCCATTATGAGGCAACCGTCATCACTGTAGATTAAATCTCTTTTTAGAAATCATAATTCATCATTTCTGATCAAAGTTTTCATTTATGTGCTGGGGTATGTGTATGCGTGCATGTGTTCACATATAACTGTACACATTTTATCCACTAGTTCTGACAAGAGATAAGTTAAAAAAAATAAGAAATATTTGTACCTTGAACTACGCAACCCTAGATTAATTCTACTAATGAATGTTAATTTCTTTACTAAGAACCAAGCAGTATAAAAGAGTACTTGCTAAGTTAGCTTTCTTGGTGAGATTAGGTTTGGCCATCTTGATTTCCTTGTCACTTTGAAAGGTTACAGTGAGGCCAAGATTATGTGGTTGGCTTAGTCTACTTATTTCAAATGACCTTTATGGTACATACTTTAAAACACTATCCATGTTTCAACTGCATACTTGAACGAGTCTAAAAAACTTGTAAATCTCTGTAACCAGCATCAATAATATCAAGGTGTGTGTAATAGGCCCTGTAACTCTTTTCTGACAAAGCCTAACTCCTGGTTCTTGGTATCTGTTGATCTATTTTTGAGTCATCATAGATTTCACCTGTCTTTCTTAGAGATTTCAAGTTTGAAATGGTCCCAAGATCATTGCCTGATGGTATATCTACTTTCAATCAGACATTGACTTAGTTGCTTTCTGTGAAGAGATTTTTCAGATATAATTAATGTTCTTAATAAGTCTACTTTAAATTAGGGAGATTTTCCTAAGTGGGTATGCCCAAACAGGTGAACCTTTAAAAAAACACAAACTTAAAGCCTGGGGGGAAATTACTGCTAGATTTCAAGGAGAAAAATTCTATGTTACAGATATGTTGGTGTGATAGAGAAATTCTACTTGTCCACTAAGAGCTCAGTATATCTCACTTGACAACTCTCGGGAAAGAGCTGAATTTAAAGGACCCTCTGCTTCAGTTGAGATTATCATCCAACCAACTCCCTGAACTCAGGCTAGTGATCTTTGAAAAACTACTATGACATGAGCAGGCCTCTGATGTGAATAACTGTAACTTAATACATGTGAATGATTTGAAGTTGCTAAGCATGTGGGATTGTTATACAAAATGTAAAATTAATACAGTGTATATATGTATATCATTTTTAGGTGATGAATATACAAAATGTAAAATTAATATATGTATATCATTCCTTTTAATGGATGAATATATCAGTTATCTATTCTAAACAATATATTAGCACAATAACAAAAATAAGTCAATCACAAGAAATCTTTCATTACAGACAGTATAAGCATAGGTTGAAACAGATTTCATTTGCTTGGCCCATTTGTAAAAATAGCAGTAAAGTTGAATATTCAAAGAGTAGTTTTATGTTGGCACATATGTCATTTATTTTCAGTGCATTGCAAAATCATATAGAAAAATTCATGTTTAATCTCATGAGAAACTTGCAAAATACTCTCCAATGTGATTGTGCCATCACACGCTGCTAAAAGGCATATGTCCTATAATCAGATGTATCTTATCTTCACAGTATTTTATATTGTTTATCAAATTAAACTGTAGCTATATGACAATTATGATATTTATACAAATTTTAGTAATGTTTTTTAAAGATTATCATGTTGCGTATTGATGTATTTTTGTATTTCATTAAGTTTCTTTGAGTTGGTTGAACACTAGGATTTTTACTTTTTATTATAGAGTCAAAGATTGCTTTAGAATTATGTGTCTTTCATCTTCAATGTATATTTCAAGTATTATTTTTTAGTTTGCAACTGAATTTCTTATTTTATAATGTCTATCACAGAGAAGTTACCTTAGCACTTTAAGTCCTCTGTATGTGTTTCTGTGTTATGATTAGTATTTTCTAAACTATATGTGATCTACCATATTATTACAAAGTCAATAATAATTTTATTATGATTCTATCATGCATGTTTGCAATGTACTAAGCTAAATTTTCCATATACTTTAAAATAAAAGTTGATATTTATTTTTTCTTTACTTGCATATACTTCAAAAGTTTCAATGCCATTGGTGGAATAGATCTTCTTCTATTAAGTTTTTATGTTCATATTTTCATGTCTAAAACAAAATGACTATACATATGTAGCATATTTTGACCATTTATTCTGCTCTATTGACGTTTATGTATATACTGGCATAGTTGCTTTAATTGCGTAGATTTAAATTTAAGTATTTCAATATGATTTTTTAACCAAGGTATTTGTTTATTCTAGGCCCTTTACATTTCCTTAATTCTTTACAATATAAATTGATAATTTCCCCCACAAATATGCCCTGAAGATTTTGAATGTGATTACACGGAACGTATCAATCAAATTACGGAGAATTAGTATCTTGTAAGTAAGTAATTCACATCTGTGTAGTCCAGGGCATCTTGTCTAGTTCTGTGTCTAAGAACATAGTGTCTCCCCTGACCTTTATTTCTCAATAGTGAATTTTATAGCTTTCACTGGACAGATCTGCAGTTTCTTAAATATAGGCATTTCATGGTTTTGGATGCAATCATAATATTTAAAAATGATCTTCTAATGTTCATTGCCAGTACATAGCAATATAATTTCATTTTAAATTGATCCTGTAAAATTGTGTTATGGTTGCCTATAAATTTTATTAGCTTTTGTGCAGATTCATTATAAACTTCTCTATACATAATCATTTGGAAAATCATTTTATTTGGAAAATAAAAGTTTTACTTTTAAATATCTTATCTATGCCTTTTATTTCTTTGTTTTATTTCATTGTACTTCATCGTAATGTTGATTAGAAGTGTTCTGTCAAAGATCATGTCCTTGTTCTTAATATTAGAAAGAAAACTATCTCTCAATCCAATATGATTTTAGAAGGTTTTTTTTTCTATCACTTAGTCTATTACTATATTTTATCATAAATACGTGTTGAATTTTGTCATTTCCTGTTTCTGCAATGGTCTCATGGTTATTATCTTTCATCCTGTTAATGTTGCATTATCATGGATGGTTAAACTGTACATTCCTGCAAAAGTCTCACATGGGTACATTACCTTTTAAAAGTTTTTTGGGATTAATTCACTAATAGTCATTCGTGATTTCTGTGTTAAATTCATGAAGCTGAATTGCCTTAATGAAACACAAGCTTCATAAAATGAACAAAGGAATGTTCTAGTTTACTTTAATTTCCCTGAGGGATTTATGTCAGACTGATTATTTTTTCTTCAAGTATATGAAAATAAAATTCACAGTGGAAACAACCTGGTTTATAGATTTCTTTCTAGAATCATGTCTAAATTATAATTCCAATTTTTAATTAATGTATGTTCAAGATTTCTACTTTCTCTTTCTGCTAACAGTGTCCTGTTCGCCTATTAACCAATTCTTTCATTTAAGTGACTTGGTAATTTTTAAAGTCAAGGACAATTTAAGGTTTCTCTTTTTCATTCTTGATGTGATTAACTGTGACTTCTCAGTTTGATTGAACAAATCTTTCTTTTCCATGTCTAGCATTCATTCTGCCTTTTGTACATTCAGTATTGCATAACTAGCGATTTTCTTGGTCTGACAAACCAGTTTGTCTTACCTCAGATCTTCTCCAGCATATCCTCTTTCAAAAGCTGGGGTCTTCAGGCTCCCCACTGCTTGCTGCAGGTTCCATGTGAATATATATTCACTTTCTGTGTTTCCATTTAGGTATTTTAAAATATTTAAAGAAAAAGAAAACCCTTAAAAGTCTACTGAACTTTCCTTCTGTGGTTGTCTAATCGACTCTGAATTCCATATCCTGAGATTTTCCTGTTAAACTTTCTACTTTTTTCTCTAGGCATTGTACTTTACTTTTTCTCAAATGTTTTCTCTGTGTCTCTATATTGACTACATCTTTTTCTCTTTTTTTTTTTTGCATTTACTCATGCACACATATGGTGTGTGTGTGTGTGTGTGCGCGCGCGTGAGTTTGTATGTGTGCATGTGTGTGTGCGTGTGCGTGTGCGTGTGCACTGTGTGTGTGCATGTGTGTGCGCGTGTGCATGTGTATGTGTGCACGTGTGTGTGCGTGTGTGCTTGTGTGTGTGCATGTGTGTGTGGGTGTGTGTGCGTGCGTACATTAGAAGACATTCCTTCGGAGGCCCAAAGGAACTGTCATGGATTGTTCTATTCTCTTCTTGCCTCAGTCTGGGATTTCTCAGGTTCTGCTTTCCAGAGCGAGAAATGCAGGCCACAGCTAGTTCTGCCTGTTGCTTTTCTGTAGAATCCGGTTCCAAACTCAGATCCTTTTGCTTGTGAGGCAGAATCATAACCTTTCCAGTCCTGTCTTTCTTTGGGTCATTAAAATTATAGTAGCTGTTTTAATGCTATTGTCTTCTAATTCTAATTCTATTACATATGTCATGTCTTTATCACTTTTTGATCTGTCTCCAATTTTCTTCTGACTATGTACTTCAGTTTTTTTTCCTGGATCTTTCCTGTCTAGTACTTCCTCAATGAATGTAGAAATGTAAATTTCCCTGTTGATGATGGACAGTGGTTTTTTTCCCTCCCTGTAAGAATGACAGTCTTAGCTTTGGAAGGTGTCTGAGACTTAAAGTTCACTTAGCTTGTTTGGAGGTCTGGTTTTGCTTTTCTGAGCTTATGGCAGGGGTATTCTTATTCAATGCATAATTATCTCTCCTACTAAGATACTGCGTTTTTGACACCCCATTGAATTTTGGAAAGAATAAATGTGTGGAGCAAATTCAAAGGATTCCCCATCCTTGTGTAGCTCCAGTAACTGCTCAACACCCAGATCTCATATCCAAACATACACACACACACACACAAAATAGACACAGACACTTCATACTCTTCCTTCTCATCTTCTATTTTGTATCCTTCTTCGTCATTTTCTTCCTCATTTTATTCCTGCCACAGATACTCGTAGGCTTCTGAAGTACTTGGTGTTTTCTGAAATAAATTTTTAGTGGTCAGTTATGGTCTTAACGGGTCTTAATGTTTTCTGTGCTAATGAGAGTTCTCCAGGGTAAAAGAATAAATTAAGAATTAGACTATAACAATATAGCAGATAAGAAGAATAGAACAGGATAGGATAGAAAAGAAAGAACAGAAGAAAATAACAGAATAGAATGGCAGAATTAAGACAGGATTCATTAAATTCATTTGCATGGTCAGAGGCTGTCTGTAAGAAGAGCCATACTAGTAGCTGCTCCATCAGCAGAGATGAAAGTCTCAGAGAAAGAAGACTGATGTTGGCCAGTTCACTAATCAAATAACAGACTGAATTAAACATGGTATAGGTGCTGGACATTTCCCACGCTGTTAGGGACTTGACTAGACCCCACCTCCATCTCCCTGGTAACCCCGGACATTCAGGATCCACCTTTATGTTAAACTAGCTGGGTCAATCACATTGGCAAATTGCCCACCTCCTAAGAATACTGATCTACGTGGATCTACCAAAGAGATTATCAAGTGCTCTCTTGCTCTAGCTGTGGCTGTCTCTTTTCCATCTTTCTGTCTCTCTCTTTCCCTCTCCATTCTTCCCTCCTCCATCTATCCTCCCTCTCTCTCTGCTCTCTCTCTCTCCTCTCCTCTCTTTTCCCTCTTTCCAGCCAGACACAGGCAAAAACCAACAAACTGCCAAAATGTAATTTGTAACCCATTTGTTCTCGAGTCCCAGCTCATGAGCAGCACTTTCCCTTTCCTCCCATTTAAGTTGCACTTCCTAATATTCAAAACCAGCTTATTTTTCTCTGGGGACTATAAATTCTAACTCCTCTATCATATGATTATTTACCAATTTCTAATATGTCTCTCCCCCAATCACGGTCCTCAGCTGAAAGATTTCTCGTCTCTGGTCCTATTGTTTTCAGTTTCTAAAATAAATGTAAATATTCTAAACTATTTTTCTGCTTAATGATTCTTTATTTCTCAGAGAAAAAGCACCCATATCCCTAGACCCGCATCATCAGGGACTGATGAACACCACTGATTTTATTGATTTCTGGTCTTTGAACTTTGAATAATCTTTGGTTCACTCCTCACCTTCCTCCTTCAGGAAGGAGGAAGATATCTTTTCAAAACTCAACTCTACACATCCAAGATGCAATCACTTACATTGATTCAGCTCTTCTCTCAAAGCTACTCTCCAAAAGTTGTCATAGGCTCATTACCACACTAGTGTCTAAATGTTTATGTTGACAAGTAGCCTGAATATGACAGAACCAGTTGGTTGGTATTGCCTTTACCTCAAACTTACAGTTTGGGCTGGGGAGATGCCTCAGAAGTTAAAGTCTTTGCTTCCCAAGCAAAACGACTTGCGTTAAGGTTCCCAGATCCTATGCAAAAATGGCAAGTGAATATATGGTTGCCTGTAATTCTGACCCTGGGAGGCAGGGCCTGGGAAACTCCAGAGCAAAGCAATAGGGAAGTATAGTAATCTAAGTTGATCCCCAATGTCACCCTTATGCCTCCACAAACACACACAAGTCAAGTGTTTTCTTACACACACATGCAAAACACTCCAGCTCATTTAGATATTGCTTTTACTTTAGTATTTTTTATTAATGGCTAGAGTTTCTGTATTTCATATATATTCAACCTGACAGCAATGAAATGCAGAGAAGATTAAGTTTAAATTTGGTAAGGATCTATTTGGATCATTTATGAACTCCCTTCAGAGTGGAAAGTGCTCTGTCCAGAGCCCATGACTCTGCCAAGGATGCCCTGTGCAATCTGACTCCAGAGTCACTTCCCAGAGGCACAAAAGTGTGGCAAGGGGAGGGGAGGCAGCAGATGAAGCCTCCTCTTCTGCTATGTTCACTAAGCGCAAGCACTGGACTATTATTCCAAGCAGCTCACTCAGCCACAGGAAACACACAGCGATGTGAAAATAAGCGTGCATGGGAAGATCACGTTAATAGCATATCTATTGTCAATGCTTATAATTTAACCATTTTTAGAAATGAACTGCAAAGAGGGTGATATACTTACCACTGTAATCCTCGCAGTAACTTTTTGTAGAATGAAGAAAACTGCTCAGTGGCATAAGAGTGTAGGCTGTGTTCAATTGTATATCTCCACTTCTCATTCTCAGGATCTGTTTCATATACATGCTTTGTTTTCCAAACCCTACACATGCAATTACAGCACATTGAAAAGGGAGATTGAAGTGAACAGCCTCGGAAGAAAGATAAGTAACAGCGGCTGTTGCAATGGAAAGCACTCCCATGTCTATGACAATTAAGGAAAACAAGCACGATTAAAATTTTATAGGCTTGCTAGAAAAACTTATTCAGAAGTTTCGTTTCCCTTTTAACCAACAAAAATGAAACACTGGCGAAATGTGTAGGATTAATCCCTATTTCAATACAGCTATTCTTTTCCATACAGAGATCATCTGCTTGTCTCACCATAGTCCTGACTAAATGGTAGACACACATATCTAGTAACTGGTTTCTCTGTGGTCTCCATGCCTTACTTTGTTCCTACAGGTGGTAGGAACAATTCCAAGAACTCCAGCAACAAGATTCACAGTGGAACAGGTGTTAGAGTGGCTGAACCCATGGAAAGACAGAAGCGCAGGTAGAGAAAGTGGTCTTTGGATGTGAAACGTCACGCTGCTAATTCTCACAGGCATAGGAACATGTCTAAATAAATCCTGTCCCTGGCATGGATTTTATACAATCAGTATTTCCATCGTGACTGTTGCTATTATGTCTAAGTTGCAATCTATGGGAAAGAAATTTGCATTGGGCAATTTCAATGATTCATAGATATCAGGCTTTAAAAGCAGAGGCCTTCTGTTTCTTTGAAGAGACAGAAAATATTTTATGCTTTGGGACCATCATCTGACATAAACCAGATGTAGGAGTAAGACAGACAAACAGATCATATGCAAAAGAAAAGGCAGAACTGTATTGCTTTACTCTATGTGACAACTTACCAATGTTGACTTGAGTATGTTATTGCATGCTTACAAACCCAGTACTTAGGAATCTGAGGCAGGTGAATTACAAAGAATTTAGGCTAAAAATGAGAACTCATATCAAAAAAGTTCATGAAATAAATAAACAAAAAATAAATCTTTAATGTCATTTACCAGAGTTGAGCCAAAGTATGGATTTTGGCAATAAGGAATGGTAGTGTCTGATACTGAGGTTTATTCTGAAAGAGGAAGGCTAAACTTTCACCCACATGACTTGTATAATAACCAACTCTTCATGGTTGGAAAGAAATAATTCACTGCCAAATACAATGAAAGTAACAATCCAAATTCCATAAGCCTCTTAACTATATTATTTTTTTTCAGGTACAGTCATCTTCCTCTTAACTACATTATTGAGTCTTATTCTTTAACAGTTTTTCAAATTTCAACACCAAAACATAGGGAATGAGCATCTGACAAAGGTAATGGTCTGTGTTTGCCTGGTGACTGTGGAATATAAACCAAATCCAGTGCTTCAGCAATTTCTTCAAAACCAAATTAGGAAAATTGCCCTTGATCAGTGGTTCTTCAGTTTGATGGATTTTGTTCGCCATGGGGCATTTAAAAGCATGGTGGAGACATTTTCTGGGTTGACATAACAGAGAAGTATTCACTTTGGTCATTATTAAGTAAACATCAAGAATTTTGTTTAAAGTCCAACATAATAGGAAGGTCCTTTCCAGAAAGACTTACACAACCCAAAATGTCATGTGCTGTAGAGGTTGAGAAGACCTGCATTTGGGCTTTATACAATTTTATCATAGTGAAATAATCACAGTATAAAACATGAACCATTTTCTAGAGGAATCTTATTCACAAATGCAGAGTTGAAAGTTCTCAGAACTAAACCTTCCAAGCACTTTGCAGAAAGAACCCTTGTGGAAATAGTTTGGTGTCTACAAATTAATTCCGTAAGTAAAAATTTGTCTCATATTTTAATATCTAAATTCAGTTACACTCAGAATACCTTTCATAATCTTCACTTAGTTCTTCACAGTTCTTTGAATTCAGGAAGTTTTGTAGCTGACTTTTTCTAACTCTGACATTGGATATAGCACTTACAGTACAGAAATATATAGGTTTTCTATTATTGGTATAATATAGTGGGAAATGATATTAAGGGTCAGTATTCTCTTACCTGGCTAATGCCGAATATTGGGATTTCTGAAGACAGTAAGCTTATGGCATATGGCAAAATAGAAGCAGGTCTTTTGTGGAGTTGGAAAAAGATTAGTCGGACCTTGGAAATTCTTGAGAACTTCATGCTCTTCTGTCAGAAAAGCAGGAGTTGAGGCTGGAATGACAGAATTGGGTTGAAGTATTCTGCTGCATTTTGATGTGTCTCGAGACAGAGTTACTGAGATAAAGTTAAATCCTTATAACCCTGGAGTCTGAGGAAATAAAAGTACTGAAGCATACACACAGAGTTTCCTCCAGTAGCCAAGTTTAGGTGTGGCCATTATTATCTACCCAAATGATCAGGAGCTTCGAAAACTTCTTACTGCTTCCCAATTAATCAATGGCGACTGAGCTTAGGATGCAGGAGTACACCTATAAACTTCTACTGAACAAATTTGAAACCAAGTCAAACTAGTCATTTGCAGAAGTAAACATAAATTCTCGCTACAGGGTTGTTATGTGATATATTTTAATGTAAAAAATAAACCTTTATTGTCCAGTAGCTTGACATTTTCTGAAACTTTTCCAAGATTCTAGTCTAGATATATACTTATTGTCTTGAAGTTTTACTGGTAATAGTTTAAACTCCATTGCTAAGTATGATACATTGTAATTTCTTGCTTATTCTGTATTTACCAATACCAATATATCTAGATTATTTGTGACTCTGACTTTAAAGTTTATTAGTCCTAGTGACTCATTCATAAGGGCTTATCTCACATGTGCTTAGTAATTTTTCTTATAACTAATCTGCAAATATACAGTGTATTTCTCCCTTTAAAGAATTTTCTTCTTTTCAGTCAGGACCATGTCATACCAAATTTTTAAAAGTGGCCTTTTAAAGTTATGTATATAAGAGTGCATATCATTAATATAAACATTTAAAAATTAAGATTTAGTCACATAAATTGTCACAGGAAAATTTTTCTCTTCTCAGCTTTAATTCACAAAATTTCCGCATGTGTATATGTAAGTGTGTATTTGAGTGTATAGGAGGGCACTGTGTGTCTGTGGACGCTCAATGGTCTCAGGATTTACGTTTTTACCTAAAGCTCAGTATTTATGAAACAATCATAATTTAATAAAAATTTCAGCAGAAAAAAACACATAATATCACCAGCAACAAAAATTCATAAACAAAGACATCACACAAAATGTGTTTCATAGTTGAAACCCTAAATTTAATAGACATATAAATAAGTGTATGTGTTGTAATTTTATGGATTGAGCAACACAATATTATGGTATCTGCTGTTCCCAGTAAGAACCATCAACTTGACAACATACTAATTAGAATTCCATCCACGTTTAGGTAGAAATTATCAGGTTAATTTTTAACTTGCATAGAAAGTCTAAGAAGCATCCAAGCAAATCTTGAAGGATGAATTTGGAGACATCCAAACCTGAAGGCTTATTGTGAAACTATCTTAATTAAAACAATGTTAGTAAACATGAATATAAATAAAAATAAAGGAACCAATTCCTTATCAATACAGTTAGGTAATTTTTGAAAGAGTGCTTAGTACAATAAAATTTAGAAGCATATTCATTTAAATAGGGACAGTAGAAATGTAATTATAGGAAAATGTCAATTTCAGTTAGATTGCTATTCTTTTGAATGCATGTGTATGTGTGATGTGTGATATGCGTGTGTGTGATATGCGTGTGTGTGTGTGTGTGTGTGTGTGTGTGTGTGTGTGTGTGTGTATGGACACATACCACACTGTAGATGTAAAGGTAGAAGACAATTCCTGGAGTTGTTCTTCACATTTACACTTGCAGGCTAGGATTACAAGTGTTCAAGTTTTCATGTAGATCTGGGAATTGGAACTCAGGTCTTCAAGTTTGCACAGCAAATAATTTACCAACTGCATTACCTCACCAACTCTAGAAAAGAAAAGCATTCTAAAAAAAGAAAAGCAATATAATAAATGTTCTAGGAACATAATGTTCTTCACTTGGGATGTTTGATCCTAATATAAAACTTCATAAATTAGACGTAATATAGAATTTTTCTGCTAATTAAAATTTGCCAGCAAAGCAGGTCATGGGCCACTGAACTATAGTTCTGTGATCAAACACTTGTCTAGTATGTGTGAGACAATCCTCAGTACCTGCAGCTATCAACATCAAATTTCAAAAGCAAGTGATTTTATAGATTAACAGGAATGCCATCATTTTATATGATACAAGATATATGTGGACAAGACAACAGATCACCACTCAGTAAGCAAAACAAAAATTACCTAATTTTTATATAGATGGAGATATTAAACAGCATTTCAGAAGAAAAATATAAAAATGGCAATAATCAAATACAGGAATAAGTTCTCAGCATCTTTGTTAACAAGAAAATTCAAATTATTATTTCCTGACAGATTGGAGGAAAGTAGAATTTTCATGCAATATTGTTAGATAGCTACTGAGGAAATGATTTATAAAAAGTCTAATAAAACTATACATGTATACTTTATAGTTCATTAATTTATTATTATTCTACAATTCCAGACTGAGTTGGTATATCTACCACCAGGTATATACAAAACTGCTAAAGAGATTTAGCTTTTAATCAATCCAAATATATATTCATAGAAATAAAGTTGATATAGTCATATAATAAACTATTAAGCAACAATAAAATCCAACTAGCTCAATAACATGAAAAATTCAAATATAACAATGAGTGAAAGTAATCACATAAAAGAGTTTATATGACACTGATTCATTTGCATGAAACTGAAATATGGGGAAATTATTTTGTAGCAATAAATGTTCTATTAAAAGTTATTATTAGAGTGTGTGTTAGTGGGGAAGATTTGTGATGCTAAGATAATCGAAGCAATTGATCTTACGGTAATTATACATCAATCCATCTATAACTTTTTTGCCAAGATGCACAATGATGAACTATACATTATAAGACAAACTCAGCATTGGATATGACGTATTTCATAAAAATGCTCTTTACTCTATAACTGAGATTGAATGGATTAAGTGGATGATGACTAATGGGTAAAAAGCTATGGAAACAGCGGCCATTGGTTGGAACCTTTAAAGGAAATAAACCTTTTCTTTTCTAGATAGTTTCTCTCTGGCATTTTATGACATAAGCACAAAGTACATTAGCACAAAACATACATATTATTCTCTAGTAAACATTCAAAAGGGGCAGATAACTACAAATTGCAACAGAAAGGTATGAATTAGGCTCTGATTCAAATTCCTTCACAGTAAATATTTGTGACACAAAAGTATAATAGTAGATTATTGAAGATATCAATGAATCATTAAATTTTATGGGGATAATTTGAAGATAATTATCTACAGAATAATATGAAAGGCAAGATGAAAAACCTTCAGGTTGTATCTGACCAGGATTTGATAGATGTGAAGGTGTTATTTTCAAAGGAGCAAAGAAACAAACAAAAAGAAGCCTCACATCACACCAGAAATGATCGCATTCTGTGGTTTCGGGAATAGTAGGCTCAATTGCATGTGAAGTTGGCAATATTTTTTATTGAATAAATCATGGCCTCAGAAGGAAGAAAGAAGTACACTATTTAATACACATCCCTCACTTAAGGAGGTCCTGAAACTTAGAAAACACCCATGGTTGTCTCCTCGATGTGGACAAAGGAGTGAAAACTGATGGAAATTTTAAATAATGACTAATATTTTAACTCTGACATTACAAAGTAGGCGTGCCTCAGAATGTAATAATATGCAATTTGGGAAAGAAAGAATTGAAGTTCTAAGTCTTTTATTTTCCTAGAAATACCTTAAAATTTTATTCGATCTTAATTATAAAAGCTATCTCTTTTTTTGCTTTCTCTATGCTGACTGTAAGTGAAAAGAAATGTAATAGGCCTAGAGGAATAAAATGGCCAAAATCATCTAGTGTCACAGAAAAATGAAACCAAAGTCAGAATTAATTGACCTAAAAATAACAGCAAGTTTGTATATTTAGGCCAAGTGATTCATTGTCATGTTTAAGCAAGATAAGTGAGAGGAAATGAAACAACCCATGTAATATGATTGATGAAGAGGAATAAGAGATTGGACCATTGAAGATGGAGAAAGAGGATGGGATAAGGTGGGAGAGGATAACTAGAGAAAATCAACACTAAGAGAATCAATACAAAAAACTTCCCCATCAATATCTTACTCAAAAATACATTTAAAAAAACAGCAAATATGGCGATCTAGCCCCTCATGGCCCTTTAGTGCCATGAGTCCGTTTCCAGCTGCCTACTTCTCTTGGAGGCTCCCTAGCCCTCATGGCACTCTATTGCCATGAGCTCTATTTTATTTCTGCTTCTCATGGAGGCGCCCTAGCTCCTCATGGCACTCCACGTCTGGAGTCCGTGAGTTCCAACCTTTCTCTTTACTAATAAACTCTACCTTAATTATCAAAAAAAAAAAGCAAATATAAGACTACTACTACTAATACCCAATTCTGGGGAACAGAAAGAGTAGGATAACTCGATACAGAAGAAACTGTCTCAATATATTTAAACCAGCAGGTGCAGATGGCCATACAAAACCCCCAGCACCATATAAGAGATACTTCTATAGTAGTTGTTGGTCACAGAGGTCACAGAAAACTCCAAAACAATGTACTATTGCCATGTTTCTTGGTTACCTGGCAAATTCTAGCAGTAAGTCCTTATTGCTTGAAGGGAATATATACTTCAGTCTCAGGACAGAAGAACTAAAGCTGAAAGAGAGCTGAAAGTACAATCCTTACAGTTCATCTGTCATACTACCAGAGGCAATGGCAAGCTGCTGAAGGATAAAAGTCATCGGCAGCCTTATTTAAGAATCTTGTGATCTTTAGGATGATCTAGCCTGATAAGATGTGTGTTTCAGTGCTTCAGTGTAATAGTGGCACAAATGTTATGGGAACAAATAGCTGCTTTTTGGATGGATTTGAGGTTTGCTCAACAGGTTAGTGTAAGCCTGCCTGAGAGACTTGGTATAGGGAGGACTCAGAAGCTGGAGGATAAACCAGCACTGTGATCTTTCTAAGCACACATGGCAACAGAACACCTTCCAAATATTTACCTTTAAGCCATTTCTGCAGCTTTCAGCCTCTATCCAAGAAGACTTTTCTCAATGGAAAAAGGCCAGTGCATAACTAAAGGCAAAGGTGACTGTGAGGATACTCAATCATAAACACAATATCACAATTTTGTCATGAACACAAAAGTTTCATCATTCTTCTACTCCAAAGACCAGGAAACACCACTGAGGAAGGAGCAAAAAGAATGTGAACCCTATTTTAGAAAGGAATACCACCTGACAGTACCACCTAAAGATAAAACCATTATGTCCATAATCACACGTAGTTAAACTTACCTGCAAAAAAACATACACAAGAGTGGGTCCAATATCATGGCAATCCCCCTCAGGAGTATGAAGTATGGTAACATAGTGAGAAAGCAACAAAACTCCATTGCAATTTTAAATAATTCAGATAAAAAGATTATGTTACAATTAAAAAGAAGGTAAGCATGCCCAATAAAGTTACTATGCAATAGGAAAGGCACACCACATAATGGAGTCTGTAAGAAATACAAATAAAAAACAAATATGGAAAATGTAGTAAAAAAATCATATTATTCAAACAGTACCAAAAGAAATCTGTGTAACACACAACATGTGACAAATATAACTAATGATAGTGAGGATGTTTGATAGTGAAAAATATAGTCCACTAAGAATATGCATCATTCTCAAATATAAAAAGTTCAAAATAAAATAGATAGAACTAATCCTCAAAGAAGAAATAAATCCATAATCACAGAAAAAAATTCAAAATCCTTTACAAATTTGACCTTGTAGTGGGACAAAAAGTAATGCCAACAAATGGGGAAAAAACAAAGCGTTTCTGATTACAGTGGGCAAAGGAATCATCAGGCAAACAAATCATCAGGCAAATAGGACAGCATGCAGGCATCGTGACCTACCTGTAATCAAACTCAGGGAATCAGAGACTGGAAATCCCAGGATAAGATAGTTAGCCAGTCTAATCCTATCAGTGAGCCGTGGATTTAATTAAAAAAAAACACAGTCTCAAAGAATGTAAAGTGGGAAAACTACATGATTCCTGATATCTACCTTAAGCTTCTCCAAACATACAAACAGAACGAAACTGTGTATCAGCTAGTACACATGTATGTTCATATTTGCACACACGTATCCACATTTACATAAACACATCTATGTGCATGTATAAATCCCACGCATGAATACATATGAAAATGTGAGGATGGGAAAGAACAAAAGGAGAGAAAATAATAATCTCAGTACTTGACAGCTTGATTAGAATTATTTCTAGTTCAAGATTACTTGTTTTGAATTTAACACAAACATTTCTGGATAGACCATATGTCAAAAAGTACAATTAGGGGCTGGAGAGGTGGCTCAGGGGTTAAGCCTCCGCCTTGCAGGCGGAAGGTCCTGAGTTCGGATCCCAGATCCCACGTATAGACGCCAGGCGGAAGCGGGGGCGGCCTGCACTTCTGGTCCTGGTAGGGCGGAGCCTGTGAATCCCGGGGCAGAAGGAGGTGGAGGCGGCCATGGTGGTTCGCGGGTTCGTCCGTGGTTCTACACACACGCGCACACACACACACACACAGACACACGCGCGCGCACACATACACACGCATACGCACACAGTTGAATAAATAATAATAATAATAAAAAAATTTTAAAAAAAGTACAATTAAAATTAGCCTATCTTAGACAATAGTTATTATATATCAAAAGATGCAAAATATACTAAAGATTGTACTTACTGAGAACATTACTTTGAAGTCATTCATTAGCAAAGAAATAAAGCTTAAAATCCTACAATGTAACCATTCAACTCATAAATTAAATCCACATAAAATGAAATTCGTTAAAAATGAAATGCATTGAATGAAAAGACAAGAAAAAAGTTTACTAGTCTTAATGTAATTAAAGAATTCTTAGTGAGCATGCATTTAAATGGTACAGAAAATATGTTAAATGTAAAATAACTAGCATACTTCATATTTCAATCATAGTTCACCTATAATAAAGATTAAATTTCTTCCATCATACACTCAAGCAACATGGCCAGTGAAATATTCAATTTAACTATTTGCATTTGCAGTTAGGATAAATTTTTCTTCGATACCATGATTTCTGCTCCAAAAACAGGATGGCTATGAAACAGCATGAGTAGTTCTCAGTCTCATGCTTACTACTAGAATAAACAATGCAGAGACATTTCTTAAGAAGCATGAAAATAAAAGTGTTTTATTTTGAAGTTCACAATTAAGTGGAAGTCTTCGTAGTCACTGGATGTTATCAGGCCTTTGAAAATAGCGATTAGACTATTTCTTGCTTTATTTCAGTCCAAAGTCACACACCTTCTTCTAGAACTCGTCACTCTATTAATTTAACAAATTTCACTTCTGTTTTAAAAAAGCCTTTCTACTCAATTTCATAATGACTCATAAAGTACTATCACTAAAAGCAAAATTTGAACTTCAGAATTTTTGTTTCCATCTTGAGAGATGTCACCTAATGATCCTGGATTACAAATGTATGTTAACAAACACAGGACACTTTTATAAGCCCTCTTTGCATCCCTAGTCATTATCAACACTATGGGAAAATGTTTACAAAGGTGAGAGTTTTATGGAACAATATTTCTAATTAACTTCATTTTTATTTCAAATAAAGGAATGAATCATTTTAACAATTTATAGTAAGCTTTCACATCTCCAAGGAATAGAAGTGAATATGTTGGGTATTTACAATGCAGAGGTAGGTTTATTTTGTGGACTTTACCTGGAATCAAATTTCTTTAGCTCTGGTTGAATGCATTGTGGTTACAGCATATCTTATTGGCAGTTTTGATCCTTTTTGCATAGAAATTTAATTTTTTGTTAATTTAGAATTAATAATAATTTGTGTGTGCTTGAATTAAAAACTGTTGTGTCTTGTGAGGTGTATGATAAATACATTTTTTGAAAGTCTTTTCATATTTTCTTCATTCCAAGAACAAATATATTCTCTGGAGATTTAGCACTGTTTTGGTAGTTTATTTAATTTATGAGTTAACCTTACCATAATATTTGCTTTCTATTTTTATTTTAATTGCCAACATAGAAAAAGGATGACTCTATCTAGCTCAGGAAGAACAAAAGAGATAAACAGTATAGAATCTGACAGAAGACTTAACTCTTTTCATAAGCTCTTCAAAGTACATTAGTGGGAAAAAATTCCGGTTTTGCACTGCTCATGGAAGGAAGTATACGTTTGATCAAAATGAACCATTGCTGTTCACGTGCCTCCTTCTGAAGTGCTCTTCTCTCATTGCCAGCAACCTCCCATCCATCCTCAGCTAATGGCCCGTCTATGACTCCTTCTTCCATTCCTGGGCAGTGGTCAGCACTCTCAGCAGTGTGCTGATTGCACCGTACCAATCAGTGTAACAGCTTTCCTGGATCTCTGTTTTATCACTTTAACTGTAAGTCAGCAGCAATTCACCCTTTTTCCTATATTTATTATTTCTATAAATTTTGAATATTTTCCCCTTGGAAAAGAATATAAGAAAACAAACATTTCATTGATTAATTATACAAAAATTCTTCTTGATAACACCAGCATGAGGTAGTCCTATTGAGTAAATGATTTCATAAGCAACGAATGAGTTCAATTTTAAACCAAATCATTAAGGCAGTATTCACATAATATGTTGCTTAGTGTAGATGCCATCCATTCAATTAAAAAGAACTCACTGTGCTAGATATAATAGTCCCTATAGATAAATAACAGAGAGTACAATTGGAAATGCTCTGTTCTCATAAAGTTGATATTCCAGTGAATGTGAGATAAATTCATGTACTTAAAAATGAATTTGTTAATATATCTAATATGCTTTTATATAACATGTAAGGTTATGTGAGAGAAAATATTCTGCACTTGAAGAAAAGTATGAAACACTCTTGCACCAAGAAGGTTGAAACAGGAAGAAAACCATTACAGAGTTAATAGTGAACTAGTTGACATAAAACATATAGAAGGTTGGAAGGTAATGGAAAAATCTGGAAGATTCTGAGCAGAGGAGAAGGAAAGGAGGAGAAAGGGGAAGATGGAGAGAGTGACTACTAGAGAAACAGATAGTTATTGTCCATTTCTACTTTTATGTTATATTATACTTCCTTCCATTCTACTATCTTAATAGCTATAAAAACCAGTAAAAGCATTACTTTGTCTAATGTTAATGGACTTTGTTATCTACAACCGAAATATATCGCAGATAGAAACTAATACTGAGGATAGTGAGATTACTAAGTGGGAAAGATACCTACTCACAAACTTGGTGACCTGAGTTTGATTCATGGAAACTCACATAACGGGAGACAACAGCCTTCTAAAAATTGACCTCTGGCCTTTGCCCATGCACCATGGCATGCATGTGTACCCTCTCTTTCTTTTTATCCCTCCCTCCTCCTTCTTTTTCAAATGAGTAATAATAATGAAATATTTAAAAGTCAGACTAATAAGTGAAGTTATGTTGGAAAAGGAGTGTCACAAAACAGAAATCTGTCTTTATAAAGGTGAATTGAGTTACAAGGATAATCATGCTGTCTAAGGATAGAATTTTTGAATATTTCTTATGTCTCAAGGCAGCTAAAAATGAGTTGTTGAAGTTTTGGGTTGCATGTGCTCCATTCAGCTCAGTAAAATAATAAATTAAAAACTTAATACTATAGTCAGATTTCTTGGATTAGATTTAAATATTTTTCTTCAATAGATCAGGGAGAAAATGTCTTAGCCTACTCAGAATGATAAAGGGACATAGCATAGAAAGATGTACTAATGGGAGCCTGCCAGATATGTGGTTTTCTATCCATACCTATTCACCTTGAGATAGAATACTAAGTGTCAGCAATTTTGAAAAGAAAATAAACCCCAATAAATAATTGCTCCACAGTAGGGTGTATTGCTGATGAGAGCAAAAAGAGTGAGAAAGGGAGAAATTTTGAAAACTTATGAAGAATTGTCCCAGAGGCATCTCTTATCAGGTTGAATGTTGTCTGTTTTAAGGATCAAATGTCAATTTGTCTAAATTTTTGATTTAGCCCCAAAAGTTTTATGCAGCTAAACTCTAGCAACCATCTGGCTACAGACCCAAGGACTCAAGTCAAGGACACATGGTCACTTCGAATGATTTCTCCAAATCCTTTTGCATTTGATTTGTTCTCAGAGAGGCCCTTCCATGTCCAGAAGTAAAAGACAATTGTTCGTATGTCGAAGATTAGCAGTGATATGCAAGATACTCCACACAAGTTAGGGCCGAAGCAATCATAATTGGACTTTACATGCCCTGCGCAATGTCCAACACATATTGTCCCCACAAAGTCTAGCATTTGCTAAAAGCACCAAGATCTTTGGAGGCAAGGGATTAACAGACAAAATAGTGTTCTTATGCTTAAGGGGAACACAGGAAAGGGTTCAGGGAAATGCCACTGGGTCCTTGTATGTCATCTGAGAGGAGGACCCAGAGGACAGTCAGGCATGCACATTAAAGGATTCTCCGGGGATTGGGGGAGGGGAGGCACTGGGGGATGGGGAGAGAGGGGTGAGTGGAGGGCGAGCAGAGGGGTGGGGGGAAGAGGAGGGAGGGAGGGAACGGGTGTACCTATTAAGTTTGTATGAGCGGAGATAATAAAAAATGTTTAAAAAAAAGGAAGATTAGGAAAAAAGATTATTCCTGTTTTCTAGTTTAGTCCAGCAACTGAATTATGTATATTTTATCTATAAAATAGGATTAATGCCAATAATATTTAACCTATGGCATTATTGTGAATGATTAGTTAATTTATATAAAAAGCAAGGAATAATTCTTGGCCAGTATGAAATTCCATAATAATATAGGTTTGCAATATTCACTGCATCTGATTTCTTAATTATCCAGTAATTCTAAGAATACTTTTAGTAGAAATGAAGAGATTATAGTAATATAATAATAAATGCTAAATATCTTTTTTCATATGTATTACTTCCTAGCCATCAACAACTAAGAAATCAACAAATAAGTTGAAAGGATGTCTGGAAGTGCCGCCTTAGCATTAGTCTCTGACAGTGTATGAACCTTAAGAACTCCTGGAAACCCATCATGCAGGAGGAGATGGAGGCAGGAAACTGAGAAGCTCAAAGTCATCCATGACTACATAACATGCTCAAAGCCAGTCTAGCTGCATCAGACCCTGTCAAAAAAAAATGAAAATAAAAATAAAAAATGAAGGTAATTTTGTTTGGAAAAAACTCCATGGAATATGTATATATTTTTTTCTGCTTAGTTTCTTCTTTTACTAACACTAAAAAAAAAAAGAAGATTATTGCCATTTTTATCGTAGACCCTCATTTCACAGTACGCATTTGAAGTTAGCTGAAAGAGACAAGGGAAGCCATGACATTGTTTCTTTCATAATGCTGACAGGTGCAACATGGAGATGTCTTCCCTGTCAAGCCAGTGGGTGGTATCAGGATTTTCTTCCCAGCATGGTCTCATTTGAATAATGGTGGCAAATTGCATGAGACTTTATTAAGCACTTTTCACTTCTCTAAAGAAAACTACTTTCATCAAATGTAAAATATTAGTAATTGCAGTCTAATGTTAAGGTCTAGCCAACTATCTATCTAAGGATCTCATTTTCTCCTCATCTATGTAACCATTTCCCCAGACCATATGTTGAGCCTGTTGTAGAATTTAAATGCAATGTAAATGGTGTCCAGCAAAACCAAGTGGAAAGTAGAAATAAAATGTTACTGTGGAAAGGCTCAACTCACTGACTATAATGATATTTTGAGTAAAAGTATTATCTAAAATATTTTGTATGAGTAACTTATCACTGGAAAAAATGGCTAAGAGCTGATTGTGAAATGTATATGTACTGTGAGCTAAGATTTATGAAGTAAAGATTCAAGTTTCCATTGTTTTTAAATACAGTGAACATTAGTAGCAAAATCAATCCTGTTTGTAGTAATGTGCTTCAAAACAGTGCTTTATCTCTCCAAAGCAAAGCTTCTCTGCTTGGTTCATCTTTACAATGCACTGTAGGGGATTATGCCTTGAAAAACCTAACATGTGCTTTATTAGTTGATCTGTAAGAACTGAGCTCCTAAGTACTTCGTCATGGTCACTTAACTTGAAGAGGCATTGAATAATTAATTGAATGAAGAATAAACAACTTGAGTTTAGATGTGTTTTACTAATGCTTTCACTAATGAATGTAGCTTGTCAGTTTTTTAAATTAGTTAAATCAAATTTAATATAAAAATTGTATGTGCAAAATTGAATGGCTTATCATTTGTTTTACTTACTTGTTTGTAATGTGTGATGTGTGCATGCATGTGCATGTGTGTGTGTGTGTATATGATGTGTGTGTGCAGGAATGTTTGTATGTAGTTTCAGGCATGTATGTACCACAGTGTGTATTACCACTTGAAGTCAATGCTTGCACATGACTTTAATTACAGGTTGAGAAATCTGAGATTAACACTAAGCCCCAAATATACTTCAAAAGATTATATTTTATTATTCTATAACCTTAAAATGAAATGTTTTTATCTCTATTGTGTTACATTATTTATTTGTAGAAAGTTTCTCAGAAGTATTTCCAATAATTTTTTACCACTGTAAGAAAAAATCGTATTAATGGTAATTCTAAATTAAGTGAAACCAAGCAAATATTGTGCAAACTTCACAGGAAACTCAGTCTCTAGATACCCTTCTATAATTTCTAATGCCATGTGTAAGAAGCTAAATTTACCATTTAACAAAGTTCTTCAAATTTACAAAACTATAGGCAATATCACTATGTGCTTAAGTGAAATCATCAAGAAACTTTTTTAAAAGAGTTCTGTGTCAGGGTTCTCTGAAGAACAGAATCTCTAAATAACTTTATTAAATTAACATACAATAAAAAATAGCATCCTTCAAAGTAGCTGCCTGTAGCTGCTTCGTTCTTGACCAGAATGTCCCACAAAAAAAAACAAAAGATCCCAAGAAGGTCTCAAGCCTTTCCTTCGCTGGAGGGTCAAAAAGGCTGAGTTCCAACGGTGGTGAGGAACAGCTGGTCTCCAACATCAGCGAAGAACAGCTAGACTCTGGTGTCAGTGAAGAGCAGCAAACAGCAGCAAGGCCTAGAGACTAGGCTCCAAAGGCAGCAGGGGAAAAGATGAAGCTCTGTGTCAGCCAAAGACAGAGGCAGCAACGGCAGCAGCAACAAAGAAGGTGACGATGCTCTAAAAGTGAATGATGCTCGAGAAGTAGACTCCACAGCAAGTTGGTAAAGTTCCTATTATCTGGTCCACCACTGCAAAAACACCACCCATTATGGGCTGGTATTCCCAGCAATTAATCAAATACCTACAGGGACCTGTTCCAACTATTAACCATCCACAGCTGTGCCTCAAATAGTATGCAACTGTCAAGTTGACACATATGTAACCATAACAAGTGCAGTTCGTTTTTCTTAGAATATAAAATTACAAAAGTTTTCCACTTACTTTTGGAGCTATCTTTAAAAACTATCTTTTGTGCCATTTTATGTATTGCTGATTTCATCCTAGTAAATAACGGAGGTCCTTCCTTTGTTCTGTCAGTGCAGCCATGGATATAATTTCCATTCCAGTCACATTGTTTTTCTCTTGACTGTAAACTTAACACACTTGAGAACCAGTTGTTGCCTGTCTCTTGTCTTCAACTACAAATTCCTTTTAACTCTCTTCTGTAATAAGCATAAGCCTTGTGGTTGGCTTTGATCCATTATGCTTATTTAATTCCGATAACAGAAATGGTCTCTTTTAAAATCATCTTTTAGACACAATAAGATATGGCAAGGTGAACATGAGTGTGGGCATGAGTGTAGGCTGGTACCAAATCTGTGGCGCATGACTTTGGAACATTGCAGTGAACAGAACAAGAAATCTGAATTTAGTAGGCCTGCACACCTACAATCTTAGCACTTCTGAGACAAGCAGGAGGATTGTGAGTTCAAAGTCTTCTCAAAAACAAACAATAGCCAGATTTTTACCCAGATCCTACCTAATTGTAGCGAGCAAATAAAAGTTTGTAGAGAATCTATGAGGGGCGAGGAGCTGGAAAAAAACCTCACAGGAGTTCATCCAGACATGGAGTGCCATGAGTGGTAGGCGCCAAAAATGGCTGCAAGAGTCAGATATATTTATACATTTGTGGGGGAGGAGAGGATGGCTTTTCCTTACTGGTCAACTCCAATTTCTATAACCCTGATTGGAGCTTTTGCTCCTCTACTTCTCAGTGGTCTGTGCATAATGGGGCCCAACCCAATTGATTTTGTGCAGGACCTCATGGCAGGGCTTAGCTACAGTGAAGAACTAATCTTTATTTAATTTTATGGGAAAGTTGGGGAAGGGTGTGTGTTCCTTCAGGGTTATCCCAGCAGTGGGAGATGACCTTCCAATCTCAGCATGGCTGCTCTAAAACTGCCTAAAGTTGACTGCTAGGAGAGTCCAAGCAGGAAAAATTTCAGGATGAAACAAAATCCTCCCTCATTTTCAAGAAGCAGGCTATTCATGAGGCTGGTAGAACCTATTGAGACTGAAGTGAAATCCTACCTATAGATTGCCCTGGCTAGTGGGAGGAAGAGAGACTCTTGGCCCTGTGAATTTCATTTGATTGTTTCACCAAACCAAGATGAAACAGATTCGTATTTAATATAAACATTTCTACTCTCTGTAATATGGCTCTAATCCCTACCTATGTGAAGTTTAAGTAAATTTCAGCCCAAGGGAAAACCATTCATTTATGTCCAAGTAAAGTAAATAAAAAGGAATTGGAGAACCAAAGGAGAAAATAAGAAGGGATAATTATAGTAGATTATAGAAAATGTGATTTTATGAAGTTCAAACATGATCCAAGTAAACAAATTTTGAAACTCTGAAAATAATTAAATACAAATTGTGTGACAGAAAAGACAAGTTAATTTGAGAGAAGCAATAGTGAATAAAAGGCTCAACATTGGTCATAGCAATGATATAAATGTTGATATTCAGTTTTTAAATTTTATTTATTCATTTGTGTGTGTGTGTGTGTGTGTGTGTGTGTGTGTGTGTGTGTGTGTGTATCAAAAGACACTGTGTGGACCTGTCAAGAACCAAGTGACTTGGGGAGTCATTCTGGATTTCTTCTACCTCCTTTTTGCTTCATTATGGAATTTCCCATACTCTGCCCACTAAAGCACAGCCCACTGTCCTTTCCTACTGGCTTTTTTTTTAATGTGGGACCTGGGATCTAAATTCTGGGCCTTTTGCTGATGAGATAGAGTCATAACCATTGAGCCATCTCTCTAGCCTTCTTATCAGTTTTTAAAAACTGGGAATGTATCCCTCCCCCACACACACACACTCTGAAGCAGATAACTCAGGCATGGATCAACGCCAAAGCCAATGAAGGTTGCTTTTGCCTCTAGTGGTTCATGCTGACTGGCCCAGCCAGCTGCTAAAGAGCCTGTTGAGAGAAGCAGCAACTACTGTAGATTAGGAGAAAGAGATCCTTCTGGATGTGATCCACAGTATCCAGAATAGATAGGAGATCAGTGATGGAGAAAGAGAAGAGAATCTGCAATGTGGACCATATCCAAGTCTCACCATTGACGTTTCAGTGGAAACAATTAGAACTTCCCAGCAGCAAGAATCCTTAAAGCACACCATGAAGATCACAGATGAGGTGATCACCAAGCTCCTGGATGACCTGTGAAACACCAAGAGCCACCGGTAGCACTGTACAGTGCTTGTTCGTCTGAGGTGCAACCTGAGGCAGTCCACCAGAAATTTCAATCCACAGTAGTTGATTGTGCTCTTGAAGATCAGAAAAAGATTAAGAGAAGATTAGAGTCTCTGCTTCAAAATAAGACGATCAAACTCTTGGAACATTCCAAAGGAACATTCCAACAAGAGAACACTGAAAACAAACTTAATTAGTCTTCAAATTAAGGGCATTTACAAATAATGATGCTAGGAAGGGGCATCCTTTTGTGTGAATGCCAAAACTCCCTCTGAGTTCTCCACCCCAGTGAGGGTCCAGGACTCAGTGGTATAGCCCAGAGCCCCTTCTTGGGCTCCCATTATTATGGGAACTCTATTATGACTGTTTAATCCCTTGCCTCTAAAGATCCTACTGCCTGGAGCCTTCTCCCCTGTGATCCATGTTAGACTTTGGGGGATCATTGACATGTCAGCCATTGTGCAGGTCAGGCAAGTCCAATTCTGGTTGCTGCAGCCCTAAGTTGTGTGCAGTATCTTATATCATTGGTCTCTCTGTCTTTACATTCTTAAAATCTTGCTGCCCCCTCTTCCGCAAGGTTCCCTGAACTTTAGGATGTGGAGAGATTTGGCTGGTCTGGTTTCAGGTGACTAATGAAGAGTCTCTGGTGTTCTGAATTATGGTTTGTTGTTTTTAGTTTTGCTTTCCTGCACTGCTCTTGGCTGCATCCTAATTGGTATCAAAGGTCACCTCCTAACCAAAGATAAAAGACTTTTTAAATGAAAATCTTAATATAAGAGGAAACTAAAAGGTAGATGGAAGAATAGGATTAGTACACAGCAGTGTGTGTGTGGGGGGTAGTCAGGGTCCCATTTGCTAGATGGTTACCCTCTATCTGCCAGTTCTTATATCTTCCCTGATTGGTGAGAACAAACCTGTTCAATTACAAGTGACCAGGAAGGGAAGTGGGAGTGAGCTGCACCAAATTGACCATGGTCTCTTTTCTCTACTGAAATGTGATCCCCTATCTCCTTTTTTTTTTTTTTTTTTTTGAGGCCCTCCTTCCCCTTTAATGCAGTTTGCTGCATGGTTACTTATAAATAGCCATCAAATGACTTAAGGAAACAAGGGTTTTATTTTCTTTTATGATTCCTGGTTACAGTTCACAGTCCAGCTTGATGGGAGAGCAGGCACCAACACCAGGGCCAAGGAAACTGGCCACACCATCACCACATAATGGCTGAGAGAGGGACAATCTTTATTTTCCAGACCAACATGTTAGCCAAATATACAAAAGGATGGCAAGTTTCTCAACCAGCTCTCTGTGGTTTATCGTAGGGTCTACGATAGCCCACCATGGGCTGGGACTTCCCCATCAATCAGCTAAACAATTTTCTGTAGATTTGTTCTGGCTTAACTCAACCATTAATTAATATTCCCAGAGCTCAAACCCTCAACTGTCAAGTTGTCACCTGTGGCTAACTATGACACCCTTCTTTCCTATTTACAATCCTTTGCAATTACAGTAGGTATTACAGAGATTTACCTTTAAATATATCACTAAGTGGGTTTGGAACTAGGATCCACTTATTACGGAGTACATATGGTGTCTAACTTTCTGTGTCTGGGATACTTCATGCAATCTTGTTCTAATTCCATACATTTCCTGGCAAATTTCATTAGTTCATCTTTTTTTGATGGCTGAGTAGCATTCCATTGTATAAATGTACCACATTCTCATTACCCATTCATCAACTGTTGGACATTTGGGTTTATTCCATGATTTTGCTATCGTAAATAGTGCTGCTATGAACATGCTGTTCTGGTATCACTGTAGTGAATTTCTGCATTATGGGGGATTATTCCCAGAAGAGGTATAGCAGGGTCACATGGCATTTCAATCGTTAACTTTTTTTTTAGAAATCGTCATACTATTGCCAGAATGGTTGTATAAGCCTGCATTCCCACCAGCAATGTAGGAGAGTTCTCGTCTCTCCACATCTTCTCTAGTATTTATTGTTGTTTGTATTGTGGATATTTGCCATCCTGACTAAGGTGAGATGATATCTCAAGGTTGTTTTGATTTGCATTTCCCTGATGGTTAAGGATGTGGAGCATTTTTTAAGATATTTGTTAGACATTTCAATTTCCTCCTTGGAAAAGTTTCTTTTGAGTTCCCAGGATTTTTTTAATTGGGCCATTTATGTCCTTGGTGTTCACTTTTTTAAGTTCTTTGTGCATTCTGGATAAAAGAGCTCTATCAGATATATGGCTAGTGAAGATTTTATCCCATTCTGTGGGATGCCTTTTTGCACAGTTTATAATCTCTTTATTTGAACATAAACTCTTTAATTCATAAGAACCCATTTGTTGAGTGTTGTTTCCAGTAGCTATGCTATTGGATTTCACTTTAGGAATTGTTGGCCTAGCCCAATCTGCTTGAGGGAGTTCCCCACCTTTCAATTAGGGTTTTATAGTCCCTGGCCTATTAAGGTCCTTTATCCATTTGGAATTAATTTTTGTGCTTGGTGACAAATATGGGTCCGGTTTTAATCTTCTGCATGAAGATATCCAGTTTTGCCAGCACCATTTGTTAAAATGCTGTTCTTAAAGTGAAAAAGTCCTAAGGAAACAATCCCATTTATTATAGCCCCTAAACAAAGAAATACCTTGGTATAAATCTAACCTTTACATTGAAACCTTTAAAACCCTAAAGAAAGAAATGACAGAAGATACCAGAAGATGGAAAGCCCTCCCATGCTCCTGGATCAGCAGAATCAACATCATAAAAGTGACCATTCTACCAAAAGAAATATACAGATTCACCACTATACCAATCAAAATCCCCAAGCAATTCTTTAAAGAAGATGACCAAACAATCTCAAAATTCATATGGAAGTACAAAAGGCCCAGGATAGAAAAAACAATCTGAGTAACAAAAACACTGCTGGAGATATCACCATACCAAACCTTAAACAATACTACAAATCCACAATAATCAAAACAGCCTGGCACTGGTTCCAAAATAGACATGCAGATCAGTGGATAAGGGTTGAAGGCTCAGATATAAGCCCACACAATTACAGCCATTTGATCTTTGACAAAGGGGCCCAAAAAAATTGATAACCATTTCTTTATATGAAGCATTACCTAATAGTGATATATCCCAGTGTCGACCGTATTACAAATAACACCATTGAAAATATTTCCACTATGTACTTAGAAGTTTCTAGATTGCATTCCTATATTAGCCTCTAGTCTACGGGGGAAAATAAATGCTCAACTAGGGGTATAAGCTTCATATTCTTTGATATAGAATGGAAATCTGGATGTTGGCATGGAAACACAGGCACTCAGCTGAGAAAAAACTCTTGACACACAGGGGCAGTCACACCAAAGGGGATCAGCCAACACCCAGTTGTCCTCAGAAAGATGAAAATTAACACACTAGATGTGTGTGTTCTCTATCTGTATTAACTCTAAATATAATGATTTATGCATCTCATACTATGTATTTCTATAGATGTGGAAACATGACATAAAATGTGAGAAAAAACACTTTTATTTGACCACTATGAACAATCACATATGATTCAACTTTCAAATTAACATTTTTAAAGACATGTTCCACTTTTCCTCTTTGCTAAGCTGCTGTTTTGCATTTTGCTTGTCAAATTAAAAGGTTCTATTTATGCAGGTGTAGCATAGTTTAATTAACCATTCACCTCTTGAAAATTTTGGGTTGTTTCCAATTTGTTGGAATTACTACAACATGTTTATGTATGTAGAACTTTATTCTTTGATTTTGGTCTTTGAATAACTTCGCATAAATGGGTTCTCTAAGTTGAATATTTACACTTTCATGTCCTGAAAAAATTTCAAATTTTTATAAGTTTTATCACTAATTAAAAGTGTCCATTTAACAGAAATGTTTACAGATTGGTTATTATTTTTTCTACATTAGATATGAACCACCTTAAATTTAGTTTGTGTTTTGTTTACCCACAAGGTTGACCAATGCATTAATCCTTTTATCTTTGACTAAAAAAGCAAAGAGATGACACTTTTTCATTAAAAGAAATAATGCTATTGATACACAAAAACTTCAACAACTACCTCAAATATTACTCTAATTTTTTCTTAGCATGTAAAAATACATACATAAATAAAGAAACAAATAAATAAATGTAGAAATGTGTGGATGGGTCATCAAACCTAATTTTACACATTTCAAAAACATTCTGAAAATATAATTTATTTTCAAGAATAAATTGAATTATATTATAAAATTAATACTATATTTAATTGAAAATAAAACACTGAAAAAGAAAGGAGAAAAGAGGCAGTGTGGATGTAATTACATCACTGTTTATTGTAGGAGTTATAAACCCTAATTAAGATACTGAAATTAGTACCATAAAATTAACAATTAATAAACTTGGTGTATTTGCCACGTTAATGAATCCTCCTACCCTTTGTGATGTTTTACCCTTAATTCTAAAGAAAAATTATGATATGCCCACATCATTTTAATTGCTTTCTCTTACACTTCTTCTTTAAAGAGGTTTCCTCTAAATGTGAAACTTCCCACAACATTAAATTCACCCAGGTTTTAAAGATAAGTCTAAGGAATAAATAACAAAGATAAAATGCATAGCTTCCCAATATGCAAATACTAATAAATTCATAATGATATTGTCTGAAAAACTCTAGAAACAATCTAATTTTACATCTGAGAACAGAACTAAGATGAACAAAACATTCTGATTTAAAAATATCAACAGGTGCAGATCAGTGACTAGATGAAAATATTTTCTTTTTGATCTTTGTAAACACTTATAGAGTGTTGCAGTCTGCCTGCATGGCTGATGATAAATCGCCATCAAACAGCTTAAAAAAACAGGTATTTATTCTCTTAGGAAAGTCTGGTTGCAGCTCCTCATCCACCTTTGCAGAAGCGCTCACACCAACACAAACACAGAGGGAACTGGCCACACCATCTCCACATAACAACTAGAGAGGGACAATCTTTACTTGCCAGACCAGCATGTCTGGCCGAGTATACACAAGGATGCCAACTTTCTCAATCAGCTCTTAGCATTTTCTTACAGTGCCTAGTGCCACCTACCATGGGCTGTGCCTTCCACATTAGCTACACAATCTCTCTTTTTTTAACATTTATTATTATTTTTGCTCATACAAACTTAATAGGTACACCCGTTCCCTCCCTCCCTCCTCCTCTCCCCGACCCCCCTGCTCCCCCTTCCCTCACGCCTCCCTCCCCATCCCCCAGTGCCTCCCCCCCAATCCCCGGAGAATTCTTTAATGTGCATGTCTGACTCTCCTCTGGGCCCTCCTCTCCTAATGACGTACAAGGACCCAGTGGCATTTCCCTGAACCCTTTCCCGTGTTCCCCTTAAGCATAGGAACACTACTGTGGTTGTCAATCCCTTGCCTCCAAGGATCTTGGTGCCTTTAGCAAATGCTAGACTTTGTGGGGTCAATAGTGTGTTGGACATTGCGCAGGGCATGCAAAGTCCAGTTATGATTGTTTCGGTCCCTAACTTATGTGGAATATCTTTCATATCATTGCTTCTCCCATCCTTGTGCTCTTACGATGTTACCGCCCCCTCTTCCGCGAATTTCACTGAGCTTCAAGATGGGGAGAGATTAGGCTAGCTACACAATCTCTTGCAGGTTTGTTCTATGCTTAACTCAATCATGAATTCTCTACAAATGTGCCCAGAGCTCAAATCCTCAACTGTCAAGTCGACACCTGTGCCTAACTATGACATATAGTGTGCTTGGTATAGTGTGTACTTAGAACATACTTTGTAAAAAATTATGCGGAATATGTATCAGATACATGAAAACTAAAGGTAATCAGTACCCACAATCTTTGTAATAAATAAAACAAAATTCAAAGGAAAAAGTGCTAAAGAGCATGAATGTTACTGCTGAATTTAAAGGAAAGCCTAAGTCTTTCCTGACTGCTGTAACAAAATATGCTTGACTGGGTACGACAGCAAAGCAGAGCTTCATTTCTTATTGTCTAGAGGCCAGAAATCCAAAATAAGGCTCAGATTCAGTATTTGGTAAGGGTGGGTATCTGGAGTCACTGATGGAACTTTCTCACTGGCACAGGGTATTAATGAGTTCTCTTGGGTCTCTTTTTAAAGGGCACTGATCCCATTTATGTGGGCTCTGCATTCATGAATTAATTATCTCCCAAAGGTTCCATCTCCTTATACCATTAGGGAGTGAGTCAATGTAGGAATTGTGGAGAGAACACAAGCATTCAGGCTACAGTAATAAATAAAGCAGAAATCTATAGTGAATACCTAATTCGTGAAAGTATGTGCACAAAAGGATGAAAGGTCAATAGTCTTACAGGGAAAAAAATGAAAATAGCTGATAAAATTGATATGAGTTCATTGGCATTAAGTTTTATTTGCCTCTAATTAAAAATACAGCAAGTAATCTTGAAATAAGCAATGTATAGAAGAATTGAGTATAACGATTAATGAGGTAGGAACAATTGACACACATACTAAAGAAATTTGCTCCCTGAGTACAAAGCACAAGTATAATTTCTGGTATCCAAAGACTGTTCTAGTTGGAATGTGAATATACCCATACACACCCCCTGCATATCTCCAACCAAAGTGACAAGTAGAATCTATGACTGTTCTAAGTAATTATTCCATTACAGGAATCATGAGTTTTGAGCAAGTCTTATGGTCTTTGCATGGAATACAGTCAATGTTGATAATTCTACATAAGGCTGAGACTATTATGCATAACACAAGCTCAGTGACCATCCTAAGTGAACCAGTACATGGTACAGAGAAATCACTTATCTGATTTGGCTACAGTTCCAAGTAGTACAAATAGCATCTCCTGGATATAAATCTATCTCATTAACTAATATTACCTGAATAAGTCAGAATCCTCATAGCTGATAAATTACTTTAAATTCAAGTTGCTTTGGTACTAACAGAGACACCCTCCATTCTTCTCTGGAAACCCTTACTCTACTATAGTCTTTTCAGAGATTAAAACCTGAAATAAGATTATACTAGTTAGTGTTCAATACTCACAGAAAATAGGATACTGTGATCAGGAAACAAATGAATTAATAGTGGAAAATGGAATAATAGATAATGAAATAACTAAGAATGAGGATATAAAATGAATATGCATAAAATAGTCAATGTAATAAAATTAAGAAAAAACTGCACAAATTCCATGAGACTGCAATCATCAAATAAACTATAAAGGACAAGTATTAGCTTCCCAGAATAAAAACTACATAAATATTAAGTATATGATTCTTCCTACCATTTGGGAATTTTCACAATACAAAGCAATGAGTAATTCCAACTTGAAGTCTCTATAAACCAGACTGTGTGGGAAGAAATAAAAACAAAGTCTTGACCCTCTGCTCCCATTAAGTTGGGAAGAATCACCCCAGAAGATTCATCCTTTGAAACAGCAATCTAAATGCCAGCCTTTGTTTACTCCTGCCAAATTCAGCTAAGCAACATATAAAGATCATTATTTTCTGTTTTACCAATGAGACAAATGTTAGATGTGTATGCCCTTGGCTATCACTACATACACTACTGTTGCCTGTAGACATATTTTAAAGTTTAAATAATAGCTTATGAGTATGTTATTTTTCCATCCTCTTAGCAATACAATACATAAACTTTATAGTTGATAAAAATTTAATAGTTTGCATACTAGGATCTCATAAAAAGAAAAATGGCATGCAAGTGTTGTCTTCTGCATCTCTCTCCTTTTACTTCTTTGACTTACCAGTTCTTCATCTGTGCATATATTAGAGTGGTTAGTCAAATCTGCTAGTCTTATACCTGATGTGTAATTTCTATTTAATAAAGAACCTAGGGAAAGAAAAATCACCACAAATCTATAATTTAGAAACAAATCTATAATTTAAAACACAAACCTACAAAAATTTCCAACTCCTTTATGCAATAGTTCAGAATGTCCTTGTTTTTTGCCAATTCCCCTCCTCTGTGTACACTTTATTGACATCTTCATATATTGTGCAGACTACCAGTTATCATTTCAGTCTACATTTTCAGCTCTGTCTAGAGTCAGAATATGTTCCTTATAATTATAGAGAGCCTAACTGACATCTCCAATAAAAAATAAAGTATCAATTCTGAGGAAGGTTACATTTTCCAGCCCATGTTACTATGATTTGAATTTGGTTTGCTTTTGAATGAGTTTCCTGTCTAAGGGCAAGACTAAACCCTCTCATGGCCCTGCTTCCTGTGTCTCCCTGTGTTTGCCCCAAACTGATTTATTCCTACTGAAATGGAGCTTTCTATCATGCAATGTCTCATTCTTTTTTTTAATATTTTACTTATTTATTTACTTAATGTGTGTGTGTGTGTGTGTGTGTGTGTGTGTGTGTGTGTGTATTGTATCAGAAGGCACTATGTGTTCCTATGGAAGACCAAGAGTGACTTCAGGAATCATTCTGGATTGCTTCTACCTCTTTCTTGCTTTACTCTGGGATTTCTTAGGCTCTGCCCACCAGCGCCAGAAGTACAGGCCTCTTCCATTTCCCCGGGGTATTTTTACATGCAACTTGTGATCCAAACTCAGGACTTCATGCTTGTGAGGCAGAGTCGTAACCCCTGAGCCATCTCTCCAGCTCATCATATCTCTTTCTTTGCAAGGTATGCAGCCATTTTATTATAGTGATGCTACAATAAATTCATGTGAATATATAGACCATTTCCTTTTAGTCTCATCTTTCCCAACTTTTTCATTTCTGAATTTGCATATTTTACACAGTTAAAGGACTAATATATGCTTTATTTCTTTTTTATTGTTTTTTATTCAATTGTGCATGTGTGCGTGTGTGTGCGTGCGTGTGTGTGTGTGTGTGTATGTGTGTGTAGAACCACGGGCGAATTCGGGAACCACCATGGACCGCCTCCACCTCCTCCTTGTTTACTCTGCCCCGGGATTCACAGGCTCCGCCCTACCAAGACCAGAAACACAGGCAGCCCCCGCTTCTGCCCAGGGTCTGTACGTGGGGTCTAGGATCCGAACTCAGGAAGCGGGGGCGGCCTGCGCTTCTGGTCCTGGTAGGGCGGAGCCTGTGAATCCCGGGGCAGAAGGAGGTGGAGGCGTCCATGGTGGTTCGCGAATTCGTCCGTGGTTCTACACATACACGGGCACGCACACGCGCGCGCGCACATACACATGCATATGCACACAGTTGAATAAATAATAATAAAAAAAATTTAAAAACATTTTTCAAATAAAATTCAAAGTTTTTGGACTACTAATTTACATGCAGTTTCTACTGCTTCTCATCAGGGTCTCTTAATCTCTAATTTGCTAACAATTTAGTGGACAAATTCTTTGCTGTAGAGTTTGTCCTGGGCATTGAAGGATATGTGGAAGTCCTATTTACTAAGTGTCAATTTCATACATACACAATATATATACACAAAGAAACACACACACAGGAACATAGATCCATCCACATATACAGAGACAGGCAGACAGACACAGAAAATTAAAGTTTGACTAAACCGTCTTCTTGGCTGGGATTCAGTTGTGATAACAGAAATTTCATTTTATGCAAATTAGTATTTTGCATGAATTGTATAAATTTATATGAAATTATTGAATCTTCAGGACCAACCCACAAGATAGAAATAATCATTATCTCTATCTTGATAAGAATTATCATTATCATTTGACAGATAAGGAAAAGAATATGCTTTGGTGAATTTTCAGTCAAAGACATGAACAGCAAATAAACAGGAAAACTGAAATTCAAACAGTTCTTTGCTAATTACTATTTGTTAGCTGTACCCAAAATAATTGAGTCTAAAGATTAAATTCACAGTCCATTGAGTTAGTCCAAGTCATGATTCAGTTAAAAAAAAAAAAAAGAATGGCTCAGAGTTTGAGATGGCTCAGAGTTTAAGACAGTGCCTCCAAAGTAGAAGGTTCTGAATTTGGATCCCAAGTCCCACATAAAAACACCAGGAGGAAAATGGTGTTGGCCTGTACTTCCGGCCCTGGCAGGGCAAGCCTAAGAAATCCCAGAGCAAAGCAAAAAGGAGGTAGAAGCAATCCAGGATGATTCCCAAAATCACCTTTGCTCCTCCACAGGGACCCATAGTGCTCTCTCACACATCTACAAGCACACACACACACGCACACACACACACACAATTACTCATGTAAAATAAATAAAATGTTAAAAAAGAATAATGTATTCTACTTTATTTTTCAATTTTTTATTTGCAACCATATTTTCATATATCCAGTGCCGACAAAAAGACTGACAATACTTAGGCTTACATATAAGTTACTGTTGTTTGTGTTTAGATATCCTTAAAGGCTTACTCTTGACAGTCCTAGCATGTGTATATATATGGGTATCAAAGTTAACATTATAACTTCTACAAGAGCACAAGGATGGGAAGAATAATAATATGCAAGATACTCCACATAAGTTAGGGCTAAAGCAATCATAATAGGACCTGCGCTATATCCAACACATTATTGATCCCACAAAGTCTAGCATGGACTAAAGGCACTAGGATCCTTGGAGGCAAGGGATTGACAGCCACAGTAGTGTTCCTAAGCTTAAGGGGAACACAGAAAAGGGTTCTGGGAAATGCCCCTGGGTCCTTGCACCTCATGGGAGAGGAGGACCCAGAGGAGAGTTTGGCATGCACAGTAAAGGATGCTCTGGGGATGGGGGGAGAGGCACTGGAGAATGGGGAGGGAGAGGAGGGGAGAGCAGGGGGGTCGGGAGGAGGTGGAGGGAAGGAGGGGACCCGTGTACCTGTTAAGTTTGTATGAGCAGAAATAAAAAAAATCCTTATAACTTCTAAAGTGAAATTAATAGTAAAAAGGAGTTTTAATCAATCCTAAACTATACTATGATCCTAAGCCACAAGCTGATTGTCCTGCCTCTATTCAAGGTCCATTTGACTCCAGACAACTGGTGTAGCTTGAAAGGAACAAGTTTGGGCTTAAAGGACTTTAAACTAGAGCATCTACAGAGTTTATGTGAGAATAATTTAAATGTATTCTGTCATGGTTTGAAATGTGTCCCCCACAGTCTCATGTGTTTGGCAAGGTCATGACACCTTAAAAGGTGGAGCCTTGCCGCAGGAAGGCAGTCACAGGGGTGGGGCTGAGTTGGATTAGTCCTACCCTACCTCCAGAAGAAGTCTATCTTTATAGCAAACAGACTTGCAGTTCTCAGTCTTCAAGATGTCTGCAGTGATGTAGCCTCTTCCTGCTTCGGCCAGCCAGCCATACCTCCTCCACCTCTGGGGATTGGGGGGGGGAGGCACTGGAGAATGGGAAGGGAGAGGAGGGGAGAGCAGGGGGGTCGGGAGGGGGTGGAGGGAAGGAGGGGACCTCCTCCACCATGAGAGACTGTATCTCCCCTCTGGAACCATAAGTTAAATAAATCTACCTTTCTCCCTTGACTGTGAATGCTCTCACAACAATAGTTAAGAGTAACTGTTACCTATGTCTTTTTGGTTTATTGTTCTAATTTTCAAAAGTGTTGATCTCCCTCCAGTCTCCCAATTCCAAAGTATAAGAAACACAAAATGACTTTTATATAAAATGAATAACTTTTAAACTCAAAATTATACATAGTTTAATTAATAAAATAGATACATTATGTCAAAAATTCTAAGCTTCTTTTCTATTGGTTAGCTTTCCTAGTGCCTATATCACTTACTCTTTATACTCCTGTGAGACGCCACTGAGGATTACACAATTTAAGAGGAAAAGGGAGATTTATTCAGCTTGGTTTCAGGGGCAGATAGAGTCAGTCCATTATGGTGGAAAAGGCAGGGTTGATCGGCAGAAGCTGGAGGAAGCCTACCTAAGTCACTGTCCCTCATGGAGACAGAGCTGCAAAACTGCCAACTGCAAGAACATTTTTCTCCCAGATGTAGGGTAGGGTTAATCAACCTCAAGGCCCACCCCCTGTGACTGTCTTCCTCCATCAAGGCTCCTATAGGTGCCAAGACCTTTCCAAACAAACTAAAGAGTCAAACACATGAGCATGTGGGGCACAACTCACATTACAGAGTGGTGGATCATGGGATCTACAATGCCAAACCACCAAGCAAGATGTACCCAGTGGTGCTGCAATAGAGGCATGGTTGTTCTGGGGTAACCAGCCACTCTCTAATTGAATTCAAGACCCACTCCTCTAAAGGAAATTCATGTCTGGTATGGTAAATCTAGTCAAAAACCCATATGGCTTGAAAATTACTTAGGTGTTAGGAGAGAACTTACTACTGTTGTTTGGCTAAATTGGCTAGGTACCTATCTGCCTTCTAAATATTTATGTTTATACTGTTACTTTCAGCCTCAGTCAGAGAATCTTCTCTTTACAATAACTGGTAATGCAAGTAATTCTGAAATAAAAAGCAGTACTTCTGGCAACCACATACACCTACAAAATTTCTTCTGAGAACTGCAAAAGTTTTATACTTAGACCTGAATATATTGAAATATACAATAGAGCTTTCTAGTGGCACAAAAGGAAGGTGTAGGGTACAGATAAATCTATTCTTGAGAATTTTGCAATAATCGTTCATTGGTGACGAAAATTCCAAGCAGTATGCTAAAGCCTAAAGGAATATGATTCCTATAACTTCAATATACATCGGAGTTGAGTTTTATTTGTCCTTTCTAAGACTTATGCAATGCTTTATTCCTTTAGTACAGTCCACATAAAGTGATGTTTTTCAGGATCATGACTTTTCAATTAGGGCAGTAAAGATGTCTATGTTGTCAGTATAGAATGCTCAGTATCAAGAATGCCAGTGTAAAAATACGTTATTTCTGCTCAGTCTTGCATAAACAAGCCAGGTGTAGTGCCAAAATTACAGGGAAATCTTCTCCAGAGACAAAAGCAGAATGAAATTCTGTTGAGAGCAGTTTAAAAAGTTCTCTTAATTATTAAGTGGTTTCCTGAAGCATTAAGGCCAAAGTTTTGGAAATGTCTCACTCAAGACTTCTGAGAAGGTTATTATACTTGTAGCATATTATTCTTGCTTTGGTAGGAAGAGGAAAGCATCATTAGACATCATTAGCACAATCAGTTTGGTATCAAAAAAAAATCCATACTAAGTGGATTCCTGAGTAGAATGATTGATTATGTTAAAGTTCCAAGAGAGCAGCAATGGCAACTTTTCAGGCAGCCACATATTATAAGGATCAGAGAGCAAATATTTTCCATCACATAATTGCTATGAAAAAAGGAGGATCGTATTCTCAATGTTTATTCTTCACAGCAAACCCTCACTTATTGGTTATGAGCATAGACAATTGTTCATTGTGATGGGTTCCACATGTTGAAGTGCACTGATAAAATGAATTATGGCGAACAATGTAACGCACTGAAGACACTTCTCCTAAAAAGTGAAAAAGAATAATAAATGTGACATTCAATCACATATTTAAGATTATCCTTACAAATTTTTGTCACATTTATTTGTTAATTCCAAGTCTCTTGTCGAATATGTGTGTACATATATATATATATACATACATATATATACACACACAGAAAATAAATTCTAACAATGATTTTATCTCTTATGCAAGAGGGCCTGTCTCATATTTTTAGAAAATGAATATGCAATTTCTTATGCAATGATAATTTCTTATGCAATGATTAGAAATAAAAATAAAGAAGAAAGGTTTAATTTTAAAGCCCAACACACAACATTTTAGAATATGAAATTTCTGCTATCTTACTACAGAATATTATGATAGCATTAATTAGTAGTAGCCAAGAAAACTATATGTCAGAAACTAGAATAATATTACTATACAGATAGTCACTATAAAAATGTTAGAATATATTCTTAATTTCTCCCTTAACTGTGAATGCTCTCTCACAACAATAGTTAAGGAATTCCACATTATTGACCCCACAAAGTCTAGCATGGACTAATTCCCCAATTGCAGAATCCACATATAATTCACAATAATAAGGAAAGCATTCCTAAGAATTTTTGTTTGATTTCAGTAAATAACTTCACTTATACTAGAAAACACCAACACTTAATGTTAATAAATTCTTCACAATTTAAAATTCACATTGTTGCATATATAATTTACATAATTTGCTGAGGAGTGTACCCTGATAGAGTTCCCACATAATGGGAATAATGACTATGATAAATATCTCTAAAATGAGAATAAGAAGAAATTTAAAAAATCTAATTCTCTAGAGTACAAGTTCTGAGCTATTTGTATTTGTTTACTTCATTTCACTCAGTTTGCACTGGGAACGAATTTGCTGATAATGGAGAAATAAAGAAGGATGCCCGTGCACAAAGAAAGCTTCCTATTTTATTGGATAACAAAGTGAAAATCTCGATAAATAACTTAGTAACTGGAGAACTTTCTGGAAAATTTATGTCTTAGAGAAAAATTAAAATAACCTTTTCAATAACACTACAAAAATATAATAAAGAAACCTAATTCAGGTGTTTGAGTAAAAGGTAATTACAAGTTTTGATAGAAATACCAGACACAGGGGAGTCATTAGGCTAAGAAATGCATGTCTATATTTATTAAAATGTTTGACAATTTTTTATAATATAGATAATTCAATCATAGATCAAAAAATTAGCAAATATTTTAACAAAGAAAACTTGTTTTGTTTTTTATTAATGATAAGCATAATTTTTAAACGGTTCATAAATGACTGTTGAAAATAACTTTAATTGACCCTTATGGTAATTTATAACATGAAGTAAGTTTTTATTTGAATGATACAACTCCCTTGGATTAATTTTCCATGTTCTGAAATAATTACAACAGATTTATAAGCATTAGGCAACACCCATGTATTAGCTCATGGGTCTGCAGTTACAAATCATGAACAGGGCGTCTTTAGGCTCTCTGCTGAGACCTCACAGACAAAGCACAGCGCTGCCTTCTCCGCATTCTTAAAAATGCTACATCAGTCTAAATTTCAGCTGTCAGCTGGTCTCTCTCTTCCAGTAGATTGTAACCTTATTGAGAAAAGAACTTGTTGAAGCTTCTTTCATATCTCATAGCTGAATTTCTGCCGTCAACTTAATGCTTGTGACCAAATCTGTCAAAGTCACATTTTGTCATTCCCCAATTGCAGAATCCACATCTATAAAACAAATAATTTTAATATTCTATACTGGTTCTTTCAAGTTACTTTATGCATTAGAAAAAAATCATAATTAATTCCAAGTTTAGTTCCCTCAGAACTGAGTTAACACTTTACTAGTTAGTAATTAATGAGCTAAATGGGAATAATTAATAAAGTATAAGGTAAAAGTAACTTATTAACTGGTATTGTTTTTAAAAAATATTATTGTATTTAACTTAGTTGAAGTTTACATCAAAATGTATAGTTTTCTATTTTATTTAAGTCATACTTTTCATAAAGTATCCAGTATTAGAGGATTCCTACAATAAGCATTCTCTTGGGTCCACAAAGAACACAAAAGCACATGCATCAGTTTTTTCTTTCTTTAATTTTGACAAAGTGACCATGCGTCCCTCAATACCTCGGTTCTGCTTTTATCATTTTTTTAATTTTAGTGATGGCAGATATAAGCTTTGAATTTTTCATGAGCAATACAGGAACACTACAACTTTTAAGTACTTTGGTTATTCATTAAAGGATCAACATTAATTTCTAATGGAGATGATAGTATAATAAATGCAATTCCTGCAGAAATAGCCAAGAGAAATGAAGTACTCATGATTATATAACAGTCTCACAAAGTCACTCATGACTGAAGCATGAAGATATGGTTCTATATAATAATCATTGTGAATAAAAGACCTTGGATAGGCTTTAAATTATGGAAAAATTTAAACACTAGTAGCTACAAATTAGTGTTTAAGAAATGAAGCATCCAGTGTTTACATAGCACATCAACAAGCTGCACTAATAGAACCATATTTACAAGTATGGAAAACATTTCACAGCTTACATCTGTAGTCTCTGAACATGAAAGTAACCTTGTATACTTCAGTATATGAAGTATGCTACACTCTTTAAACAGACATGCCTTTTCTACATTTCCATGACTAAACAATTGACAGTTTACTTTAGTTGTCAAGAACTTGCATTGAAAAAAATTCCTAAGTATAATAAATAGGTAACTTTTAAACATCTGAAAACACTTATTTGAAAACTGATCACAGTTCTATTCTAGTAATGCATCTGTCAAAAGTGCCTGTTCACTGGTATGTGATTTTAATTTGTAGGCAATAAAGTTATCTTGAGGACATCTCAATTTTTGTAACTGAATTTAAAATAACTTTTTTATTGAAGTTTTGTTAATTTTCCTTCTTCAAATAAATAACTTTAAATGCTACCCTTTTTCAATGAGGATAATGGTTTGGTTTTTCTGTTTTCCTTTCTTTCTTTCTTTCTTTCTTTCTTTCTTTCTTTCTTTCTTTCTTTCTTTCTTTCTTTCTTTCTTTCTTTCTTTCTTTCTTTCTTTCTTTCTTTCTTTCTTTCTTTCTTTCATTTTTTTATTTCCACTCATACAAACCTAACAGGTACACCAGTCCCCTCCTTCCCTCCACCCCCCACTGAGAGCTTCATGTTATTTTTAGATATTCTTTACTTCATTTAAATAAGCCACAATAAAGTAACTCAAGGTTTATTAATACATTAATATTTCATTATCACAAGTTTTATGAAATATGAAAGATATATTTATATTCTTATGCAATAAAATATAAAATTCAATTGGTAGCTCTGGCTTTCCTATTTCCTGGAAGCATATAGGTACACATGAGGATTTGGATGTATTGACCACACCTTGGATCAATTACATCAAAAATGAGTATAAGTATTTGCCATCCACAGATTAAGAATTCCCAGAAATTTCTAAAGTTCAAACAGGCTTGAAAATCAATACTCTAAACTAGACACTTTCATTTTGTCACAAGTTAGAATTATCTGCGGAGATTTCAAGACTTCTTTTTAAAATCCAAAGCTGAACAGCATACCAGAAACACGAGGATCACAGTTTTAAAAATAATCCAGGTTTTTCCAATATTCTGTCATGCCTTAGATTGAAAATCAGTTTTGACTCTAAGTCCATGTGCTATTTTGGTTTTGTGAAGTGTTGTGAAAGTGTTAAAATGTGAAAGAATCCTACTTTATTTTTTAAAATGCTATCTTGTGGATTATGAATACTTAAGAACAGCTCAATGAAATAAATATCAAAGTAAAACATTTTAACAAAACTTTTGTATAAAAACAAATAGAAGTTTTTAATGAAGACCAGGAAGACTGCCCTTTGGAATTAAAAGCAGTAAGTATACACCCATCCTTTGTATATTCACTGAGGAAATATATCATATGAGTTATATTACAAGCTGGGATGATTATTGTTAAGTATATTATTGCATTTACTTGTAAACTGAGCTCTTTATTTAGAAGTAAATTATGGAAAGTTTATTTCTTTATCTTCTTGAGTTGTAGATGTACTTAGTCTGAATAAAGTTTGGATTAGTCCAAGTTCTATTACCATGTACATTAAATTCATCCAAGTTTTAAAACTTTAAAGTTTATGCCTTTTCCAAAAAGCATTCCAAAGAAAAGTTACAGTCAGGTCAATGTCTTAAAATGTGATAGAATGAAAATTCAGTATAACAGTAAAATTTCTTCCCATAATAACTGTTTGTCCTTGCATATGCCAGCAACATAGTCAAATAAATCAGGTTAATTGCGGCATTATAGGTAGAAACTCCCAAATACTATCTATGTGTTAATTTTTGTTTAACGACTAAACTATTTACAACATAATGTCTAGAACATGGAAAATATTAAACTTGGAATATATTTTTTACTCCATGGTGAGAAAGACTGTGAAAATTATATGTAGAAATCTGCAATAAAAGTAAGTATTTTATTAGACCTTTTTTTCTTTTATTTTTCCATGTGGCACAAAAATCACAATTTAACCACCAAAGAGGTTTTATAATTACATGTTGATACCATGTGTATCAAAACATTCTTTACAAACCCTCCATCTAAATCACTCATGTAAGTACATATATATATAATATGTTTGATGTTATAGTATAAATATATGTGCTTTGAATTATTAATCATGTCCTGTAATTTGATAAAATTATCATATGCCAATAGTAAATTTTAAAGTAATAGCATAATTACTCTCAAGAACACAAAGCTTTGGGGGCTGGAGAGGTGGTTCAGGGGTTAAGCCTCTGCCTTGCAGGCAGAAGGTCCTGAGTTCAGATCCTAGACCCCATGTATAGACTCTGGGCAGAAGCCGGGGCAGCCTGCGTTTCTGATCCTGGCAGGGCAGAGCCTGTGAATCCCAGGGCAGAGTAAACAAGGAGGAAGTGGGGGCGGTCCATGGTGGTTCCCGAATTTGTCCGTGGTTCTACACACACACACACACACACACACACACACACACACACACACACGCACAATTGAATAAAAAAATGAATAAAAAAGAATACAAAGCTTTGGAAGATTCAATACGAATGCAGACAGTTAAAACATTTTGAAAATCATTCGAAAATCAGAAAAAAAATTTTCAGAAGTTAACTGAATATTTTGTTGAAGAAGATTAAAACATAAGAGGGTCTTAAAAGGTGCTAAAGCTCAGAATTTCTTAAAAATCACTTCTTGTTCTTGAAACTATTAATTATATTCCTTGCTTATTTGACCTTAGCTCTGTTTCAGTAATAAAATATTGTACATACAAGAACAAAATATTGTAGTTAAAGCAATTTTCTCTGCTGGTTTAATAATTTGCATGGAAGGCCAATGCATGAAGACAGTTTGAAACTTGAGAACCAAGAAAAATTCTATGGAGCATCATACAACTAAGATTCTACATGATCAGATGAGAACATTTGCAAGCTGACTTCTTGGGATGAATTGTGTGCATTCATCCTTGATGCTGGAATGATTTTCTCAAGATGAATTTCTTTGCATCCATAGTTTCCTCATCCTTGAATCTTCATGCTAGTCAAGAACTTGAGAGAAATTCTCTTAAGTAAATCTATACTCTATGACAACAGAAACTCAAGCCGTGACCTTTAACTTAGTAATTGGTCTTCATAGAATCTCTCCTGAATCCATCTCTTAACTGAGTCATATTGATTTTTATAAGCAAATAAGCAAAGGAGCAATCTAGTATTTGAGCTACTGGATAAGTTAATTCTTAATTTAATTTTATTTTCAATCTTTAAAAAAATAGGACCCACCAGAAATTAATCTACACATCACCTATCTGTATCTATCTATCTATCTATCTATCTATCTATCTATCTATAATCTATTTGTCTTATTTTGAAGGTACACTTTATGATCTGATTATCTGACTCAATCAATTCAGCACATGGGAAACACTTTGACAATAGAAGGTCAGTGTTGTTTATAATTGTCAAGACATGGGTTTAAACCCTATTGCTAGCAGTCTGATGATAGGCAAATTGGATAATTGAATAAATCTTTATTTATTAAAAAATTCAAATAATAATGCTACTCAATAGTTTGGAGAATCAACTATGTTTATACACCATAATGTGAAATGCTCATGAAGAAGCAGATTCCACATGTTAGGCATTAAAGTAATTTTAATTGTTCTGCTTCATAAGTATGAGGGAAAATGTGAATTCCAAAAGTTGAGTGACTTGCAAAGTGATAAAAGAAATGATAACATAATAATAAAGCAAAAAACTATGAGAAAGTGATTTCTACAGTTTTCCTTCCCTGACCTTGTTGGCCCACCTTCCTGTTTACTGACCTATAAGGAAGACTGTACAATCTTCTACTGGCCTCACTCTTCTACTACCACAGAGATATTTTGATTATTAGACATGAAAAATTTTTAAACCAAGTTATGAGTTAGAGACCAAAATTGATACATGATATTTTATGGATAATTTAGTTTCTTAAAATTTCTTTTTAAAAGTTAAAGGTTGAAATGCCTTATGACCCTGCTATTTCACTTTTGGGAATAATCCCCCATAAAGCAAAAATTCACCTCAATGGCACAAGCATGACCATGTTCATAGCAGCACTGTTTACAATAGCAAAGTCATGGAATCGACCCAAATGCCCAACAGTTGATGGGTGGATAAGGAAAATGTGGTACATTTATACAATGGAATATTACTCAACCATCAAAAAAGGTGAATTAATGAAACTTGCAGGGAAATGGATGAAATTAGAAAAAATTATATTGAGTGAAGCATCCCAGACACAGAAAATTAAGCGCCATATGTACTCCCTAATAGGTGGATCCTAGTACCAAACCCACTTAGTGACATATTCAAAGATAAATCTCTGTAATACCTACAGTAATTGCAAAGATTATAAGTAGGAGGGAAGGGGAAGGAGCCCCCCCCCAAACAAGAAGAGAGGGGATCATGTTACAGCAGAGAAAATAGGTCACCATCAAGTAATGTAAGTAAGTAGTAAGACATCTGATTAAGCTCACTCACTTTTCTTCCTGGTGATTTGCCACTGAGGGGGTTTGATCGCACCAGTCAGGGAGGGCATAGAGTCTGCCAGATATATGGTAACCATCCTGCAAGTGGGATATTGACCCGCCTCACCATGGTCTCCTACTCTTATTCCATCTACCTTTGAATCTACTCTTATAGTAAGACTCTATTTAAATAGGCTTTTATCTCTGGCTAGGAGGTGACCTCCAATACCAATAAGGAAGGAGCCAAGGGCAGTGCAGGAACAGGAAAACTGAAAACAACAGCAAACCATAATTCAGAATACCAGAGACTCTACATTAATCACCTGAAACCAGACCAGCCAAATCTCTCCCCATCCTAAAGCTCAAGAAAATTTGCAGAAGTGGGGGCGATAAGATTGTAAGTGTCCAAAGATGGGGAGGAACAATGATAGGCAAAAAAACTCCACACAAGTTAGGCCCACAGTAACCATAATAGGACTTTGCACGACCTGTGTAATGACTGACTTATCAATGACCCCGCCCAAAGTCTAGGGTGGATCACAGGCACTAGAATCCTAAGAAGCAAGGAATTAACAGTCACAAGCGCGTTCCTGTACTAAAGGGGAGCACAGAAAGGGCTCTAGGCAATGCTACTGAGTCCACACCTCATTAGAGTGGAGGACGCAGAGGGAAGTTTGACATTTACACTAAAGGATGCCTCAGGGTTTAGGGGAAATAAGAGGGTACTGGGAGAAAGGGAGGGAGGTGGGATGAAAGAATGGGAAAAGGGGGGAGGGGTGGAGAGAGGAAGGGGACAGGGTACCTATTAAGTTTGTATGAGTGGAAAAAATAATAATAAAAAATTTTCTTTTTTGGGGCTAGAGAGGTGGCTCAGGGAGTAAGCCTCTGCCTTGCAGGCAGAAGGTCCTGAGTTCGGATCCCAGATCCCACGTATAGACGCCAGCGGAAGCGGGGGTGGCCTGCACTTCTGGTCCTGGTAGGGCGGAGCCTGTGAATCCCGGGGCAGAAGGAGGTGGAGGCGTCCATGGTGGTTCCCGATTCGTCCATGGTTCTACACACACACATACACACATGCGCGCACATACATACACACACACGCACAATTGAGTAAATAATAATAAAAAATTGTTTTAAAAATTATAAAAGAATTTCTTTTTAACACCTAGCATTAATGGCAAAGGTGAGAAAAATTAATAAAATGAACAACCATCCCATTAAATCAAATTAACTCAAATTAAATTAACTCAAATTGAAAACAAATTGTAATCAATCACTTACCACTGGAATTTTTATTTACTTTAACCTTTATTATCTTGTGGCACAGATCGTATATGAGAAAGAGCTATTTATGGCTAGAGAGACAGTTTAGAGGTTAAGCCTCTCTGCCTTGCAAGCAGAAGAACCTGAATTCTGATCCTAGACCCTATATAAAAATTCCAGGTGAAAATGGCGGCAGCCTGCAGGTTCAAATTTGGAAGGTGGAACCTGGGAAATCCCAGAGCAAAGCAAAAGGAGGTAGAAGCAATCCAGGATGATTCTGGAAGTCACCCTTGGGCCTCCACAGACATACACAGTGTGCTCTAATAAACATACACACACACACACTCACACACACACACACACACATTGAAATAATAAAATCTTATTTCATCCTCCCTCAGCTCTCAGTATTATGATCAGAGGAATGAACCACCATCCCAGCTAAAATTCATTTTCTGTGTAAGCTAGTTTAGCTTGTCATGTGAAATACATATTCATATTTAATATTTTCTTGAAATATCTTCCTTCTAGTTTAACCATGATCCAAAGAGGAGAAAAGTCAAGAGAAGCATAATTGTTAAAAGGAACAGAAACACTATATTGACATCATGAAGTAGAGAATTATCCTTGCTAGATCTACGAGTTTCTGATTTGATTTTATATCTGGCAATATGCACAGTAAATTATTGTGAATTTCATTTGGCTTAAATTTATTTTTATATCAGTTTCTTGGCAGCCAGAATTTTTAGATTGATGAATTGGCATTCTTAAAGAAAAGTTATTGGTACTAGTTCATTTTTCATTACTACAATGAAATACCTGAATTTGGGTAATTTTATCATTTATGAAGCAGTTCTTAGAAAAATGATCATATTCCTACACTGCTTATCATTCAACTGTCCTTTTAATTCTTCGCTCTATTCTAAAATCTTAAACAGTTTATTTTAGTTGTAAGCTTCATTTTCTTTAAATTTTTCCTCAAAGACAGAAGCAGCTGGGAGAAAAACATTTATTGCTCTATGAAAAAATGTAGTGAATCCTATGCACCGGTGCAAAGATCTCTCTGCAGTGCATGTGCTGCGCTACTCTTGAAGTTTAACCTTCCACTTATGTACCTGACCCTGCTTCCTCCTTTCTACCCATGAGTCAAATCCAAATGAAAGAACATAAAGTAGATGAACAAATGCATTTTAAACATTATCTTTATTAAACAAGATAGGTACATGGATAACAACAGGTGTCCAAATGGTCTATGTCAGAATCACCCATACTTTCTAGTGATATTCAGCATGAATAATACAGACACACATGCTAAGATCCTGACCTGTCAAACAACGAAAACTGTTTTGTGGACTGTTATGGTTAGATTAGCGTGTCAACTTGACAGTTGCAGGCTATTTGGGTTACAGCTGTGATCAATCATTGGTTCAGGGGAACAAGTCTACAGGTACTTGTTTAATTGAGTGGAAACCCTAACCCATAGTGGATGGTGCTTTCCAGTGATTTGACAGAATAATAGGAAGTATAAGGAAGAGGGATTTGTTCCTCCCTTATCCTGTGTCAATTTTGCACTTGAGTCCACTCATTGAGCGCCATTGACTTCTTCAAGTGTTGTTGCCTTCTTTGTTGTAGCAACCACTACTATTTCTGTCCTTGGCAAACTAAGAGCTCAGCCTTTTCCACCTTGTGACTGTTCATCACGAACATCAGAGCTCAGAGTCCTTAACCATCTAGTGAGACAGATGCTTGAGACCTTCTCAGAATCCTTTGGCTTGGCTTTGTGAGATATTCTGGACAAGAATGAAACAGCTATACGTGGCTACTTTGAAGGAAAATATTTTTGTTACAAGTTGATTATCTATTGATTATATATATATAGTGTGTGTATATATATATATATATATATATATATATATATATATATATATATACTACTGATTCTGTCCTTCCAGAGAACCCTGGAAGGTTCTACAAGATCTTAGCTAGATTTTCTGCACAACTTGCTTAAGATCCTAGAACAGTATTTACTCTTTCACCTCACACTTCCATTTTATTTAGCTTACTTGGGTCATAAAATAAACTTCATAAAAAGAAACATCACTATCTTCAAACTTTTCTTCAATGAATTCTTTTCTTATTATTCACAAAAGTCCAAAAAGCTTGAGCTTTCTTCTGGGTTAATCTTTAGGTTTAAAGGATGTTTTCTATCTATCTTCATCTTTTACCCAATGAAAATTTTCTATCAGCAATAAAATTGTCTCACTTCCTTACTATTTCTTGTTTTTCCCACACTGAAATACATTTTTAATTTCTGTCAAGAATTTTTTCTTTGCAATCTCAATTTGGCTAACCACTGGGACAGAGGAAACCTAGATTTAGCCTCTCTCAGCTTTTAACACATCTTCCTTGAAACAATTAATCATCCCTAGCTCTTGTTTTAAAGAACTCTCATTTGAACACTTAGGGTATTCTAAAGTTTTTCATTAGACTAATTTCCACATTCTTGTATAATCATAGAGTACAAAAGCCAGGTCAGAAGATATTAAGGTGGACAGTGAAACAATAAACACACACACACACACCAATTTCTTGTCATATATGGACACAATTTGTGATGCCATAAGGTACTCACAGTGATAAAATTAAAGATTCCCTGTTCATGGGTCTCCACAGCAAACAGAACCACAATGAAAATTTCAGGGCTGTTAAAGGAATACCAGAAAGTGACAGAAGCATCAAATACACACATATTGTTAGAAAAATAGTGTCGCCGCGCCCTCGCTCCGCTCTCCCCGCCCCCCGGGCGGGCCGCGGGCTGTGCTGGGTCGCCGCGGGCCGGCAGGCCAAGGCCTGGGCAGCTGCGGGGGCTGGAGGAGCATCGCTACAACGCGGCGGGCGTCTCGCTGTTCGAGCCGCCGCTGCAGATCTACTGGACCTGGATGCTCCAGTGGATCCCGCTGTGGATGGCGCCCAACACCATCACCCTGCTGGGCCTCGCCGTCAACCTGCTCACCACGCTCGTGCTCATCTCCTACTGCCCCACGGTCACGGAGGAGGCACCATACTGGACATACCTATTATGTGCCCTGGGCCTCTTTATCTACCAGTCACTGGATGCTATTGATGGTAAACAAGCCAGAAGAACAAATTCTTGTTCTCCTTTAGGGGAACTTTTCGACCATGGTTGTGACTCTCTTTCCACAGTGTTTATGGCGATTGGAGCTTCAATTGCTGTTCGCCTAGGAACACATCCTGACTGGTTGTTTTTCTGCTCTTTTATTGGGATGTTCATGTTTTATTGTGCTCACTGGCAGACTTACGTTTTGGAGTACTGAGATTTGGAAGGTTCAAGAATGGTAATATAGGGCTGAGGAGATGGCTTAGTCAGTACAGTGTCGGCCGTGCAAGCAAGAGGACTGAGTTTGCTCCCCAGAGCCCATGTGAACAAGGCATGCTGGGCAGCACGTGCTTGTAATTCTAGTGCTGGGAGGCAGAGACAGGCAGATCCCTTGGGCTCCTTTGACCAGACAGATCTTGGTCTGTTTGATGAGTCAATAGGAGATTCCGTCTCAAAAATAAGGTTCCTGGAGAACGACACCCAATATTGTCCTCTGGGCTCCATGTACATGTCCGTACACATCTCTCTCTCTCACACACACACACACACAATCGTAATTTAGTGTGTCCTAAATGATACAGATGTAGGATGAAGCTTAATTTAAAATTTGTACTACAAACATTGCATGCATGAAACCAGGTTCCTAGTTCAATCATTGTATATATAGTTCTGTTTCCTCTCCAGAAATCTGTAATCCCTACCTGATTTTTGTTGCTTCTAATCTTTAGCTAAATCCTGTAGCAAATATGACTAATGCATTGTTGCCGAAAATAGTACATGTTGATAATGAGCCATAAGTGTGTAGGTAAAGCATAGGCTCTAAAATCATTTTCCTTTAGCATTATTCAGCTGTTAGAATACAGGTATTGACAAATCATTTAACTTCTCTCCAAACAAGTTGTGTTTCATGTAATACGTACTTGATACTTAATACATATTGTACTTTACCCTTTTCTTCCATAAGATACCGTATGTAATATAATACGTTTACCTTTAAAAAAAAAAAGAAAGAAAAATAGTGTCGACAGACTCGCAAGGTCAACTAAAACCTTCAGTTTACAAAGATTGCTGCAGCTGAGAATTACAATGCAGTGAAGGGTAAGAAAATGAGGTATGTCTAATATCAGTTTGCCAGAGGAAAAATCTACATGGAAGTAGTCAATGGCATATTATGTGTATGAGGGAAAATCCTTGAGGCTGAACTCTCAAGCTGTAAGATCTGAGGTTATTTCAATGCAGTGTCATAAATGAATTGAAGTAGAAGATAACCAGCTAAAGTCTACTGAAGAAGTGAACACTTGTCTGGCAAAAGAAATTCTTATACTATTTGAAGTCATAAGCTTTCTATGGTGATTGTGAGAGAGAAGAACTGATTTTTCCACCAAACAGTGTTGAAATATTAAAGGCTTTTAAAACTCTGGATTTATGATTGATACCTTCATATCTGATTCACTTGGTAGAGGAAATCAAGGTGTATGGCTACATCCACAAAGGATAGCTAAGAAAATATAATGAGTTGCTTTTAATAAAAGAACCGAAATGTTGCACACAAAGAATATGAACATGCAGGGAAGAGAGACTGGGACCATTGGAAGACATAGTGGGACCATTATAGTAATATTTTCCAAATGAAAAAAATTCTAAATGATGGAAATTCTAGTTAGGAAGAGAAAGATGAACAAATGGCTAAGCTGTAGTGAAGTTCTCCCTCAGTTCTAAATATAATACAGCTATGATTCATCATAAACACTCTGTCATTACAATCATCTGCACTATGGCTGTCATATGATCTTGAAGTATTGTTGATAAATGACAATTATTCTTTGAATTATAAAAATATGAAATATCAAAGACAGTAATATTTGAGCTTTCATTAATTTTGAATTAAATATGTTTAATCAATCAATTAAATAAATTATTGTTTTATTGCTCATAAATTATGTCACTTTTCTGTCCCTCATTTATTTTCATGTAGTTATCTACAAAAACTGGTAACTTTAAGATCTACTAAATTAAATTCCTAAAGTTTTCATTATGTTAATCATATGTTAATGCTTAAGATGAAAAAACACGTGTGTGCACACATGCATGAGCATGTGTGTGCGTATGTATGTGTACTGGTAGAGATTCCTTTACAAATTAATAAATATCTAAATGAGATATGCAAAGATATGTCATGGGGATTGACTTATAATGAGAAATTCCTAAAGTATAATGGAAACTCAAAAATCACAGAAATTCCTAAGGAAGAAGTAATCATACTTGAGGCAATTGTCATGGTTAACATTAATCGTCAGTGAGACATGGAGGAAGATAGACTTCTGTCACATCAGGGGGATAGTCTTTGTATTAAAGTTTGAACACTGTATATCTGTGAGGGATTTCTTTAATTGCATAATGGATATAGAAAGACTCAGTTCATTTTGGATGAGTCCATTCACTAGAAGGTAGTTTGAGGCTATACTAAGATGGAGACAACAAGCAAATGTATGCATGCATTGTCTTTGCTCTCTGTTCTTACTGTGACCAGTTTCTTCCTACCTCAATGTTGAGACACTCCTGCCAAGGTGGACTCTAACATAGAATTGTAAGCTGAATAAAACCCTTTTCTCTCCTAAGTTGCTTGGGTAAAGTATTTTATAGCCCTGAGGATATGAAACTCAAACAGTAATCCCAACAATTCAAGAAACTCTCCACAAGTAATAAAAAGTGAGCAAAAGGATATACACTATAAATTCTAGCCAATAGTTTAGCAGCTCAGCTGACAAGAGTTTGAGTTTCTCTTATACATACATTCAGTGTCATACCATGGATGTTCTATGCTGGGAAGAAATAGAAGAATCTTAACACACATTGGTACCAAACATACCCAAACCCTACTCAATAATTCCTAATCCCTTAACCTCCACTTTTCCTACTTGTCTAAAAAGCCCATACATAATACTTTAAGCTGGGTTTACTTAGAGCTATATTAAGGCATGGTAAAATTTAGAATATGAGTTGTTTTCTTTTCATATATAAAAATAAGATGATACATTGTATTTTTATTGTTTAATAAAAATTGATCACAACATGCAAGGAAACTGTGGCTTAGATTTCAGGCAAGTATGTATTAACCTGAGACTGGTTTTGAGCTGCAGTATGCATTTTACAATGGCAATTAGTACATTATCTATTCTTTGGCTCATAGATTCCTTTAATTCCAATCAATACATTTTGCATCACTGATTGTGCATGTAGAAAAGGATAATACATTATTTGTGAATGCATGTTATGGATATGAAATATAATATTATGGCATCAGTGGGTTAAATTAAAATTTGATGTTTCATTTATACAAAGTCCAGCTTAAACTTTCAAAAGTATGCCCAGGCTATTTAGAATTGAACAGATGAGTGATAAAGACACATTATTCTATCAAAACTATTTACTCTGAAACCCTTCTAAATAATGTAGCTGCTACCTATGTAATAGATAGAAAAAAGGCAAGATTAGTAATATTTTAAGCCATGGAATGTAATTGAATTCTTCAGTATTTTCTGTTCAATCTTTATCATCCAATTCACTTTCATCTTAGAAGAAATTACTTGGGTCAAAAGTCATTGCTTTAAGTCTCCAGGTATATTATGAGAATCAGAATGCTAAACTGAAAAGCCATTATCAAGTTTCTGATAAGTGCTTTTGTGATAAGAATTCTAATTTTGCGTGGTCGTAGTTATTAATGAATATTGTGAAGCTTTAGGCTCCTGTGCCTACAGCTGGGTGACAATTCAGTGGAATTGTACAGCAGCCACTTCACTCTGGCAATGCACTTGAACTCTTTGTGGCACTGGTTTAACTGGGTCGGTGTGGAGAACTGAAGCTTGCAGGCTGCATCCCAGGAATGTCAATGTGCTTTCAATTTCAGACATTGGCCGCCAAGTACTTCCTGTTGAAAAGGCAGATGCAAAATTTTACCTGACACTTATTTCACCCCAAATCTGAAAACTATCCACCCCCTTGAGGATTGTTATGGGTTTAAGTTTCAATTTAACCATCCCTGTCTTTATAGTAAGGTTGGTACCACTAACATGTTAACTTTAACGGTATGTCAGCAGAACCTTAGATTTAATCCTTTTTGTCTTTCATGGATCTGTAGATCAATTATGGTACATAGATATGTGCTGACATGATTCAACCAGAATTTATTTTATCCCATTGAGCAATTCCTGAGAATTCATGTAAATCTTCTACTAAACTCTGGGTGAGCATAAATGGAAGTTAGAACACTTCACAAAGAAAACAGTATATTTATGATTAAAGTAGATGATTAAAGTAGACATTCTACCCTGGCTGAGATGCCCAAAGAAAGATGTCATCTTTGAAAAACTTTCAGGCTGAAGCAAAGATTGTTCTTTAGAAGATGAAATATGTCTATTGTTTGTCTATGTTCATCCATTCTATATCTTATTTTGACATTTGTCACTACTATGTTAATTGATGGAGTTAAAGTGATAGAGGTCAGTTTAGCTAGGTCTCCTTCACAAAGGCCTGCTATGTAGATGTTTATGTGATTATACTGCTTCCTTCTCTTTCACAAGGTGAAATTGCACTATGTGAATATTATTACATATTTAAGGAAAATTGAAACTTTTGAAACTTTCTTCTGCTGAAATTTCTATGTTACATTATACAACCAAATAGAAATTTTTTGTCACATGAAACAGCTTTAAAATATCACTTAGTTCCACTGTAATTTTTCATCACAGTGAATTACTCAAGAGTGGTGAATTGCCTCTACTAAGTGCTTGAGGGGTTTCTTCTTTTGTCTGAACTGACATCTTAAAATTGGGCTAGTTTGTTTTTGTAGAACTAGGTCTATTCAGGTGATCATGCAGTGGGATTTGATAAGTACTGTAAAATCTACCTTGCACCCAAATAACCATTATCAGAATTCTATCATCACTTTTAAAGGCACTTTCAGAAGAACTTCCTCCATCTTCAAAGAGAAATATTTCACTCAGAAATTTTTGTTTCAAAGTAAGATTATTCAATTCAGGATATGGAAGAGGAAAAAGAGGAATGGTAAGAGGAACTGACCTTCTGGTCCTGGTGGGTTGAAGCTGGGAAATCTCAGAGTGATGCAAAAAGAAGTAGAAGCAATCAAGGATGATTCCTGAAGTCACCCTTGGTTCTCCACAGGGTTTTGTGGTGCTCTTGGACACACACACACATAAACACACACACACATACAAAATAAAGAAAATTAAATTAAATTTAAGAATAGCATGAGAAAATATTATCAAGGCAAATCATAAGCATGTGTAAAGTGTCACAATAAAATACTTCATTTTGTAGTAATCTCGATTCTTCCCACCAAAAAATGTGCTGGACCAGATGGATTCAGCACAGAGTTCTACCAGACATTTAAGGAGCTAAAAACACCAATACTCCTTAAAGAGCTTCATCAAATAGCAAAGGAAGGAACACTACCAAATTCTTGGTGAAGCTAATATTGTCTTAATCCCAAAACTTAATAAAGATACACTTAAAAAAGAAAACTGTAGACCAATCTCTTTGATGAACAGAGATGCAAAGATTATCAAGAAACTCTTAGCAAATCAGATTCAAAAACATATAAAAAATATCATCCATGGGGATCAAGTAGGCTTTATCCCAGGCACACAAGGTTGGTTCAACATACACAAATCAATAAATGTAATTCATCATATAAACCAGTCAAAAATCCAAGACCACGTGATACTCTCGATAGATGCAGAAAAAGCTTTTCACAAGATCCCACAGCCCTTTATGGTTAAAAACTTTAGAGACAGTTGAAATGGAAGAAACCTTTATCAATATAATAAAGGCTGTATACAACAAGCCAACAGCAATGGGAAAAAACTTGAAGCATTCCCACTTTGATCAGAAACTAAACAAGGCTGTCCACTCTCACCACTTCTATTCAATATTGTACTACAAGTCTTAGCTAAGGCCATAAGATAAAAAAGGGAGATAAAAGGGATTCAAATCAGCAAGTAAGAAGTCAAGTTATCTCTATTTGCAGGTGACATGATTTTATACCTGAGTGATTCCAAAAACTCCACCAGGAAACTCCTGGAACTAATACAGAAGTTCAGCAGGGTGGCAGGATACAAAATAAACATACAAAAATCAGTGGCCTTCCTACATACCCATAATGAAATAAATGAAAAGCCTTGAGACAAACAATCCCATTTACTATCGCCCCTAAAAAATTGAAACACCTTGGTATAAACCTAACCAAGGAAGTAAGAGACCTTTACAATGAAAACTTTAAAACCCTAAAGAAAGAAATTGTAGAAGACTCCAGAAGGTGGAAAGACCTCCCATGTTCCTGGACTGGCAGAATCAACATCATAAAAATGACCATCCTACTAAAGGCAATATACAGATTCAATGCTATACTAATTAAAATCCCAAAGCAATTCTTTAAAGAAGTTGATCAATCTCAAAATTCATATGAAGACACAAAAGACCCAGGATAGCAAAGACAATCCTGAGTAACAAAAACACTGCTAGAGGTATTACCATACCAAACATTAGTCTATACTACAAATTCATAATTGTAAAAACAGCCTGGTATTGGCTCCAAAATAGACACACAGATCAATGGATAAGGGTTGAAGACCCAGATATAAGCCCACACAATTACAGCCACTTGATCTTTGGTAAAGGGACCCAAAGAATCCAATGGAAAAAGAACAGCATCTTCAACAAATGGTGCTAGCAAAACTAGATGTCCACATGCAGAAGATTAAAACTGGACCCATATTTCTCACCATGCACAAGACTTAATTACAAATGGATCAAGGACCTCAATATAAGGCCAGAGACTATGAAAACCTTAGTTGAGAGGGTAGGGAACTCCCTCGAGCTGATTGGATTAGGCCAACAATTCCTAAACAGAAATGCAATAGCACAGTCTTTACAACTAACACTCATCAGATGGGATCTTAAGAAATTAAAGAGCTTCTGTTCAGATAAAGAGATTGTATCTGGAGCACAAAGGCAACTCACAGAATGGGCGAAAATCTTCACTAACCACATATCTGATAGAGCTCTATTATCCAGAGTTCACAAGGAACTTAGAAAACTAAATGCCAAGGAAACAAATGGGCCAATTAAAAAATGGGCCTTGGAACTTAAAAGAAACTTTACCCAGGATGAAATTAAAATGACTAATAAATATCTTAAAAAATGTTCCACATCCTTAGCCATCAGAGAAATGCAAATCAAAACCTCCCTGATATATTATCTCACCCCGATCAGGATGGCAAAAATCCACAATACAAACACCATCAGATGCTGGAGAGGATGTGGCAAGAAGGGAATCTCCTACATGGGGGGAATGCACATTAAACCACTCTTTGATGTCGGTGATCTTAAAAAGTTAAGTGAAGCTATTCCACTTTGGAATAACCCCATAAGAAAATTCTCAATAGCACGAGCACCCATACATACACACTGTACAATAGCAAGTAGGATCACCCAAACCAAGTTGGATGAGGAAAGAGTACATTTAACAATGAATACTACTCTCAAAAATGATGAATTAATGAATTGCCAGAAGATGGAATAGAAACTATATGATAAATATCCCAGACACAGAAAATTAAGTGCCATATATACTCCCTAATAGGTGGATCTTAGTACCAAACCCACTTAGAGACACACTGAAAGATAAATCTCTGTAATACCTACAGTAATTTCAAAGATTATAAGCAGGAGGGAAGGGGAAGGAGGGTCTTGTCAGAAACAAGGAGAGAGGGGATCATGCTACAGCAGAGAAAATAGGCCACCGTCAAGGACTACAAGTAAGTAATGAGACATCTGGTCAAGCTCACAGACGTTCCTTCCTGGTCACTTGCAAGTGACGGGGTATTATCTCACCAGAAGAGAGGGCATACAGTCTGGCAGATAGAAGGTAACCATTTTACAAATGGGAGACTGATCTCTCTTCACTACGGCCTCCTACTCTTATTCCATCTACCTTTGAATCTACTCTTATAGTAAGACTGTATTTTAACAGCCTTTTATCTCTGGCTAGGAGATACCCATCAGGATGAAGCCAAGGGTGGTGCAGGATCAGCAAAACTGGAAGAATAAAAAAAAAGAATAACCATAATTCAGAACATCAGAGACCCTACATTAATCACCAAGAAACAGGCCAGCCTAATCTCTCCCCATCCCAAAGCTCAGGGAAATTTGTGGAAGAAGGGGCAGTAAGATTGTAAGAGCCTAAAGATGGGGAGGAACAATGATAGGCAAGGTATTCCTGTTCTTTGCATGACCTGTGCAATGACCCCTCCAAAGTCTAGCATGGATCACAGGCTAAGATCCTTAGAGATAAGGGATTAACAGCCACAATAGTGTTCCTATACTAATAAGTAATGAGCTCTAGGCAATGCTACTGAGTCCTTACACCTCATAGAGAGGAGGACCCAGAGGGAAGTTTGACATGCACACTAAAGGATGCTCCAGGAACGGGGGGAGGGGAGAGGAGGAACTAGGCGAAAGGGAGGGAGGGGGGAAAGGAAGGAAAAAAGGGAGGAGGGAGCAAGGGTATCCAGTGAAGGGTAGAGGGAGGAAGGGGAATGCAGAACCTATCAAGTTTGTATGAGTAGAAAAAATAAATTGGAAAATGAGAAAAAAAAACAAACAAATGCTTCATTTTGTATAATTAATATGTATTTATACAAATCAAGACATTTTAGAATCCTGGAATTTGCCCTTCATGTAGCTGTAATTTGTCAAGGAGATTAAAAAAGAATAAAACACATATCTTTAAAAATTTTACATAAAAATAAATTTACATAAAATTATTTTTTCCAATTTATATATATGGTCAGATGAGCTTGTAAAATTCTGTACTGTTATTGACACTAAGATCAAAATATACAGATTTTTCTTCACTCAAAAAGTTATCTTGTGGGTCTTTAAGACCAAATCTTTATCTCTACCCTGGTTTAAACCAGCCACCCTTCTTTTGACTGAAGCGTGGTATCAGCATATCATTATATTACATAAAGTGTGGCTTCTTTCGCCCAGCATTGCAGTTAAGTTTCATCCATTATGCCAAATACATCATTAGTTCATTTAGCTATTTATATTTTAAGGAAACGTTTGTGTTGTGTCCAATTTTTTGAGATTGTAAATAAACCTGTTAGGTACATTTGTCTTGAAATTTTTGGCATCCATTCATCTCAGTTCCTCCTGAGAGACACCCAGAACTGGGATTGCTGTGCTGCATAGTGCCTAGGAAAAGTTAAATAAGCATGTCAAAATGGGTTTGTTTTTTAGCACAATTGTGTATAATTTTATACTCCCACCAGGAGTATGTGAGAATTTCAATTGCTTTGTCTTTTTATCTCTACACAGAATTATTACTAAATTTAAATTTATTCTATTTTAGTGGGTAGATAGACGATGCCTGATGGCGGTAATCCATTTCCCTAGTGACTAAAGCTACTAGCATCTTTACATGCATTTGCTCCACATCCACACGCCATTTGATTAATGATCTCTTATTCATGTCTTTTGCTCATTTTAAGAAATCACCGTTTGACTTATTATTCAGTGCCAAGAGTTGTCTAAATAACCCAAGTACATGTCTTTCATATATGAATTTTGTAAATATTTTCTACCTGTCATGAGTTACATGTGATGAATCTTTCCTGTGGTTTTCAATTTTCTTTTATTTTTTGTTTTATTTCAAAAAGATTTTATGTAGCCAGTGTTAGACTCAAACTCACGATCCTACTACCAAAGCTTCAGGGATTCCAGGAAAGTGCCACCATGCTTGTCAATGCCTTTTTGTTAATTACTAGTTTTCAGTGATTTGATTTTAATGTGTCTCTATGCTTATATATATTTACCTTCATTGCTGTTTCTAAATATGTCAGAGTTTTTTTATTACACATTTTTGCCTAGTTATACAAGCTCAATAGGTACCCTCCTCCTTTCCCTCCCTCCTCACCACCCCCATTGCCATCCCCCACTGCATTTTCCCCTCTTCCCCTGCTCTACTCCTCCCTCGTTCACCAGGCTCCTCCTGCTTCCTCCCTCCCATCTCCCAGAACATCATTTTATGTGGGCACCTAACCTTCCTCTACACTAGTAAGGGTTCAGGACTCAGTGGTATTGCATGGGACCCCTTCATGGGGCTGCCTGCTAGCATGGGAACTCTATTATGACTGTTTAACCCCTTACTTCTAAGGATCCTACTGCTTGAAGCCTTCTCCCCTGTGATCCATACTGAACTTTGGGGGTTGTTGACATGTTCTCCTTTGTACAGGTCAGGCAAGGTCCAATCACTTTGTGGTTATATCCTGGCTGCTGCAGCTCTGACTTGTGTATAGTATCTTGCATATCATTGGTCCTCCCCATCTTTACATGCTTACAGTCTTGCTGTCCCCTCTTCCACAAGGTTCCCTGAGCTTTAGGATGGGGAGAGATTTGGCTGGTCTGGTTCCAGGTGAATATTTTAGTGTCTTTGGTGTTCTGAATTATGATTTGTGGTTGATTTCAGTTTTTCTTTTCCTGCACTGCCCTTGACTGCATCCTGATTGGTATCTAAAGTCATCTCCTAACCAAGATAAAAGTCTGTTTAAATGAAGATCTTACTATAAGAAAAGACTCAAAGTTAGAGGGAAGAATAGGAGTAAGACACAGCAGTGAGAGAAGTCAGTGCCCATTTGCCAGTTGGTTACTATCTAACTGCAAGACTCTATATCCTCCTTTACTGGGGAGATCAAACCTGTTCAGGAAGGGAAGTGAGAGTGAGCTGCACCAGATGTCTTGCTATTTACATGAAATATATCAGAGTTTTTAAAGTTGACATAAGTTAATCATTTCTTCGCTTGATCTACTCTACACCAGGTCTTCAATTCACCTACACTGGAGAGTTAGATGTGCCTCACAGGTGCCTTATGAATTAAATATATTTTTACTTATTTATGATTCATCTACTATATATAATGTGTACTGTGTGAATCCAATTGTTTACTAAGCTCTGTCCAAATTTATAAAAAAAAGATTTTGTATAATTTCAGAGAATTTTTTATGAAAGGGTTAAGATACCCAGAGGAGGTGTATTGTCCTAAAAGCATAGAGAAGTGAAGGATGACATTCTAGAAAACACATAATAACGAGCAAAGGCATTTTCTTTTGCCATTGAATACAGCAAACATGATTTTTATTTAATTTCTATATAAGAATGATGCCTATATGTGTTTTGTGATTTTTTTTCCCTCTGGGAATATCTTAATGCCATCTTGGACTTGGAACACCCCCCTGGCTCCGCCCACAGTGTAACTAGAGAAGGATGCTGTTAGCATCCTAAACTGGAGGAAGGGCTTCAGAAATTAAACAATTTGTAAGTCTGAGGAAGTTCCTGAAACTAAGATTTGTGGGTGACAGATTATTTTCCCTCCAGCCAGGGCAGCTGCATCCAGGAGCTCACTGAAAGGAGACCTACCCTTACCAGATCTGCCTAACTGCTGAGATATCAACATCCCCCATTGACCAGCAAGGAATTCAGGAGTAATAACTGCAGGAAGTGGGGAACTTAGGGGCAAGGACTAGACAAGTGAAAGAAAGCACCCCCATCAGTGGTCCAGTCAAGGAAGGGCTGCTTAAACTGCCACAGAGGCATGGGCCCCTACTACAGGAGACATCCCAAAGGTAACCCTCCAACCCACACACGCAGATAGGCATGAAGGTGGGAGGGAGAGAGATGGAGTGGTGAAGGGAGTGGAGACAAAGGAAGAGGGAGAGAAAGAAAGGAAAAGGAGGGAGGGTAAAGGGAAAACCACTCGTTATGTCTGTACCAAAGAAGAACTCTTGATTTAAAAAAATGAAAGAAATCTATTGATAATTTCTGTGGCAAAGAGACTCCCTGGCCAATCAGCAGTCTGAGAGACCCTGAGCAGCCAGAAGTCAGAAGAAACTCTCCTATGAGCAAGGCACGCAGCAGACAGCTTTGTTTTTTCAGTTTCCATCTGTGTCTCCGATGTTAGGATTGACTTTCTGGTAATGTAACTGTCTTTAAGCCATCTCTGCTCTGGTGAGTAACCCTGTGCCCTGACTTGTAAACAGCCTCAATGAACTCATTGGCTTGGCAAGTCAGACTTCGGGGTGCCACACTTTGCTCTGTTTTCATCTGCGTGGCATCTTTCCAGGAAATATGCCACATAACAATATTGCACTTTTCTGGAATAGCTATTGTTATCATAGCTTCAAATACTACCTGTATATTGAAAAATTTCCAAGATAGTGTGTGTATAGTTTTTTTTTTTTTCCCCTAATATGCAGACCTGAGCTCCTGGATGAGCACTTGCCCTTAGGAGACACAAAAGTATGCAAAAATGAAGCCCTCAACTTTCTCTGACCGATCTTTTGTTGAAGGCAATTGATTCTGTATATTTTTATACATGTGCATTCACTTATTTAATCTTTACTAATTTATTAGAGAGAGGGGCATACATGTCCTGGTGTTCTACCATGTGGGTTTCTGGAGAGTTAACTAAGGACTCCATGTTTGAGAGTAAGGGCTATCTGGACAACCCTAACCAATTTATTTTAATGATCAAGATCAGAAAGCAAGGCTAGGAAAAGCAAGAGATCGCAGAATTTTATTATAAGCAATTATATATGTTTTAAAAATGCATGCATTAATTACTTTTATAAAATTTTGAAGAATAATTAAGAACAAAATAAGAATAAAATTAAGAATAAATAATGCAAAAGGAAAAAATAGTATTCTCTGTCTTCTACAACAAGCATATCTCAGAAGCAATAAGACCTGGCTTTATAGGAATATGTGAGGTAACAGATTAGGGGATCTCTCCTTGCTTCTAGGCAGTTTTCCTTCCTCTCCCATAGTCTATCATAAAGCCAATCCTCTCTGGTATTTCACTTAAACATATGTTACAAACTAAATTTTACAGAAAGGAAAGATACTGCTTTACCACTCCAATAATGAGCTGTCAAAAGGAAAATTTTCTAAATAATAAGTAATAAAATACATGACATGATTTCTAATGAATGTCAGAGACTGATAAAAACAACTCCCAATGTATTATGAGGCTTGTTCATGTAATTAAATTTAAAACATCTCTGCAAAATGAAGGGAATTATATTTGTAATTTCTAAATCTAATGTTGAACATATTCAATTAAGTCTGTCAACGCAGCAGAATTGATTCTGTACCTGCTATTTGGAGAATTGTTATTAACTATCTTAAAAAATACTGTGCCATAGTTTAATAATTATATGCAGACATAACACAAGGTAAAAGTGGAAGAGTGGATTGGAATACCTAAATTTTTCTTATTAGCTTTTAAAATTTCAAGTTGTTAATGTATTTTAATGCCTATGTAGCAACTGATTCTGCTTAATCATATAAAATTAATCTCTGTGTATGATGAACTCATTTTAAAATTATTGTATAAATATTGCCAAAATACTCTTTTATTCTATTTAAAATTACATTATTGTGTGTGTGCATCAATGCATGTGTGCGCACATTCACTGTGCACATATAGAGTCAGAGAACAACTTGCGGGAGTCACTTCTATCATGTGGCCTCATGAATCAAACTCTAGTTTTCAGCCTTGATAGCAAGTCCCTTCCTGAGTTATCTGAGCTATCTCTCTGGCTTTCAAATAGTCTAAGGAGAATGATGTTCTCCCTGTAATTCTAAGTTACAGTAACTTAGAATTTAAATAATAAAATAGAAATATACCATCAGAAATTAAATCACATGCTAGTGATTAGATCCGAGGATTTGATTTAGTGATACACTTGTTTTATACCATCTCACACACTAGTGCTGAATATGTTTCTGTCCTTGAGATGTTCATCCAATATAATGAACACTTCTGAATTTAGTATATTTTCTTCAATTTTAATCTTACTATCACATATTGTTTTATTTTTATCCATTCTGAAGTCAGTTCAACAGATCAATATGAACAGATCCTAGAAATTGTCATCTTCTTTTAAAATGTCTTACCCAACTGTAATGGAAAACCTCTATGCTGGGACTTTAATTTCTGATGGTATATTCCTATTTTATTATTTTAAAAAATCCAGACACATAGTTGATATTCCACTGCTTTCCTTTTTTTGTCTATCAAGTAAATGACAGAAGGAGATAATTTGACGAATTCTAAATATTGGAATTAAGATATTTACTTCCAAATATACTTTGAAACTAAATTCATTGACATAGTTATTCAGGGATGGGAAGTGGTTCTGTGCCAGCAGAACAACAACTCATATCCCCAAATCTCACATGAAACTCCAAGTGGGTGTTGTGACCCGTCCATAATTCCAGAATTAGAAGGCAGAGACTGGGAATCCCCAGAGCAAACTGGCTAGGTAGACTGAGCATAATTAGAGACCTTCCCTCAAAAAAGAACAAAAGCAGAAAAATCACTAAGTCGAAGCTTCCGCATACACACAAACACACTGTACACATCATTCCACACACATGCAAACATATATAACCCCTATATTCATATGAAAATGGAAAATAAATATAAAAATAAAATAGCTATCATTTTTTAATAGTTGAAGAATTGGTCATCAAATGAAGAACTAATTATTTGCAACAGGGAACTAGGAAAATAACACAAGTTATATGGGGAGATATGAGATTATTTTTGTGTCACTTTGATTTATTAGCTGTATAATGTCCTACATATTTGAAATGAAATTAAAGTCTTGTGATAATGGCATTATCCATCCTCAGAAGGACTCAAATGGTAATTCACTCAGTAGTCTAGTCTACGTGACTCCAACAAGGTGTTGTCTAATTTAATGACCATTAAGAGTGTTTTAAAGGTACCATAGCCTTCATGAAGCAAAGATAATTTATTATTGAGTAGGAGATATTCCAGACACCAGGGCTGAAGGAAGTATTTGCAAAGGGAAGACATAACAAGAGGAGGCAGGTGCTTTTAAAACAGCGGATGCCTCCTCCTCTGCCTTGGCTTCTGCAGATACTATCAGAGTTAATCCTGATGATGGATGGCCTCCCTACATGTCTATCTGCAGATCTGTGAGAATGCTCTTGTAAATAAGCTTCCATTTTTTTTTCATTAAAGACAATGCCTTTTGCCACTTTTAGGGAGAAAAGTTAATGCTTCAAGTTTAGCATCACGGTGAAAAATTTGCAAAGCATTTTTGTTGCTTTTCATAACAGATATTTAAGATTTAATTTTCCTCTGCTTTTACCTAGATCTTGACAGTTTAGTATGCATCAATGGCTAGCATTTAGTATAGCCTTCAACTCATTTTGTGAAATATTTGTAGACAAAAATTTTATTTAGAACAAATATTATTCAAAATATGCTGATTTCTAATAATATTAGGTAAGTAAAGAGTGCTGTATCATCTTGTTTTATTTTTATCATGTTCTTCATAATCTAAATTATGAATTCACTAAAATATTATTAACCTATGTCAAGACCAGTTCTAAACACCCAGGTAAAGCATTATTTAATACATTGTGACTTTTTTCCCACAGCCCCTTTGTCCCTCCCGCCCACCTGCCCAACACAGGATTCGCTCCTAGTCGGTTGGTCCTCCATTCCAGGTGAGTTACCCAGCTCCTAGGTTACCACCTGTCTCAGCTCCTCCCACGAGTCAGCCCGAGCAACACCCAGGCTGCCTCCCGTTTGCCCTAGCCCTTTGTTCCTCCACCCGCCTGCCCGCCTGACCAGGACAGGACTTGCTCTGGTTCCTCCATCCCTGGAGCCTGGATGGGCCACTAAGCTAAGTCCCAGGTCCCAGGTGAAGAGTTCTGCCATCACCCCCAGTCCCTCTCCCCCTCTGACGCACCGGGGACCCTGGCTCGTGGTCCACGGAGGACACACTGCTACTCAGAATTCAACAGAATCCAAAGAAAACCCAAGCAAAGCTCTAAGGGACAAAGGCCATACATCTGAAGTCATCCTAATCACATGGGAGAGATTCTTCACATTCACCCCAAAGATAAGTAAATCTCTTTCTTTTACCATACTGCTCCTTTTAAGTATTAATCACTATAGATTAACTTTTCCATACAGCCACCCCAAAAATATATACAACTCTAGGGATTATACCACTCACCCTCACATATCACCAAGATACTATATCATAAAAGTGCACTACCATACTAATATTCACCCCCTGTCTACTTAACCTGACTTAACTGATATACTAGCAGCCTAATAGCCTCATCTAGGAAATAATACTAACAGCAAATGAACACAACTACAAGCCAAGCACTAGTAATAACTGCCCGAGAATAATAATACCAACTAAATCAATTCAGTCAAAAACACACAGAAACTGAAAGGTCAAAAGAGACAAAACGACAATGCCCAGGTCAAAGTGCAGATCCATGAGAAACAAAACCTAGGAAAACAAATCTCCCACCGAAAGAATTAACCCCATAATGATGGATTCCAACCAGAACAAATTCACAGATAATAGCCAAGAAAGCCAGACCCAAGACAATGACTTTCAAAGTATGATCATTACCATGATTAATACTATGAAAGAGGAAATCCGGGAGGAGTTAAACAACTGCATCAACCGTTTTGAACAAGAACACAACAGACACTTGGAGGAGTTGAGAAAAACAGTTCAAGAAACAAAAATAGACATAGAGAAGTTAAAACAGTCTCAGGCAGAGTTTTAAATTGAACTAAAAGACAAGTTATCTACAACCCAAAGCTCAACAGAGAGTCTTGTCAGCAGAACTAACGAAGCAGAAAATAGAGTTTCAGATCTTGAAGACAAAGTGGGAGAATTAACCAACTCAATGGAAGAGATTCTTAAAGCCAAAAAGATAATTGAGAGTAATATTCAAGAGCTATGGGATACCCTGAAGAAGCCTAACATGCACATTCATGGAATACCAGAGTAAGATCCCAAAATATCACACCTGAGGAAATTTTCAAACTATCATAAATGAAAACTTTGCTCAACTAAAGAATGAGAGGCCCAGCCTAATAAAAGAGGCATTCTGCACTCTAAACAGATATGATTAAAACAGAAAATCGCCACGGGAAATAATAGTCAAAGCACTCCACATTAAAGACAAAGAAAAGGTGTTGAGAGCTTCAAGGGAAAAAAACAAGTCACTTTTAAAGATAAATTTATTAAAATAACAAATGACTTCTCAATGGAAACAGTAAAAGTGTGAAGAGCTTGGAGAGATGTACTTCAAGTATTAAATGAGAAAAATGTCAACCCAGACTGATATACATGGCAAAACTATCCATCGTGATCAAGGAAGAAAGAAGTTTTCCACCACAAAGACAACTTGAAGGCTTACATGTCTACCAAACCAGGCCTTCAAAAAATGCTAGAAAAGACACTCAATCTTGAAGAAAAAACAAGCATATCCAGAACAGAAAGGAAGTATAATACCAACAAAACCTAAATGTCAAACAATACACTTACAAAAGCCACTAAATATAAAAAATGTCCAGAATCAAAAATAATTTCTCCATTATAACATTAAATGTCAATGGTATTAACTCACCGATAAAGAGACACAGATTACAAACTTGGATTAAAAACCACAACTCATCAATCTGCTGCCTTCAGGAAAAGAGAGGCACATCCTAAAAATAAAAGGCTGGTCAAAAATTCTGCAAGCTAATTAAACCAGGAAACAGCAGGGGTAACCATTATGCTTTCGAACAAAGAAACCAAAAAAAAAAAAATCATAAGAGACACAGATACTACATTTTAGTCACAGGTACAATTCACCAGGAAGACTTCACAATACTGAACATATATGCACCTAATACGGGCCCCTCCACATTCATTAAGAAAACCCTACAGCATCTAAAACGAGAAATCAACCCCCAAACGATTACTCTTGGGTATTTCAACACTGCCCTCTCACATGGGATAGATCAACAGGCCAAAAGCTTAACAGAGACACTTTGGAACTCAACCAAACCCTTAAAGAAATGGACCTTACAGATCCCCATCTAACTTTTCATCCATGCACCAAAGAATACACATTTTTCTCAGCAGCACACTAAACATTCTCCAAAATAGATCACATATTAGATTACAAAACAAATCTTCACATATACAGGAAAGTTGAAGTTCTAGCCTGTACCCTATCAGAACACCATGGTCTAAAGCTTGATATCCACAACACAATAAACAACAGAAAACACACTAACTCCTAGAAATTTAACACTATGATGCTGAATGAGAATTGGAGTCAGGAAGAAATTACAAAGGAAATTCAAGATTTCCTGAAAGTGAACGATAATGAAAATACAACTTACCAAAATCTCTGGACACAATGAAAGCTGTCCTAAGAGGTAAGTTCATAGCTCTTAATGCCTACATCAAAAAAATGGAAACATCAGAAATAAATAACAATGCAGCATAAAGCTTTAGAGAAACTAGAGCAATCTGATCCAAAAAAACAATAGAAGAGAGGAGATTAGCAAAATAAGGGGAGAAATATCCAAAATTGAGATTAGGAAAACAATACAGAGAATCAACCAGTCAAAAAGCTGGTTCTTTGAAAAAATCAATAAGATTGATACAACCCTAGCTAAATTAACCAAAAGCAAGAGAGAAAAAACACAAATTAACAAAATTGGAAATGAAAATGGAGTTCACTATGGATATCCAAGAAATTCAGAGTATTATAACATCATATTTCAAAAACTTATACTCTGTGAAATTTGACAACACAAAAGAGATGGATGAATTCCTAAGTAAGCACAACTTACCAAAATTGAACAAGAAAGTTGTGAATTATTTAAGTAGTCCTATAACATATGAGGAAATCAATGAAGTAATCTCGAATCTTCCCACTAAGAAACGTCCTGGGCCAGATGGATTCAGCACAGAATTAAGAAGCTAATAACACCAATACTCCTTAAACTGTTCCATCAAATAGCAAAGGAAGAACACTACCAGATTCTTTCTATGAAGCTAATATCATCCCAAAACCTAATAAAGATACACTTAAAAAAGAGAACTATAGGCCAACTCTTTGAGGAACACAGATGCAAAGATTCTCAACAAAGTCGGAGCAAACCGGATTCAAAAACATATCAAAAAGATCATTCATGGGGATCAAGTAGCCTTTATCCCAGGTACACAAGGTTGGTTCAACATACTCAAATCAATAAATGTAATTCACCATATAAACCAGTCTAAAATCCAAGACCACATGATACTCTTGATAGATGCAAAAAAGCTTTTGATAAGATCCAACAGCCTTTTATGATCAAAACCCTAGAGACCATTGGAATGGAAGGAACCTTTGTCAATATAATAAAAGCTGTCTACAACAAGCCCACAGCAAAGATTATACTCAATGGGGAAAAACTCGAAGTATTCCCACTTAGATCAGGAACTAGACAAGGCTGTCCACTCTCACCACTTCTATTCAGTATTGTACTTGAATTTTTAGCTGAAGCCATAAGAAAAGAAAGGGATATAAAAGGGATTCAAATTGGCAAAGAAGAAGTCAAGTTATCTCTATTTGCTGATGACATGATTTTATACTGAGTGATCCTAAAAACTCCACCAGGAAACTCCTGGAACTAATACAGAAGTTCAGCAGAGTGGTAAGATACAAAAGAAACCTACAAAAATCAGTGCCCTTCCTATATGCCCATAATGAAATACATGAAAAGCCTTGAGACAAACAATCCCATTTACTATAGCCCCTATAAAAATGAAATACCTTGGTATAAACCTAACCAAGGAAGAAAGAGATCTTTATGATGAAAACTTAAAACCCTAAAGGAAGAAATTGTAGAAGACACCAGAAGGTGGAAAGACCTGCCATGTTCCTGGATTGGCAGAATCAGTATCATAAAAATGACTATCCTACCAAAGGCAATACACAGATTCAATGCTATACCAATTAAAATCCCAAAGCAATTCTTTAAAGAAGTTGACCAAACAATCTCAAAATTCATATGGAGGCACAAAAGACCCAGGATAGTAAAGACAATCCTGAGTAACAAAAACACTGCTGGAGGTATCACTATAAGATCCAACAGCCTTTTATGATCAAAACCCTAAAGACAGTTGGAATGGAAGGAACCTTTGTCAATATCATAAAAGCTGTCTACAACAAGCCCACAGCAAGGATTATACTCAATGGGGAAAAACTCGAAGTATTCCCACTTAGATCAGGAACTAGACAAGGCTGTCCACTATACAAATCCATAGTTATAAAAACAGCGTGGTATTGGCTCCAAAATAGACACCCCGATCAATGGATAAGGATTGAAGACCCAGATATAAACCCACACAATTATAGCCATTTGATCTTTGATAAAGGGACCCAAAAAATCCAATGGAAAAAGAACAGCATCTTCAACAAATAGTGCTGGCAAAACTACATGTCCACATGCAGAAGATTAAAACTGACCCGTACATGTCACCATGTACAAGACTTATTGCAAATGGATCAAGGACCTCAATATAAGGCCAGAGACTATGAAAACCTTAGTTGAAAGGGTAAAGAACTCCCTCGAGCTGATTGGACTAGGCTAACAATCTAAACAGAAATGCAATAGTACAGTCACTACAACTAACACTCAACAGATGGGATCTTAAGAAATTAAAGAGCTTCCATTCAGATAAAGAGATTGTATCTCCAGCACAAAGGCAACCTACAGAATGGGAGAAAATCTTCACTAACCACATATGTGATAGAGCTCTATTATCCAGAGTTCACAAGGAACTTAGAAAACTAAATGCCAAGGAAACAAATGGGCCAATTAAAAAATGGGCCTTGGAACTTAAAAGAAACTTTACCCAGGACAAAATTAAAATGACTAATAAATATCTTAAAAAATGCTCCACATCCTTAGCCATCAGGGAAATGCAAATCAAAACCTCCCTGAGTATCATCTCACCTTGGTCAGGATGGCAAAAATCCACAATACGAACAACACCAAATGCTGGAGAGGATGTGGAGAGAGGGGAACTCTCCTACATTGCTGATGGGAATGCAGGCTCATACAACCACTCTGGCGAGCCTTCTGGCGATTTTTAAAGAAGTTAAAGATTGAAATGCCATATGACCCAGATATTCAACTTTTGGGAATAACCCTCCATACAGCAAATATTCACCTCGATGGAACAAGCATGACCATGTTCATAGCAGCACTGTTTACAATAGCAAAGTCATGTAATCAACCCAAATGTCCAACAACAGTTGATGAGTGGATAAGGAAAATGTGGTACATTTATTCAATGGAATACTACTCAGCCATCAAAAACGATGAATTAATGCAATTTGCTGAGAAATGGAGTAATTAGAAACAATTATATTGAGTGAAATATCCCAGACACAAAAAATTAAGTGCTGTATGTACTCCCTAATAGGTGAATCCTAGTACCAAACCCACTTAGAGACACTCTAAGATAAATCTCTGTAATACCTACAGTAATTGAAAAGATTATAAACTGAAGAGAAGGGGAAGGAGGGCCCCACCAGAAACAAGGAGAGAGGGGATTATGCTACAGCAGAGATAAGGTCTGTGAGTAAGTAATGAGACATCTGGTTAAGCTCACAGACTTTCCTTCTTTTTCACTTGCAACTGATGGAGAATGATCTTACCAGAAAGGGAGGGCATAGTCTGGCAGATAGAAGGTAACCATTTTGCAATGGGAGACTGACCCACCCCTCACCGCAGTCTCCTACTCTTTTTCCATCTACCTTTTTATCTCTGGCCAGAGGGTGACATCCAATACCCATTAGGATGGAGCCAAGGGCATTTCAGGAGTAGCAAAACTGAAAAAAAAAAATCAACAAACCATAATTCAGAACATTAGAGACTCTATATCAACCACCTGGAATCAGGCCTGCCTAATCTCTCCTCATCCTGAAGCTCAGGGAAATTTGCGGAAGAGGGGGCAGTAAGATTGTAAGACAAGGATAGGAGGAGTCAAGATATGCAAGATACTTCACACAAGTTAGGGCCAAAGCAATTGTAATAGGACTCTGCATGATCTGCGCAATGACCAACTTATCATTGACCCCTCAAAGTCTAGCATGGACTAAAGGCATTAGGATCCTTGGAGGCCAGGGATTAACAGTCACAATAGTGTTCCTATACTTAAGGGGAACACAAGAAAGAGTTCTAGGAAATGCCACTGAGTCCTTACACCTATCAGAGAGGAAGACCCAGAGGAAAGTTTGATATACACATTAAAAGATGCTTCAGAGATGGGGGGAAGGGACACTGAGAGAAAGGGAGGGAGAGGGGAAAGGAAGGGGAAAAGGAGGGAGGGATCAGGGAGATTCAGGGAGGGGTGGAGGGAGGGAGGGTACAGGGGTACCTATTATGTTTGTATGAATAGAAAAATAAATAAATTAAAAAAGATATATGAAAATTCTAGAAGTTAGACGTAAAAGTTCATGTCTATAATCTTAGCACTTGGGAGGCTGAGACAGGATGATAATGCCTATTCATGTCAGCCTGACCTACACAGTGAGCGCTGGACCAGTCTTCGGTAATGTGGGAGACCTCATCTGCCTGCTTTGAGAGTACCCCTTTCAAACAAATCAATCTAAGCTTTGAGTAATTTTTTCAGCTTCACAGAATCATTCATAATACTGTAAGACTTATAGTGTATTTCAGCTCTGCTCTTGCTACACACTCACAAACCTATTTGTGTCTTGAAACTTCTTGTAATGATTATGAAAATTATGAAATGCACTTGAATTGGCTGGTTGATCTTAAGGCACACTCCTCTCTGATGAGGTATAAGGACTCCCCTTAAGTATAGGAACACAACATTGGGTTTATTCTGCAAAAACTTGTTGAATGATGACATTTTTCAGATATAAAGATGGTTTAGAGACACTGTAAGATTGGATTAAAAAGATATAAGAGACCTTGATGGTGAAAGCACAGAGAAGCTTCTTCAAAGCCAGCTCCAGAGGCAAAGCAAACAAAATGCACAAGAAATGCAAGTGCTTATAGTGGCACCGCAGGTTTGCAATCCCAGCATTTGGGAAGTAGAGACAGAAGATTCAAAAGTTCAAGGTAATCCTTGGCTACATGTGAGCTGAAGGCCAGCCTCATCTACATGAAACTCTGCCTCAAAAAAATGCTCATTTTCTAATGTTCATTACAACTCTATTTACAATAACAAGAAAGTGGAATCAGCCAACAAGCCCACCAACAGAGTAACAGATAATGAAACTGTGATACATATACACAATAAAATACTATTCAGCTATCCAAGACAAATGCCACATGTTCTCTTTTACATATGGATGCTAGTATTAATCTCTTCTCTCAAGTATTTGGCTTGGAATTCTAGTGTAATAATAGAACGTGCTGTGTATATGCTCAGTTTATTACCATTCTATATGTTCTAAGATTCTTGGGTTAGCTGACAAATTCTGTGGTTTGGGAATTCAGAGATAGATTTGGGCACATTGATGTGACTGAAGATATGGCCAAGAATTTGGTGGAGGATGAGACTGCACATAGTTAGTTGCTGAATGCTGCCCAGTGTGTTGAAAGATACTTGGGTGCTGTGCTCCTAGCAGAAAGTGCAAATTTCGTTGAATTTCAGATGGTGTAGTGTCCCTTGTATGTCTGTCTGTGTACTGTGGAATGCTATGTGATGTTGCATTTCTGTTTTTGGTTTGGAAGTTTTATTTCCTACCCAATGTTGTGAAGTCCACTTCTACTTTAAGTTTTCCTTTGGAGCAATGAAGTTTTATTTTTAAATGAAAAAGGTACAAGAAAGTGAAATAGGAAAATAAAGGAAGTAGAAAGTCAAGGGACAAGTCAAACATATTTAATATCTGCTCAGTTTGATATATGATATTAACTACCTCAGCTACAAATAAAAAACATTGTGAGTGAAATAGCAAATGAAAATATAATAAAATGTTGCTTTCTTTGAATAGGGCTAATTAATGATGTTGAACTTCAAATATTCATATAAAACTGCTATGGAATTATTTATTCTCAAAAGGAAATAGAAAGAATCAAAATATGGCATGTAAATTTTGACACATAAGTAGAAACAAAGAAATAAGGCAATGTAATAAAAATGCTGTAACTAAAATATTTTAAAATGATAGTGAAGTGTTTGTGAAACCACTATAATTTGCATTATACAAAGTTAATATTAGATATGATAGCATTTAATGTCCTAATATCAATATGAAAGATGAGATTGTTCAGCAAGAAAAGTTACAGTGGTACGATTCAAAAATTATGAACTCATCCATCAAAAGACATTTAAATATGCTATTTCAAGTTAGGATTATTTCATTTATTTATATTTATTTGTGCAAATTAGTAGGCTAGACTAATACTTTAAATTATTCCTTATCTTTTTTTCTTATTTAACTCTGAAATCTTTTTAGAAGTTCCATAGTGGACTGATAGACTCAAATTTGCTGCAGAATTTGCTGATGTTTCTAACAATGAAGAATATGAGTGGGTGGAGACAAACTCGCTTTCACATCATAATGGAATCTTTTCATTCTTTCTCAGAATATACACAGCATTCATGTGAATCTTTGGATTAACCAGCTTCTTTACAAAGAAAGTTTTCCAGATATATGCCAAGAGTTATGAATGCCAGATAATTCTAAAGGAGAAGCTAAGAATTTCCTTCCAGCACTAAAATATAAAGAAACTGAATTTCTTCAGGTCTAAGCTTTCTTCTGGATAATGAGATAAGACTTTAATCTTAGAAACAATCCTACCAATTTTTTATATTTTCATTTATTATTTAATGTGTATGTGCACGTGTGTGTGTGTGTGCGCATGCGTGTGTATCACAGGGCACTGTGCGCCTGTGAAGAACCCTGGATCGTTTTTACTTTCCTGCTTCGCTCTGGGATTTCCCTGTCTCCACCCACCAGAGATGGAAGTACAGGCCACAACCATTTCTACCTAGCTTGTTTACATGGGACCAGATCTCAAACTCAGGACCTCCTGCTTTCAAGACAGAGTCTTAACCCCTGAGCCATCTCTCCAGCCCTAAACTTACCATTTTAACTTAGCTTTTCATTGGTACATTAGATTTTTGAGCATGTTCTAATGACTGCCAAATTGCTTTTGAAACCTTCCATAATCCATATTTGGTTCTGTGCCACAGAATCATTACAGGTGACAATAGTCTGTAAAGTTATGGTCTGTTCATGGTGACTGTTATTCAGCCGTATCCCACACAAATCTGGTTTTGTATCAAGAAAATCTTAGAATACAGAAATAATTAAATCCATCAAATAAATAACTGTAAGATAAATCTGGAGCATATACCTTCTTACCCTGATGAGATAGCACTCCATACTATGGGTAAAATCATGATAAATTTCCATTTTCAGAGTTGGGGCTTTAGCTCAGCAGCAGAGTGCTTGCCTAGCTAACACAAGACTGTGAGTTCAATCCTTAGCACAGAAAAATGTACAAATAAATATATGTAATAAACAAACCTAATATATATTTATGTTGCATATAGTATATATTATATATAAAATATATAAAATATACAAACTTGTATTATATTAGCCTATATGAGCAGAAATACATAAATGTAAGTTTTTACAAAAATTAGATGTTATAATTTTTTAAAGTCTTGGATTGTGTTCATCTTTCCCAGAATGTGCAATTTGGAGACTTTTATAATGAGATCTATTTTTTTCAGTTATAAAAATGTTCCTTTAACAAAATATACTCCTACAACTCACATATTTCATTTCAGCTTAATATACCTCCATATAATAAAACATGTTTTTTACATTAAAGCAATTAAGAATCCAGTAGGGTAAAACCAGCCAGGCAGATGGATGCTGAAGGAATGATTCACAAAGCCAAAAAGGAAACAAATTCCTGGAATGGTATTGATTTGGGAACTTTGTAAAAGCACACAGAGTGACACTTGAAGAAGTTGCAGATAAAACAGAGCAAATCGTATTTTTTGTTGTTTTAAACTAAAGAAAGCCACTTTATAACAATCTGGAAAAAAACTTTGAGATTATTTTCTAGCATAAGAATAGTCTACTCTGTAAATTAGCTCTTGGATCATTCTCTTGCCCTTATCACCTCAGAGTAGGCTATGTATGAGTTATGAAATATTTCTTCTAGAATTTTACAGCATTTCAAGATTGTGAAATTTATACAATTAAATCTTGTCTAAAATGTTTGGTTTTTTAAACAAACTTAAAATATTTCAAAGAAAAGGAGAAGTGAACAACACTTCCTAGTTTTATGGAACTTGAGAAACAAGTATATGAAAGGATCTACAGTTCTGAAATGATATTTTTAGGTTTTGCATCAGGAAAAATTACCAAAATGGAAATTCACCTACCATATATGAAAACAAAGGTAAAGGAAAGTAATCTTCTTATAACAGAAACAAAATTGTTCATTCAAACTGTGAAAAATTAATAAGGGAAGTTTTCAGAGACACCGTAACATGGAAGTTGTGATTCTTTCTGCTTTAGCTACTCTTGTTTTGTTGCGAATAAATGGCAAAGGGGAACTGAGCAACAGCCTGCATGCATTGCTCTCTGTACCTTGGGTGTGGTTACAACAGTGTCTAGTTGCTTCCAGCTCTTGTGCCCTTGACTTCTGCCACTGACTCTTGATCTATGAGCTAGAATAAATCTTTTCTCCTGTAAATATTTCTACCTTAAGATATTTTATCATAGCAAAAGAAAAAATAAAGCTAAGACAAATCAAATATAATTTTTGTGCTTTTAGCAGTTAAAGGAAAGAGACACTTTTCAAACAGAAGTTCTCATTTGGTAATGTAATGTTCCATTCATTGTGTGATTTCCAGTCCAAAGGTAAAGTTGGTTGTTTTCTCTTCTTGTGCCTTGGATCCTTGGATGCATTTTTTGTATTGGTAAAATCTAAAGGTGTTTCTATGTATAATGTTTCTAAATGTATAAATAAGATATTTAGCTCTAGAAAGGAAAGCAATGATATGGCATATGTATGTTATGTAATGTGTGTGATACAAATTAACAGCAAACAATAAGATCTGGGAGTGTATTCTAACAATCACCATAATTATGAAATAATGGCCAATTTAAATAGTATATTGTATGTCTCTACAATGAAAGCAAGATTTGTTGACTGTTCTTATCAGTGAAAGAGATTTTGAATTTCATGACAGATAATGATGGAATTTGTTTTCATCTAAGTTCATGGACTTTCTAACTTCTATTCATAGATCCAAGGACTAGCTAATAATTTTTAGCCTTGTTGGCTCTGAAGCACTAGGAAAGAAAAAAAGTCTAGAGGAAGGTCATGCCCCTGATAAAAATCTTGTCTTCAACAAAACATCATTGCAACTGACAGCATTGATATTTTACAGCTATGAGGAAGACAACATAATTAACACTGAGTTAGTAGTAAGCAAACAGAGCCGGGATATGCATCTATTGGTGGAATCAATGCATAATTTACTTCCAGGATTTACCATGAAACAGTCATTGCCCTCGGTATTGAGGATGATGTTGTGTGTGTGTGTGTGTGTGTGTGTGTGTGTGTTGTTTATTTTTATTTTATTTATTTTCCTCAATCATACAAGCTTAATAGGTACCCTGGTTCCCTCCTTCCTTCCACCCCTCCCCAGTTCCCCTTGTATCCTTCCCCCTCTTTACCCTTTCCTTTGACCCCTCTCCCTCCCCTTCTCTCAGTGTCTCCCCTTTCCCCCTTCTCGTTCCCTGAAGCATTCTTTTGTGTGAATGCTAAACTTCTATCTAAGTCCTCCATTCTAGTGAGGTGTAAGGACTCAGTGGCATTGCCCAGATCCCTTTCTTGGACTCCCCTTTAGTACGGGAACACTATTATGACCATTAAGAGGATGATGTTTTTTAATGATATGTCTAACTCACAATGATTTCACATTTATTAGGCTAGATGGAAGAATGCTAACGAATGTACAAACCATTAACAATAGAGTTATTTGCTGTGACTATAACATGTATCATCTCATCTCAAGGCTCAAGTACCTAAGTTTCTTGTACAGTAATTCTGTGTTTTGTTTGGAGTCATGGTGCTTACTAAAAACGTCGCAGTTAATGAAAACTGGATCTTGGTTTCAGAAAAAGAAAGAACTTACACCTAGACAAAACTGACAAATTCTTAGATATGGGTCTTATCAGTGTCAGTGAAGTTGGGAGCCTAACACTTTGTTGGAAACACCTTTTCAAATTGTACAGCTGATTGACAGGACATGAAATATATAATCAATTTAGGTTCCATTTGATCTGTCTTGAATGAAAGAGTAAATTATTCTTGCTCTTAAATCTTTCCTTTTCTTGCATTGTTTTTAATTCTTTCTTTGTTTCTGCCTCCCAGGTTTTATGCCCTTTTTGGTTTGAGTTCAGCTTAACTAAATGTAATGATAAAACAAAATTAAAGTATTACTCAACTGTAGTGGATATAGACAATGCATATACTAAAAGTGATTTTAAAGTTTATCTGTGTTTTCTGAGATCAGAGTGAACATAGGATTTTATTTCTTCTTTTGTATCTTTGTATTTCATTTTCAGTGATGACAAGTATGTTTATAAACAAGACTTGTATTTTAGGAATCCAGGATCATAGGAGGGATGGTGTTTGTTGTGTAGTTGGTGGGTGATAACTTACCCACAAGGGTCTTCATGCTATGGGTAGAAAAAATAAACGCAGAATGTTTGTAAGCATCTTTACTGTGCCTTTGATGCTTCTCAAAAAGCTGGTTCTTGTTTAGTATTTTATTTTTGATTGCTAAATATTTTTGTTTGCTTTATAATGTTCTCTCTATATTTAATAATGTGATGTTTTCACTTGCCCTTTGACTTCATCTGAAATTTGAATTTGTTCTTACTAATAGTCTTCTTGGCTTCCTAATATGTTGCTATTATCGTTCTAAGTGAGAAGAATCCTGTTCTTTATGAATTCTAGCTGCCTTTAACTCTGCCTCCTAGAGAATCCCAAAGATTTATTGTTTCAGCTTTGAAGTTTGACACAATTATCTTCCTCAAGTTAATTTTTTTTATTTTGCTAACATTTCCATTCTCTTCTCAAGGAGAGGGAATCTGATTTTATCAACTTGTGATTGTTTCCTTAAGGTTCCCTTCTATTATTAGAGGACCATGACATTTTTCCATGTGAGCAAAAATCAAATCCAATGTCTGCCTTGGGGAATTTTGCCTTTAGCAGGCTGTGCCTGAACTTTTCATACCTCAGAACTGCTGTATTATAGAATACCCATTTTTGATATGTGCCTGTTATGACTCTTTCATTTTTATTTAAAGTTACCTTAAGGTTACTAAAGAGAACTTTATCAATCTTCTTTTGTTGGTTTGATAATTTAAGTCAGATTTATTGTACAGTTTCATAATAAGCCTTTAACATATTAACTTCAATTTGTTTCTTTTTTCCTAATAATATCACCTATTTCATTCACAAGTAATTTTGGAAGTTTTTTGTTTCTAACCCTCTTCTCCAGTCCCAATGGCAAATTTGGGATGTGACTTTGGAACTCCAGATGGTCCTGAAAAATCCCATCATTCAGAAGGCATACTAGGTCTTATGTGCATGGTGATACAACGTCCTCACAAAAAATTAATTAGTACATAATGAGTTATTCAAAATATGATACACAACACTCATTGAAACATATGTTCATAGTGAACAAGTCTATCAAAAAATTGAAGCAAATCAAAATGAAAAAAATGGAAAAATCTTTACTTGGTTTATATTAGGAAAAAACAAGGAATGAAAAATTTGGTGAAAGCATAGGGAAGATAGGTGAATTTGTTTACTGGTCTAAGCAGAAAGATATAGGATGTCTAAAATGTGAAGGAAAAGATCAATTTTTTACAAAAAAATAAAGAACAAAAAATTGCATGGTTTTAAAATCAACTTTTTAAAGGTTTTTTGAGAAAAATATAGCAGTTACCCAATAAATTGTATTGTGTTAAAATGCAATAATCATGAGATAAGCCCATTATTCATGAACAATTTAAAGTGTCTCAAATGATTCTTCATTAACTCCTCTTATTTCTTTGCTAATATATTTGGAATATTTCGATCTGTGAATCCAAGAGCACTGACTAAATGACAGTTAAGAGAATCCATTTTACCATATTGGTGTTTGTCTTTGTCACTTTTCTGTTGCTATGATATGGTACTCTAACCAAAGCAACTTAAGGGAGAAAGGGCTCCTTGTAACTTATAATTCCAGCGGTGCTTGGACATGGTGAGAAGGGCAAGACATCATGTGTTAGACTAGCTGATTGCATTACATCTTGGCAACATCTCTCAGTTGCCAAGAGAGAACAGGAAGTAGAGTCAAGCTACAAAATTTCAAGACCTGCCCTCTGATGAATTTTCTCCAGCAAGCTTCCACTTCTACTAGGTTCCAAACCCAAACAAGCAATGCTACCAGCAGGGGACCAAGTGCTCAAAGCCCATGAGCCTATAGAGATCATTTCACATTCAAATACTGATAATATTTGCACTAGTAAACAATAATAGGCCTAGAGTCGAAACTTAATTTCAAGTCCCACTATCCCAAATATCCTCATTCACCTTCTTCCTTTTCTCTGTAAAACCTTGTCTGAAGCAATCCTCAGAACTATATACATTTTTCTCTCTTTGTAAATCAAGTTAAACTTTCATATTAGACGTTAGGCATGTTAAACACAAAATGGCTCAAGCTGCTCCCCACCTCCCTGCGATGTCCGCGTTCACAAAAAGAACCCTTCACAGTTCCCAGTCTACTTAGGTTAAGCAGTTCCAGCCTCCCAAGGACAGCTCCACAGTCTCTACCCTGCCTGCAACCTCTCCACAGCTCCCAGTGCACCTGAAGCTAAGAACAAACTGCCACATTATCAACCTACCTCCATCCTAGTACTTTTTCAGCTACAAGCCCCTGCCCTATAAAAAAAATCCCAAAACCTAGCCTCACTGCTGCCTCTCAATGATTCTGTTTGCTAATAAAATCTTCCTGAGTGCATCGGCACTGATTCTTGTGTGTGTCTCGTGTCCCCAATCAGTCTGAGGTGGGGGACTTTCCCAAGAACCTCCACACTTCATCCTAACCCATCTGGCTTCATTTTCAAATACTTAAAGTTTGCTAACACTCTCCAGGATGTTAAATTCCAGTTTTCTTTTTTCTTTTTTTTAATTTATTATTTATTCAATTGTACGTATGTGCGAGTATGTGTGTGTATGTGCGTGTTTGTATATGTGCGTGTGTGTATGTATGTGTGTATGTGTGTGTGTGTGTATGTGTGTGTGTGTAGAACCACGGACGAATTCGGGAACCACCATGGACGCCTCCACCTCCTCCTTGTTTACTCTGCCCCGGGATTCGCAGGCTCCGCCCTACCAGGACCAGAAACGCAGGCCGCCTCCACTTCTGCCCGGTGTCTATACTTGGGGTCTAAGATCCAAACTCAGGACTTTCCGCCTGCAAGTCAGAGGCTTAACCCCTGAGCCACCTCTCCAACCCCAAATTCCAGTTTTATTTTACTGCTCTCATCTATTATCCGTTCTAGCATGCTTTAGCCAAGTTTGATATCCCTCCCTTCTTCAAGAACTTTTCCCTCTTGGTGTTCATGAAACTATACTCTGGATCTAGAATCCCCGTATTCACTATTGTATTCAATAGTTTTGTAGTTTGTGGCTTTTGCATGACTTTTAATTTTCCTTTTGCATTTTTAATTTACATCCATATTTTGAAACATACTTTCGTACTTATGGTAAATTGAATGTATATAAACATGAAATATTAATATTTAAAATATTAAATATATTTTAAAATAAAATATAGCTATTTCACTACCATGCAGTAATTACCACATGAGTGAGGGAGTAAAAATTCATAGAAGAAATAGTCACTACATACACCAATAAAGTTGGGTGTAGAGTGTAATCTGGAGACAAGAGGGAGCTTACAATGATATGACACAAAGGGTACATGTATTTTATACAGTCCACTGAAAATTACACTAAATTTTCATGGAAACAAAGCTTCAGAAAAATAGAAGTCAAACTCAAAGAAACATAACAAACTACATATAAATAAGTTTTGTTTTGAACAAACAGAATCAGTTCTTGTTGGGAAAGGACCCCATTAACCTTGACATATAAGGGAATTTCTATGATGTTATGATGTATTTTTCAATAGGATGCAAGAAAGCTTTTCACCATGGGCTTATGATGTAGCTGCTGGATGCCTGCCAGAGCAGGTGCGTTAGTTACTGAGCACCTGAGTTGTCCAGAGGGTGATTAAATTAGATCTCCATAGGCAAAGGAAGCATGATGCTCACACAGATATTCAAATAAGAATTTCTTTCAAATCGATTTCACAGGGAGATCGCACTAATAAACCAAATGTAAGTGATGGCTAATTAGTAAATGGAAAATTCAACCAGGATACGCTGCTAAATAAAAATGAATCCTATTGATTTTTTCATAGTAAAAATTAAAAGCTGACAGTCTTTTATAACACTTAACCATTTCTAAGACATTGAGTTATATTTACTTCTAAGCAATCAGAGAAATTTTTGCTTAAGAAAATGGAGTTTTAGAAATTAAGTGTATTGCCATACTTTGCCTGAAAATATGTATTCTTTGCATGATCTAAGATTTAAGATTACCCCAATGATAAGAAAATTACTGGTTACTGAGTGAATACAGAGTAATAAAAGTTATTAAAAATAAAACATAATCCATTGAGAAGAAACATGATAATGACAAAAATAGTACATTTTAGTTATTCAATATTTATTTACATATTGTATCAAATTTCATTGTAAGTTTAGTTCATTTCACCTCTGTGATTCTTTTATTTTTCCTTACAAGTTTCTGTATAGAGTTCTTTCACTTGTCTATTCAAATTTATTCATAAGTGCTCTATTCTACTTTGATAGCTATTTTGCATACGATTGCTTCCTTGATTTTTTATTTCAGATTATTTACTACTGTCATATAGCAATTTTCTGATTTTTATAGGCTGATTTCATATTCTGGAACTTGAGTGAATTCATTTCTTAATCCTAATAGGTTTCATTTCTTAGTACTAATTAGTTTGGGGTGGATTTTTTTTGAAGGGGGTTTCCTATAAATCTGATAATGTCACCTGAAAACAGTGAAAATATGAATTCCTGTCTTCCAATATGAATGTTGTTTATTTCTTTTTCTTCCCTGATTGCTTTTAATAAGGTTTCCTGTTCTGTGTCAAAGGAAAGAAATAAAAATAGGCATCCTTCTTATGTGTCAGATCTTAAAAAGAAAGTTGGCAGCATATCCCCTTTCAGTTTGATGTTAGTTGTGGCTATTATATGACCTTCATTATGTTAAGTTTTATTATTTTTTCTTTCATTAACTAAAATTTGTTCAATGGTTTAATGAAGTTATGTGAAGTTTATTCAATGTCTTTTATTCACCTATTGAAATAATTGCATGATTTTCTTCATCTCCGTAATTTTAATTCTAGCAATCAGTCCAATGACCATATGGATGTTGTCATTAGAAAAATGTCTACTTAGGTTCACGGTCCATTTTCAAATTGAGATACTCGATCAGTTGCTTTATGGCTTTTGCAGTTCTTTATAGACTGTCTTTATCAACCTCACGTCATATACATACTTTACATATCGCTTTCTCATATGGCAGGTCAACTGTCTCTTTCCTCTCTTGATTGTTTCTTCTATCATGCATATAATTTGCACTGAATGTAATTCAGCTTTTCTTTTAGTTGTGTTTTCTGTGCAAGTGGATATCTAGCAAGTAGTGATATATGCAAAAAATTATGTTAATAATATTAATTGAATTACTTGACATTTCCCATCTACTAACACAAAGCCTTAGACCATAACTTGTGTTTATGTAGTGATACCAGTATAAATGGGAGAAGATACCAGGGGAGAGAAAGAATAGTGTCTTTCAGTATCGCTGAAGAAGAAAACTGAAGCACAATTCTGCCTGGAATCATGACCCAACAACTTGTTCTTTGGAAAACAAAGTATGAGATATGAATATCTCATGTCTCCTTAATGAGAAACTATTATATCTGTAGTACTACCTCTTTTCTCTAGCCTCATTGATTTCCCTTAAAATGTGCACGGACTAGAGCCAATTCATGGGCATTTTTTATACACTCAGAGACAGAAATCTACTTAAAAGGCATACAGTATAAGTGACATATAATGTCTACTGACATTGTCATTGAAATCAAAAGCAAAGCTGTGAGATGGAAGAAAGACATTGGAGGTGTTTAGTATGCAAAAGGGATGATTATTTAAATTTAACTAGGATATTGTCAAATAACCAAATATAAACAAAATGGAGTTTGACCATAATAGCATATTTCTGTCCTGGATGAAAAATAATTTTCAGCTAATGTTAAACTTTTTATGCATACTTAAAATTTTTCAGAAACAAAAATGGGTAATACACTAATATTTGAATATATTCATAAGACTATTTGGAAATATTAACATATTGATAGTGTTTATTTAGGGGAAGAATCTTCACTCTTTTCCATATTTTCTCAAAGACTTACAAAGAACATGTTTTGTTGGTATAGGTAAAGAGCTTTCATAAGAAAATTCAGTTTTGAAGTAGTCCTTCTATAATACCACTCTGTGGGAATACATGCAGGTTTCTTGAACTAGACCCACTACACCACCCTTTTGCAATGGAACATTCATTATGGATTAAAACACTCTGAAAGTACATTACAATCTTGACTATTATGTGATGATGCAGCTTTGGATCAAGTCTCCCCTGCCTTTCATTGGCAAGGTTTACAAAGAAATGTCATATACTTGGAGACCTTGAGAAATTTCAGTGTCAGTGAAAACACAAACATTTCTTTCAATACCTTCTCCTTCATTCTGTCAACAGAAACACATGAGCCAGAAATAAAATAAGAAAAGGAAGAAGCAGTCATCCAGCATATTTCACATGCAAAGAAAGAAAAACATTTAAAGAATGATTTATTTCATGAGAAAAAAGATATGGCCTGTACTGAAACAAATGATGAAGGAAATTGTGGTTGCCAGCACTCAATTACCATTTAATATGGACCAGAATCTGAGATCACATGACAACACACCATGCTAGCCTCTTTGGCTCAGTGTTTGCTTTTTTCGTCCTAAAGATTCTTACATATGGAGGAAATAAGCATCTAAGAGAAGTTGCATGTGAGACATGCATGACAGTATAAAGTGAAGCTATGGTCTATAGTTGAACAAATGAGACCAACTTATTTGGAAAGGAGACAACTTACATCAAAGATAAAAGCTACATGTCAGCTGTGATCTACTGGGGAAATACAATAACAGAAAAGAGAAAATGATCTGTATTGGTCTAGCTGGAAATGGACCAACTTTCCTTGAGCAGAATTCGATTGATGGTTACAATTTTAAAGAAAAAGAATTAGAAATAGTGCCAGCTGAAAGCACAACCTAAATTTTTTCTTCAAATTTTAGAAATAATAAGTGAACTTCTCTCTTCTTTTGTTCTTTACTTCATATAGAGAAAGTTATCCCATGTGTAAGTCACCACTGAATATGATGGAAATTATGGAAAGATTCAGAATCAATTCTTCACAGTATTATCATAACAATAAATACTTCATAACAACTTTAAAAACCTTATTCCCTTGACAAGAAAATGTTTTCATTCCAGATTATTAATTAATTTATTCAGCTAATATTTTTGAGCATCCATAGTGTAGCAGACAGCAAAAAAAAAAAAAGCTCTGAAAAGCAAGAAGATGTAAACGCTGAATATTTTTGTCATAAAGTATATATTGTGAGTACCTATTACAATGGACATAAAGTGACTTAAAATATAATATGATAATGTAATGTAAAAACACAAGGGTCAAAGAGAGACCCTAGTATAATGAAAAACACCGACTTGAGCCATTTGATCTGCCTTCATAGCTCTCCATCACTTACTATTTGGGAATCTTTAGCTCACTATTGAAGATATAGTTTCATCCATTTCTCTACACGTATAATGATAACAGGAATAATAATATCCACTTTTTTCTTATCTGAGAGAAGTCAAAATGTGTATATTGATGGCAGCACATATGTAAATTCCTGTTTATTTCGTGCATCTTAATCAGTGCAAGTAAAGAACAGGATATTTTGGGAGTCATGGAAATGCAAGCTAAATAACTAGTTGTGATGAGGACAAGCAGAGAATGCTTCTGGGGGCAATTTATCAGGAAAGAATTCATAAAGGGGAATTCTAAGAATGACTCAGAATTAGTGAGACTAAAGAATGAAAATCTAAGCTAAAAATGTTCTATGTTGTAACAGAACTTCTACACAAAAATTGAACACATAATAAAATGCACAAAAGTCTAAAATTAGTTATATGGAAGTCAAGATGATTTTGCTTTATAAATAGTAATGTGTGTCACAATGGGTTCTTATCCTAGGAAAAATCTAAGGAACTGATATGTGATGCTCTCTATCCTTATCTATTTCTTCTATTTATCTCTAAGCTTATTCAATCTGATTGTTATCATGTCTCGAGCCCCTGACCAATGTCTAGCTGCACTTATTGAACTGGCTTCTAAAAGCTGAAATTGCCAATGAATAGTTTACATTCTGGGAGACACAAGCTCATCCTTTATTCAATTTGGAAAAACTGGACTCATGACTTCACCTGACACTCATTAGATTGAAAGTTTCTTGATGGCTATAATCGTGAGCTTTGAGCTTTTCTTCTTGGTTTATGGTTCAACAAACCTTCACAATGAGATAGTTACCACATTATGTACATTTTAGTGAAATAACTGCTAGAGGAAACTAGATGAAGGTGTTAAGAGTACATATCATATATTAGTGTTGTTCATAGCTATTTGGACAGTCATGGTTATCTTCCTACTGTTATCTCTCTCTTTTAATGTATTATTTTTGGTTATGATAGAAAAACATGCTAAATTAGAAAAATATATTGGAATAACAACTGGTGGTTATATATATCATTAATTGGAGAGCTATTTGTTGGTATTATCTTAGAGCAAATACAGTCACAACAGAAAGTGGCAATGTAGAAACTCCATATTAATGTAGTCCTGATGGAATTCATGAACTTGTGGCTATGATAGTTCCATCTAAATCATCATGTTGCATATGTAAAAGTTAGAAGGTTATATAGGTCATAGATTTCTTTTCATTTAATAACAATCCTCTGGTTTTGATCCAGGCAAAATGAAATCCATGGCATATACGCTGGGAATTGAAATTGCAAATCTTCAAAATATATTTGATTTCTCTTTATACTGTTCTATTTCTGTAGTCTAATGGATACCATAAGCTATTCTAATGAAATCTATGGGTAATTTTGTGATATATTCTATGGGATTATGACATTTTCATAATTAACCAAAGTCTGGGAATTTAGTTCTTGCCTAGTCTTTTGACCAACATTGAATTCTTCAATGTGATTGAGAAGCTGAATTTTACTTTTGAGAAAGTTTCAGTTGCCAGAGTCATACTACTTAAGCAATTTGATTTTTAAGCACTTCTTTGTGAGTAGAAGGAATAACTATTTCCATAAAATTGTGCATTTCTAGTAACAGAATTCTACATAACATCGTTCTCAGTGCAGCATTCTGTCTTTCCCTGGTTGGTTCTCTGTCCATTTTTCAAGACTGGTTGACTTGAACAATTCGTTCCAGGTAAAAAGTCATTAAAAAATGATGAAGCTGTTCTTGTGGTTTATTAAAATTACTTGGGACATATTTAGCTATCAACATTTAAATGTGAAAACAATCATAAATGACAAAGAATAAATAATACATATTCTATAAAGTATGAAATAATGGTGTTAGTTCATAAGATACCAGATCCTCCTCATGCCAAACATTTCTAGATTGTTGTTGCTTGAGAATGAGCAACCTATTTTGGTTCTTTGCTAACTGAATGAATAGTCATGCATTCTGGATATTGCTATACATTTCATAAGACACTGGTTTATTAGCTTAGTGCTTTCAAATTTTCTACATGTTTGAGCTGTGGCTCAGGGCTTAAAGCCTTTACTTCACAAGCAAATATATTTTGAAGATTTGCAATTTCCCAGGAAGTAGCTCCTAAGGAGGCAGAGCAATCCAAGATGATGTCCGATGCCACCATTGGGCTCCACAAGCACACATTCTCAATTGCCTTCTTGTAAACACACACACACAAAGAAAAAATCTAAATATTTCATTGTTCACTGATAAAATATTTATAAAGAACTACAGTTTGCCATTTTGTACCTATATTGTCTTTGGAATCAATTTCCAATATGTTCTAGAGAAGGAAAAGATACTAACAGCCACATGATTGTAACTTCAAATGTGATCTTCTCTCTAATTTTCCTGTTGAAGTCACAAAGCCTGGGCTGTGCTTTTAAAGAGATATATTGCCTTGATATTCAACTGTCTTTTATGTGTTTTCTTCCATAATTATAGTACTGACATGTTATAGAAATAAAAATTGGAAGATTTAAAAGTGCTCCTTCTTAATCCCTTGTGAAGACCAGATGGGAGGATATTCTGCTCTATGGGTAATTTAAGGGAGTCCCCCTCCATGTAATGTGTCCATTAAACTAGAAAGCAATTCTTTTGTTTTCCCAACAATTACATTTTCTTCTCCAGCTTAATCATAATAGTCTCTCATGATGCAAATTTAGAAATTTTGTATCTCTTTGTGTCAAAGATATTTTTTCTAATCTTTTTCATGTGAAAACCAAAGCAAAATTCCGTCATTTCTTTAACTTATATCTTGCAGAATAGCATTTGATCAATCAAAACCAACTTTATTTTCACATAAATGCTATAAATTTATTATAGCATGATGTCAATTAAATTTTATAGAATAGTGTCCTTAAGTGTCCTGAGATTTTTTTGTAGGAGAGTGAAGCATGCTCTGGACTAAAATATTTTAATCCAAAGAATCAGTCAAGTACCATGCCCATAACACAGAAACACTGGAATAAATAATACTTTTCTAAAATAATCTGCTCTTGAGCTGGAGAAATGGCTCAGGGGTTAAGATTCTGCCTCAAAACCAGAAGATTGTGAGTTCAGATCCCAGGGCCCATGTAAAATCACCAGGAAGAAACTGCAGCTTACACGTCCTGCCCTGGAAAGACGCTTGGGAAATCCCAGAACAAAGCAAAAAAAAAAAAAAAAAAAAAAGGTTAAAAACAATCCAGGATGATTCCCAGGGTCAATCTTGGTCCTCCACGGGGACACACAGTGCCTCTGATACACACACACACACACACACACACACACACACACACACACACACAAACACACATACACACACACACTACACACACATTAATTATAATAAAATAAAACTATTAAAACAGAGATCAAGCATATGGTGACCTAAATAAAGAATAAAGTTTAAAAAAATAATCTGTTGTACATATTATTGATAATAAATATCCAGACAAGATAGATATGTCAATACCAAGCAGCTCTGCATCTTGGAAAGATGTTCTTATTGAAACTGATCTGATCCAACTGGAATCAGCTCAAAGGAGGGTAAGGGAAAGAGTCACATTGCTGAGGACAGAGTGTATTTCGTTCTGGGGGCTGACTTAGTTCTATAATAGGTAATTAACTCCAATCATCTGAAAGCTCAATAAGAACTCATGGCATTGAGACAACTTATTCTTTGCAAACTCCTCACTTGTGCCAGAGAGCTACCACATATTTTTGCTCCTAAATAGATTGTTAAGAATCTTGATGATTGGTGAGACATTTAATTTATACAATCTAAATTATTGAGACTATTCAACCTAAAATAAAAACTTTTCAAACAATATTAAATTATTTCTTTAGAAAATTTTTGAACACTAAAAATCTTTTGTGTCCATTGTCTTTGTTTTCTACATTACATCCATTTTGAGGTTGTACCTGTACTGCTAATAATCTTACCTTAAATACTAGTATCAGTGTGAGTTAGAATGATCCTTTGTATCTTGGGGAAAATGACTACAGGTGGATTACCGCTTGCATCTTAAAAATAATTCACTTTGCAAATACACATTTTTTCAGGAGCTGGCACTCTCTTATAAAGGTCAATAGTTTTTAAAATAAAATGGTGGGATTAAATGACCATGAAAGACTTGGAGTGAAGTTGTAGCTTAGAAATTTGAAAATGAGAATATTTGACAAATAGCTAAAATAAAAACCCTTGGGCGAACTTAGAAACAAAAACAGGCAATCTAAGAGGTAAAAAATTTGAAACTATATGTTTCATTTGCTGTTTGAGTTTTATTTGCTGTTTTTTCTGACTATGATTAGATTATTTGGATGATTGTTTTGAGTTTATTATAAATTCAAAGCACTTCTTAATTGAGATTATATGAAATGTCTCAGTCTCTATTCCATGAAACTCCTGAGATCAAGAAACACTTAACTTTACTGAACCTACCTTTGTTTTTCAGTGTCCTGTCTACCTCTACGATTTGCATACTGATAAGCTTTCTGCTCTGTGCCTTCCCTCTTTATCATTTACGTCTGGAAATCTCATTTTTCATGGCCCGAATGTTATTATCATCACCATCTGAAACCTGCCTTGAACTGAAGACAAAGCAAATCATTCCATCAATTCAGTTTTTAAGACATATTTTACAATGTAAAGTTGTTACACTCAAATCTCAGTGCTGAACCATGAGTCCAAAGAGTACCGAGTATATTCATATTCTTTCGGTTATCAAAAATATCCACAATTCGGGCTGGAGAGGTGGCTCAGGGGTTAAGCCTCTGCCTTGCAGGCAGAAGGTCCTGAGTTCGGATCCTAGACTCCACGTATAGACGCCGGGCGGGAAGCGGGGGCGGCCTGTGTTTCCGGTCCTGGTAGGGCGGAGCCTGTAAATCCCGGGACAGAGTAAACAAGGAGGAGGTGGAGGCGTCCATGGTGGTTCCCGGATTTGTCCGTGGTTCAACACACATACACACACACACACACACACACACACACACACATACGTACACACGCACAATTAAATAAATTTTAAAAATTCACAATTCATTTTTAAAGAACACATATGCCTGAAGTACATTCATTGACCCATTCAGAACCTATACATTTCTTATTCTCCACCAAGAATTCTTTTTCTGGATCTCTTAATCTTCTCTTTAGTTCTCAAGTTTTCTATTCGTGTCTTCCATCCTACCCCTCCTAACTGAGATTTTTCAGTTCAGAAATTCACTTGTGGAAAGTATCTAATTTAATTGTTGTAATAACTGAGCACTACTTGACATACTCTTTTCTGCTTTCTAGAGATTGTGGAAGTTTAATCTCCTTTTATAAAGCACTGCTGTTTCACCCAGAGGCAGTATGTGAGCTTCAGCCAACTCAGACAGTGAAGCTGAAAGGTGACAAAGGAAGTTCCATATGGTTTGCATATGGAACATTCACCAAAAAGTCAGATGTCCCTTCTGGCTCTGTGTCTCGATGCCACAGGTGAGTGATGATTTGTTCCTCTTTACCATTTGCTGTGAACTTAAGGCTTGGTTGTCTCCTTTTCCTCTGTAGCACTTTGGGAAGTAAAGGAACAACAACTCATGCGCCATTTGTAGTAATGGGAGATTGAAGGGATTTTCTTTAATCATCATTCTGTTCTACATAAATACAGTTCCTATCATTTCCTATCTTGTATGAATAGATGAAGAATGCCCCAAACCTCTCCATTATTTCTTGCTTAAAAAATGTGTATTTCATGATGTTCAGGTTGTATGGATTAAGCTTTGCGTATAGACCATACATACCCTACATGAAAGAAGCATTTAATATATCTTAATCTATCCTATGCCCTTCTACTAATAATTTATCCTATCCCTTCAAGTGTAATAAACTAGAACAGATTTCATGAGGTAATTTGATGAAACCACTAGTTTTTGACAAAAAAGCCGGGGGTCTTGAGTGTGACTAATTTTTAAATCAGAAAATGTCATTGAACCCCTAAATCTAGCATGGATCACAGGCACTAGGATTCTTAGAGGCACAGTAGGGTTCCTATACTAAAGGGGAACACAAAAAACAGCTCTAGGCAATGCCACTGAGTCCTTATACCTCATAAGCGAGGAAGACCCAGAGGGAAGTTTGACAGACACACTAAAGGATGCTCCAGGAATGGGGGGGGGGGGACACTGGGAGAATAGGAGGAGGGGGGAAAGGAAAGGCAAAAGGGGGGAGGAAACAAGGCGATCCAGGTAGGGGTGGAGAGAGGGAGGGGAATGGGGTACTTATCAATTTTGTATGAGTGGAAGAAATAAAAAAATTAAAAATTAAAAAAGTAAAGAAAAAAATAAAAATAAAATAAAATGTCCAGGGCTGGAGAGGTGGCTCAGCGGTTAAGCCTCCGCCTTGCAGGTGGAAGGTCCTGAGTTCGGATACCAAATCCCACGTATAGACGCCAGGTGGAAGCGGGGGCGGCCTGCGCTTCTGGTCCTGGTAGGGCGGAGCCTATGAATCCCGGGGCAGAAGGAGGTGGAGGCGTCCATGGTGATTCGCGAATTCGTCCGTGGTTCTACACATACACAGACACACACACACACAGACACACGCGCGCACATACACACGCACATGCGCACAGTTGAGTAAATAATAAAAAAAAATAAAATGTCCAAATTTATCGCTTCCTAAAAAAAAAGAAAATGTCTAACACAAACAAAAGTGACTTCTACTAGTACAAAAAACAAATAAAGCTACATTAATTTGTACTCTTTAAGCATAAAGAAACTGGTTTTAAATTGATTGAGGATGTTAAATAATATTACAATATTTGTGCAGTGATTTAAGATTATCTAGTATCATATGTGTGCCTTATATCCTTAAGTAAGGTTTGATATTTCTTAAATATCCATCTAGTAGCAAATATGGATTCTAAATCTCAGTTTGCTTCTTCCTATATGCACATTGCAATCTACATCTAGGGTTTCCTCTTCTGCATCATTCATTCATAATTTTCTAGCACTCAATATACTAAATACTTTATAGCATTTCATCATTTGGAGTATTTCAAACAAATAATATCTTAAGCACACTGTAACTCTAGTAGCTAGATTTAGCTTAAGGAAAAGTTCAAAGATATATATAAATTTCTCATGAATCTAAAGTAATCATAAACTGTAGCTTAATTACCTTTTACAAAGTGATTTGTTATGGAAATCAATTTCATAAATCTAGTTAAAATTACAATGACCTAAACTTTTGCTACAGTGATAACGTTAATCTCCAGACAAAATTGATTTATGAGATATGTTCTTTGTTATAGTCCCCATAGGATGACTTGTGCTCTCTTCTGAATGGGATCCTCAGGGCTAAATGAATGTTAAAAAAAGGTGTGTTCTTGTATTTTCATTACTATGACTGTTGTATATTGTATCCAAACACTGTAGTCAGATGTTAATACTTTACAATTTACTCAAATATTTTTCTCTTAATGAAGAACTTTGGGGAATATTTAAAGTGTTAATGCAACTTCAGATACTTGGCTGGCTACAGAGATCACAGCTGCAACCCTAGCAAGGAGAAAGCTAGCCTAAACCATCTCTAGTGATTTTATAATATAAAGTAAATTGAAAAGACATGAGTTTGTGGAATAAAGCTCTGAGCTAGAGATAAAATGCCTTTAATATTCTTTCATTGTAAAGTCTGGATCTCAGTTAATTACATATTCCTGTCCATTTGTGAGAAGGGTTAAAAAGATCACAACACTTGAAAAGTCATCCTATGACATTAGAAGCATATTGTGAGGATGTGGTGGATATTTAATAAATATCAAACCTTACTTAAGTATATAAGGTACATATATGATAGTAGATAATATTAAATTACTGCACAAATATAAAATAGAATCCCATGGTAAATAGACTCATCCTGAACTTATTCTAAAGTTCTATTTCTGCCATGATAATTTTGGTAGCTAAGAATTTGTTTTCTTCTCTGTGGAGACATATAATTATCCAGTCTTAATGACTATCATTAGTGTCATATATTGAATCAGCAACAATCTTGGAAGCAGGATGGCAGTAGAATATGAAAACTAAAGAAGAGAAGGAAGGAATGATATGTAGAAGATCAAATAACAGAGTGGCATTGGCACTGATTCTATAAAATTTTTAGCCAGCCATGACAACATATGACAGAAAGCAAATTGCCACAGATGTTGAGGCAGGAGAATGACAGGTAGAAGGCAAGCTACACTACACTTGCCTAACTATGGAGATCACACCTGTAACACTAGCAAGGGGAAAGGTGAGGCATTAGGATTCCTGAGAGTTTCAGAAAAGCCTGGGCTACAAAAATAAAAATCTGCCCCAATAACACACATACACACACACGTGCACACATGCACACATTCATGTGCATGCACACATATGCAGACATACACACATATGCACATATGCACACACATGTGCACACACACATGTAGGCATACACATACACACATGCAAACGCACACACGTGTGCACACACATTCATACATTCATGTGCACACACATGCAGGCATACACATACACACATGCAAACATGCACACACGTGTGCACACACATTCATACATTCATGTGCACACACATGCAGGCATACACATATGCACACACACATGCATAACTTCACACACATGTGCTTGTGCATTTTCAGATCATCACTATTAGGCTCAAGAAAAATCACGAGACCCAAAACAGAACATTTTCTTGGCGAAAATAAAGGCTCCTGTCAGTGACATAACCATTTTAAGAAACAAAGAGTGACTTGAAATAGTGACAAAACCAAAGTTTTATAGTGTATTGCATGTCAGGCCTGGGATTCATCTAGCATGACTTTTAATAAAATCCATTACTAATTTTTAATGTGTTGTGTCTTTGCTACCCCAGTGTTTTTGTGCTAACTTTGGAAAGACGATTATTATGTTTATGTATACTGTCAGATCTATCAAATGGCATTTATATTACTAATATTGAAAAAAGAGGAAAATATGAAAATGTAAAGTAAGGGAGCTATGTATTTCAAATAATATGTTTGAGGAAATTAGGTTTCCATAGAGGAACAGTCTCTCAACAAGTAAAACTGCCTGTCAAGTATTATGCATGTTTGCTGAGAACTCTGACTGCAATCCAATAATTGACTGTATATTACAAATTCAAGAGCAGTATGTATTTCTTTTTTACAGATATACACCCTTGACAAAAATCAGCCATGGGTTTCTTATACTCACATAACAGTAACTGACTGGTAGCTTTTTTTTTATTTCCACTCATACAAAATTAACAGGTACCCCGGTCCCCTCCATCCCTCCAACCTCCCACCACCCTGTGCCCCCTCCCCTCCCCTTCCTCTCCCCATCCCCCTCGTGCCTCCCCCTCCTATCCCCGAAGCATCCTTTAATGTGCATGCCTGACTCTCCTCTGGGTCCTCCTCTCCGATGAGGTGCAAGGACCCACCCACCCAGTGGCATTCCCCAGAACCCTTTCCTGTGGCTGTCAATCCCTTGCCTCCAAGGATCTTGGTGCCTTTAGCAAATGCTAGAGTTTGTGGGGTCAATAGTGTGTTGGACATTGCGCAGGGCATGCAAAGTCCAGTTATGATTGCTTCGGCCCTAACTTGTGTGGAGTATCTTGTATATCATTGCTCCTCCCATCCTTGTTCTCTTACAATCTTACCGCCCCCTCTTCTGCGAATTTCCCTGAGCTTCAGGATGGGGAGAGATTAGGCTGGCCTAGTTCTGGTGGTTGATATAGAGTCTCTGAAGTTCTGGATTATGGTTTGTTGATTTTTTTTCCAGTTTTGCTGCTCCTGCAATGCCCTTCACTCCATCCTGATGGGTATTGGATGTCACCCCCGGGCCAGAGATAAAAAGCTGTTAAACTAGAGTCTTGTTATAAGAATATATTCAAAGGTAAATGTAATAAAAGTAGGAAACCTCAGTGAGGGAGGGGTCTGGTAACAAAATTTCACAAACATGCATCTGATTTTGAAATTAAATTTCTATTTCATTGAAACAGATTATAATTCATGAGAATCGAAATCAAACACTGCAAATAAGAGTAAGATGGTAATGTTTGTTTTCTCTGACCAAAAATCTGAGTAGTCTCATACAGCTGTGGAAGAAAAGGAAAAAAAAAAAAAAAAAGATGTTGAAAGTCTCTTAGGCATGCTTCGATCAGACACTGTATTATTCCAGAAAAGTCAGTTTTTTAAAGAAATCATTCAAAGGAATAAGCCAAACTTTAAAGACACTTATCTGGAATCCCAGGTAACCTTTCTTTGCCTCTTCTGTCTTGATCCATGGCAGAAGCACACTAGTCAAGTGTATTTGAGGGCAAAGGGTGATATGAACCTTCCTAGCTGATCTGTCAGGGACATTCCTAGCTCTTTTTCTCCACTGTCAACACTTGAGATAGAAGCCACAAATATTGCTAGGGAGAGAACTGGAAAATGTTCCATGTGGACAGACTTCTCTCCATCGCTCTTCCTATCCTCCATCCACTGAGTCATTTCAAGGCTGAATATCAAGACGCTATATGAGAACGGATGGACAAGTGAAGAGTCCCCTCTTAGCTCATTCCTCATGCAGTGCTATGCTGACATTTTCTAGGCAAGCCTTCGATGATAGATTTTAAGTCAATGTTCCAACTCTAAGAAGAATATTAAGATATTTTAAGTGCAAATCATTAACTCGCAAATGTTTGTTATACAGAAGAATGTTCTTTGATAATTCCAGTGTCTATGGAGGCACTACATATTAGAATTGGGTGCTATTACTAAATTGTTAAGAAATAAATACAGTTTCCTCCATAGGACAGTCAAACACCTGAGGTGATATCAAAGTCACTGTTTATTCCACCAGCATCGCTCCTTTCCAATATAGTGATTATTTTTCTCTGCAATATAACATATCTTGGAACATTGTCATGTGCTTTGCTCTAGAATTGGCTCACTGTATTGTAATCTTTAAATGCATTATTAAATATGAAATAACAAAAATATCATTTCTTCTGATATTTCCAGATACATACATTAACATACATACATTATATATGCACATATCTTGGATACATATGCATAAAATTGTTCTTCTATGATTAGATATCAGTGGATTGAAAAACATGGACCAAAAATATTTAGGAAAAACAATAAAAAGTGATGATACAAATACTAAAAATATAAAGAACTATTGACATTCCTTCTACAATGTATTGGATACTGTCCATAATCTAGAGGTAACACACACAGAAGTTTATAAACAAATAATATGACAGTTTTTAATATGCCAGATAAGAAAACATAGATCTCTTTACAGTGAGTGGTTCATTGTTGGTCTCTTCATTAATGAATAATGTTATCATAAACACTACATTTACCTCTCTAGATTCATGGTAGCTTATTTGTGAAAGTATGTCTAGTTAATATTTTTGTTTTGGTGCTTTGGAATCTACTATAATCTACATAATGAATAGGATGTCTCTCTCTCTATATCTATCTATCTATACATTCTCCCTCTCATCTCTATCTCTTAATCTTCTCTCTCTCTCTCCCACTCTCTCTCTCTCCCCTCTCTTTCTTTTTCTCCTTGCTGCTTTAATCTGTTCAACTATGGGGTCAGACAGACCAGAAACACAACCACACACATGACTTCAGACTAGATGCTGACAAGTTACTGAAATAGTCCAGACTTCACTTTTCTTGTGAAGCTAATAGGAATAGAATTAACTGAGGAAGATACAGGCAAAAATACCATATAGGAGCACTCTTCTTTGCATATACTAAGGATTAATAGTATTTTTCAAATAAAAACAGTGTTCAGGCTAATAAATAAGAGACCAATTCTTGAGATGCATAACAACCTGGATTCAAATTAGGTCTCTGAAACTTATCAGCTGGCTAAAGTATCTTAAAATCACTGCTTTCTGGGTTTCTCATTTAAAAAAATCATATTTTACTTTCTGAAAAACATTGGCAAGTGCAATGAGTAATAAGATGTATTCAGTATGTTGACCAGCATGATGTCTATGCACAGAGATCATGGGTAACATTTAACAGGAAAGTGAAATGCAGTCTTCCTTGGAGGCATATTCAAGCAGTTCCTCATGCTTTTTCCTTCACTACCAGGTCAAAGTGGACCCAATTTTTACTTTATATTAAAACCATATGTTCACTTCAGTGGTCAGAAGGCTCAATCTAAAAGCACAATGAAAAAACCAAACCCTATCAAATGAACAAATTAACCCTTTGGCCAGCAGCACCCGTTGCATCTGGAATTCGCCATGGTCCAAGCACTGTGTTCTGAATCCTGCGGGCTCACCCTGCCTCTCAGTCCTCAGATGTACTTCATGATGGCCAGAGGTGGCTAAAGGAAGTGTAGAGAATACCCAGGTGGCTTTAAGATTTCTGGTTCTAGATGTTGGTTAAACCTGATGCCTCATGGTGGAAGAGACATACAGTTAATTTCATATAACCCTCTTGATTTCAGCTATAGATGATTGAATGTTTGTATATCTCCTAGATGCTTAATCCACAATTGAGCTAATGGTATTGGGGGAGGGGCTTTAGGAAGCAATTGGTGTAGGTGAGTTCATGAGGGTCAATGCATTGGATTAGGACTCACAAAGAAACAAAGGTTTCAGTGATTGCTGCCGTTCATAGAACAGTGTAGAAGTGGATATTTGTAAGGCAGGTGGTGCGTCAGGTAACTTTCCTCCTCAGTCATAGCACCATCTGCCCATGTTGCCATTCATAACTCAGACCAAGGCTTGGGAACCCTCAGCTGTGAGGAACAAGTACGTGTTGCTCAATCTGTCCAGTGTGAAGTCGTTTTCTGTGATATTCAGATTTAATGAAAACTCAGGGACTCTTTCAACAGACTCTTCAAGCAATTTCTATCATGATCCTCTTCCTCCTGGCTGCTCCATTTCTTCTCCTGGATATGAAGAGTCTGCTTTCAGCTCCTGCTCACAACTGAACAATCTTCGCCTGGCGTCTCTTCATTATTCCAAGCAACGAGATAGACCTTGGACGACAAGATGTAGCTGTATTCCAGGGCTGTTTTCCAGTGGCACACAGACAACCCTCAAGCCCTGTCACATGCTCCAGCAAACCACGCCGCCTGCCTTTGATTCCCCTATGGTGGCCTCATTCTTGGCTTACAGATTTTCCAAGTATAAGATGGATCTAAGAGTACTGTAACTTTGTCAGTCACGAGTCAGGCATCAATCATTTTAGCTCCTCTTGTGTCCGAATCGTCCATACAGATGTGAATGAGGAGTATGAAAGAGCCACGCAAATCTTTTTGATACTAATACGGGAGCTCCCAGCCACTTCAAGTCTAGCCCTTCACACGAGGGAGGATGCGGCATCTCACACTCACTTCAGTGTCCTGACATCTCCCTCAATAACACTCCTCTTACACCTTCATCAACTGAGGAAATGATCCTGTTCTGAAACCCTTCTTACCCCAAAGCAGACAGGCAAATCTTGGCACCAGGACTGACTGCATAATTTGCTAGGCCAATGCAAAAATGAGTATTCTGGTCCTCTGGCACAGAAATTATTAAGAATGTAAAGGCAATGTTACCACAGCATCAAGCTGTCCCTCTCAGTGCTGAGTCCTCCGCAGTGGCACAGTTATGTGTCCATACAGCCCGTTCTAGAAAATACATGGCAATGTGGTTGTTTTCCGTTGGTCTGCCTCTCATTTAATACCTCTTTCCTCAGACATACTTGCAGGCCTTTGCCACATGGAGATCTTTACAAACAGCATGTTACCAAAGACCCCACAGCCTCATGCTAGTGTAGAACTTTGGGCTGATTGCATGCTGAAACAGAACCATTCAATGTAAATGAATGTGACCTCCTTCAAAATTAACTCGCCACTTCCCTGATAAGTAAATAGGAGTCTCCTTCATATAGTCATATGGTCTTTTCAATTCCCTTCCGTAAAAGAGAACAGGAAAATTTTAAAGTGTATAAAATACTGCCACTTACATCACTAGTCACTTTGTTTTCACTTTGGAAATATAACAACAAAACAATGAGACAAAAACATAAAGTTCGCTAGTCAGAAATGTGGAGGAGGAAAGTACAGCACGCTATCTTTCAAACCTCTAATGCGTGTCATTATTTCCATTACGGTATTTTGTACTGAGAGAAAATAAGACATTTCTTAGAAAGGGGAGGTTTGCCTTTCTAATTCAGATTGCAGGTATCATCCATCTCCTTGACACACACTGGGCCTTACTGCGTGGCTGCCAGACCCTGTCGGGTGACATGAGAATGTCACAGAATACCAAAAAGAAAGCCATGCTTCCAAGCCCATTAATGCTCTTCACCACAAGTAGCCCCCTAAAGCTGACCCGGGCACACTGTTCAGAGATGAAGAGATGGCGACTGGTTCGGTGGCCATGAGGGTGCGCACAGGCAGTCAGGGAGTGAAGGGACTGTGGAAGCTGCGTGTTAGACTGGGGGTCGGGGAAGCGCATGTTTTCACAGGGATATTTCTGGCTCAGGTGTTGAGTCACTTCTCCGCTTCTCTCAAGATTGATGATATTCCAGCTTGTCTTGTTCCTCAAAATCTAAACCAAAAGGACAGAAGAAAGACCTCCAGCAAAGACAGCATCACTGGGAAAGGTAATAAAAACTGTGTGTGTGTGTGTGTGTGTGTGTTTGTGGGGGGGAGGTGAGTGTGGGCATGGGCGTGGGCGTGGGTGTGGGTGTGGGTGTGAGTGTGGGTGGGCCAAGTAAAAACAAGCAATACTCTGTTCCCATTTCATGCCTGGCATTCCCTCACTGTAAAAAAACAATAAAGAATTGACAACCCAGAACAGGAAGACCTGAGAAAGAGAAGTAACCATAGCCGAAAGGAGCAGTGTGTGGTCTTTTGGGGTTCTACCACGAGGAAAAGCTTTCAGGCACGCTTCAAGTGAGGAGCATCTGAAACTCACCCCCAATAACATTCCGTGCTTCACTTCCACTAGTGAGAACTCTGTGATTGACAGCTATACCATGAGATGTGTGACTTTTGACCCATGACTTTGACCTCTATATATTATTTCTTCCTGAAAAGACATTGAACCATCACCTCCCCCATCCACTCCCTGTCTTTTATTTTAAATGGAACTTTTTTCGAAGGAAGAAGAAATTAGTACAAAATCTATCAGAAGGCGTCTCAACCTGTCCTCCAGTCTCCAGCCAGGAACTCTCTGGAAGGAGGCCACGTAGCTCTCATTATTTGTTAGGCCGTGGCCTATTTTTCCAGGCTGTCGTATAAAGCAAATCCATTGCCTCATTTCTCATAGCGTTTCTACAAAGGGAAAAAGCAGACGGATCTTCCCAAACTCAGACAGAATATTGTGCACAGCCAAGTGGGCTGAAATGCATGCTGCCAAATTGGCTAACACAGCTCCATGCATCGCTCACTTTCCAGAGTCTCGGCAGCTTCAAAGAGGCTGACCCCCATAAATGCAAGAGAGGGTTTCTATCTTTCTATTTGGGTAGAACCAGAAACCCAAAAGCAAACAAGAGATGCTTCCATCAAGACTGTGGTCCTTTGAAGTATCACAGCCTTGACAGCCAGTTTAAAAAAAATTATGAGCCAGGAGAATTGAGCATCAGATAGATATAAACTACAATGATTCTAACCATCATAACACACAAGCCTCTTAGACTCAACGAAAAGCCCCAGCTCACAGTCCACTGCTAAAGCACATAAGCATCCCTCAGAAGCATAATATGATCATCATCCTAATAAAAAAATCAGTAGCTTCCTTGTATTGAGTGTTTACTAAGTTCGAGCACTGTGATACGCTTTTTACAGGATTTATCCAAACCCTGAAGCTATTCTGAATTTAGAATTGAGAACACAGAAGCTCAGTGGTGGGACACAGTGCCAACATGGAGTGGTACTAACGTCAAGACCTAGCTTCAGAACCTGACTATTCAAACGTCTCCTACTGCTGCCAGCTGCCTTCACAGTTTGGTTGCCTTTGCGATTACCAATCACAGGCATGTCATCTCATTTTTCCCATCACTACTCACCAGGCACAGATCAAAGAATTTTATGGCACATGATTCTGAAACAGATTTTTATTCTTAAGGCATTGAAAAAGAAATCTTTGACAGTGTCAAGATTATGGGAAGCCTTGGCCTTGGAAGACAACTTCCTCTCTTCAGATCTTTCTCCCTTCTCTAGTGACACTCAGCCTTTCCTCTTCGCTTCCTTTCTTCTCTTCTTGCTCCCATTCTTCCTTCTCCTCCTCCTGCCCTTTCTTTTTCTTCTCTCTATCCCCCTGCCTTTCTTCCTCTTTCCACTCCTCTGGATCGCAGTACTCTCTATGCCTATGCAGTGTCGCATGAAGGCTGACTCCCATCTGCCTCTTTTCTGAGAGACCAATAATGATGCATTCAGAACACAGAGACCACATTCTCCGTGGCTGGAGCCTCTGGAGGTACTCAGGAGTTTGGAAACTGCAGCCTCAAAACACTCCATCAAGCCATTCAGCTAGTGGCGTTTCACATAATGCTACATGATTAAAGACCATGAAGGTTAAACATTCTAAGCAGGCACATATGTCTAGCAGTGGTCTTTTGAAAACCTCCATTCTGAGGAACCATCTGGACATTCCAGGTGATCTCCATGCCTACTGATGGGAGCTCACTCCATCGCACATAATAGTGTGGGCAATCCAGCAGAGAGTGCATTTGATAGCTCCTTTTGTTTTAGGTTCTTTAAGAAGAGAGCCAAAGCTTGACTTCACTTGCATCAAAAGAATATTAAGTTATACATAAATGAGAGAGGGCTCTTAGACTGCCAGAAACTAGAGCTTGCTCCTGAGCATTGTGAGGGTACAGAATCTGAAACTGGTGCTAGTGGGTGAAGTGACAGAGAGATAAATTTCAGCTGGCTTCGAGGAACTTTCTAACAGCAGAACAGTATGAGATTGCGATAAATTCTGGGGTTTTCATAGTCAGATATCAACAAAACAGAGTCAAATAGGCTCGTGCATTATCTTTCCAGCATGCTCTTTTATCACCACAGGGAAAGGGTCGGAGGCTGCCAGCTTGAAACTTGACCTGAGACTCAGACTTGCGACTCTCAGGATAGAGCATTTTTCTTGAAAAATAACCTGGACGTGTTCAAACAGAGCTTAGACACTTGACTGTTAGGAATTCTGTTATGACTCCTCATGCTTGCATGGGAGAACGGGAGTTGAGTATTATTTTCACTTCTAATAGTTTGTGAAAGTGTCACTGGCTACCTGAGATAAATGGTGCCAATGCTAAGTAACCATAGTCCAAATACCATTAATATTCCTTGTGTGTCCTAAAAAATAAATGCAGACAGAAGCAGTCTAGAAGAGAAAAAGTATTTAGGATGCAGTCAGGTGCAACGAAAGACACAACCTTTTCCCATGTCCCCTGCTGAGAAATAGATACTCTGGATACACATAATGTGTTCAAATACATCTAACACAGAGTTCAAAGCTGTAGGATTTCTGTACTTGAGGGAGAAGTTGGCTTCTAAATGGCAAACCCAGAACTATATTAGTTCTTTAAGGTTTGATTATCTTTGGGCAAAAGAGTCATCATTAAATCTGGATGGTGTGGTTTGTACATAAGAACATTCTTTCAGCCACTTGGTTTGCTTCTATCATCATCTTTCCTTTGTTAGAAACTAGAATAAGGAAGAAGGGTAAAATTACTTAAAATATGTTTTTCTTATATTTAACATTAGAGGATGTCAAACCTGAATAACATTATGACTTAGTTACTTTTTTTCATGAACTAATAGATTTTGATAATATAATCATTTCACATGTAAGTTTCTTTGTTTGCAAATAAAAGGGCAGCTTAAAGTAAAATAAACTAATTTTGTTTCAGCTTTCACTGTTTCAAATAATTACTACATAGAACAGTATTCAAAATGGTTAATTTAATTGAAATGTCTGAGTCCAATGCTACTAGACCTTTCCAAAGTGGGTGGCTTACACAGATGTGTAGATAATAGTTTAATAATATGTATTATCTACTTCAAAGTTGTTACACTTTCATAAACAATGGCTTAAAAGCTATCATGCAAACTGAAAGTGTACTGGCTTAAAAAATGCTGAATGCTTCCATTATGCATTATTTTCGCCAGGGTAATGAATATTGGATGATCCCTTAATGTCGAGGTAGTTTTGTACTATTTTGGTGCCTATTATTCTTAGAGGAACCTTAAGTAATGTAATGGAGCTAAGCTTAAGTGCCATTTTGCTGTTTAGGTCATTATTTTCCTCTTTGTACCTGCACTTCACATCACATGAATCCTGCCGAGGCAAGAAGACAATTTAGAAAGCACAATACAGGCAATGATAACTTGAGAATAACTCTTTCCTGACAGAAACACAAAGCATTTTCATACATGATTTCTACTATTACTGTGGGCATATCGAAATTGCCAAATACTTGCTGCATAGAAAAAAAAATCATAGGTAAGCATATATTTCTATATGAAGAAATTTTGGGATCATAAAATCACATACTTTGCTAGACATAGACAGATAGACAGTATCATTGCTTAAAATGTGAATTGTCCACCACAGACTCATGTGTTTGAACCTTTAGTTATTTTGGAAGAATCTTTAGGACGTTGAGAATTGCTGAAGGAAGGCAGTCACAAAGGGTGGGCCTTGAGGTTGGCTAATCCTGTTCAACTTAAGTTAGTTAGTTTGCTCTTGATGTTGCAGCAGATTCTCAGGCTCTGTGATGGATGTGAATAAAGCTTCCCCCGCTTCTGCAAGCCAGCCACGCCTTTTCTGCCCTAATGGACTGTATCTCCTCTCTGAAACTGTAAGCTGAATAAATCTTCCTTTCTCCCTTAAGTTTATTTGAGTGTTGTCTCACAGTAATTGAGGAGAGTAACTATCATAGATAGATAGGCAGACAGACAAAAACAGAGAGACAGATATGGGATAGAAATAGAGATTATAGGTAGATGATAGATGATAGAGATAAATTAAGGATTATAGATAGAAAATGCAGTTTATATGTAAACTCAGCTTTGCCTCATCACAATTTCTGCATCTGTGGATTCCACTAACTATTCATTAAAAATATTCTTAGATAATTACATGCCGTGGAAACCTTGGGGAATAGAGCTGAATGAATGAAGGAATTCCCCTATCAGTGGGATAGCCCAAGGAGGGGCCACTTGGCATGCCACAGAGGTGTGAGTAGACAAGCCTACAGAAGTAGACAGTCAGGAAGGTGGGAGGGAGTGGGATGGATTGATGAAAGAAGAAGGGGATGGGAAGGAGAGAAGGAGGAGGAAAGCGGAGATAAGTTCGCAATATGCTTGTAAAACAAGGGGAAATATTTTTAAAATATTCTTGAAAACTGTATCTACTAAATATGTACAGACAATAATTCACATAGTATATGCATTGAATTGCTTATTTTGAATGGTCTAGTGATGATTTAAAGTACACAGCAGCAGGTGCAGGTAGACTGCATGCAACCATGAGGTAATTTATGTAAAGGACTTGTGGATTATCTTCAGGAGATTCCAGGAAACAATCACCCACACTTGACAAAGGTTGGCTGCATACAATAAAAAAGAAATTTGACATTGAGCTGTCTATTATGTCCCAGGACCAGAGGTAAATCACACTTCATGCTTACCTCATAGACAAACATCTTTTCTAAACACCACAGCCCTACAGTATTTGAAGTCACTACCACCGGATCAGTTCAGCCAGGTAGACTGTCTCCCATTCCTTATTCACTTAACTACCTCTTCTAACATGGAAGAAGACCTGCTTTTGTCTATTACCGTGACTCATTAGGTACTCAATGACCTTTGGAGACCCACTGAGTTACTGAGCAGTTCCACTGGCCCCTGTTCCAGAAGCTTAGGGGTTTGATCCAAGACCTGAGGTGTCCTGCTTGTGGTTTCCCTGGCCACATTTGTCACCAGCTGGACAAATGAAGTTTGCATGTGCTTTTCACAATAATAACCCATTCCTTTTGATATCTAGCCATACCAGCAATATTTACTTATGAATTTAAGTAATTAAGTAACAGAAGATTCAATCCTAGGTACCACCTTCTCCCTAAAACATCTTCACTGAGCTGAGCCTTGACTGTGCTACCAGTAATGACTATTCTCCCTGATTTGATCTGTGCATATTCTGTGATTCTATTGCTTATTCTCTTCTCCAGTAATATCCTTATTTATATAGATGCAGCTGAATCTGCTCATATTTTATAGACATAAATATTATATATAATTTATATAAATTATCATTGTAATTCAGCATTCCAATTTATTTTGAAATTAATATAATATGTGCATACCTCATTACAGTAATTCTTTTATTTGTCTTGCAATCATATTTTATGGGTGTTAGATGGCCTAGTGATTCAATTTTTAATACTTAAATCAAAACTTTAAGAAAATTATTGCCTTTGGCCAAAATCAAACTTTGCTATTCAGTCTGTCATCAGTCCATAGTTAATGTGTGCACATGTACTTGGAGTCAAGAAAGAAATCTTCCTTTGTCTGTTCTTTAAAGAAAAGGGCTGCACAGTAGACCAAAACATCATCTCTAAATGGATAAGAGCATCATTCTATAAGTGTATAGTTTATTTGGTGACAGTTTCAAAGTCACAAATTTCTTTTTCTCTATTCATTTGCTTTATTTTCCCCAGTGGGTGCTTTAGAATTCATTCTCATCTCTTTTGAGCTTATCGACCCTCTCTTTCCATCTCCCATATTACATATTCTCATTTCAAACCATATAGTTCAATGACAATTCTCCCTAAAGAATTAGAAACTTTAATTTTTTATTATAAGATTAGATTTTATCTAAGCCATATAGGAATTTTTATGGTTCATTACTCATCTCTCCCATCTCATTTTTTTTCTTTTCTATTCTAGCTTTTGGGAGAAGCTGCATGTTAAATGGATTATATCAATAATCAGATAAGGAGATTTAGGGATAGTCAGATGTTTCTGAGTACTCATGTATTATTTTGGGAGATCTGGTGACGTAAGTAACAGGCTGTGATTTCTGGCTTTAAAGGCAAGGATAAATCCTCCAGCTCTCATCATGTCTGTATTGTTATCAGTATGTTACAAAAAAAAATACTTTAAGACACTTCTCATTGCAGAGTAGAATAGAAAAGCACTGAATAGAAAAGTAACTTCTATAAATTATTTTCTCTATCCTTCGATATTTTGTCTACCCTACTATTGTTACTAACCTTTCAAGATTAGTTCCAATGTTCAATTTTAATTCTTTAGAGGCATTTCAATATGTAGATACATATTTAATACCTCTATTTTCATTAACCTTAGCAAGTAAAATACAGTATTTTGAATTTTAAGCATAACCATAAAGGAAGATACAGGACAGTTAGAAAACGATCATTCCAAAGATCATAGGGACCATAGCTCATACTTTTTATTTAAAAGTTTACAGTATTGCTTGTTATTTCAAGAACGTACAAAAGATCCAAGAACAACTGAAGCTGCAACTTGCTAAAATTACAGTGTCATCATTTTCCTTTTTGTTTAGCCCATCTCTTACTCAAAGCAATCTTCATGCATTTAACAAAGTCTCGATTTGCTTTTTTCAAAGAAAGCAAATCTATAAAATTCAGAAATTGGTCATCACTTCAGCTTCATGGCAAGCGTCTGCAATGGCATGCACTAGGCTTTCTGATCCCACCTCTACTTCAGCACTCACAGTAGCTTTGCTACCCTCCAAAGACCCAGGTGCAACACAGTGCTCTGTAGAACATCTTTTGAAGTTTTAGACCTGGATTTTAGTATCACTTAGCAAACTGCATCTATTCTTAAATTATTTTACAACTTCAGCATACTAAAAACTCTGTTTGGGGAAATATTAACATTTAAGAAAACTTTCTGATTTTAGCAATTATTTATTAAGGTAAGGTCAATAACATTTTAGTAAAATAATTTCATTTTAACAAAAGATTATATGGCAGAATTATATGACTGAAATACAAAATTAAAAATTGCAAAACAATATTGATCAGAATTGTACTGAAGTAATTGTGAACATTAATTCACAAATATCTTACGTATATAATCACAATAATCCCTTATGAAGAAAGAACTTAAGGCTAAGAGAAGTTAAGTAACAGATTCCAAAGCAATATCAGCCAGTTGCAGCAATTGCTACAGAACTGAACCAGGATTCAATTCCAGTCTATTCTGACCTCAGAAATCTTGTCTGGATTCAATGCAACAGTATCTCTGATTTCTTAAACTCTCATTTCCATGTGATTAAATCAATCAACCACATAAAAGTTCTCCCATGAACTCTCATCTATAAAGCATTGCCTCTTCTATAATGCCTCAAGAAAATAACTTCAAAACCAAGGTTTGTTTTCCTGCTTGATGAAAATGACCAAGCCTGCAAGTCATATCCATTTCCTTAGCATATTCAGAGTCAGTCAAATACCATTAAATTTCCATGAATAAATTTTAGTAAATAACTCAAGGTCTAACAGCTCTTTCTTCTTTTTCACCTAAAACCATCTAAATTAGAATTAAATATAATAAGGCATTTTTTCTCTTAGTGTATAAATGTGTTCATGACTTATTCAAAGAGGTAAAATGGCATCAAAAGAGAAGATAGAAATTAATGTCCACCTATAGGACATAGAGTATAGTCAACCAATGTGAAGTGTAGTAGTATGGTATGTTGCTCATTTAATTTTCAGTCAAATAAATTAGATGAATAACTACTTTGGGTGCAGGTGTTATCTTGGTGCTTTTCAGATGCTCTTAAAAAGGCAGTCAGGGAGCTACAAGAGTGAAATGACGTACAACTGTCTTTCAAGAGTAACATAGAAAGAGACAACATGTTAGCACTTGCTTCTGGTCAGAAATTGCCACAGAGGTTAGAGTCATGGATTCAAACTGTAGCTATCTCAGCAAAACAGCTGCAATTCAGTGCCTGGAAAACAAACTATCCATTTTCCTGTGTTCTGCCAGCCACTGTCATACAGATTTGACATTCATTATTTGTGAACCACAAGAAAGAATTACATTTAGTAGCTGTCCAAATAAATAACATGAAAACATAAGCACTATCCCCAAAAAGTAATGGACTTGTCTTTTAGTCAATGAAGTCTTTCAGCAATTGGTCTTAGAGAAGCCCATAATCATGTTTTGAAACTTGCCCAATGTTCTGTCTCTTTCTCCAAAGAGAAAATATGTTCTCATGTGTTTGAAGAAAACCCAGATATAGTTATAGTTTGGCTACAGGAGCTATACTCAGTCACTGGTTTCTTAAAGTCATATTTGATACAATGAAGCAAAAGTAAAAGAGGTTGCTGAAAACTTAGGAAAAAATTCTTGAAAAAAGAAAAAAAAGGACCACTTACAAATGAGTACTGTAAAACAAAGACAAACATATTTTTGACATAAAGATAGTTTTCTCTCAGGTGTACTACATGTTTTTTCCAGTTGGAGGGGAGAAATTTATCACAACCATTTGAAGAAATACTTTGGTGTGTGCAAAAAAAAAAAAAAAAAAAACTAGGCAGCAAAATCATGAGTATGCCTAGATCCAGATATTCAAGTGACAATTCTATATGAACCGGCATCAGAATATGCCTAAGTGCAACTAAATCCAACACAGAGAGACATTTACCATGAAACATCTCTCAATTTCATATCTCTGTTGCTGGATAAATCAACAACTTTACTAGAACCTTTTACCTTTGGCATTGTGCCAGTAGAATGTAGTTGTTCATGGAAAAATAGTTGCTAAAAAATCAAATTTTAGAAGGATTCATTCTTTCTTAAAGACCTATGAAACTAATATACAAGATGAAAATAGCTAAACTTTCTCTTTTGAAGCAATTAGCCTGGCATGAACTAAGAAAGGAGCAATAACAGTTTAGAAGCCACGTACCACACATGCATTGTTTCTCTCCTCTTCATTTCTTCCTTGGAGTTTAGCACACAGCTGAGTGGGCACTTCCACAGGTTGTTTACTCCAAGACGTACATAAAATGAGGCTCTGTGGAACTTGGAAGCAGCAAAGGAAGTGGTTGACTAGCTATTTGTTTCAAAGTAAGGCTTTGAGAGAGATTCCCTAGACTGGAAAAAGAAATTACAGAGCTACATGATGACATTTTGGGGTCATGTTAGTGGATGTCACTAATCAGGGTTTAGTAATGTTAGTGGGTTTAGTAAATGAGTTATAATCTGCTAGTATTATTTAAAAAGGGTCAGAAGTTTCACAGAAATTCTGAAAAATGTATTTTCTGTGAGGCTCCTAGTAGCAATTGACACTTACCCAAATGCCCCAATATTTTTTGGTTTAAATTAGTAATGTATAAAATTCCATATTCTAGGATCCAAAAATGAAGTCAAGTTAGCTAAGCAATGCTTCCCATGTATGTCAGACACATTTTGGTAGCAGGTGGACTTAATCTGAGAATTCCACCTTTCTCTTCTTCTTCCTTCTGTCTTTCTGTTCCTCCTTTTTTTCTTCCCTTCTTATCCTCTTTCCTTTCTTCCTTTCTTCTTTCTTTCCTTTCTTCCTCTCTCCTTTCACTTTGATAATACTATGAGATTTTATGAAAAAAATCATAGAGATTGATTAAGGGAGAATAAAATTATCATATTTTGATTTTAAAATAATCTTATTGTATAGAGTGCATATATTAGGGCAGAAGGAAGCAGCAGTTTCAGGGTGCTAAAGTAGACGTAAAAATGCTTTCAATCAGGGGAAAAACAAGCAAAATATCTTAATGGTTATTCAAATATAGAAATGAGAAGGACTAAAAACTCTATAAAAGGGGCTGGAGAGAAGGTTCAGTTAAATTGCTTGCTGCACAAACAAGATGATTGGAAGATCTACCCTAAGAAGTCACTTAAATGTCTGACAGGCATGGAGTCCCTCCTTAATTCCAGTCTGAGAATGAAGACAGAATCCACAGAGAAAGACTGGCTAGTAAAACTAGCTGACCAAGAACTATGGATTTACCAATACCCAGCCTCAAAAAAAGAAGATAGAAGAGCAATCAAGAAAGATTCTAGACATTAGCTTCAACATTCCACATTTATGTGCACCCACCAACACTCACTCTCACATGCATGAGAGCCTACCTACATATCTATGTGTATGTGCATAAACACGTATGTACATGAAAATGGAAAAAGTTGTACAGTGTATAATGTGTGTGCCATGTGTTTGTATGTGTGTGTATACAGCATGTTCACATTCATATGTGAATGTAGATATACATGTACCACAAATGTTAGTTCTCATCTTATGCCTTGTTTGAGATATTGTTTCTTTTTCTATGGTTGCTTTTCTGTTGTGTGCTGCAAGATACCCAGCTGGCCCTTAAATTTCTGGGGAGTGTCCCGTCTCTGATGCTTTTCTTCCTATAGAAGAACCATATCATAGATGCTTTGGATACATGATTTTGATCTGTAGATATCAATGTTGTCCTCATATTTTAATATTCCAGGAAGTACAAACATTAATAACTATGCTTGAGAAATGAGCTTTTACCAATGAAAGTTTAATTAAAAATATTTTATTAAGAAATGGGAAATTTTTATTTCAAATTTGGAATGTATACGATGCTTTCACAGTTCTTATCTGTTAGAGTAAAATTCATTGAAGAGATAATAAAATTCCACAAAGCTTTCTAAAAAAAAAAACTCATTACAGCTATTATACCGTATATTAAGTGATAAGATCAATATAATACCAAATTGTAATAATTAACACAAAATCCATGATTCATGTTCAGTAAGGTCATATTATATTGGATAATAATTGAAAATCCATGTCTTCTTACTTAATATACTAAGAGATTTATTTAATCTTAAGGTTGAAAATCATAAATTAAGAGATGACAAAAAATCTTTGTAATTATACAAATTGCCTCTCAGATATGTTGATGTGAATACATAACTATCAATGTAAGTTTGGAAAAAGAACCATTTTGCTATTGGGAAAATAATCTAGAAAAAAGACCCACTATGTCTTTTACAATAAAGACATCAGCATTTGAATTCTTGATTGATCCACTCTTTTTATGGTGGGAAGCTTTATAAAATGTTCACTTAGGCCAGAGATAATTCAAATGTCAACAAATGATTTTGCTGATTCTCTGACAAAGAAAAATTTGCTCTATCATTTCTTTAAAAGTTTTTGTACATTGAAATTAAATATATAATGATCGAACCTCAGTACTATTTTCAAATGTGTTAAACACATAATTATATATAAAAATACTGCCATGCTGTTTTAAAAAATCATATCTGAAATAAATGGGAAGAAAATATGCTGGCTGTAGATTTAAGTGGCTTTTTATGTTTTATTTCATAAGTTAATTTAATAAGAAAAAAATATTTGCTCGGTAAAGAGTTCCTCACATTTTTTCTAAAGTTAACAAATAATTATATCATTGTTTTCATATGTAATATTCACTATTCATTAATCTGTTGGATTCCAACAAGCATTGTTCAGTCCTTATTATGCAACAGATGTTATAAGCACTTTGTGGCACAAATGGAAAAATAAGAAGATAAATGCAAAGGTAAAATAAGAACTGATACATGAATCATAATGCAGATGAGATCATCAGCTGGTCTCAAGTAATGTGAGCACCACACAGGGCTATTCATTTCTAAACTTGAAACTTATCATCTGGGATTCAGATATGAACTGCTAAGCCATCACATTTCTTCTGTTCCTCTTAAAATTCATACAAAAACTGCAATGAAAATAAAACTTACTTTGACTATATTTTAACTATTAACATACTAAAGTAAGAAGTATATGCTGCTGATAGGTTGATGAAATGCTTCACAGAAGAAATTACTCAATTCCAACTCATGGAATTATAATTTTTTAATTGGAAGCATCTTTTAGAAGGTACTAGCAAATGTATATGTCCCAAAGGTGGGAAGCCCATTCTACTGTGATGTGATATTTTTGCTTTGCATTAACTTATAAGAAATGGTATTAAAAAAGCCCATAGAAAGTATGCCAGTAATGCCTATTAGAGCATGTTTAGAGATGTTGTCTTTAAAATTGAGCTTGTTCAGATTAAGGTTAATGCATCCTTTATTTTAATACATTTTTATTATTTCATTATTTTATTATTTTATTATTTCATATACACTTAATAGGTACACCAGTTCCCTCCCTCCCTCCTCCTCCCCCCGAACCCCCTGCTCCCCCTCCCCTCACCCTTCCCTCCCCATCCTCCCGTGCCTCCTGCCCCAATTCCCAGAGTCCTTTCTTGTGCATGCCTGACTCTCCTCTGGGCCCTCCTCTCCGATGACGTACAAGGACCCAGTGGCATTTCCCTGAACCCTTTCCTGGGTTCCCCTTAAGCATAGAAACACTACTGTGGCTGTCAATCCCTTGCCTCCAAGGATCTTGGTGCCTTAAGCAGATGCTAGACTTTGTGAGATCAATAGTGTGTTGGACATTGTGCCGGGCATGCAATGTCCAGTTATGATTGCTTCGGCTCTAACTTGTGTGGAGTATCTTGCAAATCATTGCTCCTCCCATCCTTTTGCTCTTACAATCTTACCGCCCCCTCTTCCACAAATGTCCCTGAGCTTCAGGATGGGGAGAGATTAGTCTGGCCTAGTTCTAGGTGGTTGATATAGAGTCTCTGAAGTTCTGGATAGTGGTTTGTTGATTTTCTTTTGCAGTTTTGTTGCTCCTGCAATGCCCTTCACTCCATCATGATTGGCACTGTATGTCACCCCCTGGCCAGAGACAAAAAGCTGTTAAACTGGAGTCTTATTATAAGAGCACATTCAAGGGTAGATGTAATACTTATACCCAAAAGTGGAATCGCAGGGTCATATGGCATTTGGCAATGGGAGGGGTCAATCACCCATTTGCAAAATGGTTACTTTTTAATCTACCGGACTATATGGCCTCCCCTTCTGGTGAGTTCATACCCCCTTAGTTGTAAATGAACAGGAATGAATGTCTGTGAACTTAACTAGGTGTCACATTACTTTCTTGCAGTCCTTGATGGAGGCCTATTTTCTGTACTGTAACATGGTCACTTCTCTCCTTGTTTCTGGTGTGGCCCTCCAACCCCATCCCTCCTGTTCATAATCCTTACAATTACTGTAGGTAATGCATAGATTTACCTATGAGTATCTCAAGGTGGGCTAGGTGGGTTTGGTACTAGGAGCCACCTATTAGGGAGTACATACGGCGCTTAATTTTCTGGGTCTGGGATACATCACTTAATATAATTGTTTCTAATGACATCCATTTCCCGACAAATTCCAGTAATTCATCATTTTTGATGGCTGAGTAGTACTCCATTGTACAGATGTACCACAGTTTCCTTATCCACTCCTCATCTGTTGGACATTTGGGTTGATTCCATGTCTTTGCTATTGTAAACAGTGCTGCTATGAACATGGTCATGCTTGTGCTATCGAGGTGAACCTCTGCTGTATGGGGCGTTATACCCAAAAGTGGAATTGCAGGGTCATATGGCATTTCAATCTTTAATTTCTTTAAGAATCTCCAGACGACTTGCCAGAGTGGCTGTATGAGTCTGCATTCCCACCAGCAATGTAGGAGAGTTCCCCTCTCTCCACATCCTCTCCAGCATTTGTTGTTGTTTGTATTGTGGATTTTTGCCATACTGACAGGGATGAGATGATATCTTAGGGAAGTTTTGATTTGCATTTCCCTGATGGCTAAAGAAGTGGAGCATTTTTTAAGATATTTATTAGACATTTTAATTTCATCCCTGGTAAAATTTCTTTTAAGTTCCAGGGCCCATTTTTTAATTGGGCCATTGGTTTCCTTGGTGATTACTTTTCTAAGTTCTTTGTGCACTCTGGACAGTAGAGCTCTATCAGATATGTGGTTAGTGAAAATTTTCTCCCATTCTGTGGGTTGCCTTTGAGCTCGTGTGACAATCTCTTTATCTGAACAGAAGCTCTTTAATTTCACAAGATCCCAACTATTGAGAGTTGGTAGCAGTGACTGTGCCATTGGATGTCTGTTTAGGAAATGTTGGCCTAACCCAATCAGCTCAAGGGAGTTCCCTATCCTTTCAACTATGGTTTTTATAGTCTCTGGCCTGATATCAAGGTCCTTGATCCATTTGGAATTTAGTCTTGTACATGGTGACAAGTACGAGTCCAGCTTTAATCTTCTGCATGTGGAGATTCGGTTTTGCCAGCACCATTTGTTGAAGATGCTGTTCTTTTTCCATTGGATTCTTTGGGCCCCTTTGTCAAAGACCAAATGGCTGTAATTTTGTGGGCTTATATGTGGGTCTTCAATCCTTATCCATTGATCTGTGTGTCTATTTTGGAGCCAGTACCAGGCTGTTTTTATAACTATGGATTTGTAATATAGACTAAGGTTTGGTATGGTAATACCTCCAGCAGTGTTTTTGTTACTCAGGATTGTCTTTGCTATCCTGGGTCTTTTGTGTCTCCATATGAATTTTGAGATTGTTTGGTCAACTTCTTTAAAGAATTGCTTTAGGATTTTAATTGGTATAGCATTGAATTTGTATATTGCCTTTGGTAGGATGGTCAATTTTACGATGTTGATTCTGCCAATCCAGGAACATGGGAGGTCTTTCCACCTTCTGGTGTCTTCTGCAATTTCTTTCTTGAGGCTTCAAAGTTTTCATTGTAAAGGTCTTTTACCTCCTTGGTTAGGTTTGTACCAAGGTATTTCATTTTTTTAGGGGCTATAGTAAATTGGATTATTTCTCTCAAGGCTTTTTCACTTCTTTCATTCTGGGCATATAGGAAGGCCTCTGATTTTTGCACATTTATTTTGTATCCTGCCACCTTGCTAAACTTCTCAATTAGTTTCAAGAGCTTCCTGGTGGAGTTTTTGGGATCACTCAGGTATAAGATCATGTCATCTGTAAATAGGGATAGCTTGACTTCTTCCTTGCCGATTTGAATCCCTCTTATGTCCCTTTCTTGTCTTATAGCTTCAGCTAAGACTCCAAGTACAATATTGAATAGAAGTGGTGAGAGTGGACAGCCTTGTCTAGTTCCTGATCGAAGTGGGAATGCTTCCAATTGTTCCCCATTGAGCATAATCCTTGCTGTGGGCTTGTTGTATACAGCTTTTATAATATTGATAAAGGTTCCTTCCATTCCTACTGTCTCTAGCATTTTGATCATAAAAAGCTGTTGGATCTTGTCAAAACCTTTTCTGCATCTATTGAGAGTATCATGTGGTCTTGAACTTTGGACTGGTTTACATGATGAATTACATTTATTGATTTGCGTATGTTGAACCAAGATTGTGTGCTGGAGATGAAGCCTACTTGGTCCCCGTGAATGATCTTTTTAATATGTTTTTGAATCCGATTTGCTAAGACTTTGTTGTGAATCTTTGCGTCTGTGTTCATCAGAGAGATCGGCCTATAGTTTTCTTTTTTAAGTGAATCTTTATTACATTTGGGATTAAAACGATATTAGCTTCATAGAAAGAATTTGGTAGTATTCTTCCTTTGCTATTTGATGGAAAAGTTTAAGGAGTATTGGTGTTATTAACTCCTTAAATGTCTGATAGAACTCTGTGCTGAATCCATCTGGTCCAGGACATTTTTTGGTGGGAAGATTCAAGATTACTTCCTCAATTTCCTTATATGTTATAGGAATTTTAAGTAATTCACAACTTCCTGATTTAATTTAGGTAAGTTGTGTTTACTTAGAAATTCATCCATCTCTTTTGTGTTGTCAAACTTCACAGAGTATAAGTTTTTGAAATATGATGTTATAATTCTCTGGATTTCTTGGGTATCAGTAGTGATAACTCCATGTTCATTTCTAATTTTGTTAATTTGGGTTTTCTCTCTCTTGCTTTTGGTTAATTTAGCTAGGGGTGTATCAATCTTATTGATTTTTTTCAAAGAACCAGCTTTTTGACTGGTTGATTTTCTCTATCGTTTTCTTAATCTCGATTTCAAATATTTCTCCCCTTATTTTGCTAATCTGTTCTACTACTTTTGGGATCAGATTGCTCTAGTTTCTCTAAAGCTTTAAGCTGCATTATTAAGTTGTTTATTTCTGATGTTTCCATTTTTTTGATGTAGGCATTAAGAGCTATGAACTTAGCTCTTGAACAGCTTTCATTGTGTCCCAGAGATTTTGGTAAGTTGTATTTTCATTATCATTCACTTTCAGGAAATCTTGAATTTCCTTTTAATTTCTTCCTGAATCAAGTTCTCATTCAGCATCATATTGTTAAGTTTCCAGGAGTTAGTGTATTTTCTCTTGTTTGTTGTGTTGTGAATGTCCAGCTTTAGGCCATGGTGGTCTGACAGGGCACAGGTTAGAATTTCAACTTTTTTGTATATGTGTAGATTCGTTTTGTCGCCAATATGTGTTCTATTTTGGAGAAAGTTCCATGTACTGCTGAGAAAAATGTGTATTCTTTGGTGCGTGGGTGAAAAGTTCGATAGAGATCTGTAAGGTCCATTTCTTTAAGGGTTTGATTAAGTTCCAAAGTGTCTCTGTTAAGCTTTTGACCTGTTGATGTATCCCATGTTGAGAGGGTGGTGTTGAAGTCCCCAAGAATTATCGTTTGGGGATTGATTTCTTGCTTTAGACGCTGTAGGGTTTTCTTAATGAATGTGGAGGGGCCCATATTGGGTGCATATATATGTTCAGTATTGTGAAGTCTTCCTGGTGAATTGTACCTGTGACTAAAATGTAGTATCCATCCGTGGCTCTTATAATTTTCTTTGGTTTGAAGTCCACTTTGTCTGATAGCATAATGGCTACTCCTGCCTGTTTTCTGCTTCCATTTGCTTGTAGAATTGTTGACCAGCCTTTTATTTTTAGAGCGTGCCTATCTTTTGTGCTGAGATGGGTTTCCTGCAGGCAGCAGATTGATGGATTGTGATTTTTAATCCAAGTTTGTAATCTGTGTCTCTTGATCGGTGAGTTAATTCCATTAACATTTAGTGTTATATGGAGAAACTATTTTTAATTACAGACATTTATTATGTTTAGTAGTTTTTATAAGTATATTGCTTTGCTGTTAATGGTTTTATACTTGCCTTCTGTTCTCCTGGATATGCCTTTTTTTTCTTTACGCTTGAGTATCATTTCTAGCATTTTTTGAAGGACTGGTTTGGTGAACATGTATCCCTTTCAAGTTGTCTTTGTGCTGGAAGATTTTTCTTTCTCCCTCGATCATACGGACAGTTTTGCAGGGTAAATCAGCCTGGGTTGACATTTTTGCTCATTCAATACTTGAAGTATGTCTCTCCAAGCTCTTCTTGCTTTTACTGTTTCGACTGAGAAGTCATTTGTTATTTTAATAGGTTTACCTTTAAAAGTGACTTGTTTTTTCTCCCTTGAAGCTCTCAGTCACCAGTTCTTTATCTTGAATGTGGAGTGTTTTCACTATTATTTGCCGTGGGGTGCTTCTGTTTTGGTTGTATCTGTTTGGGGTGACGGAATGCCTCTTGTATATGGATGGCCTCTCTTTTTTTATATGAGGAAAGTTTTCCTTGATGATCGTTTGAAAAATTTCCTCAGGGGTGGTATTTTGAGATTCTTGCTCTGGTATTCCATGAATACGCATGTTAGACTTCTTCAGGGTGTCCCATATCTCCTGAATATTTCTCTCAAGCATCTTTTTGGCTTTAACAACCTCTTCCATTGAGCTGGTTAATAATCCCACTTTATCTTCAAGGTCTGAAATTCTGCTTTCTGCTTCGTTAGTTTTGTTGATAAGACTCTCTGTGGAGTTCTGGGTTGAAGATAACTTCTCTTGTAGCTCAGTTTTAAACTCTGCTTGAGTCTGTTTTAACTGCTCTATGCCAGTTTTTGTTTCTTGCACTGTTTTTCTCAACTCCTCCAAGTGTCTGTTGTGTTCCTCTTCAAAGCGATTGATTCAATTATGTAATTCCTCCCGGATTTCCTCTTTCATAGTATTGAACATGGTAATGATCATATTTTGAAAGTCGTTATCCTGGTTCAGACTTTCTTGGCCATTTTCCGTGGGTTTGTTCTTGTTGGAGTCTAACATTATGGGATTAATTCCTTCAGTGGGATATTTGTTTACTTGAGTGTTGCTTCTCATGGATTTGCACTTTGACTTTGGCATTGTCGTTTTAACTCTTAAGATCTTTCAATTTCACTAAACTGAATTATTTGGCCTGGGGTTCTGGGGGTGGGCAGGGACGGAGCTTACCTAGGTCGCGGGTGAGGCCCGGCTGGATCACGTGCGAGTCCCCCAGCGGAGCAGGGTGGGGAAGGGCAAGGTTAATACATCCTTTATCAAGTTATTTTTTGGTTTTCACATCATGATGTAGAATTTTCCATGTTTGTTTTAGAGATCTTTGGTTTCTGAAGAGAAGCAAGAAGTTCTACCTAAAAGACTAAAATAATATTTTAATATATTTTAAACCTAGGAATTTCACCTTCATTTTTCTGTGGAGAAAGGGAAGATTTCGTATATCTGTGGGAGATCTACACACACACACACACACACACACACACACACACACACACCCCTTCCAGAAGAGCATTCCCACAGAAAGTCTGGAAAGATATTTGTCAGGACAGAATAGACAGCTGAATTTTGAAATCCAAAGCAGTGCAGATTGTCTAATCCCTGCTAGTAGTACCCTGTTGTTCTACTAACCGTGTCATTCAGATTGGACCTAACTACTACTGTGTAGAAGCAGACGCAGAGGAACCTTGAAAGTTTAAGTATAATTAGCATTCCCTGCTAGAGGAAGGAGCAGATTCCTAGTCCCTTTCTTCCTGAAGTTATATGAGACATAAACAATGACAAGTGAAAATCGTTGGTTGTGTAGCTGACAGAAACTTGTGCAGGGGATTTTGATGTAGAGTACCTGCCTTGGAATCATTCATCCTCTCTACAGGAGCAACTAACACCAGATAAACGTGTTGGTTCACAAATTGAAGTTATGATGGAATTATTTCTTCATCCTTTCGACCTGGGATTAATAGCCTCCCCAAGAAAAGACACACACTACTTGTCCAGAAAAATTCAAGCTCATTCAGTGATAAATGTAAAAGGACATGGAAGCAGAATATAAAAAAGATGCAAAATAAAACATGAAGCATGCTGCAGAGTAAAAACATTGCTATGGTGAAATGCTTGGAAAAAGAAAAACAACAACCTCATGAAACAAGAACCTGTTTGACAACAACAAACCATATGCATAGACCAGAGACCCTACATTAATCACTTGGAACCACACCAGCCAAATCTCTCCACATTCTAAAGCTCAGGAAACTTGCAGAAGAGGGGGCGGAAAGATTGTAAGAGCCTAAAGATGGGGAGTACAAACGATATGCAAGATAGTCCACACAAGCTAGGGCCACAGTGGCCATAATCAGACTTTGCATGATCTGCTCAATGACTGACATTTCAACAACCTCCCCCAAAGTTTAGCATGGATCACAGGCATTAGGATCCTTAGAGGCAAGGGATTAACAGTCATAATAGTGTTCCCATACTAAAGGAGAGTCCAAGAAAGGGCTCTGGGCAATGCCACTGAGTCCTTATACCTCGCTAGAGTGGAGGACTCAGAGGAAAGTTTGGCATTCACACAAAAGGATGCTCCAAGAAATGGGAGGAAGGGAACGGGGAGGCACTGGGAGAAGGGGAGGGAGAGGGTGAGAGGAAGGGGAAGGGGGGGAGGTGCAACGGGGACTGGGGAGGGGTAGAAGGAGGGAGGGGACCCGGGTACCTATTAAGCCTGTATGATTGGGGAAAAATAGATGAATATAATTTAAAAAGAACATGTTTAACATTAAACTAGAAACAGAAATAGAGAAGAGAAGAACTAAATGATGTCAAGAGAATATGTGAGGTTGAAATTTAAGGTGACCTGCCTTTGAATACCAGATGGGAGTCAGGGACATGTCTCCGTGGTCAAAGCCTTTGCTTCCAAGCAAAAGGACCTGAGTTCAGATCTCCAGATCCACCTAAAAATACTGGGGATGATATATTGGCAGTATATTATTATTCTGATCCTGGAAGGCAAAACCTAGGATACCACAGAGCAAAACAATAAAATGGAAGAGCAATCAAGAATGACTGCCAATGTCAGTCTTGGGTCTCCACAGATACAGCACTCAAGTACCCTCATGTACACATACATGTTAGCTATTTAGGTATGCATGATTGTATATGTATAGTCTTTGAGGCTCTGTAAAAGTAAAACAAAATGCACTTTAAAAGATTAAAGACATATTTTCAAAAGGTTATGAGATATCATGAAAGACATTTATATGGTGTACTTGATGAGTTAAATAAATAGAATCAGAATGCTGGAAAGTGTACATCAGGGTGCAAGGGACTCAAGGAATGAGGAGTTGTATGAAGCTCCTCAATAATATTAATGTATTTATGACACTGCCCTGAACAATTGAAATTGTAAAACTTCACTTGTCACTAAAAATTTATGAGAAAAAGTGAATTCATCAAAAGTGAGTATCTGTAATTTAGTAATTTAATCTAAAACACAGCAGCAGATTTTAAAAAGGAAGAAGAAAAGAAAGCATTGGGCATAAGATTAAGATACAGGCAAAAATATTATGATATTTGTTAAATAAAACTTATCTCAAATTTATCCATGGAAATTTTCAGCACCAGAAGTCAGTGAATTAATAAATAGAAGATTAATTGTAAAGAAAATGAACCAAGGATTTCAAATCGTGCTCACTATAATATTACGAGTAATTGTTTTAATTCTGTTAGAAACTAGCAATCTGATTCCCAAGAGATCTTCAGAAATAGTTACAAAAAGAAGAGGCTTCAGCTAATTAAGGAAAATCTGGTGAAAATAGGATGAAAAAAACTCACAGAGAACATGAAATATATGTGAAACAAAAGAAATGGGTCAAGGTTGAGTCAGAGAAGTGAAATGTGTATTTCCTGATAACAAAGAAAGGAGAGAGAATAAGAAAGAGAAAGTAGGAAAGGACTGAAAGAAAACAGATATCCTTTTATCTCACCTGACATATCTGGGAAGCAATGCATATCATGCATAGGTAACAAAATACAAACATATAAAGCACATGTTGGTAATATTTATAATCCTATTACATTTGTAAGAAGCTCCACAAATATAAAAATACCATGACTTTAAAAGCCACAGTATTTGCACATAGCCTATATACATCCTCCCACATAGCCCAATCACATCTAGATTGCTCATAGTACTAATATAATGTACATTCTAGGCAAATGGTGGTTATAATATAGTTTTATTTTTGAAACTGTTTTTACTGATAAAGTGAATCCAAATAATTGAAGCACAAGGTGAAGTCTCATAAAAGTATATATTACATACTTTCAAATCAACTTAAATATCTCTATGCAAACAATTATCATTTCTTAGTTCTGAAAGCATGCAAATTTCTTGGAGTTTCATAGGGGTCGAGATCAAAGGACATTAAGAAATTGATTCTTCGGTTCTCTCCTTCCACCATGTGGGTTTTTGGGGATCGAACTCAGGTCACCAGATTCGTGAGCAGATTATGTAGGATGCCAACCCTACATAAGGTGCTGATATCAAGACAGATTTAATAGTATAAATATCCATATGATATAAAAACAGCAAAGCAGGAAAACTCAAGGACTAATGCAACAAACATACTAGTAAGTAACTCAGTCTCACAAATAAATTTTGATATCCTGTAATTCAGATAGGATATAATAACTAAATAGTAGATAAAAATTTCCTTCTTTAATGTGTTTTGCATTGTAGCATGAAAAGATAGAGACAAAAAATCCAAATACATGATCATTTCAATAACCACAGTTGATGGAACATAGAGTGGTGTAGGTACAGGTTTCAATTTTAACTAGATTTTTGCAGGGAAAACTTTGAAAAGATGGTGGTTTTGAAAACATCTCAATGTGGTTATCTTTGTAATGACGTAGAGAGAAGACAAAATGTGAAATGGTTACAAGAATATTTTTCACTTTATATCTTTTAGAAATTGTGAATCATAGTACATAGTCTCATAATTTCTTTAAGAAATTTAAAAGATGAAGACATTGAGCTGTCTTAATAAGTAAAAGTGCCCATTCACAGTTCTAGTGACTTGAATTTGATCCATATGGTAAAATGAGGGGGATGACTTTTGAAAGACATCCTCTAACCTCCAGTTATATGCCATGACACATGACATTCTCTCTCTCTCTCTCTCTCTCTCTCTCTCTCTCTCTCTCTCTCTCCCCACTTCCCTCCCTCCTCAATCAGTCAATCAATTAATAAAATTCATTTATAAATTAGCTTCCTTGATAGATTCCAGCAATTCCTGTTCTGCCCAGTTCATTTGGAACTAAGTCTTTAAAAATTTAAAATATGCTGTTAAGAATTAGCATGATTTGGCTAAACAAACTGGACCAGCTGGACAAGACATTTGGACTTGAGTTCAGGTTCAGTTACTAGGTTTCTGTGACTATAATAAACTGCTTAATCCTCTCAACTCAGATTCCTCATATATAAAGGGATGGGCTGGACTGAGAGAACTTCATCTTTCTTCTTCCTTTGTTCTTCTGATTTCAGACACGGTCTGTCAATCTGTAGCCTAGGAAAACAATTTTTGAGACTAGCCATATTCCAGTCTTTTTGTTAGCACATCAGTCTGTTACTTCACTTAAACATACAAACAATAAATAACTGCTTTTCTAATACCAAAGATACATAATTCAAATCATGTAAAGAACATATTTCAGAAGAATCAAGACTACAATCTTTTTTTTTGTGCATTTTTATCTCAGCTCATACAAACTGATTAGTAAACAGTTCACTCACATTCCTCCTCCTCCCCCCGTACCCCCTGCTTCCTCCTCCCCACCCTCTCCCTCCCCATCCCCCAGTGCCTCCCGCCCCAATTCCCAGAGAGTCCTTCTTGTGCATGTCTGATTTTCCTCTGGGCCCTCCTCTCCGATGACGACAAGGACCCAGTGGCCTTTCCCTGAACCCTTTCCCGTGTTCCCCTTAGGTATAGGAACACTGCTGTGGCTGCCAATCCTTGACCTCCAAGGATCTTGGTGCCTTTAGCAGATGCTAGACTTTGTGAGGTCAACAGTGTGTTGGACAATGCGCAGGGCATGCAAAGTCCAATTATGATTGCTTCAGCAAATTGAATCAGGAATCTGAATCAATATGACTAAATAAAATTACCCTAAAATTTGAATCCAATCTATCATTTGAAACATCATAAAACTAATAAAATTACATCAAGGCAATATACAATTGATATAAATCTACAAAAATTAGCTTCTCATTCTTTTATAGAATGTGACAGGGCCTTTGTGTAAAATTTTGTGTTCTTCATAGTATTATACTCAATGAATACTAGGAGCAAATGCTGCCTTCATGTTGTCCAGTATTCATAATGATATGGGATTTAATCATGCTTGTAGTTAATGAACCTTCAGTTCGTGTTGTATCTTTGCATTTCGTGGAATCAATTAATGGCGCAAGATCTCACATATTTCCCCAATAATTTCCTCTTTTATTATGGTGTTCTGATTTTAATATTTGTTCTCAAAGATGGTCCTGTATTGACTGACTTAAGATATGAAGTGGTAGGTCAGGTGCAGACATCCCAGAGGATGACTCATAACTTTTCCAATTTTGATGCAGATCAGCAAATGAAAGAAATAAACCAAATGGGTTAAAGTGACATACTACTGTTTACATGATCATCAAGTCCTACCCAAAGAGAATCAATCCCAAGCAGACTACTATTTTTTAATGAAAAATGAAAACTACTTTTTTTTCAATGAAAAATACCGAGATAGTCACAAAATAGAATAATTTTGCTGTACAAGTAAAGGGGAATTTTATACCAAATTATTCTCCCTAGTAGTCTAAAAGTATAACTGTGACACATGTGAGTATCTTTTGTGTCAGAATGCAGACTGAAGACTTCCTCATTGAAACAGGAATTATCTTTAAAGAGAGACATGTCGGATACCCCTACTGTTAGAAACCCCTATATTTCTTCTCTCACTCTTTGTGTTTCCTGTGGACCCTTACGAAACTGTGGGCTTCTTCTTTAGGAAAGTGATACGACTATCTCATATTCTGCATATTCCTGAAATCAGCATTCCCTGTGAATATGATTCACCATTGTATGATTGTATGTTCAAACACTGCCCTATTCTTTCATACATGCAAGTAACACTTATACAAATTATTTTTTTAAAACAATATCGCCTAGGAACTGTTTAACCTTCTTAAAATCATAGTGGCAGAATTCAACATTTTTAAATAAGGTTCTATGCTGATAAATCACAGATTCATTCCGTCAATAAAGACTGCAACACAGTTCTTTGTAGGTCTAAAACAGCTGCTCATCACATGAACTCGTGAAAGACGTTTGGATGTCTCTTCTTGGGTGAATTCAGTCCTACTCAATTTTTATTCTACATTTTGATCAATGCCTCCATTATAGAATTTATTTGTATGCTTATGTAGCACATTGCTGATAGATAAAATATGTTTGAAATTCTGCATATATTTGTTCTCTGTAGTTATTGCTTAAAATTGTCATAAATTCTTGCATAAAAACCTGTTATACCAATGTCTAGATTATTATATTGTAACATATTCCCCAAAGTGACATACTACAACAATTATATATCAAATTATTTGTCCTGTCAAGTATATGTAAAACTTTTACTGAAGACAAAAATACTCTTTAATTTGTTCAACTATATACCATTTTTTCCTTGTTCTCAGCAAAAGTTCTGATAAGTAAAATTGAACTAGGCAATATCTTTATTTGGGTAATTGCTTTGTAGAAAATTCTGTGAGTACCCACAATTAGATTACTTGCTCTTTTGAAACTGAAAATCTGACCACTATAAGAGCCATTGTTTTCATTCCTGATGAACGGATGAAGCTATGATACTGTTCTAAATAGCTATTAAAATTGGACAGGTGTTGATATGAGATTTTTCAAAGAAGACCAGAAACAAGTAGAAGACTTCTTCAGCTTTAGCATGTTTAAGCACCTTTGTGTTTCCAATCCTTTAAGAACTTGATACATTAATGTTTGTAATCCCTATGTCATGGTTTTAATCCCTATAAATCACATAGTATTTCTTGGTATCTTGGAATTATTGCTGATTCCCACATCATTTTTATTTCCTTAATATTAGCAAAAAGCCTGGGAATTTCACATCATAAGAAATCATGCCTAGAATACCCACATGCCCGTGACTAAGCTCAGCAAAGGAAAATAAACGCTTGAACCCTCTGTATGTTGAAGGTGAAGAAATGAGCAGTCAGACAGAACAAAACAGGTTTTAGACATATATAACTTTCCAAAGTCCACTCATTCTCCATCTTACAACTAAATTGTAAGCATACAGATGAAAAAGTAGAGATTCTGTCCTGAAAGAATGTAAAATAGTCTCTGGG